>CM077663.1:71845664-72475472 GCA_039707655.1 Elymus sibiricus | reverse complement strand
ATTCATGGCTTTCAAGCCAAATGATCAATCTTATGGCCACATTCATGGCATAGTTTGCTCAAATGATCTCATATTGTGCACAATGGTGCATATTGGAATGACAAACAATGTTGCCTAAGGAAGTTTTCATTTTGTTTGGACAGAAAATTCATTTTCCATTTTTCGAGTGCCCAAAAGGAGTTTTCTTGTGAAGGACCTACCATATATTTGTTGCAAAATTGTACCGAATCAATTTTCTAAAATATTTGGCCACATTTAATGTAGAATTGACCAAATGGTTGGGTGTAAAAAGCTTTGAGCCACCTCTCGTGAAAAAGACAAATTTCCATCGATTCAGTTGGAAGCGGGTCAAATTTGAACTGCAGCTCCCTCATAGTTTGCTCTTTATTTTTTCCAAAAATCATTTATAGGTACATAAGTATCCATTTAATAAAATAAACACCAAAAGTTTTTCAATATTCAACCCCTAGCTAGGAACGGTCATGCCTATCGTTTTGACCGCATTTTGAAACGGGCATGAAAAATTCAAAAAAAAATTAAAAAAATGGAAAACATTCGCATTGTGTCATTATATGTGACCAAGTTACGAGGAAAAATAATAAACTTGTAATACGACAAATATTTTTAAAAAAGTGTTCTCGGAAATGAGCTATCATGTGTGAAGATTCATGGCTTTCAAGCCAAATGATCAATCTTATGGCCACATTCATGGCATAGTTTGCTGAAATGATCTCATATTGTGCACAAGCTTGCATATTGGAATGACAAACAATGTTGACTAAGGAAGTTTTCATTTTCTTTCGACAGAAAATTCATTTTCCATTTTTCGAGTGCCCAAAATGAGTTTTTTTGTGAAGGACCTACAATATATTTGTTGCAAAATTGTACCGAATCAATTTTCTAAAATATTAGGCCATATTTAATGTATAATTGACCTAATGGTTGGGTGTAAAAAGCTTTGAGCCACCTCTCGTGAAAAAGACAAATTTCCCCCGATTCAGATCAAATTTGAACTGCGGCTGCCTCATAGATTCCTCTTTATTTTTTGCAAAAATCATTTATAGGTACAAAAGTATCTATTTAATCATAGAAACACCAATTTTTTTCCAAGATTCAACCACTAGCTAGGAACGGGCATGCCTGTCGTTTTGACCGCATTTCGAAATAGGCATGAAAAATTCAAAAAAAAACTTAAAAAACCTTCACATTGTGTCATTATATGTGACCAAGTTACAAGGAAAAATAATGAACTTGTAATACGGCAATTATTTCAAAAAAAGTGTTCTAAAAAATGAGTTATCACGTGTGAAGATTCATGGCTTTCAAGCCAAATGATCAATCTTATGGCCACATTCATGGCATAGTTTGCTCAAATGATCTCATATTGTGCACAATGGTGCATATTGGAATGACAAACAATGTTGCCTAAGGAAGTTTTCATTTTCTTTGGACAGAAAATTCATTTTCCATTTTTCGAGTGCCCAAAATGAGTTTTTTTGTGAAGGACCTACCATATATTTGTTGCGAAATTGTACCGAATCAATTTTCTTAAATATTTGGCCACATTTAATGTAGAATTGACCAAATGGTTGGGTGTAAAAAGCTTTGAGCCACCTCTCGTGAAAAAGACAAATTTCCATCGATTCAGCTGGAAGCGGGTCAAATTTGAACTGCAGCTCCCTCATAGTTTGCGATTTATTTTTTCCAAAAATCATTTATAGGTACATAAGTATCTATTTAATAAAAGAAACACCAAAAGTTTTTCAATATTCAACCCCTAGCTAGGAACGGTCATGCCTATCGTTTTGACCGCATTTTGAAACGGGCATGAAAA
This sequence comes from Elymus sibiricus, assembly GCA_039707655.1. Classification (NCBI taxonomy): domain Eukaryota; kingdom Viridiplantae; phylum Streptophyta; class Magnoliopsida; order Poales; family Poaceae; genus Elymus; species Elymus sibiricus. The sequence continues at coordinate 72,473,638 of CM077663.1, read as the reverse complement.
ATTCAAAAAAATTTAAAAAATGGAAAACCTTCGCATTGTGTCATTATATGTGACCAAGTTACGAGGAAAAATAATAAACTTGTAATACGGCAATTATTTTTAAAAAGTGTTCTAAAAAATGAGCTATCATGTGTGAAGATTCATGGGTTTCAAGCCAAATGATCAATCCTATGGCCATATTCATGACATGGTTTGCTCAAATGGTCTCATATTGTGCACAAGTGTGCATATTGGAATGAGAAACAATGTTGCCTAAGGAAGTTTTCATTTTCTTTGGACAGAAAATTCATTTTCCATTTTTCGAGTGCCCAAAATGAGTTTTTTTGTGAAGGACCTACCATATATTTGTTGCAAAATTGTACCGAATCAATTTTCTAAAATATTTGGCCATATTTAATGTACAATTGACCAAATGGTTGGGTGTAAAAAGCTTTGAGCCACCTCCCGGGAAAAAGACAAATTTCCCCCGATTCACTTGGAAGTTGATCAAATTTGAACTGCAGCGGCCTCATATATTGCCTTTTATTTTTTCAAAAAATCATTTATAGGTACAAAAGTATCTATTTAATCATAGAAACACCAAATGTTTTCCAAGATTCAACCACTAGCTAGGAACGGGCATGCCCGCCGTTTTAACCGCATTTTTGAATGGGCTTGAAAATTTCAAAAAAATCAAAAAATTGAAAAACGTTCACATTGTGTCATTATATGTGACCAACTTACCAGGAAAAATAATAAAATTGTAATACATCAATTATTTTAAAAAAGTGTTCTCAAAAAAGAGCTATCCTGTGTGAAGATTCATGGCTTTCAAGCCAAATGATCAATCTTATGGCCACATTCATGGCATAGTTGGCTCAAATGATCTCATATTGTGCAAAATGGTGCATATTTGAATGGCAAACAATGTTGCCTAAGGAAGTTTTCATTTTCTTTAGACAGAAAATTCATTTTTAATTTTTTGAGTGCCCAAAATGAGTTTTTTTGTGAAGGACCTACCATATATTTGTTGCAAAATTGGACAGAATCATTTTTCTAAAATATTAGGTCATATTTAATGTACAATTGACTAAATGGTTTGGTGTCAAAAGCTTTGAGCCAGCTCTCGTGAAAAAGACAAATTTCCCCCGATTTAGTAGGAAGCGTGTCAAATTTGAACTACAGCTGTCTTATAGTTTGCTCCTGTTTTTTTCCAAAAATCATTTATAGGTACACAAGTATCTATTTAATCAGATATACATGGTTTGGTAGCGAGACATCGAGGTTTGGACGGTGGACGATGGCCCCAACTCCAGAGCGCGCAAACTGGCATGCCAGCCGCGTGGTCACCGCGTGACCTTAGCGTTGCCACGCGTTCTGGGCGGCCTAGGCATGTCTTATGGGTTGGAAACTCCCCCGGTAGGTGCTAGGAAGAAGAATAGAACATAAGAATCTCACGAGGAGACTAAACAAAGCTCAAACATGAATTAGCAGCCAAGTCTTTGATTAGCGGTGGGGGAAATGAACATGGCCAATGGGCCTGGGTTTTGGCTGAGGATGATCATCTACTAAGGAGACTGTCTTGGCAAATTTTCAGCTCAAATGGAGTTGCCTAAGTGGCACTTGCTTTACAAAATACTACACTAGACAGAAATATGAATGTTGAAGCTGGGCTCAAATGAATAAATGGATTGAGCTGCAATTTGGTGTCGGATAGTAATTTGGGATAGGAAGGCACTGTAAAATTTTTATACCATTTGAACATGCCAAAGTGGTACTTCCTTCACAATGCTCTTCTTTGGACAGAAAATAGAAATTGATGCTGGGCCCACATAGATGATTGGATTTAGCTGCAATATGGAGGAGGATGGTAATCTGGGCATATGATGGAACTGTACAAATTTCATACCATTTGTATAAATATAAATGGTACTGCCTTCACAATGCTCTCCACTGAACAGAAAATTAGGAAAAATATTGAGGAAAATTGGCTACATTAAAATCAGATAAAATTTGGTGTAGGGAGGTTCGATGGGCAGGGTCATGTCCTGGTAAATTATCAGCAATTATAAGGCAATATAAAATATAGTTGCTTCACAAATTGAAAATATTACCAGAAACAAAGATTGGATGGTGAGTTCAAATGAATGAATGGATTGAGCTTAAATTTGCTGGAGAATAGTCATTTCGACATAGGAAGGCACCGTAAAAATTTGATACCATTTGGACATGCAAAACTGGTACTTCCTTCACAATGCTCCTCTCTAGACAGAAACTTGGGAAAATTATTGAGATAATTTGGCTAAATGAAATGAGCTCAAATTTGGTGGAGGCAAGTTATATAGGTAGATACATGCTCTGGTAAAGTTTCATAAATAATTAAGCAATATAAAATATAGTTGGTTCACAAACTGAAAAAATGACCAGAATAAAATATTGGATGATGAGCTCACATGGATTGCTGGATAACTCTCAAATTTTGTGCAGAGTGATTTTTTGAGTATCTGAAACATTTGGGAAAATCTCAGATCATTTAGATAATCCTAGCCAGTACTTTCTTCACAAAGCTGCTCTCTGGATAGAAACTTTGGAAATTTGCTAATAAAGATTTACTAGGCAAATGGAGCTGAATATTATCATGTGGCAATGATTTGAATATGTAAGAGAGTCCAGAAAGTTTGAGGAAAATAGGAGGAGTCTATATAGCACTTGCTTTGCAATGTGCTAATCTGGACAAAAAATAGAAATTTATGATGGGCTAACATAGATGATTGGATTGAGTTGCAATTTGGAGAAGGATGATAATTTGGGTATCTGAAGGCACTCTAAAAATTTCATACCATTTGGATAAATAAAAATGGTACTTCTTTCACAATGCTCTCCACTGAACAGAAAATTAGGAAAAACATTGAGGGAAATTGGATAAATTAAATGAGCTAAAATTTGGTGGAGGGAGGTCCTATGGGCAGGGTCATGTCCTCGTAAATTTTCAGCAATTATTAAGCAATATAAAATATAGTTGCTCCACAGACTGAAAATATTACCAGAAACTAAGATTGGATTGTGAGCTCACATGGATGGTTTATATATGTTTAACATTTTTCAAATACATGATTAACATCTTTTCATATATTCCCAACAAAAAAACATCTTTTCATACATACGTTTTGATGTGTACATTTGGTTTTGCACATTGTACATTCTTTGTATACATATAAAAAGGAGGTGGCCTTAAGTACCAATGCATCCACGTTCACAACTTCATGACCATTTATACAGGTCATAATCAGGTAGAAATAAGGTCGTCGACCACTGTTGTCTGCTTTATGACCAATTGGTGTAAGGCAATTTCAGGATTTGAGCCCTTCCTAGCAAAATGGTCGTAGATTTACGACCAATTCAGCTGGGGTCACTAAGAGAAGGTCACAAGTTGACATATTTTTGTAGTGCCCACTCGGACTCGCGCTAACGCATGCAGTGCGCTTGGTTGACAGGCGCAGTGCGGCTATTCTGTTTCAAATCCCAAACACGCACGCAACCCCAGGGCCACACCCCTAAGACAGATAGTGGGGTCACGGGGTGTGACGGACTCGCCTCCGCAAGCGACGCAGCGGCAAGCCGCATCGTCGCCTGCTCTGGCTCGTTCTAGGCTCGGCCTCGCAGGGGGAGGGGAGGGGGGTCACGACCCTCCTCCCCACCCCCCCGCTCGGCCTCGTGCGAACGCACGCAGTGCGCTTGGTTGACAGGCGCAGTGCGGCTATTCTGATTCTAACCCCCAAAACGCACGCAAACCCGGGGCCACAACCCTAAGATAGATAGTGGGGTCACGGGGTGTGACGGACTCGCCTCTGAATACGATGCCGCGACAAGCCGCATCGTCGCCTGCTCTGGCTCGTTCTAGGCTCGGCCTCGCAGGGGGTAGGGGAGGGGAGTCACGACCCCCCTCCCCTCCCCCCCGCTAGGCCTCGTGCTAACGCATGCAGTGCGCTTGGTTGACAGGCACAGTGCGGCTATTCTGTTTCCAACCACAAACATGCACGTAAACCCGGGGCCACACCCCTAAGATAGATAGTGGGGTCACGGGGTGTGACGGACACGCCTCCGCATGCGATGCCAAGGCAAGCCGCGTCGTCGCCTGCTCCGGCTTGTTCAAGGTTTGGCCTCGTAGGGGGTGGGAAGGGGGGTCATGATCCCCCTCCCCTTCCCCCCCCCCCCCCCCCCCCCCGCTGAGCCTCGCGCTAACGCACGCATTGCGCTTGGTTGACAGGCGCAGTGCGTCTATTCTGTTTCCAACCCCAAACACGCACGCAAACCCGGGGCCACACCCCTAAGATAGATAGTGGGGCCATGGGGTGTGACGGACTCGCCTCCGCATGCAAAGCCGCGGGAAGCCGCGTCGTCGCCTGCTCCGGCTCGTTCCAGGTCGGCCTCGCCGGGGGGAGGCGAGAGGGGTCTCCCCTCCCCCCCCACGCACACAGTGCGCTTGGTTGACAGGCCAAGTGCGTCTATTCTGTTTCCAACCCAAACACGCACGGAACCCCAGGGTCACACTCCTAACATAGATAGTGGGGTCACGGGGTGAGACAGACTTGCCTCCGCATGCGACGCCATGGCAAGGCGCGTCGTCGCCTACGCCGGCTCGTTCCTGGATCGGCCTCACAGGGGGGAGGGGATGGGGTCATGATCCCCCTCCCCTCCCCCCCGCTCGGCCTCGCGCTAATGCACGCAGTGCGCTTGGTTGACAGGCGCAGTGTGGCTATTCTGTTTCCAACCCCAAACACGCACGCAAACCCGGGGCCACACCCCTAAGATAGATAGTGGCGTCACGGGGTGTGACGGACTCGCCTCCGCATGCGACGCCGTCGCAAGCCGCGTCATCGCCTACTCCGGCGCGTTCCAGGCTCGGCCTCGCAGGGGGAGGGGAGGGGGGGTCATGACCCCCCCTCCCCTCCCCCTGCTCGGCCTCGCGCTAACTGACGCAGTGCACTTGGTTGACAGGCGTAGTGCGGCTATTTTGTTTCCAACCCAAACACGCACGTAACCCCAGGGCCACATCCCTAAGATAGATAGTGGGGTCACGGGGTGTGATGGACTCGCCTCCGCATGCGATGCCGCGGCAAGCCGCGTCGTCGCCTACTCCGGCTCGTTCTAGACTCGCCCTTGCAAGAAAGAATTTATCTAGTTACCTCTTCGTCCATAACATAACCTTCAGGTATCTTAGGCATTTCAAACTTAGGAGAGCTAGGACTAATAGGTGTTTCATAATCATCATCAGTTTCATAGGCTTCATCAGTTTCAGCAATCTCATCAGTTTCAGTAGTTTCATTCTCTTTAGCTCTAGCGATTTTTTCATCAAGAAATTCTCCTAGTGGCATATTATCATCAAGCATGGTACTACCATCATCAATAGCATAATTCATAGCAGAGGTAGCATCATCAATAACTTGCGACATATCAGGATTACTAGCATGTGGTGGTGTTGCAAGCTTACTCATAACAGAAGGTGAATCAAGTGCAGAGCTAGATGGTAGTTCCTTACCTCCTCTCGTCTTAGAGGGAAAAATCTTGGTCTTTGGATCCTTCAGATTCTTCATAGTGATCAATTGATATAAATCCCAAGTGACTCAACAAATATAGCTATTCTCCCCGGCAACAGCGCCAGAAAAAGGTCTTGATAAGCCACAAGTATAGGGGATTGCAACAGTTTTCGAGAGTAGAGTATTCAACCCAAATTTATAGATTCGACACAAGGGGAGCCAAAGAATATTTGAGAGTATTAGCAGCTACGTTGTCAATTCAACCACACCTATTAAATATCTGCAGCAAACTGATCAGTAGCACAATAGTATGATAGTTTGATAGCAGTAGTGACACTAACAGTAGCGGTAACAGTAGTACACTGGTACCGTTACATGCTATACAAACGGTTTTTAACCCCTTTCTGCGACGTTGTTCGGAACCATCGCCTTGCATGTGTGGGCCATAGGGGTGGGGTCATCACACACGACACCGAAACATCGTATGCGATGGTGCGAGCGCCTGCTGACGCTTCGCCTAACATAAACGTATGCGAAGTTGTTGCCTATCCCACATGCCACACTTTGATGCTACATTTGTGGTCAAGCACACATCCGAGACGATGGCACAGATATATTCCTGTGCGATACTTATTCAAATCGCACAGGCGAAACGTATGGCAACCGTCTCTTGATCGTCCTACATTACACACGCATGCAGGTTCGTTACCGTTTGTGCTATTAACGGCAAGCCCACACAGTTACGGCGTGCAAATGCGTGTGTGACGGTGCGTGCATCCCACACGCGCAAAATATGCGACCGTGTGTTGTAAAGCTGACAATCACACACACTATTATTCAAACAATCGTGTGTGACATATGACACCATCGCACACGGTCTAATCGTTCTAGCTGTGTGCGCTGTAATTTATTACCTAATAGCTTATTTTCGTTAATTTATTATTAGAATTGGAAATTTCAAATTTTTAGTTACGAAATGTGGATTTCACATCCATCAATACATACCCTAATTACAATGGTTCAACAGCCAATGCATAAATCAAAAGCTCAGTACATGTTCCATGGTTACATAGTTCGGTAGAAGATTAAATATGATGAACCACTATATATAGTACTAGAGGTGGTAAAGGTGAAGAGAGAATTGTAAATGCTTTTGGCTGTCGATGGTGTTGAAAAAGCGGAATACCCATAATGTGCCCTCCTCCATGCCAAAGGTGTGTACAACTTTTGTCCAACCCCTTGTGATGATCGCCTGTCCATCCTTCACCGCCTTTAGGAAGACTTCTAGACCGTTACCATCGTAGCATGCATTATATACTATAACCTTCATTGCCTCCACATCGGTCAGGTAGTTTGCTAGGTAATCTTGAGTAAATTCCTTCGGAAACCACTGAAAAGAGACAACTTTCAGGTATTCATTTCTAATAGAGTAACTTGTTCTGGGCTGGAAAAGAAGGCAATATATTACTTACCATCCTAAAGTTCACTGATGTCTTGGATAAAGTATAAATAAAGAGTTTAATTCCAATCAGATGTCTCTTCTGCCTAACAATTTTTCTTAGTTTCCTCACTTGATGCTTGTTCATGTTTATCTCATTGCACCATATGCAAAGGGGGTCGAAACGTGAATCAGTACCGCTGATATATGTACCTACAGGCAACAAATAAATGTTAGAACATAAGCTGCAATTGCACACATGATGTAAAATATTATAACAAAATGGGAGGTGACTAACCTCGATGGTAAACAACAGCATCACCCATCGTAGCCCTACATAAGCACATAGAAAGGCGTGTTAAATACAACAGGGTTAACATCCACCAAAAATAGCAAAGGTTAACTAAACGACAATATCTTCGGTGATATTTTCATTGCGAGGAGTAGCATGGTAACAAAGGGACAGGTATTGGTGAAATTAAACTGGATCTGTTAACTTCAGAGTTCAGACAACCTAACATAGTCATTAAAACTTGTACCAGTGAAATAGAAATTAACACAGTTAAACATCATGAGCCAGTTCATACTTGGTAAATCCCGAGGGGTAGTTGCTGGGGTACTTCAACTCGGCCAGAGCCCGCACAAAGTCTGTGGCTAGGTGTTCCTGTTCGCAGCGTGGATCAGTACCGCTAACATATGTACCTACAAGCAACAAGTAAATTTTAGAAGCTAAACTACAACTGAACAAATGATGTAAAATACTATAAGATATTGGGATGTGACTAACCTCGATGGTAAACAACATCGTCGTGCATTATGAAACTGCGTAAGTACAAGGAAAGGCATGTCAACTACAACAGGGTTAACATGCACCAAAAATATCTAATGGTAATTGAAGGACATCATCTCGAGTGATATCTTCTTTGCGAAGAGTAGCACAGTACCGAATGGACAGCATAAATAATGTATATAACTGTTCACTACAGCAGGCTTAACAACAACCTAGCATAGGCATTGTAAGTTTGTAACTGGTATTGGTAAAATTGAACTGCACAATTCATACTTGAACAACACACTACGCATAACTGAAATGAACAACGGACGTGTTGAGTACAGAGTACATACAACCTAACATGGCAATTTAAACGTGTATCGTTGATACTGAAATTGACACGGTTAAACATTGCTATACTGGTATTCGTAAAATGAATTGGACAGTTCATACTTGGTAAGTCCTGGGGGGTCGTTGCTTGGGGATTTCATCAATGCCAGAGCCCGCACCAAGTTGGCGGCGTCGGCGGCGAGGTGTTCCTCCGGGTCAGCACGCATAGCGTTCACCACGTCATCGACCGCCATGACCAGCTCCTCGACATCCGCGTGATATGTGGTTGGTTTTACGCGGGGATGCTCGGCGATAGGGGGTGGGGATGTGGATGCGTGAGGGTGGTTTGCATGCTCCATCTGAGCTATCGGGCCGGGGCGGTGATGGTGATCGTAGGTTACCTCACTAGATCGACGAGCGAGACTGGTGCAAAACGTAGATTTCGTTGCGGCGGCGGCGGCGGTTTGGGCTGCAGTTAGAGCGGGGGGAGAGGGGGGCGGTGGGGATAGGGGGAAATGTGATGGCTGGGTATGGGGTGGGAGGAATAACTAATGAAATCGCGCGCCTATTGAAAATTTGGTGGCGAAACTCGAACCTTACGGGGGGGGACACGCAACGCAGAAGAAGCGCATCAAATACCCGTGTGCGAGAAAAGAGAAAATTGGTGATCCCGCGTCGGAATTTTTTTAAGTCTTCTCTCTCTCTCGTTCAATCTGACACTTTGCAAACGGTTTGTTGTAAGAAAACGTTTATCATTAAAGATGTATTATAAATACAAAAGGCCTAGAAAATACACAAAAAGGACTAAATACGATAAACGAGCCTGAAAATTGTGAAATTTGGACATGGTGCATTCTAGTGGGTATGTTGATCGTACAAAATAAATCAAGTTGAAAGGACCAAGGAAATATGGGTTCCCCTTGAAAACATGGCGATTTTCGCACCCCGAACCATGAAATTCCATAGGTGATGGTCCGGTTTATGAAGAGTGTCTATCAAGACATTATCCACACCTCCTCAATTTTTTACCGAATCACATTGAGGTCATGCCCGAGCACCACACGAGATAACATGTTCTTCAAGCATGTTTTCCATTTTTCTAGACTTACAAAATAAATAAACGACACATCTCTCGTTGCCTCTTCCCACACATATCCTTTAAAATTGTATTAGTTTCCTATAAAATACATGAAAACTTATTCAATGACACAATTACGAATTTTCGAGTCCTTTTTGAATGCCTTTTCATGTACACGACGTTCTAACCTGAATTATAAGCACAAAGGACCTAGAAAGTACACAAAAGGGACCAAATACGATAAAACGGGCCTGAAAGTTGTGAAATCTAGACATGGTGCATTCTAGTGGGTATGTTGATCGTAAAAAATAAATCTAGTTGAAAGGACCAAGGAAATATGGGTTCCCCTTCAAAACATGGCTATTTTCGCTCTCCGGGCCATGAAACTCCATAGGTGATGGTTTGGTATATGAAGAGTGTCTATCATGACATTATCCATATATACCTCCTCAAATTTTTGCCGAATCGTATTGAGGTCATGGCCGGGTACCACACAACATAACATGTTCTTCAAGCATGTTTTCCATTTTTCTAGAGTTACAAAATAAATAAACGACACATCTCTGGTTGCCTCTTCCCACAAATATATATCCTTTCAAATTGTATTAGTTTCCTATAAAATACAGGAAAACTTATGCAACGAGACAATTATGAATTTTCTAGTCCTTTTTGAACGCCTTTTCATGGACAAAACAATCTAACCTGAATTATAAACACAAAGGACCTAGAAAGTACACAAAAGGGACCAAATACGATAAACGAGCCTGAAAATTGTGAAATTTGGACATGCTGCATTATTCTAGTGGGCATGTTGATCGTAGAAAATAAATATAGTTGAAAGGACCAAGGAAAAATATGGGTTCCCCTTGAAAACATGGCGATTTTGCTCCCCGAACCATGAAACTCCATAGGTGATGGTCCGGTTTATGAAGAGTGTCTATCACGACATTATCCATACCTCCTCATTTTTTTACAGAATCATATTGAGGTCATGCCCGGGCACCACACGAGATAACATGTTCTTCAGGCATGTTTTCCATTTTTTCTATAGTTGCAAAACAAATAAACGACACATCTCTGGTTGCCTCTTCCCACACATATCCTCTAAAATTGTATTAGTTTCCTATAAAATATATGAAAACTTATTCAACGACACAATTACGAATTTTTGAGTCCTTTTTGAACGCATTTTCATGTGCAGAGCGGTCTAACCTGAATTATAAGCACAAATGACCTAGAAAGTACACAAAAGGGACCAAATACGATAAATGAGCATGCAAATTGTGAAATTTGGACATGGTGCATTCTAGTGAGTATGTTGATCGTAGAAAATAAATCAAGTTGAAAGGACCAAGGAAATATGGGTTCCCCTTGAAAACATGGCGATTTTCACTCTCCGAGCCATGAAACTCCATAGGTGATGGTCCGGTATATGAAGAGTGTCTATCACGACATTATCCATATATACCTCCTCAAATTTTTACCGAATCTTATTGAGGTCATGCCTGGGCACCACACGAGATAACATGTTTTGAACACCTTTTCATGAATAAAACGTTCGAACTTGAATTATAAGCAGTAAATGTCTAGAAAAGTGCACAAAAAAGACTAATAATGGTAAACGAGCATGAAAGAATGTGAATTTTGGACATGTTGCATTCTAGTGGGTATGTTGATAGTAGAAAATTAACAATGGAGAAACGACCAAGGAAATATGGGTTTCCCTTCAAACTTTGTGATTTGTTTGGGCAAACAATTACTTTGCGAATGTCGTGTGCGTTCACCCCATTCCGCGGTGTGTTCGGATTGGCCATAACACCAGCCACACGGATCGCACATGCGCAGCGTAGGATGCACCACGATCGAACGGCAATCCAAACTTCTCCCATCACACACATATACTGTAGTTGGGATTTTAGTTCGTACATCCACTAAATTAAGGTCACAAGAAAAACTTTATGGTAGTAATCACACACGGTTCATGTTTACGAACCCTTTCCTACGCGGACCCTCTACCTCGAGTCCCCGACCCTCTCCCCTTTATTCCTCATTCGCATTGTTCTATACTTGCTCGTTCTTGACCTCGGCCCCACCAAATCTTCGAGCTCGATGATGCCAGTCGCAGCCGGCTGCCGCCGACGAACGCAACCGTTGTGTCCACAGTGCAAGCACAAATCAAGGATTAGCAATTCAATCGAGCATTTACCTGCTCAAATTGGTACAGTGCATAGTTGGCGGAGTAATTTACAAAACATTAGCTCGCTATTAATTTTATATAAATATAATACATATGAACTACGCGCGCACAAAAGTGCTACTGCTCCTAACGCCGACCCAGCACGCATAGCTGCCATCGTCCATCGATATCGTGTCATTCCTTGGCTTAGGAGGACAGAAGGTCACCAAGTCGACGACCTACACCTTGATCGACCGAGGAAGGGTCAGCCTCGACGACGGCGTCCGACGAGACCCTGACCATCGCCAATTCTACGCAACGGCCGCAAGTCCTCCCCCGGCATCCGGAGCTGCGTCCTCCTACATCTGGGACATAAGTCCGCGCCTCGTGCAGCGGCCACTGACACAGTTGTCCTTGCGGTGTTGCGGTTCCTGCTTTGCCGCCCGCACCATCCAGCGCACTCTGTGCCAAGCCCGCAATATCGCCCGCTGGCGATCGCTAGTCGCTTTCAAGACGACCCTGGCTAACTTCTTGGCTTGCTCATGTCGTGATTCCTGCCTCCTCTGGCTGTCGTCGGGAGAGGTAGCAGCATGGCCGTCGATCCTCAAGCCGACCATCGCGCACGCAGCCTCGATTCCGTCGTCGCCCAACTCCATCCTGTCGTCGGCCATTGCGGGTTTGATGGTCTGTGTGGCAACTAGCCAGGGGATCATTGACTCGCCCCCGCCGGCCATCGCTGCGGTTATTTATAGCTAGCTGCTGCCAAGGGTTTGGGGATTTTATCATTTTATAATTTACCGATGTGGCTGGCGCGTGCGCTTCCGCGGGAAGCATTTTCACAGTCTTTGAGTTCTTTTCCGTGCACACATAATCGCACACAGAACACATATAGCAACTGTCTGCAATCGTGTATAGGGTCATAAATAAATATCACCACTCTTCTGTCTCCACCGTCTCTTTCCTCTCTCGCACCCCCCAAATCTGTCCTTCTTCTCCCCACTGTCCTCGCCTCCACAAAATCCTCAACATTAGACATGTCATCCGCACGGAGGACCCCGCTGCGGAGGAGCGCGCGGTTGACGCATGTACGCGCTATTGAGGGTCCGGAGGCGGAAGAGATGAAGGTTACATCAGATTGGTTGCGGCCAAGCGCGGTTCTATACGCGGAACGCGTGGCTGTGGCCTTCGAAAGGGCATCATCTGCCGACCAGTTCGCCGTTGTCTTGCCGGCTCACGTGGATTTGGCCTCGATAAGGGCAGCAGCCTCCTTACTGCAGTCTCCTACTGCTCTAGCACAGCGCGTAGCTCTTGACTGTGTTGTTTACGACCGCTTTGAATATCTCCGTCGTAAGTGGGCCGTACGCAGAAATTTGGCCGTGGACGGGATTTTCCATGAGACCAGAGCTACCGTGATGGGGTATGAGCAGAGGAAAGTCCGGGCCTATGAAGCGTTCAAGAATATGGTCATCGCCGACACGAAAGCTGATCCTACTTCCATAGAGAGGATGTTGCATGAGTGCAGAAGCTATTTCTACATTGGCGAACCAACAGGCCAGCCCCGCAACAACGACGACGAGTAGATGTTTCCATTTTGCTATTTTCTGAACCTTGCTGATATGTAATGTCGCTATTATGTTCTTTAGTCGATTATGTAGGAGTGCGAACGAAAATTTGTGATATCACTTTCTGAATCAGGTGCTTATTACCACGAATCGTCTGTATTATCATCTGTCTGTGTTATTCTTTGTCTTTCCACACAATTTAGATTACTGACCTGTTTGCTGGGCATCACACACATCTTGTTACACCCAATTGTTTGTGTTAGTTTGGCTCGCACATTTCATCCGAGCGCACGGTATGCCGTCTGTCGCACACATCTTGATCTGTGCAAACGTTTGTGTAGGCAGCATAGATGTTGTGCAGATAGAGCAAATCACAGTACACACAGACAAAACTACGAAACCCGTTGGTGATGATTTCATCAATCGCTGACAAATTGTATACCAGCAACCGTTTGCCCACAAGACACATAGGTTATTAACACCAATCATTTGTGTTATTTCTTGTGTTCGCACATGAATGTGATTACTGACTTGTTTGCCCTCTATCGCACACATCTGGATCTGTGCAACCGTTTCTGTTATCTTCGCTAATCACAAACGGTTCATAAGAACAAACTGTCTGCCTAGATCGCACACGCAACAACATTCTGAATCGTATTTGATGGCTCCGCCTCCGCACACAGTTCGTGCCATTAGTGACGGAGCTTGAACTATACCGTTTGCGATTCATGCATCGCACACAGTTTCGTCGAAGGGTCTTTGATTGATGTGTCACGTTAGCAGCATCCTGCAGTAGTGGTAGCAATAGTTTTGTAGCAGTTGGAACAATAGCAGCAGCAATAGTAACTTAGAAAGAACAATAAATGGAAAGCTCATAGGCACTAGATCGGTAACTCGTTGGATGATATTCATCATATAACAGTCATAACCTAGGGCGACACAGAACTAGCTCCAGTTTGTCAATGTAATGTAGGCATGTATTCCATAAATAGTCATACATGCTTATGGAAAAGAACGTGCATGACATCTTTTGTCCTACCCTCCCATGGCAGCGGGGTCCACAAGGAAACTAAGGGATATTAAGGCCTCCTTTTAATAGAGAACCGGAACAAACCATTAACACACGGTGAATACATGAACTCCTCAAACTACGGTCATCACCGTGAAGTATCCCAAATATTGTCACTATGGGGTTGATGGATCATAACACGTAATAGGTGCATATGGCTAGGCAAGATCGGATCAAGAACATAGATATAATGGTGATAACATAAACGGTTCAGATCTGAAATCATGGCACTCGGGCCCTAGTGACAAGCATTAGGCATAGCAAAGTCATAGCAACATCAATCTCAGAACATAGTGGATACTAGGGATCAAGCCCTAACAAAACTACTCGATTACATGATGAATCTCATCCAACTCCTCACCGACCAGCAAGCCTACGAAGGAATTACTCACTCCCGGTGGGGAGCATCATGGAATTGGCGATGGAGAAGGGTTGGTGATGACGAAGACCGAAGATTCCCCTCTCCGGAGCCCCAAACGGGCTCCAGATCTGGCCTCCCGATGAAGAACATGAGGAGGCGGCGGCTCCGTAACGTAAAATGCGATGAAACCTTCTCTCTGATTTTTTCTCCGAAAATAGGATTTTATAGTGGCGGAATTAGGGTCAGTGGGGCCAGCAGGTGGGCACAACCCATCAGGGCGCGCCCTGGTGGGTGCTGGCCACCTTGCCCCCCCTTCTTCGGTAGATTTTGGCTCCAATAATTCTTATATATTCTGAAATAATTCTCCAAAAAGTTTTGTTCCATTTCGAGAACTTTTATTTCTACACAAAAACAACACCATGGTAGTTCTGCTGAAAACAGCGTCAGTCCGGGTTAGTTTCATTCAAATCATGCAAATTAGAGTCCAAAACAGGGGCAAAAGAGTGAGGAAAGGTAGATACATTGGAGACGTATCAACTCCCCCAAGATTAAACCTTTGCTTGTCCTCAAGCAATTCAGTTGACAAACTGAAAGTGATAAAGAAACACTTTTATGAACTCTTTTGTTCTTGTTTACATATATATGCTTAAGTAGCGCCCATGTTTTCAGCAAAAATTATGACTGACCATGCCAACAATAATTCTTAGAAATTATATTAACTCATATCAACACTACAAGAAATATGCTAACTTGCGACCATCAATATTGGTCACTGAATGGTCATTGTTTTTCATCTGCGACCTTCTTGTGACCAAAAACAGTTGGTCAAAAGCTGGTCGTCTTTAATGAAACTTAACGACCAAAACAAAAGGTCGTTGGTTCTATGACCAATTGTTTTGGTCACTGGCAATCTGCCCACACCACGTCGGATCCGACGTGGCAAGCTGACGTGGCAAAATTACGACCAAATGAAAAGGTTGTTGATTAGAATTAGCCCGGTCCAATTCGGTGTTCTACATGGGCCAAGCCCAACAAATTCATCTTATTTATATTTTTTCCTGTCAATTTCAGTCAGCTTCATGGGCCAAGCCCAACATTGCAGCCTTTTTATTTTTGGGCCTGGCCTTTTTGCCTCAACAGTTTGAGTTTTTCTTTTTTATAAAAAAGGGGTCCACTAGTCAGATTGGTCCCGGTTGTCAGATTTTGATAAATGGGTCCCAACTATCAGGGTCATATTCTTCATATTTCAATTTAACAGTAAATAAATTAGAATCCATACCTTAGAAATTTCAAAAAAAATTCAAACAATTTTCATAAGTGGGCCCCCCTTGTCAGGTTTCCATTTCATGGGTATTCAAATCACATACGAAATCAATATTTCAAACAGACCCTGCTATTACAATCTTTACACTACTACAACTGAAGTATGCCTACTACTGCCTACTATTACAATACAAAATATGATACTCTCTGTTGATAGGCTTCACGGCATCACACCTGGCTTCACACTTCACCTATGCAAAAAATAAGAACAAAACAGTAGCCAATGAGGGATCCAATACCATATAAGCAAGAATTGACAACAAATTCCGTGTACATAAATAGGATGCAACATATCCAGTTGTATACCAAATGGTCAATCTGATGATGATAGTGGCTCTATGAACAAACCAGACACACATCACTGAACATGCTGAGACAAACATATAAAGGAACTATTTTAAAGATTTACTGGTGACAGACATATTTGGCCTATATTTTCACCAACAGTTTCACTACCAATTTTGCACAATAGCTACTAAACCTTGAGGTCAGGCATAGACATGTACCTAGACTTTGCTTCTTAACAGGAGGCCCCCCATTTGAGTTGGCCGCCTCTTCCTTCTTCTGCCCCTTGATCTTAAAAAGGTTTATCATCTTCCTGTGAAACATGAGGGGAGGAGGTAACGAGCATCAGCTAAAGAGAGCAGACTTTTCGTAGGAGCAAAAGTGAAAAAAACAAGAAAAGTACCATTCAGGCTTAAGAATGGTTTTACACACAAACAGGTAGAAACGATGTAGCAGAAATGAACAGAAGCAGTTTGGTTCTCTTTAATTATTGCGTTCATTTATTAGTAGTAGAAAATAATATACCCAGTACAAAGGAAAGCAAAATACTAAAGTACCAAGCACGACTAGTACCTCTGCACAATTGCACCACATACACAACTAGCTGCAGATACACTATATGCATGTACATACATAACAACTATGGTTTATTATAACAAAGACATTCAAGTGATAATAGTAAAAAATAAACTAAAAAGGCTAAAATAAGCCTGTGTTATGAACAAAGGTCATCTAACAAATTATAAAAATCATGGTACATATAGCTAACAGATATATCAAACCATCCTTAATCTTAAGCATCATCAAAACATAAATCAAAGGAGCATCTACCCAGTATAACAATTATGAAGTTTATATCATTGCATGTAGTGGGGCAATTGTTTATTGCGTCACAGCTAAATTGCAAAGCTGGAGGAATGCATGCAAAGAGGTGGTGGTTTTAATTGGTAGCAGGAACAGGCGCGCATTTATTAAATTTTTATTTATTTCGGTGAAGGAACAGGAGCACACACTCTATCCTTGTTCTAGGCCAGGTCATTATATGTTAGCATATAACATAGTCTAAATTAACAGTGCATCGTCTACGCCATTACAAGCTGGAGAAATAGAAGGATTTTGATACAAGGAACAAGTGCACCTTTTGTAGGCCACCCATACAGGTGCAGCAGCCAGCAGCTCCAGTAGGGTGCCCCGTCGTTTTCCAAAAGAAAGAGTAGGCTGTACTACCGTGTACAGCATAGCCAAGGAAAGCAGCCGACTGTTGAGCAAAGCAACAACCATTGCCAATCAAGCAAGAACAGCCTTGCTTTTGGTCCAGCTGGTTGCCCGTCAAAAACAGTCGGAAACCATCAGCAACATATATATAGCAAGTGGGTTAGCTATTGTTCCTTCCTGTTGAAAACCATCAGCTATTTTGCTCCAGATTATTATGTCAGAACTATCAACAAGACGACGACTCGAAGAAAACAGCATGATGATATTCTAGCGCATAGAGTATATATACAAGTATTCTAACATCACAGCATTGACAGTAGGAAGCTTAGGCAGAGAGCCTATATCCAAAATAATGGGTCAGAGACTGAATTGTGACTTCTATCAGAATTGATGATTAAACTGCCAACCTAATAGAGAAGAACATACGTGATAGTTATTGTGCCAGCATCAGGGTCTGGCTTAATCCTTGAGCAGAAGACTGACCTTACAAGCTCCCGAAGGAACACTTCCTTGTGGCTGTAGAGGCTGTTAACAGTCAAATCCATCAATCGCCTAACCTGCAGGACAGAAGAGAAACGACATAAACATACAATCATGGAACTGTCAAAACCTACTCGCGACAGCCTCTCAATTTCATCTCCTGTAACAAATGAAAGCACAACAACCCAGAACAATGGAGCCATCTAGCCAATTATATGAGGTTCAATATATAGAGAATGCATTGTGCATCTGTAGAGCAACTAGTAATGGAGCCATACTGTATATAAATATTGTGGAGCCAATGCATATGTCAGTTTACAGTTTACACAGACAGATCGTTAGTTAATAGCCAGGGAATAAGGACTTCACAAGTGGTCATCGACAGTGCGTGTGCTTATTAGGAAACAAACTTTTGGAAGTGCAGCAAGCAGAAGAGGAGATGGTTCAAGATTTCCTTCCTATTGGTACAACACCAATCAGGATGTCAATTTTATTTAAGATTATATTATGAGCGCACCTTTGACATGGCTTAGTTAGTGGAGCAGCAGCAAGTTGAGCCCTTCTCCACCCACTCACCGCATTAATGACTTGGATGTGGTTGACTAATGCAATCCTATCAATGAAATCAAATGGCCTGTATGATTCCCAGGACCGAGAATTTCCCAAGAAACTACTAGCAAAACATGCTGGAAATCAAGTGGATCTCTCCCCAAGGATTTGATTTGGATGCCATTATCATCTGAATCATTATCTGCAGAGTTGTTCATAGCTGAGCAGAGCAAAAAAGCAAACGTACCCGAGCTTGAGGCGGTTCTCGGGGACGCCGGTGGTGTAGCCCTTGAAGTATAAGAACCTGGCGACGGTGTACATGACCCCCAGCATGGCGGCCACGACCGGCTGCTGCAGGCGGCCGAGCAGCAGCGTGACGAGCAGACCGGGTGTCTTGGGAAATTACTAATCGCTGGAGAGGTCGCGGGAGCGTATGAGCTGGCGTAGCTCCCCCACCTACGTTCGCTGGAGGAGGGAGCCACCGAGCCTCCTCGCCGCACATCGAACCGCCGCCATTGTCGCCGGCGTGTGAACAAGAGGCCCTCGACCCACCTCGGCCTGGTACTCGAACTTCTCGCCGGCCGCTTCCTCCTCCTCGCCGGCGGTCTTCTCGGCAACGGCGGAGGCGCACCTCGCCCCGAGGAGCCTCTCCCTCCTGGCCTCCCACTTGACCCCTCTGGCACCGGCGGGCCTCCTCCACTGCGGCGCGAGCGCGGCCCGCGACGGGCTCGGCCGCAGCGCCATCACCGACGACGGGCCCAGGGTCCTGCTCAGCGCGTCGGACCCTAGCACCGGCGGAGAGAGCCACCTCCTCCATGGCCGGACCCTAGCGCGCGCTGGATCTTGCCAGATGGGAGGGAGGAGCGGAGCATGGGGATCATGTTGGCGTGCTTGGCGCCGTCGAATTCCGCCTGAGGTCACCGGGATCGGGCGATGGCAAGTTGGATCTGGGAGTGGTGTGTTGTGGAGAGAGGAGCTCGCGGTGGGTGGGTATGGGTGGGTGAGAGGGTTAGTGGCCTAGTGGCTGTGGGCCGTTGGATCTGAGAGTATCCGACGGTCTCTAATGCGTGATCCGCGTGACATGCGCATAGACCAATCAGAGCGAAGTATAGACTTTGATGATGTTATGACCATCTAAATTGGTCATAATCGATTAACAATAGGCGGTTGCTATGAGTCAGCCAGATGATTTTGTCTAGAAATCATCCGCATAGCTAGCCGCCCGATCTGCGCATGGGTGGTCGTTCGGTCACATCAATATGCCACGACAGCACCGAGCGTCAAAAAGTTTCGACGCAACACTCATGACATCCCCATGAAGCTCCATTGCAGCTCTCAACGGCATGCCAAGAGCTCCAACGCAGCACCACGGCGCCCGGCGAAGCTCCATTGTAGCGTCGGGGAGCTCCAACACAGCACCACGACGCCCGACGGTAAGTTTCCTTCTCTTTTTATGACAATGTTTAAGTAATGTTCCCTCGAATAACTAGAGGTAGTTTCGTATTAGATGGGATTTCGTCGTCATTGCAGACCCACTTGCAAACCTTCGCATTGCGTCATTATATGTGACCAAGTTACCAGTAAAAATAATAAACTTGTAATACGGCAATTATTTTAAAAAAGTGTTCTAAAAAATGAGCTATCATGTGTGAAGATTCATGGGTTTCAAGCCAAATGATCAATCTTATGGCCATATTCATGACATAGTTTGCTCAAATGGTCTCATATTGTGCAAAAGTGTGCATATTGGAATGAGAAACAATGTTGCCTAAGGAAGTTTTCATTTTTTTTGGACGGAAAATTCATTTTCCATTTTTCGACTGCCCAAAATGAGTTTTTTTGTGAAGGACCTACCATATATTTGTTGCAAAATTGGACCGAATCATTTTTCTATAATATTAGGTCATATTTAATGTACAATTGACTAAATGGTTGGGTGTCAAAAGTGTTAAGCCACCTCTCGTGAAAAAGACAAATTTCCCCCGATTTAGTAGGAACCGGGCCAAATTTGAACTGCAGCTGCCTCATAGATTACCTTTTATTTTTTGCAAAAATCATTTCTAGGTACAAAAGTATCTATTTAATCATAGAAACACCAAATTTTTTCCAAGATTCAACCACTAGCTAGGAACGGGCATGCCAGCCGTTTTGACCGCATTTTGAAATGGGCATTCAAATTTCAAAAAATTGTAAAACCTTCGCATTGTGTCATTATATGTGACCAATTTACCAGGGAAAATAATAAACTTGTAATTCGGAAATTATTTTTAAAAAGTGTTCTAAAAAATGAGCTATCATGTGTGAAGACTCATGGCTTTCAAGCCAAATGATCAATCTTATGGCCACATTCATGGCATAGTTTGCTCAAATGATCTTATATTGTTCACAAGGGTGCATATTGGAATGACAAACAATGTTGCATAAGGAAGTTTTCATTTTCTTTGGACAGAAAATTCATTTTCCATTTTTCGAGTTCCCAAAATGAGTTTTTTTTGAAGGACCTACCATATGTTTGTTGCAAAATTGGACCGAATCATTTTTCTAAAATATCAGGTCATATTTAATGTACAATTTACTAAATGGTTGGGTGTCAAAAGCTTTGAGCCACCTCTCGTGAAAAAGACAAATTTCCCCCGATTTAGTAGGAACCAGGTCAAATTTGAACTACAGCTACCTTATAGTTTGCTCATGATTTTTTCCAAAAATAATTTCTAGATACATAAGTATCTATTTTATTAGAGATACATGGTTTGGTGGCGAGTCATCGAGTATTGGACGGTGGACAATGGCCCCAACTCCAGAGCGCGCAAACTGGCATGGCAGCCGCATGGTCACCGCGTGACCTTAGCATTTCCACGCGTTCTGGGCAGCCTAGGCATGTCAGATGGGTTGGGCACTCCCCCGGTAGGTCCTAGGAATAAGAATACAACAGAAGAATCTCACGAGGAGAGCGAACTAAGCTCAAACATGAATTAACATCCAAGTGTTTGATTAGCGGTGGGGGAAATGAACATGGCTAATGGGCCTGAGTTTTGGCTGAGAACGATCATCTACTAAGGAGACTGTCGTGGAAATTTTTTAGCTCAAATGGAGGAGCGTAGGTGGCACTTGCTTTGCAAAGTACCACATTGGACAGAAATATGAATGTTGAAGCTGGGCTCAAATGAATGAATGGATTGAGCTGCAATTTGGAGGAGGATAGTAATTTGGGCATATGAAGGCACTGCAAAAATTTGATACCATTTGGACATGCCAAAATGGTACTTCCTCCACAATGCTCTTCTCTGGATAGAAAATAGAAATTGATGCTGGGCCCACATAGATGATTGGATTGAGCTGCAATTTGGAGGAGGATGGTAATATGGGCATAGGAAGGAACTGTACAAATTTCATACCATTTGGATAAATAAAAATGGTACTTCCTTCACAATGCTCTCCACTGAACAAAAAATGGGGAAAATATTGAGGAAAATTGGCTACATTAAAATCAGATAAATTTGGTGTAGCGAGGTTCTATGGGCAAGGTCATGTCATGGTAAATTTTCAGAAATTATAATGCAATATAAAATATAGTTGCCTCACAAATTGAAAATATTACCAGGAACAAAGATTGGATGGTGAGCTCAACTGAATGAATGGATCGAGCTACAATTTGGTGGAGGATAGTCATTTGGGCATAGGAAGGCAGTGTAAAAATTTGATACCATTTGGACATGCCAAAGTGGTACTTCCTTCACAATGCTCTTCTCTAGACAGAAACTTGGCAAAATTATTGAGAGAATTTGGCTAAATGAAATGAGCTCTAATTTGGTGGAGGCAAGTTATATAGGTAGAAACATGCCCTGGTAAAGTTTCAGAAATAATTAAGCAATATAAAATATAGTTGGTTCACAAACTGAAAATATGACCAGAATAAAAGATTGGATAATGAGCTGACATGGATTGCTGGATAAATCTCAAATTTTGTACAGAGTGATTATTTGAATATCTGAAACATTTCGAAAAATCTCAGATCATTTAGATAATCCTAGCCAGTACTTTCTTCACAAAGCTTCTCTCTAGAAAGAAACTTTGGAAATTTGCTGATGAGGATTTACTAGGCAAATGGAGCTGAATATTGGCATGTGGCAATGATTTGAATATGTAAGAAAGCCCAAAAAGTTTGAGGGAAATTGGAGGCGTCTAGATAGCACTTGCTTTGCAATGTGCCAATCTGGACAAAAAATAGAAATTGATGCTGGGCTTACATAGATGATTGGATTGAGCTGCAATTTAGAGAAGGATGATAATTTGGGCATATGAAGGCACTCTAAAAATTTCATACCATTTGGATAAATAAAAATGGTACTTCCTTCACAATGCTCTCCACTGAACAAAAAATGGGGAAAGAAATTGAGGGAAATTGGATAAATTAAATGAGCTAAAATTTAGTGGAGGGAGGTTCTATGGGAGGGTCATGCCCTGGTAAATTTTCAGCAATTATAAAGCAATATAAAATATAGTTGCTTCACAAACTAAAAATATTAACAGAAACAAAGATTGGATTATGAACTCCCATGGATTGTTTATATATGTTTAACATTTTTCAAATACATGATTAACATCTTTTCATATATTCCCAACAAAAAACATCTTTTCATACATACGTTTTGATGTCTATATTTGGTTTTACACATTGTACATTTTTTTGTATACATATGAAAAGGAGGTTGCCTTAAGTACCAATGCATCCACGTTCACAACCTCATGACCATTTATATTAGTCGTAATCAGGTAGAAATAAGGTCGTCGACCACTGTTGTCTGCTTTATGACCATTTGGTGTAAGGCAATTTCAGGGTTTGAGCCCTTCCTAGCGAAATGGTCGTGGATTTACGACCAATTCAGCTGGGGTCACTAAGAGAAGGTCACAAGTTGACATATTTCTTGTAGTGCAATAACATAAGCAACTAGCGAGCAATAATAAGATATTTCAAGCGTTAACACTTTGTCAAAACAATCATGATACAATATGACAATAGTGGGATCTCCCTAGCCCTTTCTGAGACCGCAAAACATAAATGCAGAGCACCTCCAAAGTTCAAGCAGCGACTAAACATTGTAATTCATGGTAGAAAAGATCCAGTCATGCTGCACCCAACATCAACTATACACAATGCACGAGGATGACAATAGTGCTCTCAGGTCTGGCGCTTATTTGAGAAGGTGATGACTCACATAAAAGTAAATAGATAGTCCCTTCGCAGAGGGAAGAATGGGTTTGCAGCGGTGCTAGAGCTCAAAGCTTAAAACAGAGATAGATATAATTTTGGGACGTACACCCTTCCTGTCAACGTGATGACCAAGAGTTATCAATATCTTCCATGCTAAACAAATTAGCAGTGGTTCCCAAGCGGTAAAAGTAAAGGTTTACTCCCCCTCCACCAACAATCACACTCCACGGCTAGCCGCATCCATGGGTACCGTCCAAACCAACAACATTCCTGGGGGAGTTTTGTTTAGTTATTTTTGATTTTTGATTTCGGGATTGGGAATCCCTATTACCGCCCCTCTCGTGTAAGGAGAAGTGAATAAACACTCATCATGAGAATAACCAGCTTAGCATGGAAGATACTGACCGCCCCCTGTCGCTCCATGAGCGGTCCAGGCACACAAAATAGATGTTTATTTGAATTTTTAGAGATGGCACATGCAAATTTACTTTGGAACGGCAGGGTAATACCGCATATAGGTAGATATAGTGGACTCATTCGGCACAACTTGGTTTAAGGGTTTTGATGCACAAGCAGTATTCCCGCTTAGTACAGGCGAAGGCTAGCAAATAGATTGAGAAGCGGCCAGCTAGAGAGCGAAAATGGTCACGACACTACTAGAAAAATGCCTATTAGTGGCGCACCTATTTTCCCTATTAGTGGCGCACTATAGGTGCGCCACTATTATCACGCCACTACTAATAAATAGTAATGGCGCACCCCTGGTGCGCCACTATTAATCTACATAACAGTGGCGCACCATCTGGTGCGCCATTACTATCCCTCCCAGTGCGCCACTGATAACCTAGCAGGGGGGGCTACTGGTGCGCCACTCCGAACTCTATAGGTGCGCCACTGGTATAAAATATGGGTGCGCCACTAATATATATATATGGTGCGCCACTACTATTAATTCCAATAATTATTATTTTTTGCTTTTCTCTTATTTGCACAGGTTACAGAATACAATAAAGCACATAATATACAGTTTGCATTACAGTATAAATTACCATCAGTCAAGTATAAACAGCACATAATACAATTCATCACATTAGTCTCCGAATTCGAAATAGCGAACAAAGTTCAAATATTAGACAAGTTTAGGTCTCGAGACCGAGTAGCGAGTTTGTCGTCACATTACAAAGTTGATATCATCTAAACTACCATCACATAGAAGAGAGCTGCGGTCACGATGAGAATCATCGCGATGAAACTGGTCTTCATCCGGTTCCTCCTCCGCTCCCTCCTCTCTCCCGCTAGATAGCGCGCGTATCTAGCTTCCGCCTCCGCCCTAGTGGTGTACCCTTTGTAACTGTTACCGCTGAAACGGTGAACCTGTCTCCGACACTCCTCATATACTTATGGACCTACACACTTTGCTATCTCCAGTCTGTAAAATCGCTCCAATGCCACTTGGAGATTCAGAGATAGATCAGATTCCAAGTGTCAGGTCCTTAATATAATTCTCAAGAATACATGCAAAGTTTGAAGCATTTCATAAGATAATATGACTCTTGTTATGCTACAAAGTTACTTGAGCATGTTAAACAAAAGTATTGAACAATTCCTAATACCGACAAGAAAAAATGCAACTTGTCGATGATTCTCATTATATAGTAGCAAAGTTGGCCTAGAGTTGAGAAAAATTTGTCTTGGACTATAAGGCATCCTTTTACTAACCTGAACTGCATCCTATGTGATGTAAAATGTAGCTAAGTATATATGAGCTGAGGCCCCTACGTGCAGCAAGAAAGCAGAGATCTAAGAAAAATAGAGAGGATCTTCCAGAGCAGCAGCAGCAACAAAAATAGAGCAGCAGCAGCAACTGGCAACAGAGCAGCAGCAGCAACAAAAACAGAGCAGCAGCAGTACCTGTGTTGATGATGTTGTGATTCTTGAACTTGCTCTTGCTTGTTCTTGTGGCTTGCACCTCCTAGTACATCTGCTGGCCTGCTCCTCCTATGCAGCTGACAAGCAAATTACCTAAAACAGAGCAAAATTACTGTTAATATTGCTGGGGCAGTATAGCAGTCATTACGAAAGAAGAGAGGGGCAGTATAGCAGTAACATCATTTAAAATGATGATGTCCAGCTTATAGCAAAGCCAAGATAATAGCAGCAGATCATGTATGTGATCCATGCCTATGTGCACACTCACAGGGAGGATCCACAGCAGTGCAGCCACACTACACAAGCCACTATTCTAATTGACATCATCACCAAAGAATTCATAAGCTGCTATATTATGTACACACAAGTTTCAGATGGATTTCAAACATCTTCCTAGTTATAGAGCTAGGAATCATTTATATTTATTCACTGTCATGTCTGACAGATACAAATTCATCGAACATCACCATTCAGTGATTGGTACTGAATAAATTCTCTGGTTTAGTTAATCAATCAGCATAATCAGTTGCATACATACATACTATGCTACTAGTTCAAATTACAACTGAATTAGTGTTGATCTAATGATATTTGCTTTGGAAAATCCTTGCTGATTTCCACTGGCAAAGAGTTAATAATTACAAAGAGGAGAGAAACAAAAAGGACTTGAACTTGAATCAGTCTGAAAATATGACTGGCATAATACACAATGATCACACTGGAGTACAATATCAACAATTAAAACGCAGGTTGGGGGGTTAACAGTTTTTTGGCATTTCTAATTTCCTCTGCTCCTCACTATATAGTTACTGGTACTGCTACTGTCATCTTTACAGTATTTCTAATTAGTGTATGCTCATAGGTGATTAACTTACAACTAAGTTGTTTCATTTAAATCAACATCAAGAATAGATAAGTTAAGTTATAACCAGCAAATTATATTCGGAACTTGTTTAAATACATTGTCTTAACTATCAAAAACTGTAATTTCATTTTAAATTCTGTGAAAACTAGCCATATTCAGATCTACAGAACCTATCTTCAGCTGTTTTAGTTCAGCTCATGATCATAGCACATGCCCTGTAGTCTCTCTTCTCTCTAAGAACCCTAGAATTATGTTCATAGATAGGTTATGTTCATAGCACTAGACTAAGAACCCTAGAATTAGAGGGTGAGGGGAATGAAGAAGAGAAGGAGGAGCGCGGGCTTACAGGTCCACCGTCGGGGAAGAAGCACGCCGGCGATGGGGTCGTTGTGGTCGCCACAAAGCTTGCCGAGGTGACTGCTACGGGGCGCCGAGCTCCGGGGCGCCACTGCAGAGGAGGGGGCGCACGGTGAGAGAGAGAGAGAAGGAGGGAGAGAGAGAGGGAGGGAGGGAGCGGTAGGCTTACCGGAGCGGAGGGGGTCGCCGGAGACGAGCAGGTAGGGGGCGGCGCGGCGGGGACGAACCGAGCACCTGGATCTCCGAGAGGGGGCGCCGAGACGGTGACGGATCTCGCGGGGGAGGGCGCCCGCTCGGGCGAGAGGCGGGGGCTTGGGGGCGTCGGCGGTGGCTTGCGGCGGTGGGGGCGGGCGGCGGGGAGGGGGGATTTGGGGGCGTCGGCGGTGGTCTGCGGCGGGAAGGGGGCGCACGGTGAGGAGAGGAAATGGAGTGGGAGGAGAGGGAGGCGCGGGGAGGAGGAGAGAAAGCAGGGGAGGGATAGCAATGGCGCACCGTTTAGGGGTGCGCCATAAACACCGTTATATCAATGGCGCACCTTCTCCTAGTGCGCCATTACTACTAGTAGTAATAGGTTAAAAGAGTGCGCATGTGGTTATGGACAGAACCACTTACATGGCCTAGTGGTTGGTCCCTTGATACATTAGCCAGCCAGCCAGGGTTCGAATCCTGGCGGCCCCATTTTTTGCACCTTTTTTAAAAAAAATTTAACCTTATGATAAACATCCAAACACTTTAAAATAAACACACTTTAAAATTTAACCTTTTAATACTCCCTCCATTCCTAAATATAGGGCGTATAATTTTTTTACAATGCATCTCCTTTACTCAATCACAATATAGAATCATTTTTTGCACCTTTTAAAAAAAAAATAACCTTATGATAAACATCCAAACACTTTAAAATAAACACACTTTAAAATTTAACCTTTTAATACTCCCTCCATTTCTAAATATAGGGCGTATAATTTTTTTACAATGCATCTCCTTTACTCAATCACAATATAGAATCATTGTGATAATTTAAGATTTGAGATAAAAGAAAAGGAAAATGCAAATGGAGTGATAAAACCATTGTGCAAAGATTTAGAATTAGATGACATGGTTGAAATCAAGTGATACATGTAATAATTTAGTTGCATGTAATAATTGAGCTTGCCACTGACACACACACATGCGGCCGACACGTCGTGATTCGATCTTAGCTATCTTTTCACAATCTTCTTGCCCTTCTTCCTCGCGGTTGAATAATTTAGCCCCGGAACCCCTTGAATTGATCTTCTCTTGAACGGACGTCCTTTAGGTAGGGTGGTCCTGCTTCTTCTTGTGGTGTATGGTACTTCATCGTCGTCGTCATCTTCCATCTTCGGGTCGCCGTACTTGTCGAAGTCTTGCTCATTGGCGACTCCATCCATTCCGATGATGTTCCTTTTGCCTCTCCTCACGACAACACGACTGGGCTTTGGCGGGTCGGTAATGAAGAAGCATTGGTCCACTTGGGAAGCCAGAACCCATGGCTCATTTTTCGCGGTGACCCATCTGACACGGAACATCGGGACCTTCTCTCCAGCGTAGCTCAGCTCCCAGATCTCCTCGATCCTTCCGTAGTATCTGTCCTTGTCGTTACCGGTGTAGGATTCCCCTTACTTACCTATCAAAAAAGGAAATTTAACCACTTAATTTGGGTGAATCTATGGTGCAAATGAGGTGAGGAGGAGGAGCAAGACGACCCGATCCTGTTTTGGTGGAGGGGGGGAAAGTGAGTGTGTGGTAGGTGTGGCTGCCCAATGTAGCTACTGCTCCCAGGTTACCAGTGGCGCACCTCTTCTACATGCGCCACTAGTAGCCAGACATACTTGTGGCGCACCAGTGGTGGGGTGCGCCACTGCTATTTTTTGTGTTTGGGACCACCCTGCCCAGGCTTACCAGTGGCGCACCAGGTCCAGGTGCGCCACTACTATCAAAAATAGTAGTGGCGCACCTGGACCTGGTGCGCCACTGGTAAGCCTGGGCAGGGCTGGTCCTAGCCCAAAAAAAATAGTAGTGGCGCACCCCACCCCTGGTGCGCCACTGGTAATATCACTATTAGTGGAGCACCTGTTTATGGTGCGCCACTGCTATATAGTAGTGGCGCACCACATCTCTGGTGCGCCACTAATAGTGATATTAGGGATAGCCCTTTTTCTAGTAGTGTGAACATGCATTACATATAATCAACAATGAATTCTAGCATGAGTAGGATATGGACACCATGAACATAAATATCATGAAGGCTATGTTGGTTTTGATTCAACTACATGCGTGAACATGTGCCAAGTCAAGCCACTTGAAACATTCAGAGGAGGATACCATATCATCATACCGCATCACAACCATTTTAATGCATGTTGACACCCAAGATAAATCATTATCCACTCCTAGCTACTTAAGCATGGCATGAACAACTATAATCTCTAATGGTCATTGCAAACATGTTTGATAATAATATGCTGAATCAAGGATACTAGGTTAAACATATTTACAAAAACAAAAACAAGTTGAGTTCATACCGGCTTTTCTCTGCCACAGTCAATTCATCAAATATCGTCATTATTGCCTTTCACTTGCATGACCGAATGATAAGAAGGTAATCATAGGGCAAGAGTGTCGTGGACTAAGCTGGAATCTGCAACATTTTATTCAAGAGGAGAAGACAAAGTAATACGGGCTCTTCGTTAGATTAACAATAATGCAAATGAGAGCCACTCAACAATTTCATTGTGGTTTTCTCCTTGGTACGACTCAAATAAAAGGAAAGGAATTTCAGAGAAACACACTGAAATATTTTTGGAGTTTTTGTTTTTTCTTGAAGAAAGCAAATTAAAGAGGAAAAACAAAACGAGAAAAACTATTTACACGGGAAAACTCCCAACAAGTAAAAGAGGAAGCGAGAAATCTTTTTGGGTTTTCTTTTGATGCTACAATAAAACTAAGCTAGAAAGAAAAACTAAAAAGAAGTAGGAAATATTTTTGGGTTTTCTCAAAGTTTTCAAACACACAAGAAGAAAGTGAGAAAACAAATCTAGCATGGATATTACAATGAAAAAGTATGAACACCGACAACTGGAATGAAATGTGTGAACATGAATGTAATGTCGGTGGAAATACGTACTCCCCCAAGCTTAGGCTTTTGGCCTAGCTTGGTAATCACCATCCGTAGTAGCCGTCCAGTCCCAAGTTGTAGTGAGGTGGAGGCGGCACCTGAGCATCCCACCCCTGCGGCTCCTCCTCAGCAGCTGCTAGGTTGTTCCAGTAGGCTGTAATGTCATTTAGCATGATCCTGTATCCGTTCCTGGCAATAGAATCAAACAAAGCAGGTGCAGGCAACGGAATAACATCACGGGTTTCTTTACTAAATACTAAGTTGAAATGAATGTCGCGGGGAGAATCGGTTACATCAAGGAATTGGTGATCTTGTAGCGACTTGTGGTCAAGATAAACTCGGGACAAGAGATAATCATGTGGGCAAAACTGAACGTTAAAGTGTCTCGCTAAGCGAGTAGCATAAATACCACCATGTATCTTTCCCTTAGTTTTGTTAAGGTGTAAGCGACGAGCAATAATAGCCCCCATACTAAAGGTGTGATCATCATAAAGTGCACGACGTAAAATAGCAAGGTCAGGGGCACTGAGTGCGCCGACCTTCTCCCTAGCGGTTAAACACTTAGCGATGACCAAAGCGAAGTAATGCACTGAGGGAAACTGCAAGCTGGTAGCAGTAGCGTTTGACACGCCTCTATCCTCACCCACTGTTAAAGTGAGGAGAAAATCCTCAAACTCAGATGGCCTAGGTTCTCTCGATTCCCCATCAGAAGGGATCAAACAAATGTTGCAGAAGTCAGTTAGCGGCATTTTGTAAGTTTCAGCATAAAGATTAAACTGCACTTCCGGAGGATTGTTTCTCCCTAGATAATAAAAACCTTGCACAAAGGAATTTGTAAGGATGTGATATTGGTCACACTTAGCTGCGAGGAACTCGGTCAACCCAGCGTTTGCAACAAACTGAGCGAACTCTTGATGGAATCTGGCCTCCTCCATGAAGGCATCATGCGGCCATTCACACGGCCGCACCTCCGCCCTTCTTGGGGTGTGAAGGTCATTGTCCGATGATTCCCCAATGACTCCTTTGGCATTTTTCTTGGAGGAGAACTTCCTAAAGACTTGCATTTTATTCCTATAAAAATTCTGAAAAAAATTGTCCACAAATTTTTTGTCAACAAAACTTTGTAAGATTGTTAGCAACTACTCCTAAGCATGCATAGAGGCCATATTGAGTATTCAAACTACTTAGAACTCTAAGAATTCAACATGCAAGCTCATCTACAGCAGCACTAAGAGTAGCTAATTACTCTAAAAATAACCCACTAAATCAAAAACTAATTGGAGCAATGGAGGAGTCACATACCAAGTAGCAATCCCTCCAAACAGTTTCAGAAATGGAGCTTCGAGCTAAGAGATCGAAATCCGCGGGCTTGAGAGCAAGAACATGGGAATGGTGGTTGTGGTGATTTTTTTCTGGAGGTATGGGATGATGTGTTCTAAAGAGATAAGTGAGGGGTCCCACGTGGGGGCCACAACCCACCACGACGCGCTTGGGGGTGCTGGCGCGCCCTAGTGTCTTGTGGGCACCAGGTGCACCCCATCTATTATTATTTGCACCAGAAATTGAGAAATATTCGGAAAAACTCGTATCATGTTTTTAGGACATTCTGAGAACTTTTATTTTTGGGTCATTTTTTTATTGCACGGTGAAAACAGAAAACAGGATAATCATGGCATTTATTTTATTTGACTAACTAAAACAGAAAATAAAAGGTGAGAGCAGAGAGTTGTGCTTACTAGATTCATCGACTTCATACTTCTCAAAAATGATTCATTAATAAGGTTGATCAAGTCTTATTAATAACCACTTCCGATTAGCATGAAACCGGAGAACTTTCGTAAAACACTAAGTTACCTCAATGGGGATGTGCATATCCCCAACAATAAGTATATCGTATTTCTTTTTGGCAGTAGGAAGAGGTAATTGAAAACTTCCATAGTGATGGTCGGAGATTCTTCAATAACATTTATACCATTCACTTGGAATTGCTTCTTCGGAAAGTGCACCGTGTGCTCATTAACATTGATATGAAAAGTGACTTTGCTTTTATTGCAATCAATAAGAGCCCCTGCAGTATTCAAAAAGGGTCTACCAAGGATAATCGACATGTTGTCGTCCTCGGGCATCTCAAGAATAACAAAGTCTGTTAAGATAGTAACATTTGCAACAACAACGGGCACATCCTCACAAATACCGACACTACAGGAATCAGGCTCTTTGCCATCTGCCATGGCAGACGGCAAAGGGCACAACCACAGACGGCAAAGGCCTTTGCCGTCAGCCAGCGGACGACAAAAGTTTGGGCCGAATAAACCCCGGCAAAGGGGTTCTTTGCCGTCTGCATTGGCATAGCGGACGACAAAGGTTTTTTGCCGTCAACCTGCAGACGGCAAAGACGGCAGACGGCGTAGTACTAACGGTAGCACCGTTAGGTGGCTAACAGCCCCCCCAGCCCTTTGCCGTCTGCCCCGGACGGCCCACACATGTCTTTGCTGTCTGCCCCTGACGGCCCCCACCCAGCCCATTGCCCCACGGCCCAGCCCTTTGCCATCTGCCCCCGACGGCCCAGCCCAGCCCTTTGCCGTCCGCCCTCGCTATGCCGACGGCCACCGTCAGCAAAGAAGCCAAATGGCCCCAGCCCTTTGCCGTCTGCCCCACGCTATGCCGACGGCCACCGTCGGCAAAGAAGCCAAATGGCCCAGGCCTGGCGCTCCCAGGTTTAACAGGTGGCTGCCACGTGTCTTCTTTGCCGACGGTGGCCGTCGGCATAGCGGCTTTGCCGTCCGAGGCAGACGGCAAAGCGGCTGTATTGCCTCTTTTTTTTTCTGTTTTTGTTATATTCAACATTTTCCACAGGCAAATTTATGATATGTATATATATATTTCACAGAAACAATATCCCTGCCATATGGATATGATCAACCAACAATTATACCAAATTGAAAGTATCAAATGTCACTTTGTTCACCATATTACAATAGTTTCATCCATACATACATAGTCTCATACATATAGGTAGAAAGTTTCACGTAAGTTCATCGATACAAAATGAAAACTGAAAGTAAACACTAGCACTACATCAAAGCAAGCTGCCATGAACTCAATCAAATCTGCAAAATTGGAAATAAGAAAGTTAGAAAAAGAATACTAGAAGAAGTAGAAGAAGATCTAGAAGTAGAAGAAGATGTAGAAGAAGAAGATGAAGAAGCGTTTTTCTTCTCTCTCTGTCTCCTCTTGTTTTTCTTCTTCTTATTGCTTATTTGTGTCATTTTAGAGCTAACCTAGGTAATTATCACATTTTTGACCTAACTAATCTTATTGTGTCATTTTGCAAGAAAATAAGCTAAGTCTATGGCATCTATGAGGTTACCAAGTCTATTATGCCATTTTTGAGTTAACTTAGCATATTATGTCAGTGTGGAGGAAACAATGCTAAGTATAGGTCATTTTAGAGCTAACTTAGGTACAATATGTCATTTTGGAGGTAAGTAAGCTTACTATGTCATTTTAGAGGAAACAAAGCTAACTTAGGTAAAATATGACATTTGTCTAAGTGCTAAGTTTGTCATTGTGCTCAGTTTGTCTAAGTGCTATGTTTGTCTTTGTTTGAGAAAATGAGCCAAGTAAGTGGCATATTAGGGCTTACGGAGGTGAAGCACCAGGGTTGCTCGGGCCGGTGTCAGCTGGAGAACTACTTGGCCCTGGAGAAGGATCGTGCGATGCGGCTCGGGAGTTATGCTGTACCAAAGATCATTTGCGTTAGCATGATGACGCTGAAATGTTAAGACTAGTAACTAATGAACATTGAAATGAAACTCACCGTTCCAGCCATGGTAATGACTGGCATCGGCGGAGGGGTCTGGCCGGTCTTCTCGCACAAAGTCTGCAAATTTGGTTTTGACAAGTCAATCATATTGGTTATTAATGAAAAGAACATGTAGTGCATGATTTGGCTAATATGAAGAAGAAACTTACCACGATGAGCTCGTACATGGCCCGGTTAGATGCATCGTTCCGTGCCCCTCTCCTCCTCCAACAACCTAGCCGTCCTCTCCTCCAAATCCCTCTTCTCCTCCGCCGCCTGCCGGGCCTGTTCCGCCAGAAGCGCCTGGGTTGTCTCTCTCTCTTTCTGCAGAGCAGCCTGCAACACAACTCCTCGTTAGCATTGTAATCATCTTTGTTCGCACACACAATGTAATGGAGGAAAGCTATCTGAGTCCGTATGACTAACCTGATGGCGAGCTAGACTGGCCGTGGACGAGGCGTCATCTCAGGACAGGAGCTCGTTTGGCGCGCCTTGATCTGCCGGAGAGTGCGCGAAGATCGTATAAGTCCATATCCAATGGCTATCGAGCCATGGGGCCTCCCGTCGCCAGCTATCATCACCAGGTCTGGATCAATAGGATGCTGGCTCGGGTTGAAGTCCTCCCCATTCACCGCCTTCCCCACATCTCTGTACCTCACGAGCTTATTGTGGGAGGAGATGTTGGTGAAGTTCTGGGGATTATCGAGGTCAGACTCAGAGAATGCCTTGGCCTTCTTGTACGAGGCAGCATGGGCCATGGCTATGTGGTGGTACACCTGTGGCACCTCCGTCTTATTGTAATGCGCCTACAAGAGAGGAGCAAGGTATTAATAAAGGGGTCAAGCTAGCATCAAAAAATGAATTGCAGGAATCATGAAGCAAACCACATACCCAGTTCCGCCCGAACTGAAATAATTTGGCACTGCCTTGATGGTGTGGCACACCTTCCATTTGGGCACGCCGTTCCTTGGCATCGTCGTGAATGGCTCGCCATTCGTCAGAGCACCACTCATTCACCAACGCCTCCCAACAATCCATCTTATTCGCACACCATCTCGGGGACACCTAAGTTAGTAAAGAGAAAATTGAGAACTACGCCTACGAATCAAAGCAAGGAAACTAAGTACAAGGACTTAAGAATAGATAATTACCTTCATGTACTGCTCCTTGTCCAGAAACTTTTGGCGGGACGACGACTTGTCCTTCTTAATACGCCGCGAGGCATAGTAGTCTCGAACAGCTTGTACCCGAGCCTCGTGCCGTAAGTTCTGTAGTAGGCGCCTGCACTCGTAATCGATAAGCTTTGCCGCGGCCTCCTCGTATCCCTCCTCACACCTATAGAAGGTCTGCAATCAAGCAAGACAACATTGATTAGTACAATAAATAGCTATTATTGATTTTTAATTGTGTAAAGGAGAAATTACCCAGAACTTTCTGATCACCATGTCGGCCCTCGTGTGGCACAACACATCGTCGATCATCTCCTCCGACGGGGCCGGGGCAGCCAAGTAGTGCTCCCATTTCAATCCTAACTCTGGAAGCTGACCCTCGCCGGGCAACGTGACAAACCCCGGGAAGTTATGCCGTAAAAGCACACCAAGGATGGAGTTGGGCCTGCGGACATCCTTGGCGTGAATCCAACCCCTGCAGTATGACAAAGCCAACGCATTAGATATGTGCAGAAACATGAAGGCAAAAGGTTTAAAAAGAGTAAATGCACTTACTGCAGCGACTCAGGCCTAATTGGCCACCTATGCTCGCGGGTCGCCGGCTCGGGCGGGAGCCGTGTACACCCACGCTGGTAGACGGTGGCCCCCTCAGCCACCTCGTCCCCGCTATCAGAAAGCTGATCCCTGCCACCATCAACATGGCCACTCGGCTCCGGCTAATGCAGATCCGGCCAGGTATCCCATCCGGTCGAAGCGTGTGGAGTCTCGTAGGACGAAGCGTCTTGCACAGGAGTCTCGCGGGACGAAGCGTTTGGCACAGGAGTCTCGCGGGTCGAAGCGTCTCAGACAGAAGGATCGTCGACCCGAGGCTCGTGGACAGTAGTCCTTGTAGCCTCCACCTCAGACGGGTCCACCGTAGCAGTCCTCTGCTCGGGTGAATCAGCTGGGGGTGGCGGCGAGGAAGGCGTAGCAGCCTTCCTACCTCTCCCACGGCCACCACGTGTACCTTTAGGAGCCTTTCTACCTCTCCCCCGACCTCCTCTCCTGGTGGCTGACGAAGAAGCGCCCTCGGGTGTCCAAATACTGTCGTACAACGCTCTCTGGAGAGTTTGGGGTGGAATGGAAGTACCCCTCCCACCACGCACCGACGAAGGAGCCTCGGATCGCTCTCGACCCGCGCCCACCATCTTACAACACTTTCCATGAGAAAGGGTAAACGAAATTAGTACAACATAAAAAAATTGAATACCGACATGAATAATAATATGTATATATATAATTTGAGTGTATCATCATCATGTATATAATAAAAATTGAATAATACCTGACATGAACTAATAATAATCTTCATCATCTATATATGCTCCGGGATCAATAAATGCATCGTCATCATCATTATCATCAATAAATGCATCATCATCATCACTATCGGGAACAACATGTGGAAGGCCTCCTTTATGTAATCGGTCAAGCATTGAGAGGTCATCCGCAGTAGTAACCTCTTCTTCTTCCGTCTCTTCTTGTTCCGGCTCAGGGGTGAAGTCGGATTCACTGTCGCTATCTACTTCAATGTTCTGGGGTGAAGTAGAGCGGTTCTTGAAACGTTTTTTGGAAAGACGTGTTTCTTGGAAGAATTCTCCTTCATATGTGTCTGGGTTAATGTGAGGTTCATAATCATCTTCATTGAGGGGAGGTGGTCTAAAACGTGGCGGCACATCATAAACGACATCCCAACCATTCAGATTTGGATCAGTTTGGCAGGCCCACGGTAGATAAAAAATTTGGGTCACCTGTTGAGCCGTAATATAGACATCGGGAACATCTAAATGGGTGCTTTGTTTGATTTCGACTAGCCCTATATGTTCATGAGTCCTTCTAGTCTCCTTCGGCTGGAACCAATAACATTTGAAGACTACGACGTTTGGTGGGTTTTCACCAAAGAATATAAGTTCATAAATTGCTTCAACTCTTCCATAATACTCGACACCTCCTTCGCCGATAGCAGAGACACAACAATTTGTAGACTTTCGGTCGGCCATAGATAGCTCTTTGCCAAAAGTACGAAAGCGATACCCGTTGATGTCGTATTTGTCAAATGAATGGACCTTATAGTCAAAACTATTAGCGACTTGTCTCAATTCGCCGTCCATAGACTCTGAATTACCCTACAAGTTTAATACGAAAGGATTGTTGCTTTAGCCGCAAACTAGACGAAGAAATGAAATGGTCTAATGGAAATTACCATTTGTTTGAACCAAGAGATGGAACCGGGATAGCCGCCTCCATGCTTTGCCAGAAGCTCATACTCTTCGATGGAATCCTTTTGGATCACCGTTCCATCCGAGAATTTGGCAACGTATCGACTGTATCACATATCCGGGAATAAGAGCATTTCAAAGGAATTAGAAGTTGCGAAACAATGTACCGAAAACTTACTCGATGTACGGCCGCACTTCTGTTAGGTTGTTGAAGATATACAACGAAATGGTCCGCCATTCTTCGACATCTAATGCTATTGCTTTCGAAGCTCCGGCTGGTGCACGCTTCCCTTTGAATAGGCTGAGGTTGGATCGACCTTTTTCACGGTCGCCATCATTGCACCGAGGCTTCAGATTATGCAAATGGCGATTCTTGGCTTCGTAGTGTGCTGTCACGAAGTTTGCCGCCTCCTCAGTAATGAATGCCTCGGCCATTGATTCTTCAATACTACGTTTATTTTTACATTTTGCTCGAAGCATCTTCTGCATCCTCTCAGTTGCGAAGCACCAACAATTTTGCACGGGCCCCCCAATCTTGCCTTGGTCGGGAGATGCAAAATCAAATGCTGCATTGGATTAAAGAAGCCCGGTGGAAAGATCTTTTCTAACTTGCAGATCAACTCCGGCGCTAACTCTTCCAGTTCATCTAGCATGTCAGGCGATAGTTCTTTCACACAAAGAGCACGGAAGAAATAGCTCATCTCTGCCAGTACTAGCCATTCATCCTCAGGGATAAAGCCACGCAACATCACCGGCATTACCCGCTCAAGCCATATGTGCCAATCATGACTCTTGAGACCAAATTTTTCAATTTGTCAAGACTCACTCCCCTCTTTAGATTCGCTGCATACCCATCGGGGAACATCAACTGCATTTTCACCCACAAGATCATTTCCCTCATAGCTGGCATTCCAAGATTGAACCATGCATTTGGCTTCCTCCAGTTCTTCTTTCCTTTTGGTTGTCGCATGTTTTGTAACGGTCTATCACATAGAGCCTCCTGATCGACTCTAGCCTTAGGATTATCCTTTGACTTCCCCTCTATGCCGAACAATGTACCAAAAAGGACCTCGGCGATATTCTTTTCAGTGTGCATCACGTCGATGTTGTGTGGGCAAAGGAAGTCTTTAAAGTAAGGCAGATCCCACAAGCATATCTTGTGAGTCTAGGCGTGTTCCGAATTATACCCTTTGAAATATCCTGGACGCTCTGGATCAGGCTCGAGAGCGTTTAACTGATCCAGGGTCTATTGGCCTGTCAATGCAGGTGGTGCAGAGTTTTTGACAACTCTACCTTTGATGAAATTCTTCTTGTCTTTTCTGAACTTATGGCGAGGATCCAGGAACTGTCTGTGCAAGTCGAAGCAAGAATACTTGGGACCTGCCTGCAGCCAACGGAACTGAAGAGCTGCCTTGCATGTGGGGCACGGGAACCTTCCATGCACACACCAGCCAACGAATAGCGCATACGCCGGCAAGTCATGCGTGGAGTACATGTACCACACATGCATTTTGAAGTTTTGTTTTGTAGCAGCGTCATATGTCTTGATCCCATTATCCCAAGCTTCTTGCAATTCATCCTTAAGCGACTGCATGTACACATTCATATTCTTCCCCGGATAGTTGGGCCCTGGAATTATCAACGTCAAGAAAATGTTCTTTATTTTCATAATCTCTCCGGGGGGGGGGGAGATTGAGTGGAATGACAAATACAGGCTAACAACTGTATTGGGTTGCCGTCATACCAAACACATTGAACCCATCCGTGCTGATGGCGACTCGAGGATGCCTTGGATTTGCCGCTTTATCCTTATGTAATGCATCGAAGTGCTTCCACGCAAAAGCGTCTGAAGTGTGTCCCAACATCGGATTCCCATCTGCATATAGTTCGGTTCTTTTGCCCAATTTGTGCCACATCATCTGTCTGGCCGTCTCTTCGACCTTGAAAAGGCGTTGAAGTCCTGGTATGATTGGCATATACCGAAGAACATTAACTGGGATTTTGGTCTGACTCTTCTCACCCATACCGTTGTGTACCCCAACATACCTGGAAGACTTGCAAATGGGACAACAGTTCAAGCCCTCATACTCAAGCCTAAATAAGGCACATCCATTCTCACAGGCATCTATCTTCTCATAGGGCATCTTAAGCACGCATAGGATTTTGTCCGACTGGTACAGGTTTGCAGGCAATACATGGCCTTTGGGTAGAAAGCGTCCAAATATCGTCATCATCGCGTCGTAGCATTCTCTGCCCAGGTTGAACTGAGCCTTCAGAGCCATTACTTGCGCGATGGCATCCAGCTGACAAAGCTCAGTATGCTCGTGGAGAGGACGTTTTGAAGACTCCAACATTTCATAGAAGTCCTTTGCAGATTCCTCCATCTCATCGTCTGAATCCCAAGCATCATCAAAGTCTTGCACCACGTCTTCGATCCCGGTACCATGCTCGTCGGTGAGACGAAGAACCACCTCAGCTCTAGCACGTTGGGCAGACTCACCATGAAATCTCCACACCGTATAATCAGGCGTAAAACCCCACTTCTGCAAGTGTTTACCCATTTCATCCCGTGTCCACTTTTTATGGTTGTCGCACCGGGCACAGGGGCACCAGGTTATTTCCTTGCCATTTGCAAATGCGGCTCTCAGAAACCCCTTGGTTTTTGTTAACCATTCAATGGTCATGTCTTTCTGACTAGGGTGACCGGTGTAAATCCATGCACGATCACTCATCTTGCCTACCTACTAAACGCACAAGAAATATATATATAATTCATCATCTATATTCATCAGTAAATCAAGTTTGTCAGTTTTAATACGTCCATGCAACCTACACGCTAATAGGTAAAGATAGGTCCTAATCCCACTCGAGTATGTGTAGATTGGGTTCGTTTTCCCATGCTCTGCTCCAGATCCGACGCAGAATTTTGGCAGCACCTCCCCGCTGTTCTCCTGATACACGTCTCGGCAATAAGCAGAGAGGATGTGTACCCGGAGAACAACAGGGAGGCACTGATGAAATTCCGCATCGGATCGAGAGCAGAGCATAAGGGAAAACGAACCCAATCTACACATACTCGGGCTGTCCATGGATAACGTTGGACAATTAAAAAGGATGGCGGTTATAAATATGCACATACATGCATATTTATAGATGCCGCCCTTTCGAACGGGAGACGCATACTGGTCACGCATACTGATGATTGAAGACACCTATAGCTAGCAAGTTTCATCGGCACGAAGACCGGAACAGAGCAAATTAAGGGGGGGAGGAGATGTCATTTGTGCTCTTCTTCTTCTCCTCTTCTCCTCTTTTGTTATTTTTCTTCTTCTTCTTCTTCTTCTTCTTCCTCTTCTTCCTATTTTTATTTATCCTCTTCTTCTACTTATTCTTCTTTTCTTCTTTTTTCTCTTCTAACCTAACTAACTAACCTAATAAACCAAGCTAACTAACTAACCTAACTAACCTAATAAACTAAAAAACTAACCTAACTAATTTAACAAAAAAAAGGAAAACCAAAATAAAAATAGAGGCGGTCGGCGGGGGGGGGGGGGGGGTGGACTCACCGGCAGGGGCGGCTGGGGCGTCGTGGGCGCCGGGGCGCCGGGGCGGCTGGTGGCGGGGACGACGGGGCAGCGGGGCGCCGGGGCGGCGGGGAGGATGGGCGCGACGGGGGCGGTGGGCGCGTTAGGGGCGGCGGGGCGGCGGGGAGGACGGGCGCGACGAGGGCGGTGGGGCGGCGGCGCGATGGAGGTGGTGGGCGGCGGCGCGACGGGGGCGGTGGGGCGGCGGCACAACGGGGCCGGTGGGCGCGACGGGGCCGGTGGGGCGACGACGGCGGTGGCCGGGGGGGTGGCGGCGGTGGGCGTCGGGGAGAGAGGGGAGTGGGAGTGGGAGTGGGTGAGAGTGAGAGAGAGGGGCCGGGGTGGGGGCGGGACGGCCGTTAGTACCCGTTAGTGCATTGCCGTCTGCTGGCGGACGGCAAAGAGGCTAGCCTCTTTGCCGTCTGCTTTAGGACTCGTTGCCGTCCGCTAGCTGACGGCAAAGAAGACGCCAAATTTAACCTACCCACCCCGCGGTCAGGTGGGGCCCAGCTGTCGCTTTGTCGTCTGCTGTGCGGCTCTTTGCCGTCTGCGAGCTGACGGCAAAGAGCTGACTGATGGCAAAGACCCTCTGTGCCATCTGCCACCTCTTTGCCGTCTGCTTTATGGCAGCTGACGGCAAAGACCCTCTTTGCCATCTGCCAGCCGACGGCAAAGAGCTGGCAGACGGCAAATAACTGAATTCCAGTAGTGCGATGGGTATGGCCGTTGATTTGTCAGCCATTTGCAATGATATCTCGGTAGGTGTGAGTTTATTCAAATCAAGTCTTTTATATAAGGAGAAAGGCATAACACTAACACCGGCTCCCAAATCACACAAAGGAGTTTTGACATAGTTTCTTTTAATGGAGCAAGGTATAGTTGGTATTCCAGGATCTCCAAGTTTTTTAGGTACTCCATCCTTAAAAGAATAATTAGCAAGCATGGTGGAGATTTCAGCTTCAGGTATCTTTCTTTTATTGGTGATGATGTCTTTCATATACTTTGCATAAGGGGCCATCTTTAAGATATCGGTTAAGCGGGTACGCAAAAAGACTAGCCTAATCATCTCAGCAAAGCTCTCAAATTCTTCATCATCCTTTTTCTTAGATGGCTTAGGTGGAAATGGCATGGGTTTCTGAACCCATGGCTCTCTTTCTTTACCATGTTTTCTAGCCACAAAGTCTCTTTTATCATAACATTTATTTTTAGGTTGTGGGTTATCAAGATCAGCAGCAGGCTCTATTTCAACATCATTATCTGGTTCTTTATCATTATTAGGTTGAGTATCTT
The DNA here is from genome assembly GCA_039707655.1 of Elymus sibiricus. Lineage (NCBI taxonomy): Eukaryota > Viridiplantae > Streptophyta > Magnoliopsida > Poales > Poaceae > Elymus > Elymus sibiricus. The sequence goes on along the minus strand of CM077663.1, from coordinate 72,431,876 downwards.
CATGAACATCGTCATTATCATTTTCATTATCACTAAGTGAATGTTCATTACCAGACTGAGTTTTAGCATCAAAAATAGAGACATCATTATTACTAGCTAGGAGGTTTTTGTGTCTCAGGTTCACTAAAGGTATGCAAAGTCCTATCATTTTTCTTTTTATTTTTCTTTCTAGATGGACTAGGTGCATCAATATTAATTCTCTGAGAGTCTTTTTCAATTATTTTAGGATGACCCTCAGGATAGAGTGGTTCTTGGGTCATTCTACCTCCTGTAGTTACTACTCTAGCAGCAAAATCATGCATATTATTATTCATTTCATCAAGCAATTATTTTTGAGATTTAGCAACTTGTTCTAACTGAGTTTGAACCATAGAGGCATGCTTTCCTACACCTCTAACATCATTACTGATTCTAAATAGCAAGTCACTCAAGCGAGCAATCATATCAGAGTTATATTTCAACTGTTTCAGAACATGTGCATTGAAATGATCTTGCTTCATAATATAGTTGTCAAACTCATATAAGCATTGACTAGGATGTTTATTGTGAGGGATATCACATTCATCAAACTTTAATTAATAATTTACCTCTACCACCTGTGGAGGTGGTGGTGTGTCAAGGCCATGTATTTCTTGAATAGGTGGCAAATTCTTAACATCCTCAGCTTTAATACCTTTTTCCTTAATAGATTTCTTTGCCTCTTGAATATCTTTAGGACTGAGAAATAAGATACCCCTCTTCTTCAGAGTGGGTTTAAGTGGTGGTTCAAGAGGAGTCCAATCATCATAATTCTTCAATATGTTATTCAATAATTCCTCATCTTGTTCAATAGTTTGTTCCCTGAAAAACACAACAAGCACAACTATCTAGGAAGTCCCTAGAAGCATCGGTTAGTCCATTATAGAAGATATCAAGTATTTCATTTTCTTGAGAGGATGATCAGGCAAAGCATTAAGGAACTGGAGAAGCCTCCCCCAAGCTTGTGGGAGACTCTCTTCTTCAATTTGCACAAAGTTAAATATTTCCTGTAAGGCGGCTTGTTTCTTATGAGCAGGAAAATATTTTTCAGAGAAATAGTAAATCATATCCTGGGGACTACGCACACAACCAGGAGTAAGAGTATTGTACCATGTCTTAGCATCACCCTTTAATGAGAACGGAAATAACTTAAGGATATAATAGTAGCGAATCTTCTCATCATGAGCAAAGAGGGTGGCTATATCATTCAGCTTAGTAAGATGTGCCACTACAGTTTCAGTTTCATAACCATGGAAAGGATCAGATTCAACCAAAGTAATTAACTCTGGGTCGACAGAGAATTCATAATCCTTATCGGTAACAAAGATAGGTGAAGTAGCAAACTTAGGATCACATTTCATTCTAGCATTCAGAGTCTTTTCCTTATACATGCGTAGCAGTTTCTTAAGATCATTTCTATCCTTACCTCTTCATCCATAACATAACCTTCAGGTATCTTAGGCATTTCAAACTAAGGAGAGCTAGGACTAAAAGGTGTTTCATAATCATCATCAGTTTCGTAGGCTTCATCAGTTTCAGCAATCTCATCAGTTTCAGTAGTTTCATTCTCTTTAGCTCTAGCAATTTGTTCATCAAGAAATTCTCCTAGTGGCACATTATCATCAAGCATGGTACTAGCATCATCAATAGCATAATTCATAGCAGAGGTAGCCTCATCAATAACTTGCGACATATCAGGATTACTAGCATGTGGTGGTGTTGCAAGCTTACTCATAACAAAAGGTGAATCAAGTGCAGAGCTAGATGGCAGTTCCTTACCTCCCCTCGCCTTAGAGGGAAAAATCTTGGTCTTTGGATCCTTCAGATTCTTCATAGTGATCAATTGATATAAATCCCAAGTGACTCAACAAATATAGCTATGCTCCCCCAAATTTATAAATTCGACACAAGGGGAGCCAAAGAATATTTGAGAGTATTAGCAGTTGAGTTGTCAATTCAACCACACCTAGAGATTAAATATGTGCAGCAAAGTGATCAGTAGCACAGTAGTATGATAGTTTGATAGCAGTAGTGACAGTAACAGTGGCGGTAATAGTAGTAGCAATACTTTTGTAGAAGTTGGAACAATAGCAGCAGCAATAGTAACTTAGCAAGAACAATAAGTGGAAAGCTCGTAGGCACTGGATTGGTAACTCATTGGATGATATTCATCATATAACAGTCATAACCTAGGGTGACACAGAACTAGCTCCAGTTCGTCAATGTAATGTAGGCATGTATTCCGTAAATAGTCATACGTGCTTATGGAAAAGAACTTGCATGACATCTTTTGTCCTACCCTCCCGTGGCAGTGGGGACCATAAGGAAATTAAGGGATATTAAGGCCTCCTTTTAAACCGGAACAAATCATTAAAACACGGTGAATACATGAACTCCTCAAACTACGGTCATCACCGTGAAGTATCCCAAATATTGTCACTATGGGGTTGACGGATCATAACACGTAATAGGTGCATATGACTAGGCAAGATCGGATCAAGAACATAGATATAATGGTGATAACATAAACGGTTCAGATCTCAAATCATGGCACTCGGGCACTAGTGACAAGCATTATGCATAGCAAAGTCATAGCAACATCTGAAAGAACATGTGCTGCCCCCATGTTTGGTTTTGGTAATTGATGACAATCTCTATGGACTAATGGTTGCCTTGAGTTATATTTGAAGGGTTTGTCCATAGGCATTGCTTGAAGACCATTTGTTGGTTTCAAGGTTATTAGAAGAAGAATATGTGTTGACCAAGGTTATTCATGGAGTTATCCAAAGATTGGTCATGTTGATCAACACACAAAGCGTAGAAGATGTACCGAGTGGGATCAAGTGATCTCACGGTATGGTAAGCATTGTCCATTACGCTTTGTGTACTAACCCATGTTCTATGCGAGAGTTTTATGTGGGGTTAGGTATGTTTCCATGGGCTTGCGTCAAGAGGAAGATCTCATTCAACCCATGGAGGATGACATCAAGTGGTGATCGTCATCAACATTGCGGTGTGCAAGTTCAAGTGGAGCATCACGAAGAGATCACATGCTTGAAGCTTGCCGTCCATTGTGGTGACAATGGACTTGTGAAGATGTGCCAAAGAGTGGCTCACCCATAGTGGAGTATGGGGGAGCAATCAACTAGTCTTCATCGAGCCGGCGCAATCAAGAAAGGTGGTCCAACTTGAGGAGGTCAAGATCGTCATCATCTAGCTCAAGTGGACTATGCGCAAGGCAAAGGTTTGCCCTTGATAGGTTTTCTATTTTACCGGTCTCATGGTGGTAGTTGGGAGACCGGGTTTTAGGATCGATAGCCGTACTATCAAGGGGGGCTCTCAAGTGAGTAGCTTTATCGTATCATTCGTAAAGAGCTCAAACCATTGCATCCTTGCATCATCTTTCTTGGTTTGTGTTTGGTGTTTCTCTTTGTGAGTCTTTGAGCTTTTGGTCATCTTCATGACAAGCTCGAGTTCATCGAAAACGGAGTTCATATATGCATCTTCTATGATGTTTTCGATGTTGGAGTTTATGCCGGTTCTTCATTCATAGAGGTTTCTCATCTCTATATGTTAGGCATATCTCCCCTGCCACTGTTTGGATAGTACTCGTTGTCTTCTATCCAACAAGCTTGAGTTTGCTCAATTCGGAGCTCATTTGCAGAAGTTATGGCAGTTCTGGTTTTATTTGTATCCTCTGTTTTCTGTGGATTTTCGGTAGCTTGCAAGCGGTAGTACCGCTGGTGCCCACGGTAGTACCGCTTATGCGGTAGTACCGCTGTTACTTCCGTGGCACTACCGCTTGGGGTTTCCCCGAGCGTGCAACTCTCTGTTGCCAGTTTGCCATTCACGGTAGTAGAGCGGTAGTAGCACGGTAGTACCGCTCTGGCGGTACTACCGCCCTTACTACCGCCGCCACTACCGCTTGCGGGGTTTCCTTCTGTGCACGTCTCTGTTGCCATTTTCTGTTAAACGGTAGTAGTGCGGCTGTAGTGCGGTAGTACCGCTCAGAGCGGTAGTACCGCTCAGAGCGGTAGTACCGCTCTGCTGGGCCGTAGTACCGCTTGGTGCGGTACTTCCGCCCCGCACTACCGCTGCTACTACCGCTTGTTTTTTCGCAGAGTGTGCAAGCTTCTGTTGCTCTTTTCGCTTTAGCGGTAGTACCGCTTGGTGCGGCACTACCGCTCCAGTCCCGTGTTCTCGCCTGCTATTTTTGAATTACTACCGCTTAAGCGGTAGTACCGCTCGGAAGAGAGGTAGTACCGCTTGTACGCGTCCAGCACGGGTAACGGTTGGATTTGGGGTGGCCCTATAAAAGGGGTCTTCTTCCCCAACGGTTATCTTATCTCTTCTAAGCTCTCTCTCCTCCATTGTTGACTCTCTAGAGCTTTGCTAACTCTCAATCCCTCCAATGATTCTTGCTCCTTCTTGAGGGAAAAGAGAGAGGAGATCTAGATCCACATTTCGACCAATCACTTTCTCCTCTAAGTGAGGGGAACCCCTTGGATCTAGTTCTTGGAGTTCTTCGTGTTCTTCTTCGTTCTTCCTCTCATTTTCCTCCATAGCTTTTGTTGCTTTGGTGGGATTTGGGAGAGGAGGACTTGGGCACTCCGTGTGCCCTTGCCATTGCATTAGTTGCATCGGTTTGAGTTCTCCGCGGGATACGTGGAAGTTAGTTGTTGAGAAGCTTATTACTCTTGGGTGTTTGAGCACCCTAGAGCTTGTTCCTCTTGGGTGCCTTGGCGCCCTAGACGGCTTGGTGGTGCCTCGGAGCTCAATCATTGTGGTGTAAAGCTTCGGGCAAGCGTCGGGGTCTCCAATTAGGTTGTGGAGATCGCCCCGAGCAATTTGACGGGTACCGGTGACCGCCCCCAAGGGTTGCCAAAGTGTACGGGTTCGGTGACCGCCCTCAAGGGTTGCCATTTGTACGGGTTCGGTGACCGCCCTCAAGGGTCCCTTAGTGGAATCACGGCACCTTGCATTGTGCGAGGGCGTGAGGAGAATACGGTGGCCCTAGTGGCATTGTTGGGGAGCATTGTGCCTCCACACCGCTCCAAACGGAGATTAGCATCCGCAAGGGTGTGAACTTCGGGATACATCGTCGTCTCCGCGTGCCTCGGTTATCTCTTACCCGAGCCCTTTACTTATGCACTTTACTTTGTGATAGCCATATTGTTTCTAGTTATATATCTTGCTATCACTTAGTTGTTCATCTTGCTTAGCATAAGTTGTTGGTGCACATAGGTGAGCCTAGTCGATTTAGGTTTTGTGCTTGACAAATTAAACGCTAGTTTTATTCCGCATTTGTTCAAGCCTAAACCGTAATTATTTTAAAGCACCTATTCACCCCCCCCTCTAGGCGACATCCACGATCTTTCAATTGGTATCAGAGCCTCGTCTCTCGTTATTAGGCTTAACCGCCTAGAGAGTAAAGATGTCGACTAGGGGATTAGGATTCTCTGACACTCTTAGTTTCAATGGCACAAATTTTGATGTTTGGGTAATTCGCATGCTTAGTCTCTTTAGGGTCATGGACCCATGTTTAGAGCGAATTGTAGATATGGGTTTTTCTCCTCCAAAGGATTCTCAAAGATTATCTATAGAGGATGAGAAAAACTCTTATCTCAATGCTCAAGCTTCTAATGTGCTTTTTGATGCTTTGAGCAATGTAGTTATATTTCAACTCATGCCGTTTCGGGATGCTCATGAGTTGTGGACAAAGCTTCAAGACAAATATGGTGTGTCCAAGATTTGTGGAGATGATTGTTCTCCCTCCATCTCCGACCGTGTTGTCTTCTCAACTTCTTCTACTTCACCTACATGTGGTTTGCCACAAGGTAATGTTATGGTGAGTAGTGGTGTTCATTGTAATGATGATAGTGGGCTTATTGTTGATGATTCTTCATCACTATCTTATTGCAATGCTTCATCTTTGGACTTCAACACTTCGAGCCATCTAAATGTTTCACATGCTTGTGTTGATAGTCCTTGCATATCATGTAGAAATTGCTTGACTATATCTCATAATGATATGCTTGCTATATCTTGTTGCCATGATAAAAATGTATCTATTTCCTCGAGTTATTGTGCTAACAATGTAGAGGAAACCCAACACTCCATGGAACAAGATGTGGTCTTGAATGGTGCCTCAAGGGATCCTACATCATCATCTATTGCTTTTTGCCTTATGGCTAAGGCTTCAAAGGTATCTCCTCCTTTGAACCCCAATATATCTCTTGATGATGATGTTAATGCTAATGATGATGAGGATAATGATGAAGAGAATGATAATGTTGCATCCTTAAATATTAAGGGTGAAATGATTTTTAAAGCTCTTCATAGGAATAAAATTGCTTGTTCCAACTTCATGGAAATCATGACTATTGCCATTGAGGGCAAGAAATATATTGAGGAGTTGGAATCTCATCTCGAGGAGCATGAGGCCACCATTGAGAAAATGGAAAGTCACGAGCGTGATTACGCTAATGAGATTGCGGAGCTATCTCAAGCTCTTAAACTTGAACAAACCACCAAGGAATCTCTTGAGGAGACCTTTGCTCTAGAATTATCTAGATTAAAGGAATCCCATGAAAGAGCTCTCAAGGTGGCTAATGATTTTAGAACTAAAAATGATAAGCTTGAATTTGTGCATGCTAAACTCCTTGAGGACTTTGAGCACCTCGAAAATGGCTCAAGGGTCGTTAAGAGTTCGCTCATTGAACTCACCGAGTCTCATGCTCAACTTCAAGCTTCATATACTAAAGAGCTTGCCAAGTTGCCTTCTCCTCTTGTTGTTAATGATGATGCTTGTGCTACTAACTCTATTTCTTGTGAAGCATCCATATTGAAGGAGAATGTTGAGCTAAGGGCTCAACTTGAGTTGCTATCTAGCAATTATGGGAAATTGGAAGAAAGTCATGAAAAGCTCTCAAGCTCTCATGGTGATCTTCTAGTATCCCATGATGTGCTAAAGATAGTTCATGAGGCTTGTACTACTAAGGTAACATCTAGTGAGCCTCATGTGGACCTTAGCACTACATCTAGTAAAAATGCTTTATTGACATGTGCTAGTCCTCGTAATTCTTCTATGCATAACATTGGTACATCTTGTGATGAATTACTTTCCTTGCCTTGTTGCTCTAACAATGATGCTTATACTTCCTCTAGTACTTGTGTTGATACTAACCATGTAGAGGAAATCAAAGAGCTCAAGGCCCAAGTCACTTCTTTGAAGAAAAACTTGGAAAAGAGTCATGAAGGGAAGTCCACACTCAAGAATATTTTGAGTGTGCAAAAATCCCCCAATGACAAAGGTGGACTTGGATTCAACTCCAATAAGAAGAAGAAGTCCAAGAGCAACAATAAGAAGGGCCAAGAACAAGTCAAGAATTCGGCCAAGATTGTTTGCTTTAAGTGCAAGATAGAAGGGCACCATGTTAGATCTTGCCCATTGAAGAAGAAGCCCCATAGTGACAAGCAACAAGGGAAGCGGCCACAAGTTCAATCCCATGCCCAACGTCAAGTTGAAGAAAGGCCACTTCCCAAGAAGACCCAAGTCAACGCTCCTCAAGTTGAGAAATCAATTGAGAAGAAAGTAAAGGGTAAATGTTGCTACTTATGTCGGAAGAAGGGTCACTTTGCTTCTTCATGCACGAATGGTACCTTATCCAACCCTATTCTAATTGATGATATCTATTCTCTTGGGAAGGATAAGGTTGGCAATGTGTTTGCCAAGTTTGTTGGTACTCAAAGTGGTGTCAAGAAAAGAACCATTTGGGTAGCCAAGCCTATTGTGACTAACCTCTTAGGACCCAACTTGGTTGGGGACCAACAAGCTCAAACTTGATCAATAGGTGTTGTTGGAGGGCATTGGAGACTTGGCTATCTTATGAAGAATTAAGGGGACTTCACCATTCATATTGTCTCAAGCCAAGTCATTGGATTTTCAAGTTTCCATCTTATATCCAATGTGCCTCCTTGCGGTAACTTGTACTTAAATTATTTACATTGAAAGTTACATGCCCCTTTGCATGTTTGTGGTTTTGTACCTTGCATGTGTTTGTATATGGTGTGCCTTCGGCTTTCTTATCTTGAGTAATCAAGTATGGGATGTTGGTTTGCACATCATGTACGTGTGAGTGTTGTGTTGAGCCTTGTTTGCTTCTTGTTCATATCTTTGTTGGCTCTTGTGAGAGATTAATGGAACATCCCATTTTGGGGGAGTGATGTGCTTTGTGCACTTCACGATCCTATAAATGTGTGTACATGAGGAATACTACCTAGTATTGATATTACAAGTATATCTAGTCTCTATGTGGTATGTCTTCTCATGAGAAATTCAAATTCTAAATAGTCCATTAATTATCTCGTGTTGTATCCTCTTGTTGCCTCTTGTTTGGTTGTCATTGGTATCACATTATGGGGGAGTAATATGCTTTGTGCATATTACAAGCCTAGAAAATGTGTACATTTGAGGGATTGTCACTTAGAGTTGATATAGTAAATTATCTTGTTCCTAGGTGGCATGTTAGCTCTACAAGTTGCAATTTATTTATGTGTTTGGTGTGAAGATGATGTTGGCTTTCTTTACAATCTACCACCGGAAATTCATTCCAAATACTTCTTGTACTTGTACAATTGGTATTCTTGTATGTGGTAGAAATTGTTAAATCATCTTCACATTGGCTTGTGCTTATTTGCTTTATCTCTTGCCAAGGATCGTGTCAACTCCCATTGTCTTCCATACCACTTGTGGATCTTGTTATTTTCTTGATCTTGTCTAGTGTTTTTCTAGATTTAGTGAAAGTGGTGATCCCATCTTGTGCATTTTGTATTCAAATGCAAATTCTCTATAATGCACAACGCTTGGGGGAGCTATCCTATTTTCTTTAGAACACTCATCTTGTGATCCTTATCAAGTGTGTGTTGGTGGAAGGCATACCGTTTCTTTTTGGTACTTTGTGCCATCATGAAACTTTGTAGAGGGATTGGTTTGTTTGGAACCATCCTCTCTCTTGGGAGTTCGATATCTTTTTATTGTTGTGTTTCTTTGGTATCTCATTCCTTGATGTATCTTTTATTTGGTATCCTTCAAGTGATTATTTCTTCATTTGGTATCTTATTTTCACTTGGTATATTTTCCAATTGGTATCTTATCAATCATGTGTTGTTTTGATTCGGTTTCAATTGGTATCTCTTCTCATGTGTTGTGGAGTGTTGAAATCAACCATGTGTTGATTTCAATTTGTCTTGAATCATGTGTTGATTTGGTTCTTTGATATAATTTGGACAACCTTATGTTGCGTCACTCTTTCGTGTGCCTTCTTGGTTTACTTGGTGTTTTGTCCAAATTGTATCTCCCTTTGGTTCTTAGAAGTCTTAAGCATGCATATTTACTTTATGTATTTCCTTTGGCATGCTTTCTTTCTTTGACCCAATATATGGGGGAAACTCCACCAAGTCTCAAGTTGGATGAGATGTGCATGAAATTCAATTTCATTTCTATATGCACATATTTATGTGGAGTTTGTCCTATGTATTGTGGGTTCTCTAACTCTTTGGTCCCAATGAGTTTGGGCACCATTTTGTTTGTGATGTTGTTCTAGGAACAATTGGAGATGCATTGGATGCTCGGCTCACTCACAAGGAAGGTGTTGTCACCATGTGCTTATCGGAGTCAAGCTAGGATGATCAACGAACTACTTTCTACTACCTTCAATTGGTATCTTCTACATCATTCCAATGCTATCTCGGTAACAAGTATCAACTTCATGCATACATTTATTACATTCAACCTTGTGTAGGTTGCATCATGGCATGATTTTCTTGATCCGTTCTAGTGATACTTGTTTCCTTTCTCAAAGCATCCCAACAATGATCTCTTCTTGCGAGTTGTGATGTCTTTGATGTTTGTGTAGTTGGAATTCATTGATATACAATAAGACAATATTAAGCCATGTGCTATGCTTTCAAGCAAAGATCTTATTGGTATATTTATGACTTCCTTTTGGATATCTTGTTCCTTCGTGTTGTAACTATTTCGTGTGTATATCCTTCTTTGTGGATTGATATCATCATGATTTTCATCTACCTAGAACCTTATACACTTGAGAGAAATTACATCTCTAGATGATATCCTTTCTTTCACGTCCACCTTTTATTTCTCTCCTATTTTCTTTGGTGGCTCCGTGAAAGCATTTGTCTCTTGAGTGCGGATCTTATATCCTTGCATCTTGTTGCACTCTTTTGTGGTGAAGATTGTTTTCCTCATGCTTGTCTTGACGAGGCTTTCGCCATGTCAATTGGTATCCCTCCTCTTGACAAAGCTATCTTTTTCTATCTTCGCCGTGGGTTGTCACAAGCTTTGTAATTAATTCGCATTTTAGTGAGCTTGTGAACCCATTTGCGTGTTGTGTGTGGGAAGGACGTGTCTTGCACCTTGTATCTCATTTATTAAAGACTATGTTGATGCTTAATGCTCATCCTTATATTAGTCTTCTCAAGTGCTTTGCCATGACTCACACACATCGTTTTGGTTGAGCCTATTCCTAAGTTGCCTCTCTTTCATGTTGCTCAACCATGTGTTTGTTGCAAGTGCTAGGCTTAGTTTCCTATATGCTCACTTGGACTTGTTGTGAGTTTCTATTGATTTTGGGGGAGTGATGATCCTATTTTGTGCACGTTGTATCCAAATACAAAACTAAATAATGCACAAATCATGGGGAGCTTCTCTATGTTCTTTAGAACACTCCTATGCTCATATCATAATATCTGTTGTTCATGTGGCTCGTCGGATCATTTGATTGATTGGTCCAATTGGTATCCTTCAATTGGTTTCTATCAATTGGTATCGGATCATTTGATTGATTGGTCCTTTTGGTATCCTTAGATTGCTTGCTTCTCTCTTTGGTATGTCTTTGTGCCATATCATTCTTTTAGCAATCTTTGGATCCTCAATATAGTTTGTCTTCCTCCAACTATTCATCATTGGATATGTGTATTGTATTTCACTCATATTTTGAGAAATACACACTTTATGGAGGAACACATATTATGTTGGCCTTCTAAGCTTTTCGCCCATTTTGGCAATCGATGCCAATGGGGGAGAAGTTTAGAGAGTTTTGTGGAGAAGTTTAGAGAGCTATTTCTTCATGTTTGCTTTGGTTTTGTTCCTAAGCATTTGCATCACATGCTCTTGCATTATTAGTTGTTTCTTTGCATGGTGATGCTTAATTCCTTATATAAACTCTCTTGAAAGTGATTGTCATCAATTACCAAAATGGGGGAGATTGAAAGAACATGTGCTGCCCCCATGTTTGGTTTTGGTAATTGATGACAATCTCTATGGACTAATGGTTGCCTTGAGTTATATTTGAAGGGTTTGTCCATAGGCATTGCTTGAAGACCATTTGTTGGTTTCAAGGTTATTAGAAGAAGAATATGTGTTGACCAAGGTTATTCATGGAGTTATCCAAAGATTGGTCATGTTGATCAACACACAAAGCGTAGAAGATGTACCGAGTGGGATCAAGTGATCTCACGGTATGGTAAGCATTGTCCATTACGCTTTGTGTACTAACCCATGTTCTATGCGAGAGTTTTATGTGGGGTTAGGTATGTTTCCATGGGCTTGCGTCAAGAGGAAGATCTCATTCAACCCATGGAGGATGACATCAAGTGGTGATCGTCATCAACATTGCGGTGTGCAAGTTCAAGTGGAGCATCACGAAGAGATCACATGCTTGAAGCTTGCCGTCCATTGTGGTGACAATGGACTTGTGAAGATGTGCCAAAGAGTGGCTCACCCATAGTGGAGTATGGGGGAGCAATCAACTAGTCTTCATCGAGCCGGCGCAATCAAGAAAGGTGGTCCAACTTGAGGAGGTCAAGATCGTCATCATCTAGCTCAAGTGGACTATGCGCAAGGCAAAGGTTTGCCCTTGATAGGTTTTCTATTTTACCGGTCTCATGGTGGTAGTTGGGAGACCGGGTTTTAGGATCGATAGCCGTACTATCAAGGGGGGCTCTCAAGTGAGTAGCTTTATCGTATCATTCGTAGAGAGCTCAAACCATTGCATCCTTGCATCATCTTTCTTGGTTTGTGTTTGGTGTTTCTCTTTGTGAGTCTTTGAGCTTTTGGTCATCTTCATGACAAGCTCGAGTTCATCGAAAACGGAGTTCATATATGCATCTTCTATGATGTTTTCGATGTTGGAGTTTATGCCGGTTCTTCATTCATAGAGGTTTCTCATCTCTATATGTTAGGCATATCTCCCCTGCCACTGTTTGGATAGTACTCGTTGTCTTCTATCCAACAAGCTTGAGTTTGCTCAATTCGGAGCTCATTTGCAGAAGTTATGGCAGTTCTGGTTTTATTTGTATCCTCTGTTTTCTGTGGATTTTCGGTAGCTTGCAAGCGGTAGTACCGCTGGTGCCCACGGTAGTACCGCTTATGCGGTAGTACCGCTGTTACTTCCGTGGCACTACCGCTTGGGGTTTCCCCGAGCGTGCAACTCTCTATTGCCAGTTTGCCATTCACGGTAGTAGAGCGGTAGTAGCACGGTAGTACCGCTCTGGCGGTACTACCGCCCTTACTACCGCCGCCACTACCGCTTGCGGGGTTTCCTTCTGTGCACGTCTCTGTTGCCGTTTTCTGTTAAACGGTAGTAGTGCGGCTGTAGTGCGGTAGTACCGCTCAGAGCGGTAGTACCGCTCTGCTGGGCAGTAGTACCGCTTGGTGCGGTACTTCCGCCCCGCACTACCGCTGCTACTACCGCTTGTTTTTTCGCAGAGTGTGCAAGCTTCTGTTGCTCTTTTCGCTTTAGCGGTAGTACCGCTTGGGTGGACGGTAGTACCGCTTGGTGCGGCACTACCGCTCCAGTCCCGTGTTCTCGCCTGCTGTTTTTGAATTACTACCGCTTAAGCGGTAGTACCGCTCGCAAGAGCGGTAGTACCGCTTGTACGCGTCCAGCACGGGTAACGGTTGGATTTGGGGTGGCCCTATAAAAGGGGTCTTCTTCCCCAACGGTTATCTTATCTCTTCTAAGCTCTCTCTCCTCCATTGTTGACTCTCTAGAGCTTTGCTAACTCTCAATCCCTCCAATGATTCTTGCTCCTTCTTGAGGGAAAAGAGAGAGGAGATCTAGATCCACATTTCGACCAATCACTTTCTCCTCTAAGTGAGGGGAACCCCTTGGATCTAGTTCTTGGAGTTCTTCGTGTTCTTCTTCGTTCTTCCTCTCATTTTCCTCCATAGCTTTTGTTGCTTTGGTGGGATTTGGGAGAGGAGGACTTGGGCACTCCGTGTGCCCTTGCCATTGCATTAGTTGCATCGGTTTGAGTTCTCCGCGGGATACGTGGAAGTTAGTTGTTGAGAAGCTTATTACTCTTGGGTGTTTGAGCACCCTAGAGCTTGTTCCTCTTGGGTGCCTTGGCGCCCTAGACGGCTTGGTGGTGCCTCGGAGCTCAATCATTGTGGTGTAAAGCTCCGGGCAAGCGTCGGGGTCTCCAATTAGGTTGTGGAGATCGCCCCGAGCAATTTGACGGGTACCGGTGACCGCCCCCAAGGGTTGCCAAAGTGTACGGGTTCGGTGACCGCCCTCAAGGGTTGCCATTTGTACGGCTTCGGTGACCGCCCTCAAGGGTCCCTTAGTGGAATCACGGCACCTTGCATTGTGCGAGGGCGTGAGGAGAATACGGTGGCCCTAGTGGCATTGTTGGGGAGCATTGTGCCTCCACACCGCTCCAAACGGAGATTAGCATCCGCAAGGGTGTGAACTTCGGGATACATCGTCGTCTCCGCGTGCCTCGGTTATCTCTTACCCGAGCCCTTTACTTATGCACTTTACTTTGTGATAGCCATATTGTTTCTAGTTATATATCTTGCTATCACTTAGTTGTTCATCTTGCTTAGCATAAGTTGTTGGTGCACATAGGTGAGCCTAGTCGATTTAGGTTTTGTGCTTGACAAATTAAACGCTAGTTTTATTCCGCATTTGTTCAAGCCTAAACCGTAATTATTTTAAAGCGCCTATTCACCCCCCCCCTCTAGGCGACATCCACGATCTTTCAACATCAATCTCAGAAAATAGTGGATACTAGGGATCAAGCCCTAACACAACTAACTCGATTACATGATGAATCTCATCCAACTCCTCACCGACCAGCAAGCCTACGATGGAATTACACACTCCCGGTGGGGAGCATCATGGAATTGGCGATGGAGAAGGGTTGGGGATTACAAAGACCGAAGATTCCCCTCTCCGGAGCCCCAAACAGGCTCCAGCTCTGGCCTCCCAATGAAGAACAGGAGGTGGCGGCGGCTCCGTATCGTAAAACGCGATGAAACTTTCTCTCTGATTTTTTCTTCGAAAATAGGAATTTATAGTGGCAGAATTAGGGTCAGTGTGGCCACGAGGTGGGCACAACTCACTAGGGCGCACACTGGTGGGTGCTGGCCACCCTGGCCCCCCTCTTCGGTAGATTTTGGCTCCAATAATTCTTATATATTCTGAAATAATTCTCCAAAAAGTTTCGCTCCATTCCGAAAATTTTATTTCTGCACAAAAACAACAATACGGTAGTTCTGCTGAAAACAGCGTCAGTCCGGGTTAGTTTCATTCATATCATGCAAATTAGAGTCCAAAACAAGGGGAAAAGAGTGAGGAAAAGTAGATACGTTGGAGACGTATCAGGGGCTCAAACCCCTAAGATATATAGTGGGGTCACGGGGTGTGACGGACTCGCCTCCGCATGCGACGCCGCGGCAAGCCGCGTCGTCGCCTGCTCCGGTTCGTTCCAGGCTCGGCCTTGCAGGGGGGAGGGGAAGGGGAGTCACGACCCCCTTCCCCTCCTCCCGCTCGGCCTCGCACTAACGCATGAAGTGCGCTTGGTTGACAGGCGCAGAGCAGCTATTCTGTTTCCAACCCCAAACACGCACGCAAACCCATGGCCACACCCCTAAGATAGATAGTGGGGTCACGGGGTGTGATGGACTCGCCTCAGCATGTGACATCGCGGCAAGCCGAGTCGTCGCCTGCTCCGGCTCATTCCAAGCTCGGCCTCGCAGGGGAGAGGGGAGGGGTCACGACCCCCCTCCCCTCCCCCCCGCTGGGCCTCGCGCTAACGGACGTAGTGCGCTTGGTAGAAAGGGAAGTGCGGCTATTCTGTTTCCAATCCAAACACGCATGTAACCCGAGGGCCACAGCCCTAAGATAGATAGTGGGGTCACGGGGTGTGACGGACTCGCCTCCGCATGCGACGTCGCGGCAAGCCGCGTCGTCGCCTGCTCTGGCTCGTTCTAGACTTGGCCTCGCAGGGGGACGGGAGGGGGGTCATGACCCCCCTCCCCTCCCCCCCCCCGCTCGGCCTCGCGCTAACGCATGCAGTACGCTTGGTTGACAGGCGCAGTGCGGCTATTCTGTTAACAACCCCAAACACGCACGCAAACCCGGGGCCACACCCCTAAGATAGATAGTGGGGTCACGGGGTGTGACGGACTCGTGTCCGCATGTGACGCCGCAGCAAGCTGCATCGTCGTCTGCTCCGGCTCGTTCCATGCTCGGCCTCGCAAGGGGGAGGGGAGGGGGGTCACGACCACCCTCCCCTCCCCCCTCTCTTCTCGCGCTAACACACGCAGTCCGCTTCGTTCACAGGCGCATTGCGGCTATTCTGTTTCCAACCCCAAACACGCACGCAACCCCAGGGCCACACCCCTAAAATAGATTGTTGGGTCATGGGGTGTGACGGACTAGCCTCCGCATGCGACGCCGCGGCAAGCCGCGTCGTCGCCTGCTCCGACTCGTTCCAGGCTCGGCCTCGCAGGGGGGAGGGGAGGGGGGTCACGACCCCTCCTCCCTCCCCCCTGCTCGGCCTCGCGCTAACGCACGCAGTGTGCTTGGTTGACAGGCGCAGTGCAGCTATTCTGTTTCCAACCCAAATACGCACGCAACCCCAGGGCCACACCCCTAAGATAGATAGTGGGGTCACGGCATGTGACGGACTCGCCTCTGCATTCGACCACGCGGCAAGCTGCGTCGTCGCCTGCTCCAGCTCGTTCCAGGCTTGGCCTCGCAGGGGGGAGGGGAGGGGGGGTCACCCCCCTCCCCTTCCCCCGCTCGGCCTCGCGCTAACGCACGCAGTGCGCTTAGTTGACAGTCGGAGTGCGGCTATTCTGTTTCCAACCCCAAACAAGCACGTAAACCCGGGGCCACACCCCTAAGGTAGATAGTGGGGTCACGGGGTGTGACGGACTCGCCTCCGCATGCGACGCAGAGGCAAGCCGCGTCGTCGCCTGCTCCGGCTCGTTCAAGGCTCGGCCCTGCAGGGGGGAGGGGGGTCATGGACCCCCTCCCCTCCCCCCGCTCGGCCTCGCGCTAAAGCACACAGTGCGCTTGGTTGACACTCACAGTGCGGCTATTCTGTTTCCAACCCCAAACACGCACGCAAACCCAGGACCAGACCCCTAAGATAGATAGTGGGGTCACGGGGTGTGACGAACTCGCCTCCGCAATGGACGCCGCGGCAAGACGCGTTGTTGCCTGCTCTGGCTCATTCCAGGCTCGGCCTCGCAAGTGGGAGGGGAGGGGGGTCGTCACACCCCTAACATAGATAGTGGCGTCAAGGGGTGTGACGGACTCGCCTCCGCATGCGACGCCGCGGCAAGTCGCGTCATCGCGTGCTCCGGCACGTTCCAGGCTCGGCCTCGCGGGGGGGATGGGAGGGGAGTCACGACCCCCCTCCCCTCCTCCCGCTCGGCCTCGCACTAACGCATGCAATGCGCTTGGTTGGCAGGCGCAGTGCGGCTATTCTGTTTCCAACCCCAAACACGCAAGCAAACCCAGAGCCACACCCCTAAGATAGATAGTGGGGTCACGGGGTGTGACGGACTCGCCTCCGCATGCGACGCCGCGGCAAGCCGCGTCGTCGCCTGCTCCAGTTCGTTCCAGGCCCGGCATCGTAGGGGGGAGGGCAGGGGGTTCACGACCCCCCTCCCCTCGCCCCCCCCCCCCCCCCCCCCCCGCGCGCTCTGCCTCGCGCTAACGCATGCAGTGCGCTTGGTTGACAGGCGGAGTGTGGCTATTCTGTTTCCAACCCCAAACATGCATGCAAACCCAGAGCCACAGCAACATAAATATTGCAAAAACGCTCGACTAAAAAAAGGGAAATGAAAAGAATAAAGTTGTGTTGAAAAAGAACTCAGCCATTCTGCAGTTCAGTTATATACATGAATGCAATGCCATTCTGCAAGTTTTTGCACAGATAAAAGGATGTAAAAAGACACAGCTACAACAGCACGCTTGCAAAAAGCAAAAACACACGTAAACAAACCGGATTTCACATATAAAATTCATTTATATAAAAATAAAACACGCGAAGTTTCAACCATGCACAAACTGCAAAAATAGACGCTACACAAGACAGAAAAGTATTCTTCATACACATTATCTACCTTAGACAACACAGAGTACACACCATAAAACCTAGCTCTCGTCCAAACCCAAGGCTTTAACTAGACTATGCCAATGACTGTTACTGCGTATACGACTACGACTGCGATAGGGAAGTAAGCCCAAGGCTTGTAATCAGATCTCGTAGCTCAGCCGGCATCTCTCCATAATACAACATGTTCAAAGGATTGAACAACAGCTGGAAAATGTACTCCGCCTTCCAATCATCAACAGCAGGCTGAAAAAAATTAAAGAATGCAGATAAGTAATTAAAAGGTTGTGATGAAAAACGAAAAATGAAAACATTAAAAAAAAGTAAAAAAAGGAGAGACATAGAAAGGATTACGTCCGATTTCGCAATTCTGTCAACTATACGCACGCCGTCATACAGCTACGACAACCTCAGAGCATAGATTCCACACTCATTTGCCCCCTGCTCTGGCACGACCGGGTAATAGGGCCTCTCTGCCAATTTAACCCAGACAGGGTGCTTCTTAGAGGTATATAACTTTTCACCATAAATCATCTTTATCAATTGAGTCACCCTCCTCATCTAGCAAAAGGGGAAAAGGCAGCACAAAGTAAAATAACACGTCACAGATCAATAAACAAAAAGGTATAACAAAAAACAGAGAAGTTATATGAATAAGTTATAACTATGAGACGATGCAACTATAAGTTCTTCACAACGTCTAGACGGTCCCTCTTCTAATGCATGTCAGTTCATTGTTTTATCACTCTTTTACCCAGGTTTTGCGGTGGGATAAATGCAGTTCTGTGTCACAAATGTTGCAGTGCACTGTATTAACAAGTGTGGTACTGTATGTACTAACAATGTAGTCACTTTATGGTTTGGAAAAATATGCAGTAGGAGAAATACAAGCTTTGCAGTTGGCTAAAATGTATAGCAAAAACCAGTAAACGCTTGAAGCACAGCAAGTAAAATACAGATTTTCGGTAAACCGTAATGAGAAAAACATGACATACCACTTCAGTACAATCTGAGTGGTAGTCGCTCCTGCGCCACTTTGTCGTGTAATCAGCATTGCCAGTGTACCTCTTGGTGTCATGGCTATCAACGGTCTCGCGATGCCGGTTCATCGTGTATAGGGTGTAATGTCCATCCTTGCAGCACAGCATCAAAATCTGTTGCATCAAAAAACAAATGAAAATGAAGTTCACTCGACACATAGCATTAGGACCACATCTTCAAAGAACTATGAAAGAAATGCAACAAAGAAGAAGAAATGATAGAAACAATGGCCTTACTAGTTTTGCGTCCAATAGGTTTTCATCGCCAACAAAAACCTTGAACTGATTAACCGCATCTTCTAAAACAAATGGGCTATGCACAACCGGCAACACAGGGTATCCTTCATCATTTCTCTTCACCACGACTTCCATTTGAAGAACATACTACACAAAAAAAGAACAAATGTGACATGAAAAAAGAATAAGATGCATGCACGCATGGACATATAAAAATTAGTACAATAGAAAAAATGCGCCAAAGCAAAAAAACATGACAGCAGACACATTTGCCGTGATAAATAGAGGTGAAAGTAGCACACGTTC
Organism: Elymus sibiricus; assembly: GCA_039707655.1. Taxonomy (NCBI): domain Eukaryota; kingdom Viridiplantae; phylum Streptophyta; class Magnoliopsida; order Poales; family Poaceae; genus Elymus; species Elymus sibiricus. The sequence continues at coordinate 72,412,836 of CM077663.1, read as the reverse complement.
ACCAGAACGATCTTATATTTACTAATTGGATGCACCATTCGAGGCTCCACGTTAATCCTTGAAAACAAGTTTATCATCTGTTTGATCTCCAAATTAGATATTGACGGCCGTTAGATGAAAGAGAGTCCTTGCATGTTGTCCCACGCTTAGTCTCCCGTAAAAAAATTAGATGAAAGAGAGTCCTCACGTGTTGTCCCACGCTTAGTCTCCCGTAAAAGAAAAACATCAAAAGAATCAGACTCCAGACTCTAGTCTAGCCTCTAACGCCGCTACCCCTCTCCATCTTCCTCGCCTCTCCCATGCGTCCACGCTGCAATCCATCCAAATCAGCCTCTTCCTAGATCCTTTTCCTCTCTAATCTTTCTATATCTGTGCCCCAAGATGCAATCCATGTTGTATGATGAGAAGGTGCCGCTCCTCGACCTAACTTCTCTCCTTCATGGTGTTCCTTGATCCGGGTTTGCAAATGACTCCACCAATCCATGCCTCATCTCAAGCCTAAGCAGTCACGTCCCCATGGTCTCTCCCATCGGTTCCCCTCTGGTCTCTCCTAGGTTCACATCCCCTGCAATTTTTCCGTCGAAGACTCTGACATCTGTTTCCTCCCAGACTCAGGTGATGATTGCATGCTAAACTCGTTGTTCAGATTTTAATCTAAAGTTACATATATAGATACAGCTTAGTGGCGATCTGACGAACCTATTTGTTACAGCTTAGTGGAACCTTCTGTATGAGTAGAACCTTCTATATGAGTAGACAATTTGACAAACCTAATTGTTGGCTTACTTCTATCAGCCGTACCATCTATGTTTTATCGTGCAATAGACCAAGCCATAAAGAAGACACTCCTAGGTTATATATATAGTGAAGTACTTTCATATTTTATTTAAGACAAACAACCATTCAGATTTAGTAAGAGATTGTTTTACAGTAAATGTTCTGCACCATGTCCATCATGGCACTCCACCTAGCGTGTAGCCTGCATTGAGCACCACCTGTATGGATTGGGCGGCCAACAAATCCGTTGTGCGCGAAGGTGCCCTGTACCATGCATGCAATAAAATTTCTGTTTTACAAGTACATGATACAGCGAAATAATATTTTGTAGATTTTATAGGCCGGCCATTAAAGAATAATGATAGAAGTGTTCAGGTGTTACAGCCTACGGCAGTGAGGTAGTGAAAAGTATTAGATGTGTCATGTGTACATTAAATTTTCTGTAAATGTTAAATAGTAAAAAGTTCTGGGCACTAATTCAATAAAAATTTACAGCGTTTCCTTATGTAGAACCCTTCTCTAGAGATAACTGCTCCATGTATTACATGGCGTAATATTTCCAGCGAAACATGCTGGCATTTTATTATTCTTGAAGGTATTTGATGGCTCCCTTTGGTCAAAGCATTTCCCCCCTGTCCCCTTATATAATTTGTAGAAAAAATATAGTGCGCATATTGTAGGCATATTAATCTTGCCTTCAGAACAAAATTTATAAGAAAATGGTAATTTTGTGCCTTTTTTGTAACTGGGAATGATGCATCCAGCTGAGACATATGAGTGCTATATCCCCAGATGTAGCAAATAATGTTAGTTTTCAGTAGGACTTCCACATAGTGTTTTATGGTTTATTTGCAATTCCATATGAGTCCGTACAACATTGTTTGGCCTTCACCCATCCTTTAGGTATTTTTATCCTTAGTAAATTAGTGAAAGAAATGAATGCCATCATTTAATATACCATGGAGTATAATTTCCACGTGCCATACTGAAGACTTTTCTGTCATATATGAGGTGATTACCAAAATTGTAATTACTGCAGTTCACAAAAGGTATATTACAACTTTGATGCTCCGTACAGGGATATCAGATATCTGCATGTATCTTCATCTCAAAACCAGTTTTTGTTTGGTGTGCCGGAGATGCCAGGTTCATGTTTTTTGGTGTTATACAAATGTACTACATTGATAACCAACTATAAGATTAGTTGTGCAGACTCTGAGAGTGAAGAGATATGTGTCCTGTTAGATATCACAGTTGCCTTGCTGGAAAATACAAGATGGTTGCTGATATGTCATATATATTGTTGCCTAACAAAGCCATTGTGTTTCATTCGATACACCAATTATCATACATTGTAAAATGGACACTGTCATCCTGCTGATAATAGTGTTGTGAATCTGATCATACTTCGGTTACAATATGTAGTTACACAACTTTTGTTGAATCCATCACTATATTTTCCCTCTTCTACTACTTTTCTTACAACAAGCATGATATACAAGACCAACAAGCCACAAGCTTAGCGTGAGTTATATATATACACTGTTTTGTACACAATCCATAGGTACGAAGCATAGTAGAAAGCCTTAGATGCTACTTTTGTGTATCTAGGCATCATGTTTGTTATTTCAAACATAGGATTAACACCTCTGGATTACGGTTCTATCCTTTTTGAGAAAACAATTGGTAGCCACGCATGATGATTTGCCTGTCATAGATGCTCCATTCTATGCTACTTTACTAACAGACTTTAAACAAAGGACTACAATTTATATTGTTCTATAAATGATTTATTCCTTATTTAAAAATAGTTTTATAAGCTAATAGTTATTTTAGTTCTATTTTCAGGTCTCAAATCGTTTTCTATGTTAGGAATCCAAATTAAACTTATACTCAGCAACAGATAGTTGGTTCAAAAAATTTAGATCTCAAACCACTCCGTCTGCTGCAAGGAAAGCTCCATTTGCCGCCGATGACAAAACTGGTAACAAGTTGATTTACTTGGCGACTTATTTAATATTGTAGAGCACTTTGTGTGTTGCAAGGAAAAACACAATTTACCATTGAGGACAAATTTGACAAAAGATCCATTTACATGGTGGCGAAAAATTTACCATTGCAGCAACTTACATGTAAATCCGAAGTACATGGTGACAAGATTAAGTCTCATCTCGCTTGAACTGATGTTATTATGAAAAGAAATAACAAATGTAAAACAATCGACTGGAAGCTAGCACGTTGATTGTCTTTCTTATTACTGTACTCGAATGATGCATCCAGTTGGAAAATATGTTGTACTTTAAATTCTTATAACATTGATTAAATTATGTTATGTAGTCATTTCCATGTGATCAAGGGTATGCCCTCTTATACTTGTCATCAAATACTACTAAGTTCAATGGTTCTTGAATTTTTTTGCACACATAGTGTTTTCTGGTGTTGGGTTATATCCAAACCTGGTCCTCGGTATAAAAATTAACTAAAACATATCACAAAAAACTCATGCTATCTATGTATATATATAACTGATAATTTCACAACTACAACTAAATTAACTTGGACAACTAAGTTCAAAAAATAAAACTTACACATGCCGGTATCAAATATTCTACAGAGGTTAATTATTAGTTAAGTTGGTTCGTATATGATTTACTCCAGAATGTACCAAGTCAACATAAAACGCCGGCCCGGTAGAACACATTTGCATACATGCTCACACTATGTATTCATTTAAGCTATAAAACTATAACATGTGTACATGAATTTTACTTTTTCATTGTTGTACCAATGTCCATGAGGAAATAATTACATGTTTCTGAAAAAGTAACTACAAATTATATTCTCAATTGGCAATAAAGTTCTTAGACCTTTAAAATAATTCTGTTATTCAAAATCAAACTAGCCCGTGCGGATGCACGGGTTGCTGACTAGTAAACTAAACTCATTTCAGGATCTTGCTTCCAGTACTTAATGATATGATCCATGAGATATGAGTCCATGCAAGCTCCTTAATTTGCCAAATGTTTTAAAGATATAGTCAACTTTGACTGATTCGACATCATCAAAAGCACTATTCACCATCAAGAGCGCGTTAGTGCGATAAAGATACACAGATGGGATCAAAATAAAGTTCAAAACAATACACACAAAAGGATGAAGGGCACAAACATAAAACTTACTTGTTGTATTTGGTTACAAAATCTTGGTTGAGAACGAGATCCTTTATTTTCCTCGCCTCATCAATATATTTGAACCTCCGAGGCCTCAATTTCTCTAAAGAGTCTCTCAACTTAAAAGCCCTCTCTACCGCCCTCTTGTTCGAAAATACTTGAGCCTCACCAACGGGAGGACGATTGATTGCTGCACTCCTAGTCCTAGTGACGCGTGGCATGAGCGTAACAAAATCATCATCAATATCAACTACCTCACGTGAAGAGCCAGGTGGAGCAACCTTTCCACCATCAGGTCCAGATGCCACATCCGTGTTCAAACCATCACCAGCCAAAGAACCATAATTCTATGGAGAGATTTCAATGCCACAATCCTCCATAACTACCTCAGAACCTTGGGACTCAAACAGCGATGTACAACCTCCATGGAGACCTACATCAAAACCTGATAACGAGGGGAAAAAACATGGGAACACTCAGCCCAAACACAAAACTAAAATCATTAAATGCAGCTCAATAATATAAAAAATGCAGTTCAGTAAAGAACATAATGCAGTCCACTTGTCTAGAACAATGCAGCCCACTTGTCTAGAACAATGCAGCCCACTTGCCCTGAAAAATGCAGCTCAATTGTCTTCAACAATGCAGCTCATTTACACAACAATACGTAGCCCTCCACTGTCAAAAACATGCATTTCACTAGCTCGCTAATAAATAAAAACCTTAAGAAGCGGAAGCAAGCAACAGGCAAAATAAATAAGGGAAATAAAGCAGTTCACTAACACAACCTTTATCTGCAAATATTAAAAGTGACGATAAATCAAGGGAACACTCTATCGAGGTAAGCCAGCTATAGAGCATGGCCTTTCTGATGTAGCCAATGTGATCCACCCCAAACTGAGCAACTTGAACATCATCCCAAGTCTGCAACAATTGTAACATATAGAATCCACAATCATGCCTGCAAAAAAGAACAAAAACATTAGTTTCACATAAATATAAAATAACAGTCGAGGAGTATGGGGGGGAGAGGGGCTACAAGAAACATACCCACATGTTTCAACGTAAAGCCATCAAGTGTAGGAGGATTTAGCGGCTCATCAGAACTTGAGCTACCTTCTTTCCATGCACGCTTGACATTTTTAACCATCCTCCTAAAAAACATGTTCGCTTCAGAGCTGCCAGGTTTATTGAGCAAGTCAAGAAATTCAAACCGCCTTTCCTTCACAATCAATGCAACTACACAATAATGGCCAACGCCACCCCTCGTCTCTGGCGGATCAAATGTAGCAAACATGACCTGTTGGAAGTAAAAATAAATAAAAGTATTACAAGAACAAGAAACAGAACACTATAAAACCAAAACACGAAAATGGTTTTGGACACGTAAAAACATTACTCAGCATATATTTTTTATCGACACGTTCCTCAGCTTTTGAAGAGAACATCAATTTCACACTCCTGCCTACACTACCACCATTCCAAATACTTGTCTGCAAAAACAAAAAAAACAAGAAACAGTGTTGAAGCAAACATGTCATCACACGAAAACAGAAAAGAGAATCAAACAACAAAAAAAAAGTTCTGCTTGCTTACACAAATATGGTACGGGACAACCATCGTCAGAGATCCCTTGAACTTATCTACAAGCAAAGAAACCTCGAAATTTACAAGGCCTGTAGTGAGCATCCCTTTCTTCTGAAAACATTGTCCAACTTCGCCAATTGTAACATCGGCCAACTCGGTTTTAAAAGCAATCATGTCCCTGAATATTTATTTTTTTGAAAAAATGAAACATAAGATTCTACAAAAATAACAAGAACGAAAAAGGGCAAAGACTGCGATTAGAAAATAGATATTAACAAAACAATTTATAAAAAGCCATACTTCTTCTTTTCGTCCCTACGAACCCTAGTAACTGAAGTGTACAACTCGTTGTATCTTTTGAGACGAGCTGGATCAATGCTCGATGGTGTCACAACAGAGAGTTCGTCATCCGCAATAAAAAATTAAGGAACTAATAAAAGATGAAGTTCACTTATCTAAAATATGAAGTTCGGTTGTAAGATGAGGAAATGTGCTAGCTAGCAACTATTTTGAATAATCACTAACAAAGAAGAAGTTCACTTATCATTAAACATCTGACGTAGCTACCGTAGTAATTAAAAAATTAATGAGAAAATCTTGAACTTCACTGTTCGAAACAAAACACTTGCCTTTAGTATCAGATTCTTCATGATGTTGCTCTTCAGAGCTAACCAAAATAGTTTCTCGGCTAGGTTGCGACCAAACCACCACAACCTCACTGGACTGCCCTACTGTAGCAACATCAGCGTTGTCTGGATTTTCAATAGTCCGGACAACCGCAACATCCTCAGATAACTCAGCTCCATGATGCTCCACTCTGAATACATTAGGAACATCGTTGGACGCTAGACAAATAGGAGAATCAGCAACACTATCAGCAGGAACGTCATTCTCCAGTGGCTTTTCAATGTCAACATCATCATCTTCGTGCCGACTAGGGGAAACAACATGGTGGGATTCCTGAGCTAAAGAAGGTTCTGCACTGTCAAAAGCAACTGATACAGAAGCATTCACACTATCACCACCAGCAACAACACAACCCCCCTGGTTCACATCAACACGAACAACGCCAACCGATTGACGAACTTGTACGTTTTCATCTCCAGGCTGCAAAAAGTTTAAAAAGCCACAATAACACAAATGAGCGAGGGGAGAATTAACACAACAACACGCAGTTCACTTATGTCAAAGACTGCAGCCCACATATGTAAAAGAACTGCAGCTCACTTCTGTCAAAGACTGAAACTCACTTATATCAAAGACTGCAACCCACATATGTAAATAGAACTGCAGCTCACTTCTGTCAAAGACTGAAGCTCACTTATGTCAAAGACTGCAGCCCACATATGTAGAAGAACTGCAGTTCACTTCTGTCAAAAGACTGAAGCTCACACATGTAAAACTATGCAACTCACATATGTAAAATGAATGCATCTTAGTGAACAGAAACAACGTACGTCTAGCTTATAACAAAAAAAAATTAGATTACAAGCCACTAATAGAAAAAGTAATTCCACTAAACCTTATCAACTACAACAGCTGGAGGGGACGACGCATCAGCCAAGTCCTCATCCTTCTCATAGCCGTCGTAAGAATCCTTGTGCACATCACAAGCAGCAACTCCAGTCTACGGACACGGAACAAACCAAAACGAAATAAGATGGTAAGGATCAAAATAGGAAAAAAACTTCAACTATGCACAAGCAGTTCACATTTTATAATCGTGAGGTACACGAAAAATAAAATAAAATGGAAAGCAAAAAATGCAAGTTCAAGAAGAGAAGCACATAGAAGAACAGGCATGGGAGAAGTACTTATACCTGTCCAATTCCAACGTCCCCAGATGCGTGAAGACCAGCAGATGCCACTCCAGCCTATAACAAAAACAAAGAGTGAGTTGCAGTCCACATGATACACAAAAAGAGGTTCAAAAGGACAAAAAAGGACAACGTACATTATCAGCGCCGGCGCCAGCATCCTGTCGGTTCATTTCTTCCAAAATGTGCTCAGCATCCTTCTCATACAGAGCACATTTTACTTCCTGTGAATGTTTCAACTGAGCATACGAAGACCGAATATTCGTCACTGCAATCTTCAAGCTTTCAACCACACCACAATCAAAGTTGTGAGCAGCAACAATATCTTCTTCACGGGGGCCATGGTCAACAGGGAAAAATCCAGCAACTATCCTCAACCTATCACCAGAGGTTGGCAAATCTTCAGTTAACTTCAAAACCTTCAGAAAAAGCTCATCAATCTCCTCGTGTTTTTTGCCGCTAACAAATGTCTGTTCAGAAGAGATTCTATTATCAAACATCCGACGAGCCGTGAAACCAGGAGTAGGCGGCAGCTCATCATCACAGGTAGGAAGCTGGCTACAGATAGGCCACTAGTAGAAAATAGGCCATTAGTCTCGGTTGGGAAGGGCCTTTAGTCCCGGTTCCCCAACCGGGACTAAAGTATAGAGACTAATGGGTCCAAGCCTTTAGTCCTGGTTGGCTACGAACCGGGACTAAACCCTGGCCACGTGGTCGGCAGCGCGCGCCAGGGCATGGGGACCTTTGGTCCCGGTTGGTAACACCAACCGGGACTAAAGGTTTAGCGGTTAAGGCTTCATTGTTTAATTTTCCTTTTCATTTTGTGTTTTCCATTTAATTTTTTCCTCTAATTCAACATGATTACTTGCATCCATCCACTTTAATCAAATATATGTCATATAACTCATCATCATCTTACTCATCTAACAACTCATCATCATCTTAATCATACCAAGTTAAAATCTCATAAAACAAAAAAAACATCATAATAATAATCATCCTAATCGATCATGCAAGTTAATATAAACCAGTAAATCTTATCTTTCATAGGACCTAGTCCTCCCTCCTAGGTAAAATGACATAAAACAGAATAACACCTATGTCTCCATGATGAAGCAAAGAGATCCAACGGTCTCCAACTTGTGGCTTGCGATCCTTCTTTGTTTGTCCCCATGCTTCAATTTGGAGCCGTCTTGGTGGTTTGCGCTCAGTCGAGTATGCAAAAGAGAACTCGGGTTGGAAGGGGCTTTTAATTGTCATATTACCTTCGGCTTGCATCAACGGAGGCACAACTTCATTTGGCAGTTTCTGTTGAAGAACATAATAGTAGCCTAGTTAGCAAAGTAATCAATACCATTTACGCAACAGTAGTGTACTTAATTAGCAACTCTTACCAAGATATTTCGGCGAATGTCATCCGCCCTCAACCTATGCACTAGTGTCCTGTACAATGTATAATTTGGGCCAGTTCCCAAATTATACGGGAAGATCTCCCTACCAACTAGGACACCAATAACAAAGTTGATAAGATCATCCTTCTCCTCCCAAGTTAGATGTGATCCATAAGTGTAGTGTGTCGTGTCAATTATGTTCTGTGTTTCACTCGAAGAAACGAAATAAGCTGTAAATTATAAATTAACAAATTTAGTATGGATGAACACCAACTATTTTTAAATATAGAATGCAAATTACTTGACAAATATGCATGGTTGATAAACTCACTTGGAGGTAAAACAGGAAGCATATCGACATCCACCCAAATGTCGATGTTACGTACCTTCAATATGATCTTCAGGACGAAGATCGAAGGTTATTTCCATATCCTCCTGAAATCCATATGCCTTGCAAAGAGCTTCCCAATTTGAGCACCCTAATTCTGTGTTATTAACTGCATTCATTACTTTGACCAGAAATGTGTGACCATGTTTAGTCCTTAGGTTGGCTCTCCTCGTCTCGAAACTCTCGTGCTCTTCGAAACCGAGCCTCTCCAAGAAATACCGTCTTGCATGACAGGGGATGCACTAGTCGAATTGTATAAAACAGAAATTACACATTGAAGCAAAGAAACAGAAGTCATGCTTAATTACGAAAAAATAGTTGTCATCGTTGCGTACCGTAGAAATATCGAAGTCCTCGTAAAGCTTCATGGTGAAGAACCTGCCGTCTCGCAGCCCAGGCTGGTCGCAAAGACCCTTATCTTCGCCGCAGAGTTCACACGCTTGGATCCTATCGTCGTCATCAGACGACGACATTTCCTGTGTTCATGATTCAAAAATTACGGCATGACCATTGCTAATGTAAGACATATTGAGCGCCTATAATTTGCCGGGGCTTTCCTTAAATACTCTCATATCTCATGGTGTGTTGGTGCGCACTCTCTCACCGGCGATCATCGGGGACTCCTCACCGATGATCGTCGGGGACTCTCCCTCACCGACGATTGTCGGGGACTCCTCAATATCGCGTCACCGACGACCGACGATACTACATTATTTCCAACTAAAACAACTAAAACATAAAAAAAACTAAATAACTAAAACAACTAAAACATAAAACAACTAAACCAACTAAATTAACTAAAACATAAAAAAAACAAAACAACTAAAACATAAAACAACTAAATTAACTAAAACAATATGAACACTTAATTACCTAAAACAACTAAAACTAAAACAGGAAAAGCATCATAATTTAACAAAATCATCTAACAGAAAAAAATTATCATCATTTGACAAAATTACTACAGAAAATCATCATCATCTAACAAAATCATCTATTATCAGATCATCTATCATCATATCTAACAAAATTACTACACAAAATCATCTATCATCATCTATCCTCTCCATCATCATCATCTATCATCTATCAATGCGGGGGAGCTCACCGGGGGACTGACGAGAGCGGCGCGACGGCGAAGAGCAGCAGCCTGGCGGCGTCGGGGCAGGGCGACGGCGACGAGCAGTGACGGCGACGTGCGGCAGCCTGGCGACGAGCGATGACGGCGACGAGCGGTGGCATGGCGGCGTCGGGGCGGGGCGACGGCGACGGCGTCGGCGACGAGCGGCAGTCTGGCGGTGACGGCCGGCGATTGGCAGTAGCTTGGCGGCGTCGGCGTCAATCTGGGAAGAATGGGAGAGGTTGGAGAATTTTTCCGAGTGTGTGTATATACACTGAAGACCTTTAGTCGTGGTTGGTGGCTCCAACCGGGACTAAAGACCTTTAGTCCCGATTGGTGCTACCAACCGGGACTAAAGGACTACCCATCTTTTCGGCCCAAATTTCGCATGGGAAGGGACCTTTAGTCCCGGTTGGTAGAACCAACCGGGACTATAGCTGTATTTTCTCTTTTTTGCTTTGTTTTTCTAATTTCTGTTTTTAGATTTGGAATAACTGTTAGAATATTTATAGTTTTTTAATAAATCTTTTTTATTTAGGTCAAAACAATTACAAACTTTCTGTTAGTGCCAGTAGTTTTCAAATTTAAATAGTTTAAATTTGAATTCATTTGAAATTTGTGTGAATCACTAATTTGTGATTAACTTTAGTTTAAAAATAGATTTTCAAGTGATTGTTTTTCCTGTTGTTTAATATTAGTATGTTTTGTCATTATGTTAAACTTGGGAATTTTTAGGATAATTTAAATAGGTGATTTAATCAAAACCAGATTATGTTTAACTCTTTTTTGAGCTAAATGACCCTGAAATTAAAAAGAACTACAAATGAAATCTAAAAAGGTAGAAACTTGGCATGTTATCATCATTTCACCCACATAGCATGTGCTAAAAAGTTGAGAGGGTTACGGCAAAAACTGGATGCACTTCGTGTACAAACTGGACCATCTCCTTCGAAGTATGAGGGTTTCGGACGAAAACTCATCTGTTACAAAGGCATTCGGTCTGTCCAAATAGACCTAATTCTGGCTTGACTTTCGGTCTGTAAAGGTTTTCCTTAGAAAAACTCTCATGTCTCATGGTGTGTATGGTGCGCACTCTCTCACACTTATATGGTGGTGTATGTTGGTGGACAGTACCTCACACTAATATTTCGACCCTCGGTGCTGGTCGTTTCCCCTTCTTCTCTCGCGCAATATACCAAGGTATATATCGCGAGAAGAAGAAGAGAGAAACAACCCGCGCGACAACAGTCGGGATTCCTCCATCAAGAAGAGACATGAAAGACACACAAGGAGCTCCGACAGACCGAAAGTACGTAATTTTTTTTACTAAAAATTTCTAGTCCTATTTTTTTATTAAAAAATTATAATGCATGATGTATTTATAATGAAACTTCTTATCTTAAAACTTCTGAAATTTCTATCTCAATTTATAATGAAACTTCTGAAATTCTATCTCAATTTATAATAAAACTTCTTCAAACTTCTTATCTTAAACGAAGTGCGTCGGAAGTCCCTCGGTCACCGTACATCCTGCATTATATAATTAAGTATATCAAAAACAATTACAGAACATCATGAATAGAGAAATGACCGAATTAAGAGTGATCAAAATGTTATTACTGCAAAAATAAATACATAGAGTTCATACATAGTTCTCGTAAAACAACATATAGTTATCTTATATATATTTGCCGAACAGTTAGACTGATATTTTTGTCTAGATGGAGAACTTTGTTTAGACCGAGAACTTTTTCTAGACTGAGAACTTTGTCCAGACTGAGAACGTTTTTTAGACTGAGAACTTTGTTTAGACTGAGAACTTTGTCCAGATTGAGGATTTCGTCCAGACATAATACGTCGCCTACACATGCAAACTAAGAAGAGGATTTGAGCTCAAACTGAGGATGAGGACGGGAAGGCACTAAGTAAACCACACCTACACATGCAAACTAAGAAGAGGATTTGAGCTCAAATTGCATGCATATAAATCAAATTTTATTAACTTGAAATTAAGGTGGTGTTCCCTGTAATAACATTGACACATGTCCAAATAGACCTAATTCAACATGGCTTGACTTTCGGTCTGTCAAGGTTTACCTTAAAAAAACTCTCATGCCTCGGGGTGTGTTTGGTGCAAACTCTCTCACACTTATATGGTGGTGTATGTTGGTGGACACTACCTCACACTAATATTTTGACCGTCGGTGCTGGTCGTTTCCCCTTCTTCTCTCACGCAATATACCAAGGTATATATCGCGAGAAGAAGAAGAGGGAAACGACCCCCGCGACAACAGTCGGGATTCCTCCATCAAGAAGAGACATGAAAGTCACACAAGGAGCTCCGACAGACCGAAAGTACGTAATTTTTTTTACTCTCTATTTCTAGTCCTATTTTTTATTAAAAAATTATAATGCATGATGTATTTTAATGAAACTTCTTATCTTAAAACTTCTGAAATTTCTATCTCAATTTATAATGAAACTTCTGAAATTCTATCTCAATTTATAATAAAACTTCTTCAAACTTCTCATCTTAAACGAAGTGCGTCGGAAGTCCCTCGGTCACCGTACATCCTGCATTATAAAATTAAGTATATCAAAAATAATTACAGAACATCATGAATAGAGAAATGACCGAATTAATAGTGATCAAAATGTTATTACTGCAAAAATAAATACATAGAGTTCATACATAGTTCTCGTAAAATAACATATAGTTATCTTATATATATCTGCCGAACAGTTAGACTGATATTTTTGTCTAGACGGAGAACTTTGTTTAGACCGAGAACTTTGTCTAGACTGAGAACTTTGTCCAGACTGAGGATTTCGTCCAGACTGAGAACTTTGTTTAGACTAAGAACTTTTTCCAGACTGAGGATTTCGTCCAGACATAATATGTCGCCTATACATGCAAACTAAGAAGAGGATTTGAGCTCAAACTGAGGACGGGGACGGCAAGGCACTAAGTAAACCACACCTACACATGCAAACTAAGACGAGGATTTGAGCTCAAACTAAGGACGGGGACGGGAAGGCACTAAGTAAACCACACACCTACACGTGCAAACTAAGAAGAGGATTTGAGCTCAAATTGCTTGCATATAAATCAAATGAATGTTGGGGAACGTTGCATGGGAAACAAAAATTTTCCTACGCACACACAAGATCTATCCATGGTGATGAGCATCTACGAGAGGGAGAGTGAATCTACATACCCTTGTAGATCGCTAAGCGGAAGCGTTTAAGAAACGCGGTTGATGTAGTCGAACGTCTCCGCGATCCAAATCGCAAGTCGTCCCTCGATCCGATCACGAACTAGCGCCGAACGGACGGCACCTCCGCGTTCAACACACGTACGGCTTGATGACGCCTTCACCTCCTCGATCCAGCGAGCGATGGTGAAGTAGTGGTTGAGTTCCAGCAGCACGACGGCGTGGTGATGGTGGTGAGGAACAATCTCTGCAGGGCTTCGCCAAGCGCTACGGAGATTATGACGGAGGAACTAGAGGGCTAGGGTTGCCGGCACACGGCTTGGGAAATCCTGATGTGTCCCGTGTGCTAGCCCTGCCCCTCTATTTATATGTTGAGCCTTGGGGTCTAAACTTGGAGTAAAAGCCTCCTCTAGGTCGGTTTTGCCCGCACAAGGTCGGTTTGGCCCGCAGGGAAAGAGTCCAACTCGGATCCCTGCCGAACCGTGCACAGCCGCGCACAAGCGGTAGTACCGCTCACAAGCGGTAGTACCGCTTGGGCGGTAGTACCGCTTCACACAAGCGGTAGTACCGCTCGGGCGGTAGTACCGCTTCACACAAGCGGTAGTACCGCTTACGCGGCAGCAAAACTACTTTTGCACTTTCCAATACCTCGTGGGCTTTTATCCCTTGGCCCATATAAAGTGTTGCTGCACCCGAACACTTCGGTAAACATCCGGAACCTCTTCCGGTGAACTCCGGAACCCTTCCGGAGATCAAAACACTATTATCACATATATCAATCTTTACCTCCGGACTATTCCGGAGATCCTCGTCATGTCCGGGATCTTATCCGGGACTCCGAACAACTTTCGGTCACCAACATAATAACTCAATTATACTAATCGTCACCAAACGTTAAGTGTGTAGACCCTGCGGGTTCGAGAACTATGTAGACATGACCGAGACACCTCTACGGCCAATAACCAATAGCGGGACCTGGATGCCCATATTGGCTCCTACATATTCTACGAAGATCTTTATCGGTCGAACCTCTATGTCAAGGATTCAGTTAATCCCGTATGCTGTTCCCTTTGTTCTTCGGTATGTTACTTGCCCGAGATTCGATCGTCGGTATCTCTATACCTAGTTCAATCTCGTTACCGGCAAGTCTCTTTACTCGTTCCGTAATACAAGATCCTGTGGCTAACTCTTTAGTCACTTTGCTTGCAAGGCTCAATGTGATGTTGTATTACCGAGTGGGCCCTGAGATACCTCTCCGTCACACGGAGTAACAAATCCCAGTCTTGATCCATGCCAACCCAACAGACACCCTCGGAGATACCTGTAGAGCACCTTTATAGTCACCCAGTTACGTTGCGACGTTTGATACACACAAGGTATTCCTCCGGTGTCAGTGAGTTGCATGATCTCATGGTCAAAGGAACAGATACTTGACATGCAGAAAACAATAGCAATAAACTGACACGATCAAATGCTACGTTTACAGTTTGGGTCTTGTCCATCACATCATTCTCCTAATGATGTGATCCCGTTATCAAATGACATCTCATGTCAATGGCTAGGAAACCTTAACCATCTTTGATCAACGAGCTAGTCAACTAGAGGCATACTAGGGACACAGTGTTGTCTATGTACCCACACATGTATTTGAGTTTCCAATCAATACAATTATAGCATGGATAATAAACGATTATCATGAACAAGGAAATATAATAATAACCAATTTATTATTGCCTCTAGGGCATATTTCCAACAGTCTCCCACTTGCACTAGAGTCAATAATCTAGTTCACATCACTATGTGATTTACATTGTAATGAATCGAACACCCATGCAGTTCTGGTGTTGTTCATGTTTAGCCCTTGGAAGAGGTTTAGTCATCGGATCTGCAACATTTAGATCCGTGTGTACTTTGCAAATATTTATGTCGTCCTCCTTGATGTAATCGCGGATGGAATTGAAACGTCGCTTTATGTGTCTGGTCCTCTTGTGAAATCTTGGTTCCTTGGCTAGAGCAATGGCACCAGTATTATCACAAAACAGAGTCATTGGGTTAAGCGCACTAGGCACTACTCCAAGATCTGTCATGAACTCCTTCATCCAGACACCTTCCTTCGCCGCCTCCGAGGCAGCGATGTACTCCGCTTCGCATGTAGAATCAGCTACCACGCTTTGCTTGGAACTGCACCAGCTAACCGCACCCCCATTTAGAATAAATACGTATCCGGTTTGCGACTTTGAGTCATCCGGATCAGTGTCAAAGCTTGCATCGACGTAACCCTTTACGACGAGCTCTTGATCACCTCCATAAACGAGAAACATGTCCTTAGTCCTTTTCAGGTACTTCAGGATATTCTTGACCGCCGTCCAGTGTTCCATTCCTGGATCACTTTGAAACCTTCCGACCATACTTATGGCAAGGCTGACATCGGGTCTTGTGCACAGCATTGCATACATGATAGAGCCTATGGCCGAAGCATAGGGGATGACACTCATCTTTTCTCTATCTTCTGCAGTCACTGGGCATTGAGTCTTACTCAACTTCACACCTTGCAAAACAGGCAAGAACCCCTTCTTGGACTGATCCATTTTGAACTTCTTCAAAATCTTATCAAGGTATGTGCTTTGTGAAAGTCCTATTAAGCGTCTCGATCTATCTCTATAGATCTTGATGCCTAATATGAAAGCAGCTTCTCCTAGGTCCTTCATTGAAAAACTCTTGTTCAAATATTCCTTCACGTTTTCCAGCATTTCTATATTGTTTCCAATCAGTAATATGTCATCCACATATAATATTAGAAACGCTATAGAGCTCCCACTCACTTTCTTGTAAATACAAGCTTCTCCGTAAACTTGTATAAACTCGAACGCTTTGATCACCTCATCAAAACGAAGATTCCAACTCCGAGATGCTTGCACCAGTCCATAAATGGATCGCTGGAGTTTGCAAACTTTGTCAGCATTCTCTGGATCGACAAAACCTTCTGGTTGTATCATATACAACTCTTCCTTAAGGTAACCGTTAAGGAACGCTGTTTTGACATCCATCTGCCAAATTTCATAATCGAAAAAGGCAGCTATTGCTAACATGATTCTGACGGACTTAAGCATCGCTACGGGTGAGAAGGTCTCATCGTAGTCAACTCCTTGAACTTGTGAAAAACCCTTTGCCACAAGTCGAGCTTTATAGACGGTGACATTACCGTCCGCGTCCGTCTTCCTCTTAAAGATCCATTTGTTCTGAATGGCCTTACGCCCTTCAGGTAATACTTCCAAAGTCCATACTTTGTTTTCATACATGGATCCCATCTCGGATTTCATGGCCTCTAACCACTTCTCGGAATCCGGGCCCATCATCGCTTCTCCATAGCTCGTAGGTTCATCGTTGTTTAACAACATGACCTCTAAGACAGGGTTGCCGTACCACTCAGGAGCAGTACGCGTCCTTGTCGACCTACGAGGTTCGATAGCAACTTGATCCAAAGCTTCATGATCATCATCATTAACTTCCTCTTCAGCTAATGTAGGCTCCACAGAAACAACTTTCTGCGCTGCGCTACTCTCAGGTTGAAGTAAAGGTTCAACAACCTCATCAAGTTCTATTTTCCTCCCACTCAATTCTTTCGAGAGAAACTCTTTCTCAAGAAATGTTCCGTTTTTAGCGACAAACACTTTGCCCTCGGATCTGAGGTAGAAGGTATACCCAATTGTCTCTTTTGGGTATCCTATGAAGACGCATTTCTCCGCTTTGGGTTCCAGCTTTTCAGGCTGAAGCTTTTTGACATAAGCATCACATCCCCAAACTTTAAGAAACGACAGCTTTGGCTTCTTGTCAAACCAAAGTTCATATGGCGTTGTCTCAACGGATTTCGATGGTGCCCTATTTAAAGTGAATGCAGCTGTCTCTAATGCATAACCCCAAAACGATAGTGGCAAATCGGCAAGAGACATCATAGATCGCACCATATCCAATAAGGTTCGATTACGACGTTCGGACACACCATTACGCTGTGGTGTTCCAGGCGGTGTCAATTGTGAAACAATTCCACACTGTCTTAAGTGACTGCCAAACTCATAACTCAGATATTCTCCCCCTCGATCAGATCGTAGGAATTTAATCTTCTTGTTACGATGATTCTCAACTTCACTCTGAAATTGTTTGAACTTTTCAAATGTTTCAGACTTGTGTTTCATTAAGTAAATATACCCATATCTACTTAAGTCATCAGTGAAGGTGAGAAAGTAACGATAACCACCGCGCGCCTCAATACTCATCGGACCGCACACATCAGTATGTATGATTTCCAATAAGTCACTTGCCCGTTCCATTGTTCCAGAGAACGGCGTTTTAGTCATCTTGCCCATGAGGCATGGCTCACATGTGTCAAGTGATTCAAAATCAAGTGACTCCAAAAGTCCATCAGCATGGAGCTTCTTCATGCGTTTTACGCCAATATGACCTAAACGGCAGTGCCACAAGAAAGTGGTATTATCATTATCAATTCTATATCTTTTGGCATCAATGTTATGAACATGTGTATCATTACTATCGAGATTCAACAAGAATAAACCCCTCACATTGGGTGCATGACCATAAAAGATATTACTCATATAAATAGAACAACCATTATTCTCTGATTTAAATCAGTAACCGTCTCGCAATAAACAAGATCCAGATATAATGTTCATGCTTAACGCAGGCACCAAATAACACTTATTTAGGTTCATCACTAATCCCGACGGTAATCGAAGAGCGAGCGTGCCGACGGCGATCACATCAACCTTGGAACCATTTCCCACGCGCATCGTCACTTCGTCCTTTGCCAGCCTCCGTCTATTCCGCAGTTCCTGTTTTGAGTTGCAAATATGAGCAACCGCACCGGTATCAAATACCCAGGCACTACAACGAGAGTTGGTAAGGTACACATCAATAACATGTATATCATATATACCTTGTTTGTTGTTGGCCGCCTTCTTGTCAGCCAAATACTTGGGGCAATTCCGCTTCCAGTGTCCAGTTCCCTTGCAATGAAAACACACAGTTTCTGGTTTGGGTCCAGCCTTGGGTTTCTTCACGAGAGGAGCAACTGCTTTGCCACTCTTCTTGGAGTTACCCTTCTTACCCTTGCCATTTTTCTTGAAACTAGTGGTTTTATTGACCATCAACACTTGATGCTCCTTCTGAATTTCAGACTCAGCGGCTTTCAGCATCGCAAACAGCTCGGCGACTGACTTGTTCATCCCGTGCATGTTATAGTTCAACACGAAGCTCTTGTAGCTAGGTGGCAATGATTGAAGAACTCTGTCAGTGATAGCCTCTGGCGGAAGGGGCATCCCTAACTCAGCCAGACGGGTGGAGTACCCAGACATTCTGAGCACGTGATCACTGATAGACCCGTTCTCCTCCATCTTGCAAGCATAGAACTTATCGGAGATCTCATATCTCTCGATCCGGGCATTCTTCTGAAAGATAAACTTCAACTCCTGGAACATCTCATATGCTCCATGACGTTCAAAACGTCTTTGAAGTCCCGGTTCTAAGCCATACAACATTGCACATTGAACTATTGAGTAATCATCAGAACGAGCCTGCCAGGCGTTCACAACGTCTAGAGACTCAACTGGAGCGGGTGGATCACCAAGCGGTGCATCAAGGACATAAGCCTTCTGGGAAGCCGTACGGATAATCCTTAGATTACGGGCCCAGTCCACAAAGTTACTTCCATCATCTTTCAACTTAGCTTTCTCTAGGAACGCATTATAATTCAGGGGTGCTACTGCGCGAGCCATGATCTACAACATAAATATAGCAAAGACAACTTAGACTATTGTTCTTAGATAATGAGTTTAGTTAATCATATTTAAAAAACTCCCACTCAAATTGACATCCCTCCGATCATTCGAGTGTAACATGATCCAAATCCACCAACTCAAGTCCGATCATCACGTGAGTTGAGGTGGTTTCAATGGTGAACATCTTCATGTTGATCATATCTACTATATGACTCATGTTCGACCTTTCGGTCTCTTGTGTTCCGAGGCCATGTCTGTACATGCTAGGCTCGTCAAGTTTAACCCGAGTGTTCCGCACGTGTAACATGGCTTACACCCGTTGTATGCGAACGTAGAGTCTATCACACCCGATCATCACGGCGTGTCTCGAAACGACGAACTTTCGCAACGGTGCACACTTGGGGAGAACACAATTTATCTTGAAATTTAAGTGAGGGATCACCTTATAATGCTACCGTCGTCCTAAGCAAAATAAGATGCATAAAAGGATTAACATCACATGCAAATCATAAGTGACATGATATGGCCATGAACTTGTGCTTTTGATCTCCATCTCCAAAGCACCGGCATGATCTCCATCGTCACCGGCATGACACCATGATCTCCATCATCTTGATCTCCATCAACGTGTCGCCATAAGGTTGTCGCGCTGACTGTTGCTTCCACGACTATAGCTAACGTTTAGCGATAAAGTAAAGCATTACATAGCGCTTAATGATTGACACGCAGGTCATACAATAATTAAAGACAACTCTATGGCTCCTGCCAGTTGCCGTACTCATCGACATGCAAGTCGTGATATTCTATACAACACATGATCATCTCATACATCACATATATCTCATCATGTAATTGGCCATATCACATCACAACATACCCTGCAAAAACAAGTTAGACGTCCTCTAATTGTTGTTGCAAATTTTACGTGGCTGCTACGGGTTTGCAAGAACCGTTCTTACCTACGCAAAACCACAACGTGGTGTAGTGATTGCTTTTTGATCTTCTAAAAGAACCCTCTTCATTGAAATCGATTCAACTAAAGTGAGAGAGACAGACACCCGCTAGCCATCTTTATGCAACGAAGTTACATGTCAGTTGAAGGAACCTGTCTCGCGTAAGTGTACGCGTAATGTCGGTCCGGGCCGCTTCATCTCACAGTACCGCCGAATCAAATATCAACTAGTAACGGCAAGCAATATGTATACACCCACGCCCACAACTCGTTTGTGTTCTACTCGAGATCTCATCTACGCATAGACCTGGCTCTGATACCACTGTTGGGGAACGTTGCATGGGAAACAAAAATTTTCCTACGCACACACAAGATCTATCCATGGTGATGAGCATCTACGAGAGGGAGAGTGAATCTACATACCCTTGTAGATCGCTAAGCGGAAGCGTTTAAGAAACGCGGTTGATGTAGTCGAACGTCTCCGCGATCCAAATCGCAAGTCGTCCCTCGATCCGATCACGAACTAGCGCCGAACGGACGGCACCTCCGCGTTCAACACACGTACGGCTTGATGACGCCTTCACCTCCTCGATCCAGCGAGCGATGGTGAAGTAGTGGTTGAGTTCCAGCAGCACGACGGCGTGGTGATGGTGGTGAGGAACAATCTCTGCAGGGCTTCGCCAAGCGCTACGGAGATTATGACGGAGGAACTAGAGGGCTAGGGTTGCCGGCACACGGCTTGGGAAATCCTGATGTGTCCCGTGTGCTAGCCCTGCCCCTCTATTTATATGTTGAGCCTTGGGGTCTAAACTTGGAGTAAAAGCCTCCTCTAGGTCGGTTTTGCCCGCACAAGGTCGGTTTGGCCCGCAGGGAAAGAGTCCAACTCGGATCCCTGCCGAACCGTGCACAGCCGCGCACAAGCGGTAGTACCGCTCACAAGCGGTAGTACCGCTTGGGCGGTAGTACCGCTTCACACAAGCGGTAGTACCGCTCGGGCGGTAGTACCGCTTCACACAAGCGGTAGTACCGCTTACGCGGCAGCAAAACTACTTTTGCACTTTCCAATACCTCGTGGGCTTTTATCCCTTGGCCCATATAAAGTGTTGCTGCACCCGAACACTTCGGTAAACATCCGGAACCTCTTCCGGTGAACTCCGGAACCCTTCCGGAGATCAAAACACTATTATCACATATATCAATCTTTACCTCCGGACTATTCCGGAGATCCTCGTCATGTCCGGGATCTTATCCGGGACTCCGAACAACTTTCGGTCACCAACATAATAACTCAATTATACTAATCGTCACCAAACGTTAAGTGTGTAGACCCTGCGGGTTCGAGAACTATGTAGACATGACCGAGACACCTCTACGGCCAATAACCAATAGCGGGACCTGGATGCCCATATTGGCTCCTACATATTCTACGAAGATCTTTATCGGTCGAACCTCTATGTCAAGGATTCAGTTAATCCCGTATGCTGTTCCCTTTGTTCTTCGGTATGTTACTTGCCCGAGATTCGATCGTCGGTATCTCTATACCTAGTTCAATCTCGTTACCGGCAAGTCTCTTTACTCGTTCCGTAATACAAGATCCTGTGGCTAACTCTTTAGTCACTTTGCTTGCAAGGCTCAATGTGATGTTGTATTACCGAGTGGGCCCTGAGATACCTCTCCGTCACACGGAGTAACAAATCCCAGTCTTGATCCATGCCAACCCAACAGACACCCTCGGAGATACCTGTAGAGCACCTTTATAGTCACCCAGTTACGTTGCGACGTTTGATACACACAAGGTATTCCTCCGGTGTCAGTGAGTTGCATGATCTCATGGTCAAAGGAACAGATACTTGACATGCAGAAAACAATAGCAATAAACTGACACGATCAAATGCTACGTTTACAGTTTGGGTCTTGTCCATCACATCATTCTCCTAATGATGTGATCCCGTTATCAAATGACATCTCATGTCAATGGCTAGGAAACCTTAACCATCTTTGATCAACGAGCTAGTCAACTAGAGGCATACTAGGGACACAGTGTTGTCTATGTACCCACACATGTATTTGAGTTTCCAATCAATACAATTATAGCATGGATAATAAACGATTATCATGAACAAGGAAATATAATAATAACCAATTTATTATTGCCTCTAGGGCATATTTCCAACAATGAACTCCCACATAATTACTCCCAAACAGTAATGAGAGATGAAAGGATGAAGTTGCTAACCTTTTAGAACGATCGGGTGCCTCCAATCTTCACAAATCTTGCCAAAAATGGATGGGTGCCTCCAATCTTCACAAATCTTGGCAAATCCTCATGAGCTCAGGGGAAGGAAGAAAACAAAGGGGATAGAAAGGAGAGCTTGGGCTCGGGCTGGAAGAAGCATCTACATATAGGAATTTTATAGTCCCGGTTGGTGGTACCAACCGGGATTAAAGGGTCTCGCATGGGCCCTAGCTAACAGCAATCCTGCCACCACCCCTTTAGTCCCGGTTGGTAACACCAACCGGGACTAGATGTTCCTCACGAACCGGGACTAAAGCATAGGCTCATGAACCGGGACTAGTGGGCGCATTAGTCCCGGTGCAAAACCAGACCAGGACTAATGCTCTGGTCCAAAGGCCTGTTTTCTACTAGTGGGCTCACAGAACCTAGCATGACTGCTAGGCCCCGCATCAGAGGTGCCACACAGCACTGCAACAGGACGATTGTACACAATATTGCATGACACCTTCCACTGCAAAAAAAGATAAAAAGGGAAAGAAATACACATGTGAATACTAGAAAGTTTAGATTTATAATGACTGCAAATTAAAAAAACTCTGATCTTAAAAACTCTGATGCACTAACCGGCAGCCTCCTAAATCTATAAGTTTCCAGATACATCTTTCCCTTGACAACTATATCCTCGTTGTATAACTTCATCGGGTCCTTGTTCGTCAGGAATGACGCGCGCGGCATCAATGTGTGCATAACTAAAAATTTGTGAAGCTTCAAGTAATCAAGATACATAATCAGGGGCACAATGACACAACCCTCTACAGAATTCTGCTTGCTACCATCTGTCTGCCACTTCAACACAGCTACCTACAGATCATCAACAACAACATGACAAAAGTCCATCTGCGCCATAGCCGCATAATCCATGTTCTCAACCATGGCAGCAACCCTACCCAAATGAACTACAGGCCCGGGGCATAGCAAATTCTGATAAAGCATCAGGAAGAATACCTTGACAGCAAGATCAACCGTCACAGGATCATCATCTTCCACAAACTCTGCCAACGTTTGAACCAAGTCCTTGACACCTATACTTCGTGAACGGTCAAAGCCAAGCTCATCCTTGAGGGCAGACAACGAGTCATCATGGCCACTGGTAGCAGGCATGGGTGCAATGCGAGGTCCCATGGGAAAACCAAAAATGTGATGAATTGCAACACGATTGATCCGAAGAACCCTGTCATTCCCAAAGTCCATTGTCATCGTGGCAGGGTCAATCACTCCCATCAGATAACACATAAGAATGCGCGACACATTTTTCTTTACTGTCAACTCAAAGAAGGCGCCAACGCCAGCGTCCCAAACACGATTACAGTGTGCTTCTTTCAATAAAGCAACTTTGCACACAGTGGGGAGAGACAAACATACGGTCTTGTTAAATCGAGCATCATCTCCCTCGCCGTCATCTCCAGTTCCCTTGCTCTTACTAGACTTCTTCCTCTGTGTAAAGGAAAATGCAGTCCACATTAGAAGATTAGCCACAAAAGAGAAAAAAATGGCAGATAGAATAACAATGAAAGAAACAAATGCAGTCCACTTCAACAAACCTTTGGAACAATATCCGCCTCCCGATCAGAGTCAGCATCCGCATCTTCGTCGCCATCATCACGGTGCCGCTTAGGATGACTCTTAGATGGATCATAATCTTTTCGTCTACCAGTCTGAACATCTCTCACGAAATCAGCAAGCACAAAGTCATCATCGTCAGAGTTGGGCCCTTCACTGACATGTGGTCGCTTCCGCTAAGGATCCTATGCACCAGCTTCAGCATCTCTCTTACCAAGGTTCTTATTCATGCAAGCAACACGAGGACTCTGTCGAGGAGTACCACCTTCCTCAGCAACAGAACTCAATCTCTTGTTCTGCAAAGCAGGCTGCTTGACTTTACCAAATTTGGCACCATTGGCACCATCTGCAGCCCTCCTCTGCATCTCTTTCTCCGCATACTCCTTTGAGTCACTTTCAAACCTCAACTTTTTCTTGTGTTGCTTCAATTCATATGCACGAAGCTGATCCAGGACCATCCACTCTTTCTTAACTTCCTCTGTGCCATCAACATATTGTGACTGTGTTTGAAAACAAGACGGGACGTCTAATGCTCTGGTCAAAGCTCACACCAACGTCACCCTCTGCAAAATAATGGTTAATCAATTGAGTAACCTCCTCAAACCTAGGCGCCCCAACATAAAAACTAGACATTGCGTCAAAAAATGAAGTTTAACTATGGTCATTAAGAAGTGCGCAAAAGGAACAAATGAAGTACACATATACATATAAATGCAGTGATGCATACACAAGCTAAATAAAAAATAATGCAGTTCACATATCAATGTAATGGAGTTAACCCATCAGCATACACAACCTGAATAAAACGACAATGTAGTTCACACATACATATAGTCGAGTTCACATATACATATAAATGCAGTGATGTATACACTAACTACACATTTGTTTCCAAAAATGCTTGACTAACTTCAGCAAGGCAACAACAGTATGTACAATATCAAGTAAGCAGCATACACAATAAACAACGCATGCACATCAAAAATAGGAAGTATATATAAGATCAATGCAGTTCAAAACTCACAGGAAACATATGAAATTTACAAGAAACAGAGTGATACAACCAATTTGGCAAACTAAATAAGAAAAAGAACAAACAACATACCAAAAGGAGTGGCCACACTTATAGGAGAAGATTCAATTGGTGAATTCACTGCATGGTCTGCCTTACCACCATGATCCTTGCCACCAGGAATACGAGTGCTAATTGGCGTATCATGAACAGTATCATTATGACCAATGGCATCAAAATCACCTACTAGATTCAATAAAACCAGAAACAGAAATTAAAAACATCACATGACAATAATGCCAGCAACGCTGAGAAGTAACACAACATAAAAAATCTGCAAGATGAACTAGACAACTTGATAAACAAGACAGAAAATAAACAAGGTCAAGTAAGCACTCCACATACCTTAAACTCCTCCATCTACTCTGCTTGGGGAAGACATGGCGTTTGCGTGCAGCGTGATGAGGATGCCTACCCTGGGTAGGGTCATAGGCCTGATGTCGTGGGAATGAACCTAACAATAGTACTAGGGGGTACGAAAGGAGGGGCGAAGTCTAACTACGGCGCAAGTGTGCACTCGGTTTGTACGAGTTTAGGCCTCACTCGGAAGTGATAACAGCCCTACGTCTCGGTGCCCGGGGGATGTGGTGTTTGCTTATGGTGGTAGAAGATTACAGAGGGTCGGAACCCTTGCACTGGCGTCCGGGGGTGGCTTATATGGAGTGCGCCACCACCGGCTGAACGCCATGATTAGGGCAATAAATGCCAATGAATACTGCGTTACCGGAACGGCTGATTAACCTGACGTTACTGGTAACGGTGAGTTAACTCATAACGAATGACTACTCGAATTCACCGGACGCTTCGTCTTCCGGGTCGCCTGAGCTTCTGTTTGTCTGAATGGCGCCGTGTAGTCCGAGTGACATGAATAATCCGAGTGAACGGCTGTATTCATACGAATGAGTCTCTGCCCAGGGGCTTTAATGACATTGAAGGACCATAGGTGGGCGTCAGATGTCAGGCCTATGACCCTACCCAGGGTAGGCATCCTCATCAGTAGCCCCTGAATCCATGAGGTTTTAGTGGTCGAGTGACTGATACTCGGAAGCGTCGATGGTCTCTCAGAAGAGTCCGAGAAACGGTCTTGCCGTTCCTCACTCGGCTTCAAACCATGATGGATTCAGGATTGATGTCTTTAGACCAAACTGTCTTGTCACTTAATCCGAGTGTTTAGCTGGCGTGAGTCATTCACTCGGTTCGTAGGAGGGAGTCGTCAAAGCCTTCGCAGCGCAGAGCTTGCTTCATTCGTGGCACGAAGAAATTTCCACGCGTTCGAAATCGTCAAAACTGCGCGTGGGCGCGGCGGAACGGTCACGTCCCGATAATTTGGGGTAGTGGGGCGCGACGCCTCGATAACTGTGCCGGGATTTCCGCCACGTGTCCTCGAATCTCTGAGCAGTAGATCCGCGGATCTCGGTCCGTTTGCGGATTGATGGCTAGAGATCTCGCCGGATTTTCGATATAAAACTTGGAAGCACTGTTGGGGGTGAGAACAGATCTCATTTTCCCTTTCTCCCTCGTCTTCTCCGACGCCCGCCCATGCTCCTTCCACCTTTGATAGTCGAAGGCCGTTCCGAGCTCGCCGGTGAAGATGCGCGCGGCGTCCGCGACCGCGAAGAGGAGCTCGCGTGCCTCCTCCTCCAGCGCCGGAGCACCGGCTGGATGGACGCAGGGCGAGTGGTTGCCGTCGCGGGTGACCAAGGCCCGGATGCTCGAGCTGGAGGGCCAAGGGTTCATGCCCGAGGGGAGCTGGCGGCTGCTGGGAGCGGGCGAGGATGAGCCCTCGCCGAAGGGAGACGAGCACGTGCTCTTGGTGACTCACCTCGAGCGAGGTTTCTCTCTGCCGCCCCATCCCTTCTTCCAAAGATTCGTGGGTTTCTTTGGAGCTCAACTCCATCATATCCCTCCCAATGCTGTTGTTTACTTAGCCGCTTTCATCTATCTTTGTGAAAACTTCTTGGGTTGTCATCCTCACTGGGCTTGTTTAAATACCTCTTCACTTGCCGAGTGATGACTGTAAAAAATTCCACTCGGTCAAAAGACAAGACGAATGTGGCCCAGCTGTGCAGGGGTCTAGGAATCCAACTGCGGGGCAAAGTCTGTTTCCCGCAGATGACATTTCCCGATTCGTTAAAGGGGTGGCAGGAGAACTGGTTTTACTGCCACGACATTCCAGTCGGCGAGGGTCAGTCGGGACTCCCACCGTATACCTCCGAGCGCATTCGGCCAGTTCCCAGGTTGACTGTGACCAAAGAGGAGAAGACCGAGGTGGACATCTTAGTGATAGCACTAGTAGCTCTGGTGCAGAAAGGCATCAACGGCCTTGACTTGCTAGAGGTTTTCCTCCAGAGGAGGATCAAACCACTGCAAGCCAGGGCCCACCCCATGTGGGAGTATGCCGGACCGAGTGACCCCACTCGAACTTACCTGGAGGAGCTCAAGGAAGATGAGGTGGAGGCCAAGATCAAGGCGATCACCTCAGCGTGCGATAACCCTAGGGGGAGCAGGCAGGTGGCTCCACTCTCATCAGAGAATCCACCGAATGAGGTAAATTCCGAAGGACTATCATCCGAGTGATACTTGCGTATTTGTTGTAACTGATCCGACTGATCTTGCTCTTCATTCGGCAGGCCTTAACACAGATGAGCAGCCTGGTGCCAATCGTGGACAGGGGCCGGTTGATGTTGCGAGTGACACCGACCATCCAGATGATTCGACCGAAGCAGGAGAGTATGAAGAGCCCGATGACGACGAGGACGATGAAGAAGATGAAGAGGAAGGCTCGGAGGACGGCGACGAGGTGGAGTCGTCACACTCGGATGACCGAGTGCCTGAAGCCCGTTCCAAAGCGCGCCATGACTCGGGAGTCTGAGGTGGCGGTCCCAAGGGACCGAAAACCGCCAAACCGACTGGGTCTGCCCTTCCAACCCGCAGCTCGAAGCGCGGGCGTGGAGAGCTTGTATCTTCACCTGAGAAGACGGTGAAGCAACCCAAAGTCACTACGGCCAAGCCTCAGAAGGTGGTCTTCATCCCTAAGATTAAGATGACTATTCCTATGGCCTTAGTGTAAGCATTTCCATTCTAACAATTGTTGTCGATATTTGTCCGAGTGATGAAATGATCCGAGTGTTTCCTTTACAGTGCTGATACTTCAACCGCTTCACCTGATCTCGAAAATCAGGAGAAAGAGCGGGCCGACGCTGATGTTGCGTCTTCAAAAGGTAAGCTCCGGACTCACTCGGTAACTCTGGACATTTCCGAGTGTTTACTTTTTACTCATCTTCGGGTGCCTTTAATATTTGCAGCTCCGCATGAAGTGATTGACATTGATGCAGACGACAGGGTTGACCTGCCGAACCCTTCGGCAAATGCAGATGTCGTGATGCAAGAGTCATCGCTTGCCGATACTTTGGTGCGAGCATGAGAGGCTAGCTCGGGAGCTGCGGCAGCACTCGAAACTGGTACGTCATCCCCCTCGTTGACCCCTTCTGCGACCAACATCTTTGCGCTACACTATGTCCCGGAGGACCAAGTGGGAGCGAGCAAAGAAGCGTTAATCCAGCTGGAGGTGATGAGCGACCGACTGAAGACGACGTATGATGTAGGCGAGGCGTTGAAGAAGAATGTCCGAGTAAGTACTCTTGTAAGTACCTTCCTGAGTCGGAATTTTTATTTCTGTCTTGTGAGGATTTGCATACACCGGCTGGGTGTCTTTGAGTTCTAGTGGGGGCGCGCTGAGCGCACCCACTAGGTGTAGTCCCCGAGACTGCCGTCGACTGAAGCAGTCGGCGGGAGTCTTAGAGTCCGAATGAATTCAATGTTTGATCCGTCTGTTAAGTCTAAATCAAAAAACCTTGTACTTGATTTTCCAGTGGGGGCGCGCTGAGCGCACCCACTGGGTGTAGTCCCCGAGACTGCCGTCGACTGAAGCAGTTGGCGGGAGTCTTAGAGTGCGAGTCAAAATTTTGACCAATATGTTTTGCTTTAATTCTTGTTTGCAGTCTGTTTGTGAGCTCGGAAGCCACTACAGAACTTTGGAGAAAGAGGTGCAGGACCTGCGTATCAGCCTTAAGGCCGAGAAGGCCAAGAAAGCCCGACTGGAGGAGGAGAAGAAGGCAATTGAAGGTATGCTCATCCAGCCTAGCTGCTGCAATAACTGCCGTTCCTCCTCGTCTGATTGAGTCTATTTCATCAGATCTTCGTGGCGAAAATCATAAACTTGTCGAGAGGCTGAAGAATTCTATTTCTTTAGAAACTGTGAAGACGACCCTCGAGAAGAAGGACACGGATCTGGCGGCTGCTCAAAAGGAAGCCAGCCAAAAGACCAAGGAGGCCGAGGAGAAGCTGAAGGTAGTCGGGAAGCTGGAGGATGAGAAGAAAGCTCTGGAAGCTGCTGCGATGAAGTCCAAGGAGGAGCTCGCCGATCTGAAGAAGTCATACTCCGAATGGGAGACCAAGCTCAAGCATACCACCGCGAAGAAGAATGAACTCGAGCAGTTTGTTGAAGAGTATGGCGACTCCGTGAGCGAAAATCTCGAAGGTAAATTCCCGAGTGATCGTAATCTGGCCGAATGAATTCCGATCACTTCTGACTCTTTTCTTCATCTGACGCGAACCCAGATTTCTGTGATGATGTCGCTGAGGAGACTGACAAGATCGAGAAGGAGCTGGACCCGTCTCGGGAGCTGTTCAAGGATAGTGCTGCTCTGGCCATTCTTCGCTTGGAAGAACGTGTCGATCAAGGGACTTCGTACATGAAGAGGCTCAGCACTGCCGTCTCGGAGATTGATTGTCACATCTTCCCTGAAGAAGAGCCCTCGAAGGACCTGGAATCAGCTCTTACCCGAGTGAGAGACGTGCCAAGCCGAGTGAAAGCTTGGAAATAATCTGCAGCCTGGGCTGGAACCGACATTGCCCTCTCACTCGCCCGCGTCCACTGCAAGGGACTGGATGAGAAGAAGCTGAAGTCCTTGGAGGTCGCCAACAGGAAGCATGCCAAGGTCGAAGACTACATGGAGATGTTCATGGAAGCTGCCACTCGGATCGCAGACAGCATCGACCTGGACACCTTCGTCGAAGCAGTGCCTCAGCCCGAGTGATCGTCTGGTTTAAAACTCTTTAAACTTTTGCCTCGGAAAGCCGAGTGGTAACTGTAACAGTAAAACATTGAATGAGCCTGAGGCTCCCGTCGTCAAGATTTTTATCTGCATTCTTATCTCGAGTGAGGTAGTTTTTATTTGTCTTGGCTTTATTCAATCTTTGATTTCTGAATGCTTTAAACTTAGGCGATGAGGTACCGCAGCTAAGTCCCCGAGTGTGGGCGAGACCCGCACTCAGAATTGTTCGAGAGAACAATGATGGTCCTGTCCATCTTAAAGTCTGAGTGTGGAAGATATTCCACTCGAAATGGTTTCAACTTAGGCGACGCGGGGTCGCAGCTAAGCACCCGAGTGTGGGCGAGACCCGCACTCAAAATTGTACGAGAGAACAATGATGGTTCTGTCCATCTTGGAGTCCGAGTGTGGAGGATGTCCCACTCGAGACGGTTTGTAACTTAGGCGACGCGGGGCCACAACTAAGCCCCCGAGTGTGGGCGAGACCCGCACTCGGAATTGTTCGAGAGAACAATGATGGTCCTGTCCATCTTGGAGTCTGATGACCCACAAGTATAGGGGATCTATCGTAGTCCTTTCGATAAGTAAGAGTGTCGAACCCAACGAGGAGCAGAAGGAAATTTCAAGCGGTTTTCAGTAAGGTATTCTCTGCAAGCACTGAAATTATCGGTAATAGATAGTTTTGTGATAAGATAATTCGTAACGGATAGCAAGTAACAAATGTAACAAAGGTGCAGCAAGGTGGCCCAATCCTTTTTGTAGCAAAGGACAAGCCTGGACTAACTCTTATATAAAGCAAAGCGCTCCCGAGGACACATGGGAATTTATGTCAACCTAGTTTTCATCATGCTCATAAGATTCGCGTTCGTTACTTTGATAATTTGATATGTGGGTGGACCGGTGCTTGGGTGCTGTCCTTACTTGGACAAGCCTCCCACTTATGATTAACCTCTCTCGCAAGCATCCGCAACTACAAAAGAAGAATTAAGATAAATCTAACCATAGCATGAAACATATGGATCCAAATCAGCCCCATACGAAGCAACGATTAAACTAGGGTTTAAGCTTCTGTCACTCTAGCAACCCATCATCTACTTATTACTTCCCAATGCCTTCCTCTAGGCCCAAATAATGGTGAAGTGTCATGTAGTCGACGTTGACATAACACCACTAGAGGAGAGACGACATACATCTCATCAAAATATCGAACGAATACCAAATTTACATGATTACTTATAACAAGACTTATCCCATGTCCTCAGGAACAAACGTAACTACTCACAAAGCATATTCATGTTCATAATCAGAGGAGTATTAAGTATCATTAAGGATCTGAACATAAGATCTTCCACCAAGTAAACCAACTAGCATCAACTGCAAGGAGTAATCAACACTACTAGCAACCCACAGGTACCAGTCTGAGGTTTGAGACAAAGATCAGATACAAGAGATGAACTAGGGTTTGGAGAGGAGATGGTGCTGGTGAAGATGTTGATGGAGATTGACCCCCTCTCGATGAGAGGATGATTGGTGATGACGATGGCTTCGATTTCCCCCTCCGCGAGGGACGTTTCCCCGGCAGAACAGCTCCGCCGGAGCCCTAGATTGGTTCTGCCCAGGTTCCGCCTCGAGACAGCGGCGCTTCGTCCCGAAAGCTCCCTTATGATTTTTCCAGGTCAAAACCCTCCATATAGCAGAAGATGGGCACCGGAGGCCTGCCAGGGGGCCCACAAGCCACAGGGGCACGCCTAGGGGGTAGGGCGCGCCCCCTGGCTTGTGACTCCCTGGTGGGTCCCCTTTGGTATTTCTTTCGCCCAATAATTTTTATATATTCCAAAATAATTCTCCCTAACTTTTCAGGACTTTTGGATTGTGCAGAATAGGTCTCTCAGATTAGCTCCTTTTCCAGTCCAGAATTCCAGCTACCGGCATTCTCCCTCTTCATGTAAACCTTGTAAAATAAGGGAGAAAAGGCATAAGTATTGTACCATAATGTGTAATAACAGCCCATAATGCAATAAATATCAATATAAAAGCTTGATGCAAAATGGACGTATCAACTCCCCCAAGCTTAGACCTCGCTTGTCCTCAAGCGAAAGCCGAAATCGATAAATATGTCCACACGTTTAGAGATAGAGGTGTTGATAAAATAAAATACGGACATGAAGGCATCATGGTCATCTTTAAAACAGCAACATATATTGACATATATTGAGAACCAACAAACTATGATCTTAGTCATTGAAGCAATTCCAATTTATCATGACGTCGGAAAGAGTCAATATAAGAGCTTGTAAAGAAAATCCACATACTCAATCATGTTTTTGTCTTTCATAATTGCTAACACTCACGCGGTACCTATGAGGTCAAAGCTTCAATCGGACACAGAGGAAGATAGGGGCTTATAGTTTTGCCTCCCAACTATTTACCTCAAGGGTAATGTCAACAGAAATAACTCATGATCACCCACATCCGAGTGGATATGTGTCTAGATCATTCCCCAACACATGACGCTTGCCAAGAGAGAAAGGCGAAATAAAGGAAGTGACGAAGATCACCACGACTCTTGCATAAAGGTAAGTACTAGAAAGTAAAAGTAACAGATAGGCCCTTCACAGAGGGAAGCGGAGGTTGTCATGCGCTTTTATAGTTGGATGCGCAATCCCTTAATGCAAAAGAACGTCACTTTATATTGCCCCTTGTGATAAATAACTTTATTATGCAGTCTGTCGCTTTTATTTCTTCCATATCACAAGTTCGTATAAAGTTTATTTTCCTCACACTAATAGATCACACATATTTAGAGAGCAATTTTTATTGCTTGCACCGATGACAACTTACTTGAGGGATCTTACTCAATCCATAGGTAGGTATGGTGGACTCTCATGGCAAAACTGGGTTAAGGGTGTTTGGATGCACAAGTAGTATCTCTACTTGGTGCGGGAGTTCTGGCTAATATGGGGTGGAAGCAAGCGTCACATGTTAAAGGATCTATAACCATATAACTTCGATTCGGAAATAAGCGAACATAACCCATTATGTTGTCTTCCTTGTCCAACATCAACTTCTTAGCATATAATATTTTAATGAGTGCTCACAATCATAAAAGATGTCCAAGATAATATATTTATATGTGAACCTCTCTTTCTTTATCACTTCCTTTTAATTGCAACAATGACCAATCGCTATGTTTGTCAACTCACAATAAATTTCAATCAACATACTTCTTATATGTGAAATCATCACTCCCCATAAGATCATCATATATACTCTCTGCTTTTATTCTATACTTCTTTTTATTTCTTTTTCTCAAGATCATAGCAAGCAAGCAAAGCCCTCAACTCAAAACTACTTTTTATTATATAACTCTCGGACTCGCTTACATAATGGGAACAAAAAGAAAAATTCAAAACTAGATCACACTAAAGACTTTATTCTACTAGATCAAGATATAACCAAAAGGATCGAACTAAGAAAAGCGATAAAAGTAAAAGATGTGATGGTGATACGATACCGGGGCACCTCCCCCAAGCTTGGCACAAGCCAAGGGGAGTGCCCATACCCATGTGTTTAGTTGTTTTTCTTCGGAGGTGGTGACATTGGAGTTGTTGATGAGGTTGGAAGCTTGTCTTCCGTCTTCCAAGGCATAGGCTCACCATCGTAAAAAGATGAACGAGTCTCCGGTATCCTCAAATCTGCAGCCAAACTCATTCTCTTAAATCTGTATTCATACTCACAGTTTTGGTTTTGCCGGTCATAGATCTGGGCTTGGAGATGCTCGATTTTCTCGTAAAGCTTGAAGATGTGCTCTCCGATGTGCTTGGTATCCAGCTTGTGCTTATTGGTAAACTCCGCGATCATCATGTGATTGGCATTGAGTCCTCGTTCCACCATCCCTTGGCACTTGAAGACCTGTTGCTCCATTGCTTCGAGCCTTGTCTCCACGCTTCCGGTCTTCTTTGGCCCCTCAACATCACGGATGTGCAGCACCCCCTCACGCATCTCAATGGTTTGAGGGTGTTGCAGCACCTCCGCAAGGTAAGGGTTGATGACCTTCTCGAAGAACTTGTCCTTCGAAGCACTTGGGGACGTCATGTCGATCTAAATCTGCTGCAGAAACATCTCGAAACGAAAACATGAGGTTTTGTCATGATAAGAAGGTCAAAACCTTCGGGAGATTATATAATGATTTTTTACCGACCTAAAGGAGTATACCACAAGAAAACAGAGTCCGGAGGGTACACGGGGTGGCCACAAGCCACAGGGGCGCGCCCAGGGGGGTAGGGCGCGCCCCCTGGCTTGTCGCCTCCTCGTGCACTCTTCAGACTACTTTAAATTTTCCTAATTTAATAAATATTCTAAAATGGATAAAAATTGCTCTTATAGAAGTTTTGGAGTCGGTTTGCTTACCGTAACAAATACCTATTCCTTCTCGGAGTCTGAAACGTTCTGGTAGGTCTCCCTAATGTACTCCTCCGGAGTTATGGTATTGATAATATTGGTTTCAACATTTATGGGAGTACCTGAGATATAATGTTTGATTCTTTGCCCGTTTACCACCTTAGGATTTGTGCCTTCGGCGTTGTTGGTCTTGATGGCACCGGAACGATATACTTCCTCGATAATGTATGGCCCTTCCCATTTAGAGAGAAGTTTTCCTGCAAAAAATCTTAAACGAGAATTGTATAGCAAGACATGATCACCTACATTGAATTCACACTTTTGTATCCTTTTATCATGCCATCTCTTAACTTTTTGTTTAAACAACTTGGCATTCTCATAGGCCTGGGCTCTCCATTCATCAAGTGAGCTAATGTCAAATAACCTCTTCTCACCAGCAAGTTTGAAATCATAGTTGATCTCTTTAATTGTCCAATAAGCTTTATGTTCTAGTTCTAGAGGTAAGTGACATGCTTTACCATAAGCCGTTTTATACGGAGACATAACCATAGGGTTTTTGTAAGCAGTTATATAAGCCCATAATGTATCATCAAGTTTCTTAGACCAATTCTTTCTAGACCTATTGACAGTCTTCTGCAAGATCAATTTAATTTCTCTATTGCTCAATTCTACTTGACCACTAGACTGAGGATGATAAGGAGATGCAATTCTATGATTAACATCATACTTAGCAAGCAATTTACGGAAAACACCATGAATAAAGTGTGAACCACCATCAGTCATTAAATATCTAGGGACTCCAAATCTAGGGAAAATAACTTCTTTAAGCATTTGAATAGAAGTGTTATGATCAGCGCTACTAGTTGGAATAGCTTCTACCCACTTAGTAACATAATCAACAGCAACTAGAATATGAGTATACCCGTTAGACTGTGGAAAAGGTCCCATATAATCAAAACCCCAAACATCAAATGGTTCAATAACAAGAGAGTAATTCATAGGCATTTCCTGACGTCTACTAATATTACCAATTCTTTGACATTCATCACAAGACAAGACAAACTTACGAGCATCCTTGAAGAGAGTAGGCCAATAAAAACCAGATTGTAGTACCTTATGTGCAGTTCTATCTCCAGCGTGGTGTCCTCCGTAGGCCTCGGAATGACACTTGTGAAGGATCTGTTCCTGTTCATGCTCAGGCACACAACGCCTAATAACACCATCTACTCCTTCTTTATAAAGGTGTGGATCATCCCAAAAGTAATGTCTTAAATCATAGAAGAACTTTTTCTTTTCTTGGTATGTGAAACTTGGTGGTATAAATTTAGCAACAATGTAATTAGCATAATCAGCATACCATGGAGCATTACGCGAAGCATTTATGACAGCTAGTTGTTCATCAGGAAAGCTATCATCAATAGGTAGTGGGTCATCAAGAACATTTTCTAACCTAGACAAGTTGTCTGCTACGGGGTTCTCAGCACCCTTTCTATCATTAATATGCAAATCAAATTCTTGTAGTAGAAGAACCCATCTAATAAGTCTAGGTTTAGCATCTTTATTTTCCATAAGATATTTAATAGCAGCATGGTCAGTGTGAACAGTTACTTTGGAATCAACAATATAAGGTCTGAACTTATCACAAGCAAACAGAACTGCTAAAAATTCCTTTTCAGTGGTAGCATAATTTCTTTGAGCATTGTCTAGAGTTTTACTAGCATAATGGATAACATTTAATTTCTTATCAACTCTTTGTCCTAGAACAGCACCAACGGCATAATCACTAGCATCACACATAATTTCAAAGGGTAGGTTCCAATCAGGTGGTTGAACAACAGGTGCGGAAATCAAGGCATTCTTAAGAATTTCAAATGCTTCTACACAATCATCATCAAAAAAGAATGGAACATCTTTTTGCAAAATATTAGTGAGAGGCCTAGAAATCTTGGAGAAGTCTTTAATAAACCTCCTATAGAAACCATCATGACCAAGGAAACTTCTTATACCTCTGATATCCGTAGGACACGACATTTTTTCAATAGCATCAACTTTAGCTTTATCAACTTCAATACCTCTTTTGGAGATTTTGTGTCCCAAGACAACACCTTCATTAACCATAAAGTGGCACTTTGCCCATTTCAAGACAAGATTAGTTTCTTCACATCTCTGCAAAACTCGATCAAGGTTGCTCAAGCAATCATCAAAAGAAGTTCCATAAACAGAAAAATCATCCATGAAAACCTCAACAATCTTTTCACAAAAGTCAGAGAATATAGCCATCATACATCTTTGAAAGGTAGCAGGTGCATTGCATAAACCAAAAGGCATACGT
The DNA here is from genome assembly GCA_039707655.1 of Elymus sibiricus. Classification (NCBI taxonomy): domain Eukaryota; kingdom Viridiplantae; phylum Streptophyta; class Magnoliopsida; order Poales; family Poaceae; genus Elymus; species Elymus sibiricus. The sequence continues at coordinate 72,375,852 of CM077663.1, read as the reverse complement.
CTATAAGAAAAGGTACCGAAAGCACAAGTAAAAGTTGTCTTTTCTTGATCCTCTTTCGACACAGGTATTTGAGAGAAACCAGAATAACCATCTAGAAAGCAAAAATGTGTATGTTTGGATAGTCTTTCTAGCATTTGATCAATAAAAGGTAGAGGATAATGATCTTTCCTAGTAGCTTTATTTAATTTCCTAAAATCAATTACCATTCTATATCCCGTGACAATTCTTTGCGGGATCAATTCATTTTTATCATTAGGAACAACGGTAATACCTCCTTTCTTCGGAACACAATGAACGGGACTAACCCATCTACTATCAGCAATAGGATAAATTATACCTGCCTCCAAAAGCTTTAATATTTCATTTCTTACCACTTCTTTCATTTTAGGATTTAACCGCCGTTGGTGATCTACAACTGGTTTAGCATCAGGCTCCATATTAATTTTATGCTGACATAGAGTGGGACTAATGCCCTTAAGATCATCAAGAGTATATCCAATAGCAGCACGGTTCTTCCTCAGAGTCTTCATGCTCTGAAAGGTTAGCACTAATAATAACAGGATATATCTCCTTTTCATCAAGATAAGCATATTTCAGAGTATCAGGTAATTGTTTAAGTTCAAACACGGGATCACCCTTGGGTGGAGGAGGATCCCCACGTATTTCAACAGGCAGGTTGTGTTTCAAAATAGGTTGCTGATCAAAGAAAATCTTATCTATTTCATTCCTTTCATTCATATGCATATCGTTTTCATGGTCTAGCAAATATTGTTCTAAGGGATCAGTAGGAGGCACAATAATAGAAGCAAGACCAATAATTTCATCTTTACTAGGCAATTATTTGTCATGGGGTTGTCTACGAAATTTAGAGAAATTGAACTCATGAGACACATCCCCAAAACTTACAGTAACAGTTTCTTTCTCACAATCTATCTTAGCATTAACAGTATTCAAGAAAGGTCTACCAAATATAATGGGACAAAAATCATCTTGTGGGGAACCAAGAACAAGAAAATCAGTAGGATACTTTATTTTCCCACACAAGACTTCAACATCTCTAACAATCCCAACTGGTGCTATAGTATCTCTATTAGCAAGCTTAATGGTAACATCAATTTCCTCTAATTCAGCTGGTGCAAGATCATTCATAATTTCTTGATATAAGGTAAAGGGAATTGCACTCACACTAGCACCCACATCACACAAGCCATGATAACAATGATCTCCTATTTTAACAGAAACAACAGGCATGCCAACAATAGGTCGATGTTTATCTTTAGTATCAGGTCTAGCAATTCTAGCAGCTTCATCACAGAAATGAATAACATGCCCATCAACATTATCAACCAAGAGATCTTTAACCATAGCAATACTAGGTTCAACCTTGATTTGTTCAGGGGGTGTAGGTGTTCTAGTATAACTCTTACGAACCACAGTTGAAGCTTTAGCATGTTCCTTTATTCTAACAGGGAAGGGTGTTTTCTCAATATAACCAGTAGGAATAATAGGATCAACATTATAAATAATAGTATCTTCTTCAACTTTAATAGGTTCAACTACTTTCACTTCAATGGGAGGATGATATTTAAACCACTTCTCCTTAGGGAGATCAACATGAGCAGCAAAAGATTCACAGAAAGAAGCTACTATCTCAGAGTCAAGTCCATATTTAGTGCTAAAATCACAAAATGCATCGGTGTCTATAAAGGATTTAACACAATCAAACTTAAGGTTTATACCTGACTCCTTACCTTCGTCAAGTTCCCAATCTTCAGAGTTGAGTTTAATTCTTTCCAATAAGTCCCATTTGAATTCAATATCTTTCTTCATAAAGGAACCAGTACAAGAAGTATCGAGCATGGATTGATCATTATGAGAAAGCCGAGCATAAAAATTCTGAATAATAATTTCTCTTGGGAGCTCATGATTGGGGCATGAATATAACATTGACTTAAGCCTCCCCCAAGCTTGAGCGATTCTTTCTCCTTCACGAGGCCAAAAATTATAAATATAATTTCGATCACGATGAACTAGATGCATAGGATAAAACTTCTGATGAAATTCCAATTTCAACCGGTTGTAGTTCCATGATCCAATATCATCACATAGCCTATACCATGTCAATGCCTTCTCCTTCAAAGATAAAGGAAAGATCTTCTTGTTGACATCATCCTCGGGCAAACCTGCAAGCTTAAATAATCCACAAACTTCATCCACATAGATTAGATGCAAATCAGGATGTAGTGTTCCATCTCCTGCATAAGGATTAGCTAGCAGTTTCTCTATCATACCCGAAGGAATTTCATAATAAATATTTTCAGTAGGTGCAGTAGGTTGAGGAGCATCTCTTTGTGCTTCCGGTCGGGGTGAAGATACCCCGAACAAGCCCCACAAAGGATTATTTTCCATAGTAACAAGTGACAGTAAATTTCAGCACACTATATAAATTTTTCCTTACCAAGTTCCACTTACCAAAGGCGCTTCACTCCCCGGCAACGGCGCCAGAAAAGAGTCTTGATGACCCAAAAGTATAGGGGATCTATCATAGTCCTTTTGATTAGTAAGAGTGTCGAACCCAACGAGGAGCAGAAGGAAATGACAAGCGGTTTTCAGTAAGGTATTCTCTGCAAGCACTAAATTTATCGGTAACAGATAGTTTTGTGATAAGATAATTTGTAACGGATAGCAAGTAACAAATGTAACAAAGGTGCAGCAAGGTGGCCCAATCCTTTTTGTAGCAAAGGACAAGCCTGGACAAACTCTTATATAAAGCAAAGCGCTCCCGAGGACACATGGGAATTTATGTCAAGCTAGTTTTCATCATGCTCATATGATTCGGGTTCGTTACTTTGATAATTTGATATGTGGGTGGACCGGTGCTTGGGTGCTGTCCTTACTTGGACAAGCCTCCCACTTATGATTAACCTCTCTCGCAAGCATCCGCAACTACAAAAGAAGAATTAAGATAAATCTAACCATGGCATGAAACATATGGATCCAAATCAGCCCCTTACGAAGCAACGCATAAACTAGGGTTTAAGCTTCTGTCACTCTAGCAACCCATCATCTACTTATTACTTCCCAATGCCTTCCTCTAGGCCCAAATAATGGTGAAGTGTCATGTAGTCGACGTTCACATAACACCACTAGAGGAGAGACAACATACATCTCATCAAAATATCGAACGAATACCAAATTCACATGATTACTTATAACAAGACTTATCCCATGTCCTCAGGAAAAAAGGAACTACTCACAAAGCATATTCATGTTCATAATCAGAGGACTATTAATTATCATTCAGGATCTGAACATATGATCTTCCACCAAGTAAACCAACTAGCAGCAACTACAAGGAGTAATCAACACTACTAGCAACCCACAGGTACCAATCTGAGGTTTGAGACAAAGATCAGATACAAGAGATGAACTAGGGTTTGGAGAGGAGATGGTGCTGGTGAAGATGTTGATGGAGATTGACCCCCTCTCGATGAGAGGATCGTTGGTGATGACGATGGCTTCGATTCCCCCCTCCGGGAGGGAAGTTTCCCCGGCAGAACAGCTCCCCCGGAGCCCTAGATTGGTTCTACCCAGGTTCCGCCTCGAGACAGCGGCGCTTCATCCCAAAAGCTCCCTTATGATTTTTTCCAGGACCAAACCCTCCATATAGCAGAAGATGGGCACCGAAGGCATGCCAGGGGCCCACAAGCCACAGGGGCGCGCCCAGGGGGGGTAGGGCGCGCCCCCCAAGCTTGTGACTCCCTGGTGGGTCCCCTCTGGTATTTCTTTCGCCCAATAATTTTTATATATTCCAAAATAATTCTCCGTAACTTTTCAAGACTTTTGGAGTTGTGCAGAATAGGTCTCTGAGATTTGCTCCTTTTCCAGTCCAGAATTCCAGTTGCCGGCATTCTCCCTCTTCATGTAAACCATGTAAAATAAGAGAGAAAAGGCATAAGTATTGTACCATAATGTGTAATAACAGCCCATAATGCAATAAATATCAATATAAAAGGTATGATGCAAAATGGACGTATCAGAGTCCGAGTGTGGAGGATGTCCCACACGAGATGGTTTGTAACCTAGGCGATGCGGGGCCGAAACTAAGCCCGCGAGAGTGGGCAAGACCCGCACTCGGAATTGTTCGAGAGAACAATGATGGTCCTGTCCATCTTGGAGTCCGAGTGTGGAGGATGTCCCACTCGAGACAGTTTGTAACTTAGGAGACACGGGGCCGCAGCTAAGCCCCTGAGTGTGGGCGAGACCCGCACTCGGAATTGTTCGAGAGAACAATGATGGTCCTGTCCATCTTGGAGTCCGAGTGTGGAGGATGTCCCACTCGTGACGGTTTGTAACTTTGGCGACGCGGGGCCGCAGCTAAGCCCATGAGTGTGGGCGAGACCCACACTCGGAATTGTTCGAGAGAACAATGATGGTCATGTCCAACTTAGTAATGATGGTCATGTCCATCTTAGAGTCCGAGTGTGGAGGATGTACCACTCGACACGGTTTGTAACATAGGCGACGCGGGGCCGCAGCTAAGCCCCCGAGTGTGGGCGAGACCCGCACTCGGAATTGTTCGAGAGAACAATGATGGTGCTGTCCATCCTGGAGTCCGAGTGTGGAGGATGTCCCACTCATGACGGTTTGTAACTTAGGCGACGCGGGGCCACAGCTAAGCCCCCGAGTGTGGGCGAGACCCACACTCGGAATTGTTCGGGAGAACAATGATGGTCCTGTCCATCTTAGTAATGATGGTCTTGTTCATCTTAGAGTCCGAGTGTGGAGGATGTCCTACTCAAAATAGTTTTTTAACTTAGGCGATGCGGAATCACGGCTAAGTGTTTTACACCCACTGGGGGTGACATGGGAGGATGATTCACCGGAGTGGAAAGAGTTAAATTTCGACAAAATATAAAGGAACGAAACTTTATTCATCGAGATCACTCGGTGTCATTACTGGAATGATAAACTAAAGTAGTTATGTTCTAAGTGTAGAACTTGCGAAGCAGGTCCGCGTCCAAGTTCGGGGCTCTTCTATGTCATCTTCGATGTTGTAGAGCCGGTAGGCTCCATTGTGCAGGACTTTGGAGATTGCATACGACCCTTACCACGGAGACGCTAGCTTGTGGGGTTTTTGTTGGTCCAGTCGGAGGACATGATCTCCTTCCTGAAAAGCTCGGCCCTGGACGTGTCTGTCATGGTAACGCCTCAGATCTTGCTGATAGAGCGTCGATCTGATGAGGGCCAGCTCTCTCGCTTCCTCTAAAAGGTCAAGGCCATCTTGCTGTGCGTCTTCAGCTTCAGCTTCATCATACAGTTCCACTCGGGGGGAATTATGTTGAAGATCCCTCGGCAGCACAACCTTTGATCCGTACACCATGAAGAAAGGTGTGCGCTTCGTACAGCGGTTTGGGGTTGTCCAAATGCCCCATAAGACAGACATCAATTGTTCGACCCAGGCTCCTGCAGCATACTTCAGGTCTCTCATCAATCGAGGTTTCAGACCTTGCAGAATCATTCCATTTGCACGTTTTGCCTGTCCATTCAACTGAAGGTGAGCCACTGAGGCATAATTAACCCGAGTGGCCTGAGAGAAACAGAATTCACGGAACTTGTCCGAGTCGAAGTTCTTCCCATTATCCGTGATAATATCATGCGGCACGCCGAATCTGAAGATGATCTGCCGAATGAAACTGACGACCGTACCTGCATCCAAAATCTTGATGGGCTCCACTTCGACCCACTTGGTGAACTTGTCAACTGCCACAAGCAGGTGTGTGAATCCACTCGAACCATTCCACAGGAGACCGACCATATCTAGGCCCCATACTGCGAACGGCCAGGTGAGCGGGATCATCTTGAGCGCGGACGCAGGCTTGTGGGATCTATTCTTGTAGAATTGACAACCGATGCACAGGTCCACCAAGTCCTTTGCTTCTTCATTGGCTCGGGGCCAATAGAAACCCGCTCGGAAAGCTTTATCGACCAAAGTCCGAGCGGACGCGTGGTGGCCACAAGTTCCCGAGTGGATTTCATGTAAGATTTGCAGCCCTTCCTCTGGGGTGATGCATTTTTGGGTGACTCCTGTGGTACTTTTCTTGTATAACTGGTCTCCCAGAACTTCGAATGACTTAGATCGACGGACTATCCGATGAGCTTCTTCTTCATCTTCGGGAAGTTCTTGCCTGAGAAAGTATGCGAAGTAGGGTTGAGTCCACTCGGGAGTGATTACCAGCATTTCGTGGACCAGATCCACTATAGCTGGCACTTCAACCTCAGTCGGATCAGATGGACCGACTGCTTGTGGGGGCTCCTCTGTGAAAGGATCTTCTGCAATTGTTGGGGCGCGTAGATGGTCAAGGAATATGTCTTTCGGGACTGCTCATCGAGTGGACCCAATCTTTGCCAGGTCATCTGCTGCCTGATTCTTTGCGCGAGGAATGTGATGCAGCTCTAAACCTTCAAAATTCTTCTCTAGCTTTCTGACCGCATTGCAGTAACCAGTCATTGCTGGGCTCCGAATGTCCCACTCTTTCATCACTTGGTTGACAACGAGGTCCGAATCGCCGTGGACCATCAAACGACGAATGCCGAGTGATATGGCCATGCGGAGCCCTTACAGGAGGGCTTCGTAGTCGGCCTCGTTGTTTGATGAGTCGAAATAGATTTGGAGGACATAGTTCAGCCGGTCTCCTTTGGGAGAGACAAGAACCACACCAGCTCGGGATCCGTCGCAGAACATAGTCCAGTGTTCGGGAACACTCGGAATTGGCTGCTCTTGCTCGATCCACTCGGCCATAAAATCCACCAATGCATGGGACTTGATTGCTTTCTTAGCTTCAAACTTGATCTCCAGTGGAGGGACCTCAATTGCCCACTTTGCCACCCGGCCAGCAGCGTCTCTATTGTGCAAGATCTCCGACTAGGGAGCGTTGCTGATGACCGTGACCGAATGATCTTGGAAGTAATGAACCAGTCAGGTAAATACCATAGACCAGCTTTTGATAGTGCGGGTACGTTTGCTTGGAAGGGGTTAACACTTCTGAAATGTAATATATGGGTCTTTGAACCTTGAATGCTTTTCCCGGCCCTTCGCGCTCTACTGTGAGGACTGTGTTCACCACCTGGCTAGTCGCCGCAATGTACCAATGCTTGGGACTTGATTGCTTTCTTAGCTTCAAACTTGATCTCCAGCGGAAGGAGCTCAATTGCCCAGTTTGCCACCCGGCCAGCAGCGTCTCTGTTATGCAAGATCTCCGACAGGGGAGCATTGCTGATGACCGTGACCGAGTGATCTTGGAAGTAATGAACCACCTTTTTAGCAGTCAGGTAAATACCGTAGACCAGCTTATGGTAGTGCGGGTACCTTTGCTTGGAAGGGGTTAACACTTCTGAGATGTAATATATGGGTCTTTGAATCTTGAACGCTTTTCCCGGATCTTCGCGCTCTACTGCAAGGACTGTGCTCACCACCTGGCTAGTCGCCGCGATGTACACGAGTAAAGGTTCCTGGCTGCCCGGAGCAGCTAACACCGGCTGGGTGGAAAGCAATGCCTTGAGTTATTCAAACGCGGCTTGCGCTTCACTGGTCCACTCAAACTTGTCGAACTTCTTCATCAATCGGTAGAGGGGAAGTGCTTTCTCTCCGAGTCTTGAGATGAATCGGCTCGGGGCCGCAAGGCACACTGTCAGCCTTTGCACGTCGTGTAAACGCTTCGGTTGCTTCATTCAGACTATAGCGCCGATTTTGTCCGGATTGCCGTCGATCCCTCGTTCGGAAACGAGAAAACCGAGTAACTTTCCTGCGGGCACTCCGAATGTGCACTTAGCTGGATTAAGATTTATTCCGAAGCGCCGCAGGTTCGTGAAGGTTTCGGCAAGGTCGGTTAGGAGGTCGAAACCTTTCCTAGGCTTGACTACGATATCGTCCATATAAGCCTCCACGTTCCGACTGATCTGCTCTTGCAAGCATTTCTGAATCATGCGCTGGAAAGTGGCCCCAGCATTCTTCAGGCCGAATGGCATCGTGACGTAGCAAAAGCACCCGAATGGGGTGATGAAGGCTGTTTTTATTTCATCAGGACCGTACATTCGGATCTGGTGGTACCCGGAGTACGCATCCAGGAAGGACAGACGTTCGCATCCGGCAGTAGAGTCTACTATCTGATCTATCCAAGGTAAAGGGAAATGATCCTTCAGGCAGGCCCGATTGAGATGTTTAAAGTCAATACACATACGGAGTGATTTGTCCTTCTTCGGTACCAAGACGATATTCGCGAGCCACTCGGAGTGGTAAACCTCGCGAATGAACTCGGCGGCAAGGAGCCGAGCTATCTCTTGACCAATCGCCTTGCGCTTCTCGACGGAGGATCGGCGCAAGTACTCTTTGACTGGCTTGGCCTTGGGATCGGTTCGGAGTCGGTGCTCAGCAAGTTCCCTGGGAACACCACGCATGTCAGACGGCTTCCATGCGAAGATGTCCCAGTTCTCACAGAGGAACTGGATGAGCTCGGCTTCCTATTTCTCTCTGAGTGAGGTGGAGATGTTTGTAGGAGCAGCACTTGGGTCACTAGGATGAACATGGACTTGCTTGGTCTCGCCAGCCAACTGGAAGGCTAATTCAGAAGCCGGCCGCTTTGATCTGAGCAGATCAGCCGTATCTACTTCCTTCTTGTACCCTTCAAGCTCGACTGCAAGCACTTGCTCATTGGCGATCTTTGAGCCCTGCTGGAGGCACTCTTCGGCAACCTTCCGGTCGCCAGTCACTGTGATCACGCCCTTAGGCCCTGGCATCTTGAGTTTGAGATATACGTAACATGGTCTGGCCATGAAACGTGCGTAGGCAGGCCTACCCAGGATGGCGTGATGAGCACTGCGGAAGTCGACCACTTCGAAGGTTAACCTTTCCTTTCGGAAATTCTTTTCGCCTCCGAATACGACGTCCAGAGCGATCAGGCCGAGTGATTCTGCCTTCTTCCCAGGGACAATACCGTGGAAATGCTTGTTGCTCTTTCTCAACTGAGATATTGGGATGCCCATTGCCTTGAGCGTATCAGCATATATGATATTGACCCCGATGCCTCCATCCATCAGGACCTTGCGCAGTTGGACACCACCCATTGCCGGGTCGACGACCAACGCCTGCCTCCCAGGGGTGGCTATGTGAGGCGGATGGTCGGACTGGTCGAAGGTGACAGGCGTCTTCGTCCAGTTGAGGTACTTGGGAGCAGTCGGAACTGCCATGCTGACTTCCCGATTGACAACTTTCAGCTGCCTCTTACTTTCGACGTCGGCGAAGATCACGTTGAGGACTTTGTCGACTTTCGGATACTCGGAAGTATCTTCCTCATCTTCGACATCGACTTTTCACTCGAGGGCTCAGTGCCCATCTCCTGCTTGAGCAGGCGACATTCCCGAGTGGTGTGCTTCGGGAGCACGACGTTGCCTTCTGCATCCGTCTTGGTATGAATTTCGCACGGTTGGTCAAGAATGTCGGATTTATAGTCAGACTTCTTCTTGGGAGTCCACTCTTTCTTCTTTTTCTTGGGCTTCGGCTTGCCTTGTCCTTGCCCTTGGACGGTGCGACCTCTGCCTTGCCGGAGGCGTCAGCCTTCCGCTTCTGATTCTTCCCGACATTACCTCCCAATTGCGGGACGTTGCCAGCTCTCCCTTTGCCGCTACGGAGGTGGTCTTCTTCCTCGCCATTGGCATACTTGTTTGCGATCTCCATGGCCCGACTGAGGGAGACATCCCCAGACCGGCCGAACTTCAAGATCAACTCCCGACACCGAGTGCCTGCCTTGAAGGCGCACATGGCTTGATGCTCGGTCACATTTTCCACGGTGTTGTGCAACGTGGTCCAGAGGTGAATGTACTCCCGGAGAGTTTCGTTGCTCTTCTGGACGCAGTGTTGTAGCTCTGTCAATCCACCTGGGCGCTTGTACGTGCCCTCGAATGTTTTGACGAACACTCGGGCCACATCTTCCCAACAGTAAATGCAGTTGGCGGGCAACTGATTCAGCCACGCCCGCGCAGACCCTTCGAACATGAGCGGAAGGTGCTTCATGGCAACGAAATCATCGCCGCCATCGATCTGGACAGCGCCTCAATAGTCTTCGAGCCAAGTCTCTGGCTTGGATTCGCCATTGAACTCCCCAATTCCGGTAGCCAGCCGGTAATTGGGGGTATTTCCGCCTCTCGGATGTATGTGCTGAAACACCCGAGGCCGGTAACTCCCTAGCCGCTCGATCGGTCTCTGTCATGCCTGTTCCGATCGACCACTCGCTGAGTGATGTCAGACCGGGCATCGTAGCCTCTGTGTCAAACAGGGCTCCACTCACGATTTCTCCTGAGTGGGTAGCCTCCGTCATACGGCCGTTGGCTACGCAGACCGCCCCACGGAGGGGGAGTCCGACTGAAATTGTGGTCGTCGTGCCCGCGTCCTCCGTACGGACCCCTCGGATGAGGAGGAGTTTGTGGGTCTTTCCTCGGCGTGAGCGGACTGTGAGCTGACTTCACAGTATCTGCCCGAGTGGATTCATTGCGAATGCGTTGATGAGATTGTGATACCTCTGAGTTTTGTGGTAGGGCGGTCTTCAGCAAAGCCTGGATTTGCCGAATGCCCTTGCCTGCTGCCGAATCAGACGGTTGGATCGAACCTGCAATCCGAGTGGCCGCGGCCAGATTCAGCAAAGGTGTGCGCATCACCGGGATGGTGTACGGACGATCCTTTGTGAACAACTGACGGCGGCTACGGCTGGAGCTGGGAAGCTCTCTTGCCGCGCGTTCGTCGAGTAAATGTTGTAGCCGCTCGAGGCGCTCGCGCTCTGCCAGGGTGGCCTGGCGAGCAGCCTCCAGGGCTATCTCTTCTGGGGTTTTTCCCGCTATGGGCGTCTGAAGGACCAGGTCGTTCCTGCGCCTGATTTCCTCCCGCTGCTCCCGGGTGAGGGGTCAGGGAACATAGCCATCGAAGTTGGCGTTGTGGCGGTCGCCGTCCCGATCGCGGGTATCTCCCGCCGAATGCCCAGGAGGAGCAGCACCTCGGGCTGGGCCGGCCATCAAGACCTCCGCTACGTCGCCGCTGCTCTCGTGCTCGGCAGCTTCGGAGGATTCGTCATCCGAAGACGGGAAGAGGAAGTGGACTGACTCGTCGGCTTTGAGTGCAGCCACCTGCTGTCCTGTGGCCTGGGCCACCACAGCGTGCTTGATCCAATGCTGCAGCCGTGAGCGCCCAGAGCACCGGCGACAAGCCGTAAGGCTAGTCGGAGAAGTCGGTCGATAGGGTGTAGATGGTTGTCAGAGGAGAACTCCGAACGCCGTCGCGCTGAAGTGCACCGCACCTCGGGCGGGCAGTGCCTCAGCGTCCAGCGGTGCCTCCTGTAGCCACGCCGAATCGTCGACGGCGAAGCTGAGGGACCCGAAGAGGATCTCGCCGCCGAATGTGTTCATGATGAATGAGAAAAAGGAAATTCCACCTACGCCGGAATTTGCTAGACACACAGCCCCAAGGTGGGTGCCAACTGTCGTGGGAATGAACCTGACAATAGTACTAGGGGGTACGAAAGGAGGGGCGAAGTCTAACTACGACGCAAGTGTGCACTCGGTTTGTACGAGTTCAGGCCTCACTCGGAAGTGATAACAGCCCTACGTCTCAGTGCCCGGGGGCTATGGTGTTTGCTTATCGTGGTAGAAGATTACAGAGGGTCAGAACCCTTGCACTGGCGTCCGGGGGTGGCTTATATAGAGTGCGCCACCACCGGCTGAACGCCATGATTAGGGCAATAAATGCCAATGAATACTGCGTTACCGGAATGGCTCATTAACCTGACGTTACTGGTAACGGTGAGTTAACTCATAATGAATGACTACTCGAATTCTCCGGACGCTTCATTTTCCGGGTCGCCTGAGCTTCTGTCTGTCCGAATGGCGCTGTGTAGTCCGAGTGACATGAATAATCCGAGTGAACGGCTATATTCATCCGAATGAGTCTCTGTCCAGGGGCTTTAATGACATTGAAGGACCATAGGTGGGCCTCAGATGTCAGGCCTATGACCCTACCCAGGGTAGGCATCCTCATCACCTGACATCTAAGGCCGACATGTAGTCCTTCAATGTCATTAAAGCCCCTAGGTAAAGACTCATTCGGTTGAATATGGCTGTTCACTCGGATGATCCATGTTCACTCGGACTACACGGCGCCATTCAGACAGAAAGTAGCTCAGGCGACCCGGAAGACGAAGCGTCCGTAGAATTCGAGTAGTCATTCATTATGAGTTAATTCACCGTTACCAGTAACGTCAGGTTAATCAGCCGTTCTTGTAACGCAGTATTCATTGGCATTTATTGCCCTAATCATGGTGCTCGGCCGGTGGTGGCGCACTCTATATAAGCCACCCCCGGGCGCCAGAGCAAGGGTTCCGACCCTCTGTAATCTTCTACCACCATAAGCAAACACCACAGCCTCCGGGCATCGAGACGTAGGGCAGTTATCACTACCGAGTGAGGCCTAAACTCGTACATACCGAGTGCACGCTTGCGCCGTAGTTAGACTTCGCCCCTCCTTACGTACCCCCTAGTACTATTGTCAGGTTCATTCCCACGACAGTTGGCGCCCACCTTGGGGCTGCGCGTCTAGGGAATTCCGGCGCAAGTGGAATTTCCATTCTCTCGTTCATCATGAACGCATTCGGCGGCGAGATCCTCTTCGGGTCCCTCAGCTTCGCCGTCGACGATTCGGCGTGGCTGCAGGAGGCACCGCTGGATGCTGAGGCACTGCCCGCCCGAGGTGTAGTGCACTTCATCGTGACGACGTTCGGAGTTCTCCTCCGACAACCGTCTTCTCCTTATCGGCCATCTTCTCCGACCCGTCTTGCGGCTTGTCGCCGGCGCTCCGGGCGGTCGCGACTGCAGTGTTGGATCAAGCACGCTGTGGCAGCCCAGGCCGCGGGACAGCAGGTGGTCGCGCTCGAAGCCAACGAGTCCGTCCACTGCCTCTTCCCATCTTCGGATGATGAATCTTCGGGAATAGACCACGATAGCAGCGGCGACGTTGCGGAGGTCTTGATGGCCGGCTCAGCCAGAGGTGCTGATCCACCTGGGCATTCTGCGGGAGATGCCCGCGATCGGGACGGCGACCGCAACAATGCCAGCTCCGACGGCTATGTTCCCCGACCCCTCACTCGGGAGCAATGGGAGGAAATCAAGCGCAGGAACGATCAGGTCCTGCTAACGCCCATAGCGGGGACTACCCCGGAAGAGATAGCCCTGGAGACTGCTCGCCAACCCACCCTGGCTGAGCGTGAGCGAGTCAAGCGGCTGTAGCATTCACTCGACGAACGCGCGGCAAGAGACCTTCCCAGCTCTAGCCATATCCGCCGTCAGCTATTCACAAAGGATCGTCCATACACCATCCCGGTGATGCGCACGCCTTTACTGAATCTGTCCGCGGCCACTCGGATTGCAGATTCGATCCAGCCACCTGATTCGGCGGTAGGCGAGGGCATTCGGCAAATCCAGGCTTTGCTGAAGACCGCCCTGCAACAAAACTCAGAGGTATCACAGTCTCACCAACGCATTCGCAATGAATCCACTCGGGTGGACACCGTCCAATCGGCTCACAGTCCCTTCACGCCGAGGAAAGACCCGCGACGATCACGATTTCAGTCGGACTCCCCCTCTGAGGGGCGGTCCGCGTGGCCAATGTCCGTATGACGGAGGCTACCCACTCGGGAGGAACAGTGAGTAGAGCCCTGTTCGGCACAGAGGCTACGACGCCCGGTCTGACATCACTCAGCGAGTGGTCGATTAGAACAGGCATGACAGAGACCGAGCGAGTGGCTGGGGAGTTACCGGCCTCGGATGTTTCAGCAGATACATTCGAGAGGCGGAAATACCGCCCAATTATCGGCTGGCGACCGGAATTGGGAAGTTCAATGGCGAATCGAAGCCAGAGACTTGGCTCGAAGACTATCGAGGCGCGGTCCAGATCGGCGGCGGCGATGATTTCGTTGCCATGAAGCACCTTCCACTCATGTTGGAAGGGTCTGCCGTGCGTGGTTGGATCAATTGCCTGCCAATTGCATTTACTGCTGGGAGTACTTGGCCCGAGTGTTCGTCAAGACATTCGAGGGCACGTACAAGCGTCCGGGTGGATTGGCAGAACTACAGCACTACGTCTAGAAGAGAAATGAGACTCTCCGAGAGTATATTCAGCGCTGGACCACGTTGCACAACACCGTGGAAAATGTCACCGAGCATCAGGCCGTGTGCGCCTTCAAGGCAGGCACTCGGTATCGGGAGTTGATCTTGAAGTTCGGCTTGTCTGGGGATCTGTCCCTCAGTCGGGCCATGGAGATCGCAAACAAGTACGCCAATGACGAGGAAGAAGACCGCCTCCGTAGCGGCAAAGGGAGAACCGGCAACGCCCCTCAATCGGGAGGCAATGCCAGGAAAAATCAGAAGCGGAAGGCCGATGCCTCCGACAAGGCAGAGGTGGCAGCCGTCCAAGGGCAAGGACAAGGCAAGCCGAAGCTCAAGAAAAAGAAGAAAGAGTGGATTCCCAAGAAGAAGTCCGACTCTAAGTCTGACATCCTCGATCAACCGTGCCAGATTCATACCAAGACGGATGAAGAAGGCAACGTTGTGCTCCCGAAGCACACCACTCGGGAATGTCGCCTGCTCAAGCAGGAGATGGGCGCAGATCCCTCGAGCGAAAAAGTCGACACCGAGGATGACGATGGTACTTCCGAGTACCCGCAGGTTGAGAAAATCCTCGTGATTTTCGCCGACGTCGAAAGCAAGAGGCAGCTGAAAGTTGTCAATCGGGAGATCAACATGGCAGTTCCGACTGCCCCCAAGTACCTCGACTGGACGAAGACACCTATCACATTCAACCGGTCTGACCATCCGCCTCACATAGCCACCCCTGGGAGGCAGGCGTTGGTCGTCGATCCGGCAGTGGGTGGCGTCCGACTGCGCAAGGTCCTGATGGACGGAGGCAGCGGACTCAATATCATATATGCTGATACGCTCAAGGCAATGGGCGTCCCAATGTCTCAATTGAGCAAGAGCAACATGCATTTCCACGGGATTGTCCCTGGGAAGAAGGCAGAGTCACTCGGCCAGATCGCTCTGGACGTCGTATTCGGAGGTGAAAAGAATTTCCGAAAGGAAAGGTTAACCTTTGAGGTGGTTGACTTCCGCAGTGCTTATCACGCCATCCTGGTATGCCCGCCTACGCACGATTCATGGCCAGGCCATGTTACGTGTATCTCAAACTCAAGATGCCAGGGCCTAAGGGCGTGATCACAGTGACTGGCGACCGGAAGATTGCCAAAGAATGCCTTTAGCAGGGCTCAAAGATCGCCAACGAGCATCTGCTTGCAGTCGAGCTTGAAGGGTACAAGAAGGAAGTAGATACGGCTAATCTGCTCAGATCAAAGCGGCCGGCCTCAGAATGAGCCTTCCAGTCGGCTGGCGAGACCAAGCAAGTCCATGTTCATCCGAGTGACCCAAGTGCTGCTCCGACGAACATCTCCACCTCACTCGGAGAGAAATAGGAAGCCGAGCTCATCCAGTTCCTCCATGAGAACTGGGACATCTTCGCATGGAAGCCGTCTGACATGCCTGGTGTGCCTAGGGAACTGGCTCAGCACCGACTCTGAACCGATCCCAAGGCCAAGCCAGTCAAAGAGTACTTGCGCCAATCCTCCGTCGAGAAGCACAAGGCGATTGGTCAAGAGATAGCTCGGCTCCTTGCCGCCGAGTTCATTCGCGAGGTTTACCACTCCGAGTGGCTCGCAAATGTTGTCTTGGTGCCGAAAAAGGACAAATCACTCCGTATGTGTATTGACTTTAAGCACCTCAATCGGGTGTGCCCGAAGGATCATTTCCCTTTACCTCTGATAGATCAGATAGTAGACTCTACTGCCGGATGCGAACGTCTGTCATTCCTGGATGCGTACTCCGGGTACCACCAGATCCGAATGTACGGTCCTGATGAAATAAAAACAACCTTCATCACCCCATTCGGGTGCTTTTGCTACGTCACGATGCCATTCGGCCTGAAGAATGTTGGGGCCACTTTCCAGCACAAGATCCAGAAATGCTTGCAAAAGCTGATCAGTCAGAACGTGGAAGCTTATATGGACGATATCGTAGTCAAGTCTAGGAAAGGTTCCAACCTCCTAACTGATCTTGCTGAGACCTTTGCGAACCTACGGCGCTTTGGAATAAAGCTGAATCCAGCTAAGTGCACTTTCGGAGTGCCTTCCAGAAAGTTACTTGGTTTTCTTGTTTCCGAACGAGGGATCGATGCCAATCCAGACAAAATTAGCGCTATAGTTTGAATGAAGCAACTGGGGCGCTTACATGACGTGCAAAGGCTGACAGGGTGCCTCGCGGCCCTAAGCCGATTCATCTCAAGACTCGGAGAGAAGGCACTTCCTCTCTACCGACTGATGAAAAAGTCTGACAAGTTCGAGTGGACCAATGAAGCGCAAGCCGCGTTCGAAGAACTCAAGGCATTGCTTTCCACCCAGCCGGTGTTAGCTGCTCCGGGCAGCCAGGAACCTTTACTCCTGTACATTGCGGCGACTAGCCAGGTGGTGAACACAGTCCTCACAGTAGAGCGCGAAGGGCCGGGAAAAGCATTCAAGGTTCAAAGACCCATATATTACATTTCAGAAGTGTTAACCCCTTCCAAGCAAACGTACCCGCACTATCAAAAGCTGGTCTATGGTATTTACCTGACTGGTTCATTACTTCCAAGATCATTCGGTCACGGTCATCAGCAACGCTCCCTAGTCGGAGATCTTGCACAATAGAGACGCTGCTGGCCGGGTGGCAAAGTGGGCAATTGAGGTCCCTCCACTGGAGATCAAGTTTGAAGCTAAGAAAGCAATCAAGTCCCATGCATTGGTGGATTTTATGGCCGAGTGGATCGAGCAAGAGCAGCCAATTCCGAGTGTTCCCGAACACTGGACCATGTTCTTCGACGGATCCAAGATGCTCGGTGGCTCGGGGGCTGGTGTGGCTCATGTCTCTCCCAAAGGAGACCGGCTGAACTATGTCATCCAAATCCATTTCGACACATCAAACAACGAGGCCGAGTACGAAGCCCTCCTGTACGGGCTCCGCATGGCCATATCTCTCGGCATTCGTCGTTTGATGGTCTACGGCGATTCGGACCTTGTTGTCAACCAAGTGATGAAGGAATGGGACATTCGGAGCCCAGCGATGACCGATTATTGCAATTCGGTCAGAAAGCTGGAGAAGAATTTTGAAGGATTGGAGCTGCATCACATTCCTCACGCAAAAAATCAGGTAGCAGATGACTTGGCAAAAATTGGATCCACTCGGCGACCAGTCCCTAATGACATGTTCCTCGAACATCTGCGCGCCCCAATAATTGCAGAAGATCCTTTCACAGAGGAGCCCCCACAAGCAGTCGGTCCATCTAATCCGACTGAGGTTGACGTTCCGGCTGTAGTGGATCTGGTCCACGAAATGCTGGTAATCACTCCCGAGTGGACTCAACCCTATTTGGCATACTTACTTAGGCAAGAACACCCCAAAGATAAAGAAGAGGCTCGTCGGATCGTCCGTCGATCCAAGTCATTCGAAGTTTTGGGGGACTAGTTATACAAGAAAAGCACTACAGGAGTCACCCAGAAATGCATCTCCCCGCAGGAAGGGCTGCAAATCTTACACGAAATCCACTCGGGAACTTGCGGCCACCACGCATCCTCTCAGACTTTGGTCGCAAAGGCTTTCCGAGCGGGTTTTTATTGGCCCCGAGCCAATGAAGCAGCGAGAGATTTGGTCGACCTGTGCGTCGAGTGTCAATTCTATAAAAATAAGTCACACAAGCCTGCATCCGCGCTAAAAACGATCCCGCTCACCTGGCCGTTTGCAGTATGGGGCCTAGATATGGCTGGTCCCCTACAGACTGGGACTAGTGGGTTCACCCACCTGCTTGTGGCGGTTGACAAGTTCAAAAAGTGGGTTGAAGTGAAGCCCATCAAGAGTTTGGATGCGGGAACTGCCGTCAGCTTCATTCAGCAGATCATCTTTAGATTCGGCGTGCCACATGACATTATCACAAATAATGGAAAGAACTTTGACTCGGGCGATTTCCGCGAGTTTTGTTTCTCTCAACGCACTCGGGTTAGCTATGCCTCAGTGGCTCACCCGCAGTCGAATGGACAGGCAGAACGGGAAAATGGAATGATTCTCCAAGGTCTGAAGCCTCGTTTGATGAGAGACTTGAAGTATGTTGCAGGGGCCTGGGTCGAAGAATTGCCTTCCGTCTTATGGGGCATTCGGACAACCCCGAACCGCTCTACGAAACGCACCCCTTTCTTCATGGTGTACGGATCAGAAGTTGTGCTGCCGAGTGATCTTCTGCACAATTCCCCCCGAGTGGAACTATACCATGAAGTTGAAGCTGAAGCTACACAGGACGATGGTCTTGACCTTTTAGAGGAAGAGAGAGAGCAGCCCTCATCAAATCGATGCTCTATCAGTAGGTTTTGAGGCGTTACCATGACAGACACGTCCAGGGCCGGGCTTTTCAAGAAGGAGATCTTGTCCTCCGACTGGACCAGCAAAAACCCCACAAGCTAGCGCCTCCGTGGCAGGGGCCGTATGCAATCTCCAAAGTCTTGCACAATGGAGCCTACTGGCTCTACAACCTCAAAGATGGCATAGAAGAGCCCCGAACTTGGAACGCGGACCTGCTTCGCAAGTTTTACACCTAGAACATAACTACTTTAGTTTGCCATTCCAGTAATGAATCCGAGTGATCTCGATGAATAAAGTTCCGTTCCTTTATATTTTTTCAGAATTTAACTCTTTTCACTCCGATGAATCAATCTCCTGTGTCAACCCAGTGGATGTAAAATGCTTAGCTGCGACCCCGCGTCGCCTAAGTCATAAACTGTCTCGAGTGGGACATCCTCCACACTCGGACTCTAAGATGGACATGACCATCATTACTAAGATGGACCGGACCATCATTGTTCTCACGAACAATTCCGAGTGCGGGCCACGCCCACACTCGGGGGCTTAGCTGCGACCCCGTGTCACCTAAGTCATAAACTGTCTCGAGTGGGACATCCTCCACACTCGGACTCTAAGATGGACAGGACCATCATTACTAAGATGGACAGGACCATCATTGTTCTCACGAACAATTCCGAGTGCGGGCTTCGCCCACACTCGGGGGCTTAGCTGCGACCCCGCGTTGCCTAAGTCATAAACTGTCTCGAGTGGGACATCCTCCACACTCGGACTCTAAGATGGACAGGACCATCATTACTAAGATGGACAGGACCATCATTGTTCTCACGAACAATTCCGAGTGCGGGCCATGCCCACACTCGGGGGCTTAGCTGCGACCCCGCGCCGCCTATGTCATAAACTGTCTCGAGCGGGACATCCTCCACACTCGGACTCTAAGATGGACTGGACCATCATTACTAAGATGGACAGGACCATCACTGTTCTCACGAACAATTCCGAGTGCGGGCCACGCCCACACTCGGGGGCTTAGCTGCGACCCCGCGTCGCCTAAGTCATAAACTGTCTCATGTGGGACATCCTCCACACTCGGACTCTAAGATGGACAGGACCATCATTACTAAGATGGACAGGACCATCATTGTTCTCTTGAAAAATTCCGAGTGCGGGCCACACCCACACTCAGGGACTTAGCTGCGACCCCGTGTCGCCTAAGTGTAAACATTCAGAAAGCAAAGGTCGAATGAAACCAAGGCAAATAAAGACTGCGTCACTCAAAATAAGAGTACGGATAAAAGTCTTGACGACAGGAGCCTTAGGCTCATTCAAAGTTTTATGGTTACAGCTACCAGTCGACATTCCGAGGCAAAAGTTTAAAGAGTTTTAAACCCGATGATCACTCGGGCTGAGGCACTGCTTCGACGAAGGTGTCCAGTGAAGGCTAACATAGCAGAAAACAAAAAATTTCGACCTACGCACCAGCCCAGGACCACTATGGAGACTGCATACAAGGTTTGATCTTTTCGTTACCGACTCGTAGCGCAGCGGAAGTAGAGTCGATGACGATCGGCGGTGCAGATCCCCGCATCTAGGATTTACAACCTCCCAACCACGAGGATGTATACCCTCATCTGCCCCTCGGACAGTCCTCTGGTAGGGGGTCGGACAGTCCGCCGGACGGTGTCGCGGACAGCCCTTTGGGAGGACCTTCGAAACTCGGACTGTCACTCGGACAGCCCTTCGGGAGGACCTTCGAAACTCGGACGGTCTCACGGACAGCCCTTCGGGAGGCACTCTCGAACTAAGACCTAAACTACGATCTCTCTACACAGTTGCACACATACTGTGTCATCTATCCGGCAGGGCTTCGCCGTCCAGAACTAGTTCCCACCGGAACCCAGATAGCCTTTCGGCTCTACGAAACTATTTCGCTGGGAGGGAGAGAGAAAGCTAGATCATGCATGGCACTTGTATGTGAGAAGGGATGAAGGATTGGGCATCCCCCTCTCCTCCTTATATAGGAAATCCAAGGGGTAGGATGGGTATTCAAAATACCAAAAATACCCATGAAGGAAACACTTTCCAAGGGTAAAAGGGGGAAGCAACTGGGCAAGTTGGGCTCCAAGGAGGAGCCCCCTTCTTGGCCGGCCACACCCCATGTGCCCCCCCAAGGGGGTCCTCATCCATCCATCCCTTCTAGAAGCCTTTTGGGAAAATATCCCAAAAGGTGACTTTCCAAAAATATCCCAAAAAGCACTTTCACTATTCACGACGACATTTTTCAGCGTCAGTTCGAACTGATAATATTTATGTGGGCTTAGAACATTTCCAGTACCCACTAAAATAATTTTCAATGCGTTCCGGAACAATTCCGGATTAGTGATTTTCATCTGCGAAAAGCATCTGAAGTGGTTCCGGCAGCTCCGGAACATTTCCGGTTTTTCTTCCGGAAAATTCCCAGAAGTTTCTAGAATGATTATGGCACCCTCCAAGAATTATCAGGCATGTGCCAAAACCAATTTGACTTAATGGTATCCCCTGAAACAACTTTTCAGTTATACAGAAACTGTTCCGGTGTTCTCTATGCGGAACTTTTCCACTGTCCGAAACTTTTCCGGTGATTTTCCCTCAGTCTGCAGGCAAGCTCTTGGGATTTTTGGTCTCTGAGCGTGGTATTGAAGCTAACCCGGACAAGATAAAGGCTATCACTTCCTTGTCAGAGCTGGCGTGCATCAATGACGTTCAGCGCCTGGCGGGTCGGATCGCTGCGTTAAGCCGGTTCATAAGCCGCCTGGGGGAGAAGGCTATCCCTTTGTATCAAATGATGAAGAAAACAAACAACTTTGTCTAGAGCAAGGCGGTAGGTGAGGCGTTCGAGGCGCTCAAGAAGCAACTAACTCAGCCGCCAATCTTGGCCGCTCCGGCTGAGAAGGAACCTTTACTCCTCTACGTGGCGGCTAACAACAGAGCAGTCAGTGCTGCAATCGTGGTGGAGCGTAAGGAGGCAGGAAAGGAGTATCCGGTTCAGAGGCCGGTTTACTATGTCAGCGAAGTCTTAATTGAGTCCAAGCAAAGGTACCCGCATTGGCAGAAGCTAATCTATGGAGTGTTCATGGCGAATCGTAAGCTGAAGCATTACTTTCTAGGACACCAGATCACAGTGGTTAGCTCTGCTCCGTTGGGAGACAAAATTCAAAACAGAGAAGCCACTGGTAGGATTGCTAAGTGGGCATTGGAGCTTGGGCCTCTTAATCTGAAGTATGTGCCTCGCACAGCTGTAAAGTCTCAAGCCTTGGTGGATTTTATAAACGACTGGACAGAGTGTTGAGAGCGGGGTGGATTTTATAAACGACTGGATAAGTTAATCCCACGCTCAGTTATAGCACTCATCTCTGCGTGCAGACTACCTGTTCTTCCACTGTCATGTTGTGTTCTCAATCTCGCGCTCGGTGGTGTTGAGTTCTCAAAGGGTTCTCTCCCAGAGATCGAGGGGTACGCTGTTGGCAGGATGACCAAGAGTCGCCGCGGCCGGCTCTACATCGACGACGCCGGCTGGGGCCCCGAGGCTGACTCCATTGAGTACGGTTTCCGGGTCCCCTTCGGCAGAATCCATGTCTTCATCGGCAAGATCGGCAAATCTAAACCTGGGCCGGACACCGGCACCAACATCATCGAGCCGGCCCGGCGCAAGCAACCCGCCCGACACGTGCAACCCGCCCGTGCTAACCCGGGCAGGAAGCATGTCTTCGTCGGCTTCACTTAGGGCATGGATCTCGAAGGATCTATGTCACGGGAGGAAACTCTCATCTGCTCCGAGGACGGGTCTTCGAGCGGAGAGACGGAATCAATCTATCAGCGTCACAATGGTGGGCTCGGGGGCTATATCGAGCCTTACCCCGAGTCAGAATATCATGAGCCGGAGGAGTATGAGCCGCCGAACCGCGCTGCCGTCTTCATGGCGGGTTCAGCAGCGGCTCCTGGAAGCTCAGCCGCCGGTGCGGCTAGGGCTGGGGCAGGCAGGCCGCCGGCTCAGGTTCTTCTGGATCTGATGAATGAGCTTACAACCCTGATGGCAACTGAGGTCACGCCTGAAAACCAAGCGGCCCGTAACACGGAGATCGCAAGGTTGAAGAACCAGATGACCGAGGTCCAACAGGAAATCAATGCGCTGAAGGCTGAGATGAATGCTGAGGTGGAACGCCTTAGGGCAGATGCTTTCCGTCTTGAGTTAGAGCTGCAGTCAGCAGCGGCGGTTCAGCGGATGAGGCATCAGTCCCGCTTGCCGGATCAGTATGAAGCCAGGAATCTTTTCAACACGCCAGGGACGGGACGGAACGTGCCTTTGGCCGTGACCCGGACGGCGGAAGTTCCTGGAAGCCAGGCGGCGGTTCAGCATCAGCAGCCTAACCCGCCACGACGGAATCAGACCCCACCAGCCTCTTTCCCAACGCCGGCGGGTCATTATTCTAACCCGGCGGAGAACTTGGTGGCGGCGGCTACCAGGCTTGATACAATTCCCATCCCCGACGAGGCTCCATTTGCAGAGGAGGTGCGGAACGCTATTGGATATCTGCGGACGGCGGTGGCATAGCAGGAGAAGTATACTTACAGCCGGAGCCACGTGCGTTCAACTCCCATCCCCAGCCGCAGCTACAGCCGGCGTTATGAGTCACCTGCGGTTTCTAGCAGTGAATGACATCGGAACCCGCCGCGAGTCGATCGGGCGGCTCTGGATGCTCAGCCGTTGGTGGACCGGGCGAGAGCACAGCGAGAGGCGGCGGCTCTGGCGGCGGCGGCGGCTTATCAAGAACCCGCAGTTGCACCTTCTGTCTCAGTTGGGGCAGGATTAACCTCCAGGGCTGTGGGAGTGCCGTCTTTAACGCCGGCTTTGCGGAATGAGCGTCTGCCAAAGGATTTCAAGGGCCCTCGCAAGGTGCCCAATTACACAGCTGACTTACCTCTAGAGGCTTGGATTGAGAGCTATGAGCTGGCCATGGAGATGTTAGATGTTAGTGATGCAGTATGTGCCAAATACTTCATCATGATGCTGGAAGGGCCGGCTCGCACGTGGTTGAAGGGACTGCCACCTAACACCATTACTTCCTGGGCCAAGTTGAAGGCGAAATTTATCAAAAATTTCAAAGGAACGTGCAAGCAGCCCATGACGATCGTGGATTTGGATCATTGTGTGCAACAGGCGGACGAGTCAGCTCATCACTGGGTCCGGCGGGTCTCAGCCATCATCCACTCTTCAGAACAGATTACGGCGGCTCAAGCGGTTTTGATTCTGGAGAAGAATTGCCACTTTACGCCTTTGAAGCAGAAGCTTGGCCGACTCAAGCGCTCATGTCAAGACATGGGGGAGCTCATGGCGGCTCTCACCAAATATGCAGATTCTGATAACACGAAGGACCCGGGCTCTGATGATGAAAAATCAGGTCGGAGGAAGAAGAGTAACAATGGAAAGGGTCAGCAGCAAAACGCGGCTGGAAACAGCAATTCTGGCAAGCGGAAGAACCCGGACGGCGGGTCAGAGCTGGTGGCGAACACCAGCGCTGGAAACAATCGTGCTAAGGGCAATGGGAACTTCAGGCAACCCTTTAACAAGGGCAAGGCTCCTTTCAACTTGGAGGCGATGCTCAACAAACCTTGTCCGGAGCACAGCCGGCCAGATAAGCCGGCAAATCACACCTGGAGGGACTGCAGTATCATGCGACAGTTCCGGGACTACAGCCTTCAACAGCATCATAATAATGGTAATGGTCTGTCATGCGGCTCAGGGCCAGGCGGGTCAGGAGCCGGCTTTGGTCCCGGCGGCTCAAGGTCTGGTTACCAGGGTCAAGGCAATCAAGGAGGTCATCATCAACAATCTGGTGGTGGAGGCCAGCAACAGCATAACCAGTCGGGATTCCAGACTAACCCGAAGCAACTTAGTGGGGGTCAATCTCATGTCTTTACAACCAGCCTTGACAAGCGAGACCGAAAGGTGCGCAAGCGGGCAGTTAATGCAGTCATGCCGGCTCTTCTGCAGTATTTGAGGTGGTCTGAGTATGATATAACTTGGAGCCGGGCGGATCACCCGCCGCGTGTTGATAACCCGGGGCAACTAGCTTTGGTAGTTGCCCCCCAAGTTGGAGGATATGTGTTCACCAAAGTGCTTATGGATGGTGGCAGCAGCATCAACATCCTGTATTATGACACTTTCAGCCGGATGGGTTTGCTTGACAAGGATCTTAAGCCCTCTTCAACAGTTTTTCACGGTGTGGTGCCCGGCAAGTCGGCCTATCCAGTGGGAAAGATTTCTTTGGAGGTAGCTTTTGGTGATGAATTCAACTACAGGGTGGAGTCTTTGTGGTTTGAAGTGGTTAAAATGAAGAGCCCATATCACGCTCTGTTTGGACGGCCGGCTTACGCCAAGTTCATGGCTAGGCCTTGCTATGTTTACTTGCAACTCAAGATGCCCGGGTTGAACGGGACGATCACTATGCATGGTGATCGGAAGATGGCTCTTGAGTGCGAGGAAGGGGACGCAGCTTATGCAGAGTCAAGTTGTGCTGAAGCAGAGCTCAAGTTCTATAAGGAGAATGTTGACCCGGAGGACATGACTCTGCTCAAGAAGCCTAACACGGAATCTGAGCCGCCCCTCAAGTTTGCGGCGGATGATACCAAGCTGGTGGACTTCACTGAGGGCGACTCATCACAGCAGTTCACTATCGGGGCTAACATGGACCCCGCATAGGAAAGCGCGCTCATCGAATTCATCCGTGAGAATCGGGACATCTTTGCATGGAAGCCATCTGACATGCCGGATGTACCGAGAGAATTCGCTGAGCACCACCTTAATGTGGATCCTAAGTTCAAGCTGATGAAGTAGTTCCTTCGTCGTTTCAATGAAGAGCGGCGCAAGGCTACTGGAGAAGAGGTGGCCCGGCTCTTAGCAGCAGGGTTCATCGTGGAGGTCTTTCACCCGGAGTGGTTAGCTAACCCGGTGCTAGTGCTTAAGAAGAACGGCACGTGGCGCATGTGTGTGGATTACACGGATCTTAACAAGGCCTATCCAGTTGACCCATTTGCTCTCCCCCGTATCGACCAGATTATTGATGCAACGGCGGGTTGTGAGAGTTTATGCTTCCTGGATGCTTATTCAGGTTATCACCAGATCAAGATGGCAGTCAAAGACCAAGAGAAGACGGCTTTCATCACGCCTTTTGGTGCTTTCTGCTATGTGTCTATGCCTTTCGGGCTCAAGAGTGCCCAGGCGACTTACCAGCGTTGTGTACAGAACTGTCTTCACAGTCAAATTGGACGCAATGTTCATGCTTATGTGGATGATATTGTGGTCAAGTCAAGGAAGAAGGAAACTCTGCTGGACGACCTGAAGGAAACTTTCGACAACTTGCGGGTCTACAAGATGATGCTTAACCCGGCCAAGTGTGTCTTCGGAGTTCCTGCCGGCAAGCTCTTGGGATTTTTGGTCTCTGAGCGTGGTATTGAAGCTAACCCGGACAAGATAAAGGCTATCACCTCCCTGTCTGAGCCGGCGTGCATCAATGACGTTCAGCGCCTGGCGGGTCGGATCGCTGCTTTCAGCCGGTTCATAAGCCGCCTGGGGGAGGAGGCTATCCCTTTGTATCAAATGATGAAGAAAACAGACAACTTTGTCTGGAGCAAGGCGGCGGGTGAGGCGTTCGAGGCGCTCAAGAAGCAACTAACTGAGCCGCCAATC
This sequence comes from Elymus sibiricus, assembly GCA_039707655.1. NCBI lineage: Eukaryota > Viridiplantae > Streptophyta > Magnoliopsida > Poales > Poaceae > Elymus > Elymus sibiricus. The sequence continues at coordinate 72,349,604 of CM077663.1, read as the reverse complement.
TTGGCCGCTCCGGCTGAGAAGGAACCTTTACTCCTCTACGTGGCGGCTAACAACAGAGCAGTCAGTGCTGCGATCGTGGTGGAGCGTAAGGAGGCAGGAAAGGAGTATCCGGTTCAGAGGCCGGTTTACTATGTCAGCGAAGTCTTGATTGAGTCCAAGCAAAGGTACCCGCATTGGCAGAAGCTGATCTATGGAGTGTTCATGGCGAATCGTAAGCTGAAGCATTACTTTCTAGGACACCAGATCACAGTGGTTAGCTCTGCTCCGTTGGGAGACATAATTCAAAACAGAGAAGCCACTGGCAGGATTGCTAAGTGGGCACTGGAGCTTGGGCCTCTTAATCTGAAGTATGTGCCTCGCACAGCTGTTAAGTCTCAAGCCTTGGTGGATTTTATAAACGACTGGACAGAGTGTCAGTCGCTTGAGGAGAAGCCGGATAACACATACTGGACGATTCACTTTGACGGATCCAGGCAGCTGGGAGGTTCGGGGGCTGGAGTGGTCTTAACTTCCCCTAAAGGTGACAAGTTCTGTTATGTGCTAAGGTTGATGTTTCCTTGTACTAACAATGCAGCTGAGTATGAGGCTTTGCTTCATGGCCTCCGTGTGGCTAAGGAGATGAATCTAAGCCGGGTTAGATGTCTTGGCGACTCGGACCTCGTGGCTCAGCAAGTTTCAGGCACGTGGGACTCCAAAGACCCACAGATGGCGGCCTATCGTCAGGCGGTGGACATCATTGCTGGTCATTTCAAGGGTTATCAAGTGGATCACATTGACCATCGAAAGAACGAGGCAGCTGACGCGTTATCACGGCTCGGTTCTCAGCGTAAGCCGGTGCTGCCTAATGTTTTCTTGGATGTGTTATATCACCCGTCAGTTAAGCTACCTTCGGAGGAGGATCTGGCAATACCTGACCCGGAGGGGCAGCTGGTGGCGGTTCTTCATGCCATCCCAGATTGGACGGTACCCTACTTGGCGTACTTGACTCGCGGCGAGTTACCTGAGGACGAAACTTTGGCAAGGCAAATCGTCAGGCGATCCAAGCCCATGACTATCATCAATGGCGTGTTGCATAAGTGCAGCGTCACCGGCGGTTTTCAACGTTGTGTTTCACCGGCAGAAGGCAAGGAAATCTTAAGTGAGATTCATGCTGGTGATTGTCGTCATCACGCCGGCTCAAAATCTCTGGTGGCCAAGGCTTTTCGACATGGTTTCTTCTGGCTGACGGCTCATAAGGATGCGGAAGACTTGGTCCTCAAGTGTGACGGGTGTCAAAAGTTCGGGCGACGTGCTCACGTACCGGCTCAAGAGTTGCGGATGATCCCAATTACCTGGCCGTTCGCGGTCTGGGGGCTTGATATGGTCGGGCCCTTTAAGAGATCCAAAGACAAGAAGACCCACCTTTTGGTGGCGGTGGATAAGTTTACCAAATGGGTGGAGGCTGAGCCGGTTGGCAAGTGTGACGCAGCTACGGCGGTTCAGTTTGTCAAAAAACTGATCTATCGCTTTGGTTACCCTCATAGTATCATCACAGATAACGGCACAAACCTATCCAAGGGGGCTATGCAAGCGTTCTGTGAAAGTGAGCACATCCGGCTTGACGTCTCTGCTGTGGCTCATCCACAGTCCAATGGTCAGGCGGAGCGGGCTAACCAGGAGATCCTGAGAGGTATCAAGCCCCGGCTTATGGTTCCTCTACAGAGAACGCCGGGTTGTTGGGTTGAGGAGTTACCATCAGTTCTATGGAGCATCAGAACAACTCCCAACAGGTCAACAGGCTATACGCCTTTCTTCATGGTTTACGGCGCAGAAGCCGTATTACCAAGCGACATACGTCATGACTCACCAAGAGTGGCAGCTTACACTGAGGCAAACAATGAGACGGCGCGTCAGGACGCGTTAGATGCTTTGGATGAAGAGCGTGATCTGGCGGCGGCTCGATCAGTGATTTATCAACAAGACCTGCGTCGCTATCACAGCCGCAGAGTCAAGACCCGAACGTTTCAAGAAGGCGACTTAGTGTTGCGCCTGATTCAAGATCAGACGGACGCGCACAAGTTATCTCCTCCATGGGAAGGACCTTTTGTGGTTAGCAGAAACCTCAACAATGGGTCATACTATCTCATCGACGTACGAGACGAATCACGCACTTCTGGGCCGTGGAATATCGCTCATCTGCGGCCTTATTATACTTGAGTTGTCGAGTCCCCCCATTGTACATCATCATTGTATATATCACATATATATATATATATATATAATAAAGTTGGCATCCCTGCAAGACGGGGCCTCTGCCGTTTTTACGTATCTCAAATTGTGCAAGGATGGATACAATCATAAGGTCACTTGGGGGCTTCTAACCCGCCAGGGTTAAGCTTCAACCCTTTTGAGCGGCTCTTCAGCCAAAATATTACCATCGTCTAGCGGCTTACAAGTGGGCGGTCCACAGGACGGCGGCTTACAAGACGGTGCACAAGTTGATATCATCAACAAGGTCGTTTGGGGGCTTTCAACCCACCGGGTTAAGCTTCAACCCTTTCGATCAGGCTCTTCAGCCACAGTAAGGCTGGGTTATATACCCAAAATGTTGACTCCGTCAACAAGGTCATTTGGGGGCTTCCAACCCACCGGGTTTAGATTACACACCCTCTTGATCGGCTCTTCAGCCACCGCAAGTTAGAGTTAAACCTGCCTGTAAGCTGCTGCTGCTCCACCAGGTGACCCGCCGAACTCTTACCAGTTAATCTCGATTAGAGACCCTGAGCTGTTCAAACATATTTGGCAGTCACTCTCACTAGAGACCCTGTACTGGTCAAGGTTCAACCGGCGGCTCTTGTCACGTGAGGGCCGGCTTACGGAAAGCGAGGATAAACTCACCTATCTGCTGCCGAGTCTCCGATATGTGGCCCGTTCGTACTCTTAAACAGTTACTCTTTTAAAGACCCTGCACTATTTAAGGTTCAAACGACGGAATTACGTCATGTGAGAGCTAGCTTATGGGCCCTAAGGGTACTCATGCCCTGCTGTGTCTCTTTCTGGTTTGTTGCACTCTTAACCGTTAATCTCGCCCAGAGACCCCGAGCCGTTCAAAGAACTGACGGTCACTCTCGTTAGAGACCCTGTACTGTTAGGAGTTCAAGTAACGAGTCCACCCAGAAGAACCGGCTTATGAGTTTTAAAAAGCAAGGTCATGGAAGAATTAACATCTCCGGGTTGTGCTTTTTCAAGCCACCCTTATGGCAATACAGAGCATATTTCTGTCTTGTTTATTTTTGCAGGGTTTATCTTTTAAAAGATAAGCCGCTGTGCCAACAGATATTATAAGCACAAACATGAGACAGACAAACATGCATCAAGCTATGCAAAGTTTACTACATGCACGATGGCACGGCTCAGACAGTTCAAGATTTTCTAAACCTATTACAAAGCTCTCCACAGAGCCCAAAAGGCAACAGACTTAAGTTTTTATACAACTTTCAGTTCGGCGGCTCAGCAAGCCGAGTTATCAGTTTCAAGCATCAGGCGCTTAGCTCGACGGCGGGTCATCCTGCGCCGGGTCTTCGACCTCGACCTCTTCGATCTGAAGATTATCCACATCCTAGTTGCAGTTTGTTAGAGCTTCAAACTAAGCCTCTTCAAAGAGGGGAGACGGGTCAATCTCAGGGGCGAAGAGGTGCTTACGGCGAGCAGGAGTCAAATCTCTGGTTTCAAAAGTTGGGCCGCACACTCTTTGGGTCACCTCGCTGTAAGCCGCCTGGTAAGTTGACAGATCAAGCTCATCAACCAATGTCGATGCAAGGACTCTAGAGGCCTTCATACACTGGGCATAATCTGCTTCGGTGAATTCTGAGCCGTCGTCTTTCTTCGACGGAAAGCCGTCCATCATCTCTTCAGCAGTCAATTCAGGGGCAAAGGCCAACGCCCGGCTTAGCGCGGCCATCGCTCCCTTCCTGGCGGCTGATCGTTTGAGCTCTTCGATTTGCTTCGGCAGAGTTGAAAACAGTTCTATGACTCCCTTCATATGCTTGGGGATGCTTTTCTCAGTCAACATTGCTTTGATGGTGCAAAGGGTCCCGCAGTAGAGTTGTTCTGCCAAGGAGTATACTGCCTTCAACTTCAGCAAGCTGTCAGATGACAGTTGGCGGCTTCTCTGACCTGCAAGATAAATTCGGCGTTATAAGCCGCACCCACAAGATTTTCAACCTAGCACGGAAATTTTCTAACGTTTTCAATACTTACCAAAGACGGCAGAAGTCATCCTGGATAGATGGCGCTTCAGAGTTTGTAGCTCCTCTGACACAAGTTTGAGCCGCTGGTCCGTGTCATCTGCGCGCTTGGTCAGGGCGGCTTGTTCAGCTTCAGCAGTCTTCTTGAAGGCATCAAAGTCCGCCTGGATTTTTTCAAGTTCCTTTGCGACAACCCGCCATTTCTCTTCCGCCTCGGACAGGGCGGTTTGTTGCGCGGCAATGTTTTCTTTTACGTCCGTAAGATTTGACTCGGCTGCGTCCAAGGCTTCCTGATTTACACAACAAAACAGTTCAGGAGGTGTAAATCGCCAGTGTAAGATATTCATCGATGGTTCATGGAGCTGTTATGACAAGTCTCAAGCAGATTGCAAGCAATATACTTGACACTTGGGGGCTAATGTCTGTGTTTGATCTCCAAGTCTACAAGGAAGTTCCGGCTCATCTTCTTCAAGATAAGCCGGCACTTGGGGGCTACACACAGCGCTCCAAGTCTACAAGGAAGTTCCGGCTCATCTTCTTCAAGATAAGCCGGCACTTGGGGGCTACACACAGCGCTCCAAGTCTACAAGGAAGTTCCGGCTCATCTTCTTCAAGATAAGCCGGCACTTGGGGGCTATATGCAATGGTTTTTCAAATCAACAATGCAGTCCCGGCTTATCTTCGATAAAGATAAGCCGGTACTTGGGGGCTACAATTGGCGTTTCCCAAGGTTCCAGTAAAGTTCCGGCTCATCATTTTTATACTGACCCGGACCTGGGGGCTATCATTGAACAACTCTTCCAGATAAGTATCAGTTTACTATATATGCTAACCCGATACTTGGGGGCTACAGGCTAAGCTACTTGCAGTATGACATATATTGGAAGAGCCGGTCTACCATCTACAATACTAAACCAGCTCTTGGGGGCTACGTAAGGGTACAAGGAAAAGCAGGAGTGGTACCTCGTATTTTTTCTTCATCAAACCAACAAGTTTGAGCTCCATGTTCCGGCTTGTGGTTAGGCGGTTCAGATAACCAGCATGTAATTCATCGGCAGTCAGCTTCTCCAGCACAGGTAATTCAAACTCAAGCTTCTCAGGAGAGGAAGTTTCAGCCTTGCTGGTATGTCTTGTCAATACATGAGGCTAGGGAGATTGATGACCCATCCCAGTGAAGATAACGTCTGGAAGAGCTGTGTCTTCAACGGCTGGTGAAGGGCTGGGCGGCTGAGGATCATCCCTTGGAGGACTGTCAGTTGCCATGTCATGATCAGCCGGCTCAGAGGGCCGATGAGTGGCTTCAGGTGCGTCTTTCATAACATCAGCAGGCTCAGCATGAGCCAAAGGGGAGTCCGGCTTAGCAAATTCTGGCTCTTGGGCAGTTGGGGCGGCGGTAGACCCGCCGGCTTTCCTTCGTTTTGCTTGAGCCCTGGAAGACATGAAAGATTGTTACATGGAGCAGAAGAGTATTAAAATGTATGGTGTAAAGGTAAAGGGACGCACTCCGGGTTGATCTTCATTGGAGGCAGTTTGGTGGCAGTAGAGTCACCAGAAGAAGGGGGAGAATCCTGAAGACGGTTAAGACAATACAAAGCAGAGTAAAGTTACCATGAAAGATTGTTAAAGTTAAACATTAGTTAAAAGAATACCTCAGCCGGCCGTTTCCGTGGAGCCGGAGAATGCGATAAACCGGCCACAAGATTTTCAGAGCCGCTGCTCCGGGTCTGACGTCGGGAGTTGTGTTGTTGCTTTTTCAAAAGAAAATTGGGGTCTAAGTGAGCAAGAGGATGAGAAAAAGGGACTTTTCGGATGACCCGCCGTACTTTCTCTGGTGGAAGGATTTCTGAGTCAGAAGAAATGTAAGTTACCTCAGGGGCGTCCGCATGGCTGGTCTCCGTTTCCTCCTGTGAATGGTTGTTGTCAATAAGTTGCATAAAAAGACGGCCAAGGGAGTCAAGTTCTACCTCTGAGTCATCAAGCTCAGGCGGGTCTTGAGTGGCGGCTTTCTTCTTCTGGGCGCGGGCTTTCACCCTAGGCTTCCTCACTGGAGGGGTATACTTTTTCTTCCAGAAAGGAGAGCCGGCCTATGCATAAGCCGCCAACAATGATTAGAAGGGGCAAGACAAAGTAAAGATGAATTTGACCAATTGAGGGAAAGGAGTGTCTTACAGCTGGTGCTGGGTTCTTGGCATAAAAGGGTTTAAGTCCGGTTTTGTTGCAAACTGCTTGTTTTTCGTCGAGAAGTCCTTTGACGGTAGAGTTGATGTCTTCTTCGGTCAGAGGAGTGGCGTTGAAACAGAGAGGGTCATTGGGCTCACCCGTAAATTGGTGCATGAGCCGGTCACGCCGGCTCAGCGGCAAGATCTTCCAGCTAACCCAGCAGCGTGTTAAATCGACGCCAGTCAAGCCGTTCGCCAGTAAGGCCTTGATTTTTGTGTAAGCCGGAGCGTATCTTGCTCGTTCTGCGGCAGTCATCCGGTTTGGGAGTTCACTTGTGTTGCAAAGCCGGGTGGGACGGTAACCCGGCAGCAGATTTTCACCTTCAGGAGAAGTGTCCTTGCAATAGAACCATGTCTTGTTCCAGTCCTTGGGGTGGCTTGGTAGGAGAGCTATCGGATAAGGCAAATCTCTCCGTCTCTGGATGGAAACCCCGCCAAGCTCCAAGCTTGGCCCAGCTGCCACTTCAGTTTGGCGGTTGGCATAATGATAGTCATGGAAGAGGTCAACCGACGGCTCTTCTTGCAGATAAACTTCACATAAAACTTGAAACTGACACATATTGGTGACAGAGTTGGGTCCTATGTCTTGAGGGTGAAGCTTGAAGAAATGAAGAACATCCTGGAAAAACTATGACCCGGGAGGGCTAAATCCGCGAAGGAGGTGATCAGTAAACACGACAACCTCTCCATCCTTAGGCTTAGGTCTTTTCTCTGATCCTGGAACCCGCCAGTGTATAACGTTCTTAGCCGGCAAAATACCCGACTCTACAAAGTTAAGCAGAAGTTCTTCGGTGACTCCGGAGCTGACCCAATCGCAGGATGAGGGTGCCCTTGACATGATGGCGAGTTAAACTATGAAGACACAGAATATGGCGGGTGAGAAAAATATTAACTGGATGAGGCAGCTATGATCAGTATAATGGTCAGGAGTTAAGCCGCCAAACACAATGGCGGGTTAGATGGACAAGGTGAACCTGGAAAATACGGCTAAGTGCGGACAAACAGGTTTCGCATATCATCATTACGGCGGCAAGATCTACGGGTGAAGGAAAAATGAAACATATTCAAAAACCTAAAACGACAGTGGAAGAACAGGTAGTCTGCACGCAGAGATGAGTGCTATACAGATCTAAAGCAGGTGGGCATTGCCATTATGTGAGCAACCGTGACAGATAGACGATGCAAGGGGATGCAAAGAGATGCTTGGTGGTCTATGCTATGATGAACACTGACGAACTGCTATGAACAGCAGTGAAACCCGAAGAATTCGGGAACTCTAATGGGGATGAGTACAGATTCAACAAGGGCTGGAAGAGATACCTGGCGGATGCGGACGCGCCGGCGAAGCTCTGGTCCGATTCAGGTTGATGCAGCGGCCTGCGATGGGGATGACGGCGAGGCCCAGTCGGCGGCGGCGGAGCTCGGGAGTTTCGGCTCGTTCGAAGGAGGAAGACGACAGAGGGGTCGGAGAAAGGAAAAAGGACACCACGTGTCCCTATTTATGAGTTAGGAGGGCAACAATGCGCGCGAAAATCGAGGAGGCACAGTGATGATGGACCGAAGGTGGCGCCTCGATTTTCGGGATGGCCCTTCAATGAGAAGATCCGTTGCATACGTCACAGAATCTTTTTGGAATATTCGATATGACGTCATGGCGGGTTATAAGTTTTATTTTCAGATGACAGAAATGTGAAGACTCACCGCCAAGAAAATTTGAAGATTGACATGAGCAGGCTCAAATCAACCTGGGGCCTAATGTTGGGGATATATCCCCGTGGTAAGACCCGCCCAGGAGGGGCCGGGTCATACCTGGCAGCTCATAGCCCAAGACTCATAAGGTGGGCCGGAAGATGAGGGCCAAGCCACGTGGCGGCTTACCAGATGGGCTAAGGCGGAGGCCCGGAGACAGAAGATGGTATGAAGACCCGGGTGGGTAAGCCGCCCGGAGACGGCTTCCCAAGTCGGCAGGGCAGCTTAGAGACAGGATTCATTACGATGTATGAGTCGGCTTAGGACTCGTGTAACCCAGGGCCTTGACCTCTTATATAAAGGCGAGACCTTGGGGTGGTTTAGACAAGAAACCAAGAAGTTGAGAACTAGGTGAAGCGAAACCGCTCTCTTGTAATCGATACTCCAATCAATACAACACAAGCAGGACGTAGGCTTTTACCTATTAATGAGGGGCCGAACCTGGGTAAACTCGTGTCCTTCGTCTCGATCAACCCCTTTGAGTCCACCCCTTAGATGATGGCCTCGAACCTAAGTCTTCGGACATCTGCCGTGACAAACCCACGACACTCCCTGTCTAATATTCAGCAGATAGATGACCCTTAAGCATGTGACCCTATAGGTTCGGTGAAGTATAGACATGAACCGGAACCCCTTCCGATCAATGATCAACATCGGAGCCATGGACACCTATATTGACCCCTATACCCACACGAATGAATATTCGAGTGAACCTCCAGTTGCCGTGTGCTCTTCCTGTTGCTTCACGATATGTTACAAATACCCGAGGTGAGACATGTTGGCATCCCCGTGGATTAACAACTTGTCCACTATGCCAGTTACCTCGTTACCGGTATTGTTCTCTTTTCTCGTTCCCGTGTTCCGGCATCCCCGTGATCAAATCACAAAGTGTCTGGCCAGACGATGATGGATACCGTAACACCGAGAGGGCCCAGAGATATCTCTCCATCGTCAGAGGAGCAAATCCCAATCTTGAGCTATCAAGTTACTTGACATACTTTTCCATGAACCCGTAAGCCGCCGTAATAGCCACCCATTTACGGATGACGTTTAACAAACCCCAAAGTTCATGAAGCAAGCATGAAGAAACTCGATACTCTCATGGTCTAAGCAATCATGCAAACGTTAACCATCTCTGTGTTATTAACCATTAACTTGTGACGAATGAATCTCATAGCATAACATCAATTCGGGTCGATTCAACACAAATGTTCTGCTAACATTGTGCCCTCAAAGTTGCTCGCATAGACATGCCCATGATCAGGAAAACATAACCATTATGCAACACTTGAGCTAGTCTTAGAGGCCAGACTAGGAATACATTTTACTGTTTATTATTCCACACGTGCATATAAGTTTTCCTCCAAGCCTCGTGGTTATTGTAGACTCGAGAACCATAGCAGTTATAGCAAGGAACATAAACCTAATTATGAATAGGGAGATAATCAATAACATTTATTATTGCCTCTAGGGCATATCTCCTACAGACTCCCACTTGCACTAGAGTCAATAATCTAGTTAATGCTAATGCACTTTACACCTGTGGCACACTGGTGTAAAATATGCTTCGCATGTGGTATAGCCTGATGTCCAACGGATCTGACGACTTCAGCTCCGTGTGAAACTTTGTATATCCTTGCGTTTTCACGCTTTCACAAAATTCATATTTTGTGTGGACTTGGCTTTGCATATGTGTGAATCATTGGTCGAAACCTGATTCCTCAGACTGGGCTATGGAGCAACTATCTGCAATAGTGTCCCATCGACCAAAGCCATCTTGGAACCATACTAAGTTCATGAATGAACTATATAATTCAACAACTTCTTTGTCGCTTCTAAAGCGTCAACATACTTAGCCTTTGTTATAGAATTCGCCACAGTATCTTGTTTGGAACAATTTCCAACTACCGTGCCACCATGTTGTGTATTACACAAAACCCTTAACTTAAATCGAAAATCGCATGGAGCATTGATGAAGACTGTACCGATGTAATTACTTACAACAAGCACTTCATAATCTCTGCTTGCGAGAAACCATGTCATCAGTACTGCTCTAGTACTCAATGACATCTTTCACTATTGTCCCATGATCAGTACTTTGATCACTTTGGTATCTATACTCGCAACAACTTTGGAGTATTGGACATATCTGGTTGTTTTTACATACCATGGAATACATGATTAATCCAAACACAAGAGTGTGTGGAATCACCATCATGTATTTTGCTCATCAGTGTTTTGGGACACCGAGTCTTGCAAAAACTCTTTCCATGTGACTTCGGCAAGAATCACTCCTTGACGTTTTTCAATGCTCAAAGGTTTTAGCATTTTGTCAATATGTATCTTTGCTCAGCCCCATTAGGTAAATCTATCTCCATAGATCATCATGCCTAATATCAAGGCTATTTAGCCCAAGCACTTCATCGAAAAAACTATTTTCAAATGAAGTCTTAATTCGTGTTAAGAAATTTATTTCCAATTAACAATGTGTCAAGCACACAAGGTTTTTAGAAATATTATTATGCTCCCACTTATTTTCTTGAATCACAAGCATCTTCGTTACCAATTGATGAAGTCAAAAACCCTTTTCGACCATTTCATCAAAACACAAAGATTCCAACTCCATTTTGCTCTCTTCTGTCCATTGCTGGAACACTGAAGTTTGCATACTTACTAGCATCCTCTGGACTGACAAAATACCTTGGACTGTAACACATGAAAGTCCTTGGTTACATTTCCATCAGATGGAAATCCTTTCGTCATCCATGTTTCATATCTCATGATTGAAATATGTATTAATTGCTAGTTCAACCCGAACCGACTTTAAGCATCGCTACGGTGAAACAACCTCATCGTAGTCAATTCCTTGAACTTGTTATTTCAACAAGTCGAGCTTTATGGATAAAACATTTTTATCCGTATCAGTTTTTAGTTCCATAAATATTCATTAGACTCTAAGCCTACCGAAAGGTGTATCAAGATTTTAATCTTGAATCATTTATATGGAAACTATCTCGGATTGTATTGGCATTTAGCCAATTCCGGAGTCAGGGCCCATCACCGCTTCCTTGTGTATTGTAGGTATACTGTTGTCCAACAACAATATCTCGTTTGCGCACCTGAGAGGTTTGCACGAGCCTTGCCTACGTGGTTCAGCTGCAAGTTCGACCGAAGTCCATACATCTCATGTAGAGGCTTCCGTATCAGTCGCAGTAGGAAACCCTGGAATTACTTCCAATGTCTCTTTCCTTTGATCTAATGACGAAGATACTGTTTATCTCATCGAGTAGCATTGTTCTCCCACTCACCTTTTTGAAAGAATAGTTTTCTTCAAAAACCATACCGTTCTTTGTGGCAAAACTCTTAGCCTCGATATAGTGGTGGGGGAATATCCAATAACTTGGGATAACCTATAAAGTAGCACTTGTCTGATTTGGAATAGGTTTGTAACCTTTTACACAAGCCCCATATTCCAAATGTTAAGAAAAGATATAACATGGTTGGGCGTACCATACCATGGCGCATTTCAACAGACCCGGTGGAGCTCTTTTCAGTGTAAAAGCCGTAGTCTCTAAAGCATCACTTTAAAAAGGATAATGCAAATTTATTTATGTCATCTTTGATCTTACCATGTCATGAATGGTTCGATTACATCTTCACGGACTCTCCACTTGCAGTGGTGTTCCGGGAGGTGCAAGTTATGAAACCCCTTTCACAACTCATCAGACATTCGCTAAACTTGTAACTCAAATATTCCTTTCTGCAATCGAATTGTAGAAACATAATTTTCTTGTTACAACAACTTCTACTTCATTTTTGAAAACCTTTCGAATGATTTCAAAAGATCCAGACTTACGTCTCATCAAGTAAATATCCATATATCTACTTGAGTCATATCTGAACAGAGATAAATCCACTACTTGCAACAACATTTATTGAAATACACACATCAAAATGTATGATCACCAATAAGTTTGTTGCTTGTTCCTTATGGCATGTGAATAGTATTTCAGTCACTTCACTTTTCGGACGAAAGTTGCAAGTGTCAGATGATTTAAAATCAACCGACTTCAAAATCCATCATAATGGAATTTTCCATGCGGGTTTCTCCAATGTGACCAAATGCAGTGCCACACTTGTGTGGTATTCTTTTAGTCTTGCGACATTTAGCGTCAGTGTTATGGATGTATCATATTTCTATCAATATTCATAACATACATCCCATCTTGGATGGAAGCATGGCCCTTCATGTTATTCATAATACTGAACAACAATTGTTCTTTTATGAACAACCCTTTTGCAACAAACATTGTGCACTGCGTTAGAGTGTATGAAACTCTAAAATGAATTATGAAAGTAAACACAGAGGTAATATATTAATATCATTTTTCATAACATACATCTCATTCATAATGAAAGTATGGTCCTTATGTTTATTCATAACACCGAACATCAAAAGTTCTCTTATGAACAACCTTCTTGCAAGATACCTTATGCAAAGGGCTAGAGTGTGTAAAGCTCTAAAATGAATTATGAAAGAAAACACATAGGTAATACACCGACGGAAGGTATAGTTACTTTTACTATGTTCCCAGCGTGTATCAAGACCTCATTCCTGGCTAGTCTTTCAGGCCATAGTAGTTCTTACATCGAGTTGCAACAGAATGCAATTAATCGAGCGGGTATCTTTGTGATCAACTCACAATACCCAAGAATTAGTGATTAACATGTTTAACCATAATTCCCAGGAACTATATCTTTGACCAACCTTCTATACATCAAAAACTTGTATGACATTAATACATGAGCTGGATATTCCTGTCTTCTCTCTTTTTGCCTTTATACTTCTAACAGTTTAACTTTTAGTATTTCTCCTACTCTCAGAAGAAGCACCCAACTTGAGAGTGGCATTAGCCCCGGACTTCCTATGCGTGAAAGTTTCACTAACACCCTTCGGACACTTCCTTTCTCTTTGAGCTGTTGTTTTATTCACCTTCATTATATGACAGGCGTTCTTCTGGATCCCTCTCTTAACAGTCAAATGCCCAGTAAACACTTTTACTAATAGTTTGCAAACAAACATGGCTTTGGATATCTCATATCTTTTAGCCTTTGTTTGTCTCTGAAAATGATTTTCAGATTCCATGAATATCACATAGCTATCCAAACTTTCGAAGTTCGGGTCTCATGGAGGCAAACATATTTCACTTGACCGTAACGGAATTTTAGCTTTTGGATCGAAGGATGAGAGTAACATCATCCATAGCATCAGCGGGAGAATACCAAAAGCATGCGATAGGACAAAGTCCTTCTCGGCACTCTTGAGGACAATCCTCACATTACGTTACCAACCGTAAAGTTTTAACCAGATATTTAACAGCTATTCAATTTTAATAGGGAAGGTGGAAACGCGACCCGTTATTCTACAACTATTATGCAATTTACACTTAGACAAAGTTCACAATTAATTGCACTGAGAATTAAAAGAATTAATTCTACAGTGCGCTCCCACTCAAATCAATACCTCTCATAATTGATTGTGAGTGATACAAGGCCCGCATTTAAATTGTTCGCCATTGGTGTAACACCACTAATGACGAAAATCTCAACCGGTAGGCCAACTTGCCAATCACATCTCTATGTGACTCTTGTTCATCTTTCGATGCGTGTGTTCCGAGCTCATGACGGTCATGCCTGAACGTCAAGACAACCAAGTGATCTCGCTGCGAGGTCTCAACTCACCCGCCTCACACTTCTCTAATCGTTCGTACCCATGTGACACGGCGCACCCCGAAAAGATAGGTGCCATGACGGTGCTACACTTGGGAGAACACTAACTACTTGATATTTTTGTGAGATATCACCCTAATAAAAAGCGGCTACCGCGCAATCAAGAAGGGTGCATCATAAGGGATAAACATCTCAGGCAATTCATAATAGCATGATATGGTATTGCCCTTTCTGACGGAGAAGTCTTTCATTTCTTCGTCTTCGGCATTCGCGTTGGTGGTCACCTTCGCGAAAATTGCCACCACCTTGTCGATGCACCAGATAATATTGCTATCTCTATAGCTAATAAAATAAGTGCATTACTTAAGGTTGACACGCAGGTCATTAAAGTGACAATCATATGGCTCCAGCCATCATGCCGAATCATGACACGCAAGTCATGTTAATATTACATCATATAGTCATCTCATACATAATCAAATTAATATGAGCACTGTTATACCACATCATATGCACATGCAAACCATCCTGCAAAACCAAGTTAGACGCCTATAATCGGTTCATGCAAAAACTTGTTTTACGTGGCTTCTAAGGTTTCGAAACAAACCGAAGCTACCAACGTCCATCATCAAGCATGATAATCCAAGTCGCTAGATTAACATTGCGGGGTGTATGAAACACGAGATAATAAAATCTCGAGCCCCATACTAAACTTCGTCATACGCATGACCCCCGTGCAGATCATATATGCATTGCCCTTTTGTTTGCGAAATTTCATCTTTCTTTTTAACTACGGTGGAATTCAATGAACTGTTAGCACTTCGTTGATCAATCAGGATCGTAGATTGCCAGAACATTGAAACTCCACCATGCTATTATCAAGATCAGAAATATGCAAATTCCAGGGAAGCAACAAGAACATCGGGTAACAGATTTCATCTGCTACCCGCACAAATAATTTTCAGTAATAGAACTCATCTACTTCCTGATTATATTGTGCAACACCCATACATCTCTATGTATTCTAGATCGCAACCTGCATCTACGCATAGCACAACTCATGATGCCACTGAAGGGTAACGCGGCAGAAAACAAAAAATTTCGACCTACGCACCAGCCCAGGACCACTATGGAGACTGCATACAAGGTTTGATCTTTTCATTACCGACTCATAGCACAGCAGAAGTAGAGTCGATGACGATCGGCGGTGCAGATCCCCGTGGCTAGGATTTACAACCACCCAACCGTGAGGATGTATACCCTCATCTGCCCCTCGGACAGTCCTCCGGGAGGCGGTCGGACAGTCCCCCGGACGGTGTCGCGGACAGCCCTTCGGGAGGACCTTCGAAACTCGGACAGCCCTTCGGGAGGACGTTCAAAACTCGGACGGTCACACGGACAGCCCTTCGGGAGGCGCACACATACGGTGTCATCTATCCGGCAGGGCTTCGCCGTCCAGAACTAGTTCCCACCGGAACCCAGACAGCTTTTCGGCTCTAGGAAACTATTTCACTGGGAGGGAGAGAGAAAGCCAGATCATGCATGGCACTTGTATGTGAGAAGGGATGAAGGATTGGGCAGCCCCCTCTCCTCCTTATATAGGAAAACCAAGGGGTAGGATGGGTATTAAAATACCAAAAATACCCATGAGGGAAACACTTTCCAAGGGTAAAAGGGGGAAGCAAGTGGGCAAGTGGGGCTCCAAGGAGGAGCCCCCTTCTTGGCCGGCCACACCCCATGTGGGCTCCCCCCAAGGGGGTCCTCATCCATCCATCCCTTCTAGAAGCCTTTTGGGAAAATATCCCAAAAGGTGACTTTCCAAAAATATCCCAAAAAGCACTTTCACTATTCATGACGACATTTTTCAGCGTCCGTTCGAACTGAAAATATTTATGTGGGCTTAGAACATTTCCAGTACCCACTAAAATAATTTTCAATGCGTTCCGGAACAATTCCGGATTAGTGATTTTCATCTGCAAAAAGCATCTGAAGTGGTTCCGGCAGCTCCGGAACATTTCCGGTTTTTCTTCCGGAAAATTCCCAGAAGTTTCCAGAATGATTCTGGCACCCTCCAAGAATTATCAGGCATGTGCCAAAACCAATTTGACTTAATGGTATCCCCTGAAACAACTTTTCAGTTATACCGAAATTGTTCCGGTGTTCTCTCTGCGGAACTTTTCCACTGTCCAAAACTTTTCCGGTGATTTTCTCTCAGACTCCCTGTCTAGTATTCAGCAGATAGATGACCCTTAAGCGTGTGACCCTATAGGTTCGATGAAGTATAGACATGACCCGGAACCCCTTCCGATCAATGATCAACATCGTAGCCGTGGACACCCATATTGACCCCTATACCCACACGAATGAATATTCGAGTGAACCTCCAGTTGCCGTGTGCTATTCCTGATGCTTCGCGATATGTTAGAAATACCCGAGGTGAGACATGTTGGCATCCCCGTGGATCAACAACTTGTCCACTATGCCAGTTACCTCATTACCAGTATTGTTCTCGTTTCTCGTTCCCGTGTTCCGGCATCCCCGTGATCAAATCACAAAGTGTCTGGCCAGACGATGATGGATACCGTAACACCGAGAGGGCCCAGAGATATCTCTCCATCGTCGGAGGAGCAAATCCCAATCTTGAGCTATCAAGTTACTTGACATACTTTTCCATGAACCCGTAAGCCGCCGTAATAGCCACCCATTTACGGATAACGTTTAACTAACCCCAATGTTCATGAAGCAAGCATGAAGAAACTCGATACTCTCATGGTCTAAGGAATCATGCAAACGCTAACCATCTCTGTGTTATTAACCATTAACTTGTGACGAATGAATCTCATAGCATAACATCAATTCGAGTCGAGTCAACACAAATGTTCTGCTAACATTGTGCCCTCAAAGTTGCTGGCATAGACATGCCCATGATCAGGAAAACAGAACCATCATGCAACACTTGAGCTAGTCTTAGAGGCCAGACTAGGAATACATTTTACCGTTTATTATTCCACACGTGCATATGAGTTTTCCTCCGAGCCTCGTGGTTATTGTAGACTCGAGAACCATAGCAGTTATAGCATGGAACATAAACCTAATTATGAACAGGGAGATAATCAATAACATTTATTATTGCATCTAGGGCATATCTCCTACATCCAGGTCGATGCTGTCTGCGATCCGAGTGGCAGCTTCCATGAACATCTCCATGAAGTCTTCGACCTTGGCATGCTTCCTGTTGGCGACCTCCAAGGACTTCAGCTTCTTCTCATCCACTCCCTTGCAGTGGACGCAGACGAGTGAGAGGGCAATGTCGGCTCCGGCCCGGGCTGCAGATTTTTCCAAGCTTTCACTCGGCTTGGTACGTCCCTCACTCGGGTAAGGGCTGATTCTAGATCCATCGAGGGCTCTTCCTTGGAGAAGACGTCTCGGTCAATCTCCAAGATGACAGTGCTGAGCCTCTTCATATATGAGGTCACTTGATCGACACGTTCTTCCAAGCGAAGAATGGCCAGGGCAGCACTGTCCTTGAGCTGCTCTCGAGATGGGTCCAACTCTTTTTCGATCTTGTCAGTCTCCTCGGTGACGTCATCACAGAAATTTGGGTTTGCAATGGATGAAGAAAAGAGTCAGAAGAGGTCAGAATTCAATCGGCCAGACAAGGATCACTCGGGAACATTACCTTTGAGTTTTTCGCTCACAAAGTCGCCATACTCCTCGACAAACCACTACTAGGAAAAGGGCTATAGATGATATGGCCACTAATGGCGCACCGTGGGTCTGGTGCGCCATTAGAATATTCTAATGGCGCACCATGTGTTGGTACGCCATTAGTGTGTAAATTCTAATGGCGCACCAGACCCACGGTGCGCCATTAGAATCTCCAGTTTTTTTTTTTTTTTTCCAAAAATTCTAATGGCGCACCGTGGGTCTGGTGCGCCATTAGTAACCAGGGTTACTAATGGCGCACCAGACCCACGATGCGCCATTAGAATCTTAGAATCTCCAGTTTTTTTTTTTTTTTTCCAAAAATTCTAATGGCGCACCGTGGGTCTGGTGCGCCATTAGTAACCAGGGTTACTAATGGCGCACCAGACCCACGGTGCGCCATTAGAATGTCCAGTTTTTTTTTTAATTTTTTCAAAAAATACTAAACTACTAATGGCGCACCTCAAGCTGGTGCGCCATTAGTAACCAGGGTTACTAATGGCGCACCAGCTTGGGGTGCGCCATTAGAAGCCCCGGGATCTGTTTCACCAAATGCACCCCCCCCCTGTGGATCGCCTTTTCAGTTTTAAAAAAAATAACCGAAAATGATAGAAATGTCAAAAAAATTCAAAAAAATAAGATTCTTATATGATTTGTGGTCTAGTTGTTAGCAAAATTTACAAACATGAATTTCGACTTTTTTTGCAAAATCTCATGAGAATTTGTAAAATGGGCATAACTTTTGCATACGACCTCCGATGAAAAAGTTTTTTATATGAAAAAGCATCTACTCGAAAAGTTACATCCGAATTCAACCGGGGGAACCCCGTTGAAGATTTTCAGAATCCCCAAAAACCCAACAGAAAAAAAGATACGGGGCTTTTAAGATCTGGAGGCAAAAAAATTCAAAAAAAATATTTTTTTTTGAAAAAAATGTTTTTTTTGAAAAAAAATGTTTTTTTTTTCAAAATAATGTTTTTTTTGAAAATAATGTTTTTTTTTGAAAAAAAATGTTTTTTTTTCAAAATAATGTTTTTTTTGAAAATAATGTTTTTTTTTGAAAAAAAATGTTTTTTTTTCAAAATAATGTTTTTTTTGAAAATAATGTTTTTTTTGAAAATAATGTTTTTTTTGAAAAAAATGGTTTTTTGGAAAAAAATGTTTTTTTTTGAAAAAAATGGTTTTTTGGAAAAAAATGTTTTTTTTTGAAAAAAAAAAATTTTTGAAAAAAAAATTTTCTTTCGAAAAAATGTTCAAAATATGATACGTAAAATGACCGGGAAGTTTGAAATATTTTTTCAAAATTTCATCACACTCATGAACATGAACCAACTCCTGGAAATCAACAAGGTTTAATAGGATTGATATGATAGATATATCAACAAGTGCCTGCTAAGTGAGCTGGTGCTGGGGTTGGATAGAACTCAGAAGTTAAGCGTGCTTGGGCTGGAGTAGTGTAGGATGGGTGACCTTCCGGGAAGTTTGACCCGAGATTAAGCCATATTGACCCGAGATTAAGCCATATTGACCCGAGATTAAGAAAAAACGAAAAAAAATTCTGAAAAAAAATTTGAAAAAAAAAATTTGAAAAAAAATTCTGAAAAAAAATTTGAAAAAAAAATTCTGAAAAAATGACACTAATGGCGCATCACCTCATGGTGCGCCATTAGTATACCAGATACTAATGGCGCACCAGTGGGCAATACTAATGGCGCACCAGTGGTGCGCCATTAGTATCTGGTATACTAATGGCGCACCACTGGTGCGCCATTAGAAAAAAATTCTAATGGCGTGGTGCTAGTGGCGCACCTGTAGTGCGCCATTAGTAGGCAAAACAGGTGCGCCACTAGTAGGCCTTTTCCTAGTAGTGAACTGTTCCAGCTCGTTCTTCTTTGCGGTGATATGCTTGAGTTTGTTCTCCCACTCAGAGTATGACTTCTTCAGATCAGCGAGCTCCTCCTTGGACTTCGTCCCAGCAGCTTCCAGAGTTTTCTTCTCTTCCTCGAGCTTCCCGAGTGTCTTCAGCTTCTCTTCGGCCTCCTTGGTCTTTCGGCTGGCTTCCTTTTGACCAGCCGCCAGATCCGTGTCCTTCTTCTCGAGGGCCATCTTCATAGTTTCTAAAGAAATAGAATTCTTCAGCCTCTCGACAAGTTTACGATTGTCGCCATGAAGATCTGATGAAATAGACTCAGTCGGACGGGGAGGAACGGCAATTATTGCAGCAGTCGGGCAAGATGAGCATACCTTCAATTGCCTTCTTTTCCTCCTCCAGTCGGGCGTTCTTGGCCTTCTCGGCCTCAAGGCTAAGGCGCAGGTCCTGCACCTCTTTTTCCAAAGTTTTGTAGTGGCTTCCGAGCTCACAAGCAGACTGCAAACAAGAATTAAATCAAAAGATATTGGTCAAAATTTTGACTCGGACTCTAAGACTCCCGCCGACTACTTCAGTCGACGGCAGTCTCGGGAACTACACCCAGTGGGTGCGCTCAGCGTGCCCCCACTGGAAAATCAAATACAAGGTTTTTGATCCAGACTTAACAGACGGATCGAACATTAAATTCAATCGGACTCTAAGACTCCCGCCGACTGCTTGAGTCGACGGCAGTCTCGGGGACTACACCCAGTGGGTGCGCTTAGCGCGCCCCCACTGGAACTCAAAGGCACCCAGCCGGTGTATGCAAATCCTCACAAGACAGAAATAAAAATTCCGACTGAGGAAGGTACTTACAAGAGTACTTACTCAGACATTCTTCTTCAGCGCCTCGCATGCATCGTACGCCGTCTGCAGTCGGTCGCTCATCACCTCCAGTTGGACTAACGCCTCTTTGCTCGCTCCCACTTGGTCCTCCGGAACATAGTGTAGCGCAAAGATGTTGGTCGCAGAGGGAGTTAACGAGGGGGATGATGTACCAGTACCGAGTGCTGCCCCGGCTCCCGAGATGGCCTCTCGTGCTGGCACCAAAGTATCGGCAAGCGATGACTCCTGCATCACGACGTCTGTATTGGCCGAAGGGTTCGGCAGGTCAACCCTGTCGTCCGCATCAATGTCGATCACTTCACGCGGAGCTGCAAGCGTTCAAGGCACTCGAAGATGAGTAAAAAGAAAACACTCGGGAATGTCCAGAGTTACCGAGTGAGTCCGGAGCTTAGCTTTTGAAGACGCAACATCAGCGTCGGCCCGCTCTTTCTCCAGAGTATGGGGATCAGGTGAAGCCGTTGAAGTATCAGCACTGTAAGGGAAACACTCGCATCATTTCATCACTCGGACAAATACAGACAACAATTGTTAGAATGGAAACGCTTACGCTGAGGCCACGGGAATGGCCATCTTAATTTTCGGGATGAAGACCGCCTTCTGAGGCTTGGCCATAGTGACTTTGGGCTGCTTCGCCGTCTTCTCAGGTGAAGAGGCAAGCTCTCCACGCCCGCGCTTCGAGCTGAGGGTCGGAAGGGCAGACCGAGTCGGTTTGGCGGCCTTGGAACGGGCTTCAGGCACTCGGTCATCCGAGCGTGACGACTCCACCTCGTCGCCGCCCTTCGACCCTTCTTCTTCATCTTCTTCATCGTCTTCGTCGTCATCGGGCTCTTCATACTCGCCGAATCTTCTGGATGATCGGTGTCGTTGGCAATATCAACCGGGCCCCTGTCCATGATTGGCACCTGGCTGTTCATCTGTGTGAAGGCCTGCCGAATGGAGAACAAGATCAGTCGGATCAACTACAATAAACACAAACATCACTCGGATGATCGACCTTTGGAGTTACCTCATTCGGCGGATTATCTGATGAGAGTGGAGCCACTAGCCTGCTCCCCCTGGGGTTGTCACGCACTGGAGTGATCGCCTTGATCTTGGCTTCCACCATGTCTTCAGTGAGCTCATCCGGGTGAGTTCGAGTGGGGTCACTCGGCCCGGTGTACTCCCACATGGGGTGAGCTCTAGCTTGCAGCGGTTGAATCCTCCTCTGGAGGAAAACCTCCAGCAAGTCGAGACCGTTGACACCTTTTTGCACCAGGGCCACTAGAGCTATCACCAGAATATCCACTTCGGTTTTCTCCTCCTTGGTCACAGTCAGCCTGGGAACCGACCGAATGCACTCAGATGTATACGGTGGAAGTCCCGACTGACCCTCGCCGTCTGGAATGTCATGGCAGTAAAACCAGTTCTCCTGCCACCCCTTTACCGAATCGGGAAACGTCATTTGCGGGAAACAGACTTTGCCCCGCAGTTGGATTCCTAGACCTCCACATAACTGAGCCACGTTCGTCTTATCTTTCGAATGGGTGGGATTTTTTACAGTCATCACTCGGCAAGTAAAAAGGTGTTTAAACAAGCCCAAGTGAGAATGACAACCCAAGAAGTTTTCACAAAGAGAGATGAAAGTGGCTAAGTAAACGACAGCATTGGGAGGGATATGATGGAGTTGAGCACCAAAGAAACCCAGGAATCTTTAGAAGAAGGGATGGGGCAGCAGAGAGAAACCTCGCTCGAGGTGAGTGACCAAGAGCATGCGCTCGTCTCCCTTCGGCGAAGGCTCATCGTCGACCGCAACCGGCAGCCGCCAGCTCCCCTCGGGCAGGAACCCTTGGCCCTTCACCTCGAGCATCCGGGCTTTGGTCACCCGCGACGGCAACCACTCGCCCAGCGTCCATCCAGCCGGTGCTCCGGCGCTGGAGGAGGAGGCGCGCGAGCTCTTCTTCGCCCGCTCGGCCTTCGCGGTCGCAAATGCCGCGCGCATCTTCACCGGCGAGCTCGGAGCGGCCTTCGACTAGGGAATGGTGGAAGGAGCACGGGTGGGTGTCGGAGAAGACGAGGGAGAGGTGGAAAATGAGATATGTTCTCACCCCCAACAGTGCTTCCAGTTTTTTATATCGAAAATCCGGCGAAATCTCTGGCCGTCAATCCGCAAACAGAGCGAGATCCGCGGATTTACTGTTTAGGGCTTCAAGGACACGTGGCGAAAATCCCGGCGTAGTTATCGAGGCGTCGTGCCCACTACCCCAAATTATCGTGACATGACCGTTCCGCCACGCGCCCGCGCGTAGTTTTGACGATTTCGAACGCGCGGAAATTTCTCCGTGCCACGAATGAAACAAGCTCCGTGCTTCGTAGGCTTCGACAACTCTCTCCTGCGAACCGACAGAAAGATTCACATCAGTAAAGCATTTGGATCGTTTCTTCCGAAAAACAGCTTCAGCTTCATATGACAGTACAGCTCCATCAAACAAGACAGTATGGTCGAAAGATATCAATCCTGAATCCATCATGGTTTGAAGCCGAGTGAGGAATAGCAAGACCGTTATTCGGACTCTTCCGAGAGGACTCAACACTTCCGAGTGTCAGTCACTCGACCATTAAAACCTCATGGATTCGGGGGCTACTGATGAGGATGTCTACCCTGGGTAGGGTCATAGGCCTGACATCTAAGGCCCACCTGTGGTCCTTCAATGTCATTAAAGCCCCTGGGTAAAGACTCATTCGGTTGAATATGGCTGTTCACTCGGACTACACGGCACCATTCGGACAGAAAGGAGCTCAGGCGACCCGGAAGACAAAGCGTCCGTAGAATTCGAGTAGTCATTCGTTATGAGTTACTTCACCGTTACCAGTAACGTCAGGTTAATCAGCCGTTCCTGAAATGCAGTATTCATTGGCATTTATTTCCCTAATCATGGCGCTCGGCCGGTGGTGGCGCACTCTATATAAGCCACCCCCGGGCGCCAGAGCAAGGGTTCCGACCATCTGTAATCTTCTACCACCATAAGCAAACACCACAGCCTCCGAGCATCGAGACGTAGGGCTGTTATCACTTCCGAGTGAGGCCTGAACTCGTACATACCGAGTGCACACTTGCGCCATAGTTAGACTTCGCCCCTCCTTTCGTGCCCCCTAGTACTATTGTCAGGTTCATTCCCACGACACAGCGCAAGGACGGAGTGACAAATATCAACAACAAAATCGACGAGATATGACAAAACTCTAGATGCACCTTGCTCTGCCTATAGAGCCCACGCGAGTACCGACTTCAAATCGAGAACAAATTGCCTGCTCACGCAAAAAACACATGAGCAAAAAATGCAGCCGCTACGGGAATCGGAAAACTAGATGGGGGACGATCATGACCAAGGGCACGAGAAGAGGACCACAACCAAGGGGATGAACGGCGGCCATGGGGGGGCGGAGGCAGGAGCGGAGGGTGAAGGGGTAGGGGAGCGGAGGGGGCGCAGAATGCAGGAATCTAGACCTGTGGAGGACGACGGTTCCGCGGGCAACGGCGGTTGCTGCGGGTGACGGCGGTTTGCACGAGGGGGAGATGTTTTGGGAGGCGCTGGAAGAGAGGGGAGAGGTTTTTTCGGTCTCTCCCTGTGAGCAGAGCAATGGGAGCGCCTGGGAGGGCCACGTGTGAGGGCCTCGTGGGAAGGGTTGCATAAACGGGCCGGCCCAAAACGGCTGGGCTAAATTAGATGGACCAGTTCGAAACAAAGAAGTTTGTACCAGATGCAGTTCACTATGATGGAAAATGAAGTTAGGACGGTCAAACAAAGAAATACATATAGTTCGTATAAAAAGTTAAAGTCGAAAAAACAACGCGCGTGTTAAGATAACAAGTCCGACAAAAAATTCTGCCTTCAAATAAGTGTCACAACAAACAAAAAAATGGGGGGGGTCCCCCCCCACCCGTGCCAGGGGCTGCAGCAAGTACACGCAATAGGTGCAGTCCAGAGAAAACATGGTGGTTAACACGTTTACCACATATAATGGGACAATACCCGTCCGGAGAAAACATGGTTGTTAACAAAAATTGCTGATGAAAACAATATAAAACCACGTTAAAAAAACCACATTCAGAGACAACGGCCCAATCCAAGCGGTTGCATCGCCACAAACCCGCGATCACAGACGCAACCCAACCCATGATCTGCACAACCGCATAGTCAGCGAGATCGTGCAGTTCATCCGTTGCGGCAATCTCCCCCTTAAATTCAGACCCCCGCCAAGCCTTTCTCATCCACAACAACACAAGTCGCCATTGCGCAGCCACCAAATCCCTCCCAGTCATCAATCTCCACAGAAGACATCAAGCCCCTCAGTCGGCGATGGGCTTCGTCGACGAGTAGAGGCAGGTGCAGGCCCACGGCAACACCAAGTTGCACGTGATCCACACCAACGACAAGAAGTAGATGGCGACCTCCATTAAGCAGTATGAGCGCCACCTCATACTCCAATGCCACAAGATCATCGGAATTGATCTGGAGTACACCAACGAGCCTGACGAGACGCAGAAACACGCCCTCGTCCAACTCTCCATCTGCAAGACTCAACCGGTGCTCCTCTTCGATGCACCGTCTTCGACAACTTCCTCGCCGACCCCAGGTACACATTTGCTGGCTTATCCATCGGCGGCGATAAAACCAGGATTGAGCACATCAATTTGGAGGTCGCCAACTTCGTTGACATCCAGAAGGAATGGAGGGTGCCCGAGGCCACCAAGGACTTGGACTCCCTTGCAGACGTCGTCAGCATGCTCGTCGATGACTACTACAATGACATGAAGAAGAAGATCACCGACGAAGAACACTTGCGCTGGGACTCCATGCTCCTGTCCATGAGGCACATCGAGTACGCGGCAAAGGACGCATACACAGCGTACGAGATATGGAACCGCATCGCCCTCACCCAGGACGGGCTTCCCCGCGCAAAGCTGGAGAAGTAGGAGCCCCCCAAGAAGCGCGCCAGGAGCTGGGGAGACTTCACGTGGTGAAGAAGCAGACGGTGCCGGCCAAGAAAGTATCTCCAACATTGCACGCATCGTTTTAGATTTATAATCAAATTTGCTTTCTGTTGTTTGCTTATGTAAAGTTAGTTTGCTTGTGATCGTTTGTTTTTGATGAACTTAGTTTGCTTGTCATACATAATGGCTTGTAATGATGAACTTTGCTTATGTTATGAAGAAGTTTATTTCAATTAAAAAACTAGAGTTCAATAGAACATACTACATTGCACACAAAAGTATTTGATTCGAGTATTGCACAAACGGACGAAGATGAAGTGCACAAATAGGATGCATGCAGTGCAAACTGTGGGCACATGCAGTATAATATTCTGATGAATGCATTGCACAACGATCTAACAAATCAGTGCTCACCCTATATTAAAAGATACGTAACAGGAAAAACACGAAAAAAAATTGGACGAAGATGCAGTGCACAAATAGGATGCATGCAGTCCAAAAATGCTACTGCATTTGTAGTGCAAATTGTGGGCACATGCAGCATAGTCTTATGATGAATGCAGTGCACAACGATCTAACAAAGCAGTTAACGCCCTATATTAGAAGGAGGAAAAATATGAAAAAAAATTGACCGCCCAGGTGCAAGCAGGCCCCAGCCAGTCTCGTACTAGGTTACGCGCCGGCTTATCAACACAGGCAAGTCCATTCTGAGCAATGATGCATGGGGCCAGGCACACAAGGGCCCATAGGTCAGGTAGGAAAGTGTAGCGAGCATCGTGTATAAGCGCCCAATAAGTAACCGGAGGAGTTCGGAACGGATGCCTCGCCAAGGCTTATAAACCGGTTGCGGACACTCTCGGCGGGCGAGGTGGGACTAAACATTAGCGCATACACACAACGCAGCGCGAAGCAACCGTACCGGCAGACCTACTTGGGCTGAATAAGTCTTTTCTCCCCAACAGGCCCAACACGCGAGAGAGGCCACTAAAATAAAAACTTTCCAACATACCATGAAAAACCATGGCCCAATAAAATAAAATAATGTCTAGAAAAATAAAAACACTAACACAATCCACGCATTCTGCAGTTCGTTTACATAAAACTTGCATTCTGAAGTAAGCAGTGCTCTTGCTACTCAAATGCATCCTGGCAAACTGAATCAGAATCCTTCCACCACCTAACACCCACCACAAGATTTATTACTTTCGTTGCTCAATAATCTGCATAAAACCTATCCATTCGTGCTCCGAACTCACACAACTCCTCCCCCCCCTTCCTCTTCTTCTTCAAATCGTAGATCTAGGGTTCCGCCCATCCCCAACTGTTCTCTGATTTTCCACTCAACCAGCCATGGACTGTTCATGCGGGTGCTTGGCAAGGATGGCGCCGATAGCGAACGCATGCGTGTACACCGATGGTCTGGAGCTCACCGAGTCTGACTGGCGCAGCCAGCTTGGGTGCCTGCTAATACCCAACAGAGGGTTTCGGGCACCATTTCCTCATTGACTCACATCCACAGACCTGCAGGAAAAATGGGTACGTTTTTTCCCTCATAATTTTTGACCAATCTAAGCTGCAAATCCACATCTGAATGTATTTTTCCATCAATTTCTTCAGTAGTATCATCAATACAAAAAGATATGTGTTGTTGTTCAGATTTGTCAGCAATTAAGACTTGATACTTGTACCTATTTTTCTTCAGTATCATCCCTCGGTGTAGCAGTTCTTTTGATACGCTAACGCAGTACACTGCAATTGACCTTGTAGTGCAAAGGTGTTATAGAATAGTATATATTCTACTAAAGCTAGAGGTCAAGTCCGTATATAAATTTGTTCATACATTGCAACTGCTTTCTTATATAGTAGTCATATATCTGTACATATTTAAGTCAATATAAATAGGTCATCCTAACATAAAGAAAAACATTTGGTGTTTACTTATAAAAATTCTTTTTCCATGCATGCCAAAATGCAGAAACTGCCATCCACAACTAGGTTTGCTGCTCCGAGTTCAGGGCAGCTTACTTTGCAGACAGACCACAAGTATGGGTATGCAAACATGCAAGCTGACTACCACATTGACTCCGAAGACTATATCAACATAACTACTGGCTGGAAAGATTTTGTCTCCCAGAATGGCTTTGAGGCTGGAGAAGTGGCCATGGTGTTTTTCTACAAAGAAGAAGACTCCCTCAAGTTTAGAATATTTGCACTTTAGGTTGTCTAGGATAAAGCAAGCCATCTGTGGCATATTCTAATGTTTTGCTTATGTTGTATGCTTTTAAAATTATGTCCATCAGACGCTTTCAACGGTGCCTTTTCAAAGTATGCGACCTCATCTGCATCATTTTATCACCCTTTTAGAAAAGTTGCTACTAGCAGAAATGCAGTTCTCTAATACACATAGTGCGGTCCTTATATCAAAAAATGCAGTACTCTGAACAGTAACAGTGCAATGCCAATGGTCGAAACTTTGCAGTTAACATATGATGTTCAAAAGAATTGTCATAGTATGTAGTTCAGAAGAATTGTCATAATAGCAGAAATAGCACACTAACTATACTTCTAATGCAGTACGAAAGTGCATATTATGCAGTTCTCTAAAACACAGAATGCATTTTAAGAAAAGGGAAATCTCATAAGCTCTCATGCCCACTGTAATATAGTTACAGTGAAGTCCACTACTAATGAAAATGCAGTACACTACAACATATGCCAGAACTGCAACCATAAAATTAAAGCAGTACAGATCCAAAATACCACGCAAAAATTGCGCAATGACTCAATTTTAAAAAATACCACGTAAAAAATTAAATCGAACCCACGGCCACTGGGATAAACAGCATAGGCTCTTCTTTAAAAATGCAAACCAAAATATGAAGAATACAGGCGCAACACAATGAATTCAAACAAAACAAAGAAACTATTTACAAGATTCAAAACTCATCGAAGCACAAAATCCAAAAAAACAACAAGAACAGAGGAGCGGACGAAGCTCTTATGCCCGCACAATCGATTTCGCAAACATTGAAACCTAATTCCTAAAAATTACACAGATTGTAGAGTAAAGGGGGCGATTAAATGAACGCAATCAAAGAATTCCTAATAACAAACAACATCCCAACGCGAAAAAGTCGCATCGGACACGAACACGAACGAACAGAGCAAAGCTCGCCCGCCAAATCGCTCGATTTGTGCAGATTTTAGTGCTTTTTCCTATATATTCCAAATGATAAAGGTCAACTGGCATCCAGAAACAAATTAAATCATCCCGCAACACCCGATTGCACACAGAACTCACGGGCAGACCGCAAAACTTTGTAGCAGTTCTCTCGTAAAGCATTGCAGTGCACACTGTACAGAGATGCAGTGCACATACATTGCGCATGCAGTTCGGTAATGTTAGCAGAATAGCTATTCTGCTAATATTAGCAGAATAGACCAGTTGTGTGTGTGTGTGTGTGTGTGTGTGTGTGTGTGTGTGTGTGTGTCTATATATATATATTAGCGTGGATTTTTTAACACCCGGGGACTATGCCACCCCTGTGGGTGGCAGAGCCACCCCATGTTATCTTCGTTCAATGAATGCCTCGTGATTTGTGCAAACACTATGCTATCGTCATTTCTCCATCGGGATTTAGTTAATGAATCATGCTAAAGATCACACTAATACAATTCTGGCAGAGTATGTGTCAAACTAGGTGTATCAAATGTTAGACCATGAATACTTAACCAAAAAGATTCCCTGATAGGGTAAAAGTATTATAACTTACTAACTTCCTATAATAGTACAAAAAAGTTGATTAGTGGTTAAGACTTATATTACCAAAAAGGAGTTCCACATAAACTCAAAATAGATTGCCTGAAAATACATCGAGGCGTATACAGAGTATCAACATTTAATGTTGGTACTACTTATTGCTAATGAACTCGTCAGTGCAATTAGACAAATGGAAGATTAATCAATGAGAGACATAGAAGATGCTACACGGATCTCAAAGCGAGACCAGATGAAAGCCAGAGTCGTGGCAATGACCCCGGGTGGCAAAGAAATAATAATCATGTATATATATATATATATATATATATATATATCTGTGTCTGTGTTTGTGTTTGTGTGTGTATGCGCTCAAACTTTTGTCTGGAATCTCACCATTAATATATCATAAAAATACCGAGAAGACTATATCCACCTTGGTAAATTTAACACGTGGTATATATGCGTTGGTTTAAGTGACAGACCACGCGGGCCCACAAGTTGGCATGTCGTCCATAACCACACGAGGGAGAGACAACATCAACGCATGCATGTGGCCCCAAACACACATATATATGTATGAAAGTGTTGTGCAATGTTTTCAAATACCAAACGCACAACTTTTGTCACATGTGTCTCACAAACGAGAATGTCCCCCGTACAGAGGTTCACGACCCATAATATGCACCCACCCACACTTCGAGCCGATGGGAGCGATTCAGTGTGTACGCACACATTCGAAGTTTTGTCAGGAATCTCAATGCATGTGAACTACGTACATTAACATACCAACAAGAAGAATCCAGCTTGGTCAAATTAACATATATCTACTGACGCCGATCAAAGTGACGGCCCACGTGAGCATGGATGGGTGTGACGCCGATAACCACATGGGAGGGCGTTTGACAAAAAACAATGACTGTATGAGGCACAGACATATATATGTATATATGTAACTAAGTGATTGTTTAATTCGTACCCAATGGACAACTTAAATATCACCTCCTTACGAAGGATCACACAACGCGTATAGTATATATATATATATATGCCCCCCCCCCCCATTTCGAGACAGTGGGATGGGTTCATGGGTATGCATGAGCTCAAACATTTTTCTTGGCATATCGTAACACATACTGAAAAGGATCCACCTTGGTTAAAACCATAATAGGTCACAAGTGATTGACCACATTGGCCCCATAGATGGACGCGTCACCGATGACCATGCATGTGAGGAAGCCACTAAGGACCACCACCAGTTATATGTGACCCAAGAATATGTATGGGTCTGTTTTTTGGTGTAAAATGCCCACTGCACGACTTTGATGCGATGCCTGCTTCGCAAACTGGAAAGTCTCCCCACACTAAAGTTAACTATGTGCAACATGTCTCCTCCCACCCCCTCAACTTTGAGCAGCAGGGAGCAAGTCATGAGTACGTACGCATCAAACTTTGGTGTGGAATCTCACCATGATCTACCGCAACACCGATCAAAATGAATCCACCTTGGTTAAACCCCTCTCGTTGCGGTTCGAAGTGATAAACCACGTGGGCCCATGAATGTGCGCTCACTAATAACACATGAGGGATTGTCCGAGGGATGACCATCACCGCATGCATATGTGTCCCAAACATATGTATGACGTTAGTGTTGTGTCTTGTTTTAAATATTCAATGCACGACTTTGATACCTTGGTATGTCAACTGCCTCAC
The DNA here is from genome assembly GCA_039707655.1 of Elymus sibiricus. NCBI lineage: Eukaryota > Viridiplantae > Streptophyta > Magnoliopsida > Poales > Poaceae > Elymus > Elymus sibiricus. The sequence goes on along the minus strand of CM077663.1, from coordinate 72,318,778 downwards.
CAAACAAGCAATCCCACACACGGAGGCTCGTGCCACAAAGTGTGCTGGAACGACCCCCCCCCCCGACCACCACCCAACCCACCACTTCAATGCGCGTCAAACTATTTTTATGTAGTAAACACGAAACATATGAGTCTGTGTTAGAATTAGAAAACGTTCATATATAATTCGAAAAAATTATACATCCATAGAGTTCCTAGGAATTCATAGGGGAAATCATATGTGCCATAAATGGGGTTCACGCTTAGCCCCCCTGCAATAAATGGTAAGAAATCTCAAACATCTTGGCGTCGCGGAAAATATTGAAAATCTTGGGTTTTAGACAGCTCGGACGCACACATTGAAAATATTCATTTTTAAATTAAAGTAAATCCAAAACTCACTTGAAATTCATGAAACTTGGCATTTTGTTTCATGATATATATAGGGAAAATACATCCTACTACCTAGTGTAGTTACTCCCATGTCTCATATACTACCATGTGATAGTATATATACTACTTTATTATTTTTAGTACGTTCGTACACTATATCCAAGATACTCCAAAGTGAGTTCTATGAAAAAAATTGCAAGTAGACTCATATTTTTATTATATTTATAAAATACGTACATATTTGTACGTAAAAAAGTTTATGATCAAAATATGAGACATACTATCTAAAAAGTAGTGTATATACTACCTAAACATTCTTATATACTACATACTACGCATACATACACTTCGAAATGATAGATACTACCTATAACATACGAAACAAAAGTGGGAGTAACTACACTTATATATATATATATATATATATATAGGACAAATGTTTGGTTATGTTATAGGTATATATATATATACCAATATGCTGTGATATTTTTGGCCAAATTCGATACAAGTTTTTGATATACTTTTCTTACAAACGGGACCTTATTAAAGGTTGGGACACACAGTTGTCACGTTACCATCGCAAACGATTAAAGTATTCACGCCGTGTGCGTTAGCCCAACAATTTATTACTTACCAACATGAGCCCCGCGTGTTGTGCCAGCGAACATGAGTTGACGGGACGCATGCAAGCAGTCCGCTGCTTAGGCTGACCTGGAGGCGAGTAGGTGTGTAAATTGACGGGGCGCGTGCGAGCAGGGCACTCGGCTGGCTCACCGGGAGACGAGCGAGCAGGTGAGTAAATTAACGGGACGCATGCGAGCAGTTCTCTACGCAGGTTCATTGGGAGACGTGCGGGTAGTGGTCTGAAATAATGGGAGGCATGCGAGAAGACCACTACACAGGCTCATCGAGAGGCGAGCCGTTTAACCGCCTCCGGCATAGCTCCCAACCACTCCATATTAATCGCGCATGTGCTGCTGGTTATAACAAACGGCCGCACTCCCCACTCTCTCCGCACACCGCTTTCATCCTCGTCGCCGTTGCTAGTCATAAATGCTCTCGGAAGTGTATCAGATGGCGACCAAGCGCACCATCGGAGGGAGTGGTGACGCAAGGTTCGAAGCCGGGGCCGGCAAAGCACGTAAGCATCTCTTGATGCTGATTGAGGAGGTTGCCCTCCCCGCCGATTGAGGACGTCGCAAGCCCCCTCGTGCCTCCCCAGCTGGAGGCGGTGTTGCGCAGAGACTACTACGACCTCTCTGATGACCACTCCAGCGACGACGACTCCGACGACGACGGAGAACTGGTTAGGCATGCTAATAATCTGTCTAAGGTTATAGTGATTTAATGGTTGATCCATACAAATGATAATGTTCTAATAATCCATCTAGGATTACTGATTGTGCTAATAATTCATTGACAAATTTTAGAATCAATATGAATGGCCTACATAGAAAATTACTCCATACGGTCTGGTGTATTAGGCTCGCTACAAGGAGTGTTGCGACCTAGGCGTATGAAGGTACGATGATAGGGTGAGAGAAAAGCTCAAGCGATATGTTTTAGCCAATACGCCCGCTTAAAATCGTGTGTAATCCTCCATAATTTGGATAGTTATTACTGGGAGAGGAAACAACAGCCAATCGCTCGCGTCAATCACCGTGGGCCATTTGCATGGATCTAGTTTCCAACGAAACTGCTCAACCGCAACCGAGAAACTAGCACATGCATTGCTAGCACGCTAATCAATAACGCCAATTAATCAAGCCATTAACTACTAACCAGACCTAAAGATGGAGTAGTTTCGAAACAAATATATTTTGGTAGTGAGCCATATACACCGGACCGGAGGGAGTATACATGTACCACCTCTGTAAATAATTAATGTATAAGAGCATTTAGATCACTACTTTAGTGATATAGGGAGTAGTACTTGAAAGTTACTACTCCTAGTTTGTTTGACAATAATCAGTTTGTGTATTTATAGTCATTAGTTAATAATTTTATTGCACTATAAGTTGTTTGTGACATCATTTTATGCATTTCATTTATCAATGTCATGATTTTTTTATTATATGTATAGGTGCTATCTGACGACGTTGACAACGATAAATATTACCAGAGGAGGTACCAGAAACAAAAGCATAGGGAGCTCTATGCGGGAAAGCATAATCGTCGTATCAAGACCCAGAATGGGGGCTTCGGGTGCCCGTTCTGCACCCAAAGGCTTAACCCCGCGTTTGCATGCGTTATGGCGCATGCTAGAGGACGAGCTGTTGGATCCTTCACGCAGAAGTATTCTCGCAGGGTGGCGCACGCCGCGTACGCGGAGTACCTGAAGAAAGTTTACGTTGTTGGTGGGTACGATCAGGATTGAGTTATATGTACATGTCCAGCACTACCCTAGCTATCTAGTTTGTGCGTCTTATATGTATGCTTGAGTATGTTTATTATGTGTTGATCTAGATGTTGCTGAGACTTTGATTTATGAACTAGTAGTACGTAGAGCAATGTAATTGCAGTCTTGAACTGCAATCAGTTTGGTTGATGGAATATTTATATACTAGCAACCGTGGGCTCACAACACGCACATCTACGTGTGAGTGTTGGCATTTTTAACACTATGCATATTACGGTAAAAAAATGCTAGACTTACCTTGAAACAAATTGTGATTTCATTCCCGGACTCTGTTAAATCTGTTCCTACCTGGTAACTTCTAATTAACAATATACTATTCTTCTACCTTGTTCTAACTAAATAATACCTGTCCTCCCACTCCTCCACTCCTATCAAAAAGCACCATATTGAGTTAACTTTTTCTGCCATTTGTGATACAATCAGTGAACTGGCATCGTATGAGAGTCGTATTTTGGCAGTACCATTTTGACTTAAATATGCAATGGACGATTGATATCTGCACCTTAACATGTAACCGACTTGATTTAATTACCTTTCTGGCTTGTGTTTCCCTTCCCGAGCTCATCGCAAATGAACTATTTTACGCAACCGACAGCGATCATTCACATCGTCACACCCACTGCTTAGTATTGAACGTCTGTAATGCTTTAAGTCATTGCACACACTTCATTTTTGCCAATCGTTTTCCATTTAATGCCCACAATAATGGGAGCTTCTTCCAGCCGACGTGTGCCCAATCGAGCTGGGCGGGGAAGCTTTGCGCGGTTGCACGGGAATGGGCTCACCAATGATATGTTGGTGGCACTTCGAGCCGCCGCGTGGCCAAAAAAACCGCGTGTTCGCGCGCTGGTCAAGCTTGCACAACAATCCTCCGCCGGGAACGCGGTGACAAGACGTGCCAATTACGGCCTGTCCAGCCCCCATTTACTCGACCGCTCATTTAACCTCTTGTCTATCTTCTACCTTTCCCCACAACGCAAGAAGCACACCCATGACTCCAAATACAGAGAGGATATCCTGCTCGGCTCCAATGGCGGTGCTCCCAGCGGCTGCCGACGACGAGCGGCAATTCACCATTCGTGCCTATGTGGACACCCACGTAAGGTTCAAGGACCTCTCGGTGGTGTACACCAACGACCCGGTCTGGCTGGAGAACTCCATCCACACCATGTAGCAGTTACTTGTCGATGACAAGTATAAAGTGGTCGACTTCGACCTTGAATACACCGACGGTCATGTCGGGCATGATCAGAAGGTTGCCGTCGCCCAGCTGTGCGTGGGCCATTACGTCCTCATCTACCACTACTGCCTGGCCACAAGGCCTTGCGAGCGTTTCGCCAGGTTTGTCAACAACCCGACTACATATTCGGTACGGTGGACACCACCAACGATGAAAAGGTGCTCAAGACCAAGGGCATGGCCTGCCGAAATCTTGTGGACATCCAATGTCAGTACAAGATCTTGGGCGGCGAGGAGAAGTATAAGGACTCCCTGGTTGACCTCTCCATGGCCATCATCAACCCCTACTACAAAGACATGAAAGGATGTCTGTAAGAAGAAGAAGGTTGCGTGGCACCGCGCCTGGGTCAGAAGACTGGATGAAGATCACGTCAAGTACGCGGCCAAAGGACGCGTACGTAAGCTACGAGATGTCCAGACGGATCGTTGACATGAGGAAGTGCTTCCGTCCTGCACCGACCGGCACCCGTCGTCACAAGAAGTATAGATGATTTGATGATCGTTACTACTAGTTTAGTATGCATGTACTTGTTAATTGAGGTGTGCAAATGTTATCTGTAGTCAGTAATGTAATTGGATGTTTATTTAGGTTATGCGATCATGTTGTTGTTCTGTAGACAGAGCATAGATGGTATGCAGACCGAGCAAATCACATCACTTACGATTAAAGAAAGGAACATGTCGGTGATGATTTCAACAATCACACACAATTGGGTGTGAGCAAGTATTTGCCACAGCACACACAACTTATTATCAGGAATTGTGTGTCTTTTTATCTGTCTTCCCACACAATTCCTATTACTGACTTGTTTGTCGGGTACCACACACATCTTTTGTCATCTGAATCATTTGTGTTACTTTTGTCATCGCAAACAGTTCATCCGAACGACCTGTTTGCCTGGTATCACACACAACTTCAGACGCCGAATCGGTTGTGTTATTTTGCCTCATCGCAAACAGTTTATCCGGATGAAGTGTATGCCGTACATCACACACACCTTTATCTGGTTAAGCGTTTGCGCAATTCTGGCTCATCGCAAGAAGTTTGTCTGGAACAACTGTATGCCATGTATCACACACGTAATTGTTTTCTGAATCGTATTTGATGGGGTCTGCCATCGCACATAGTTCTCGTCATTGGCAACGGAGCTAGAACTATACCGTTTCCGATTCATGCATCGCACACAGTTTCGTCGAAGGGTCTCTGATTGATGTGTCATCTTTGGATCATCCTTCAATAGTGCATGGTTGAGCATGGTGATTTTAATGAAGTCTTGCGCAGGAAGAACAGATGGGTCCAAATCTGAGAGATGTGTCCCAAATGGGAGGCTTTAGAGAGGCTACTGATCCTTGTGGACTAGATTATCTCGGTTATATTAGCGTGGACTGGACATTTGAAAAGTGTGTTGCAGGTGCTCAATATTGAAGCGACGGCTAGGCTGAGTGCGATTCACCCTTTCGCCTTAGTCAGACATTTGATTGCTGCAAAATCAGATCACAGTCCCATTGTGCTTTGTACGGACAAGGATCCGGGAAACCGAAGGCTAGCGGTTGATCGCCCATTCAGGTACAAGGCTATGTGGGAGACACACCCTGATTTTTTTCCTATGCTAGAGATGGTATGGAAGGACGATAGGCATGTTGGTTCAGTTAGGGAGATGCATGAGAAGTTAGAGAGAATGTCTACTGCTCTCGCTTCATGGGGCTCTTGTACCTTTGGTCATGTAAGAAAAGAGTTAAGGGAGCTCAATCAGAGACTTGGAGTACTCTGGGCTGACCCTGGCAGATTGAGCCCTTCACCAGAGGAGAAGGGGATTGAAGCACGGATGATAGAACTTAATTTGAGAGATCGTGTGTGCAATGGCTAGCTGAAGGTGATGGCAATACTAAATTTTTTCATCATAAGGCATGCAAGAGGAGAAAGAAAAACAGGATCATACAACTTACTCGAGAAGATGGGTCCATTTTCCGTGATGAAGGGGAGATTGGAAAGATGGCCACAAATTTCTATGAGAATCTATATAAATCTGAGAACACGATCGGCATGGAGGAGGTCATTTCCCATATCCCTTGTAAGGTTGATGAGGAAATGAATACTATGCTTGTTGCTACCTACACGGCTAATGATGTTAAAGAAGCACTTTTTCAGATGTTTCCCACAAAGGCCCCGGGGCCTGATGGTTTCCCTGCTCAATTCTTTCAAAAGAACTGGGGCGTCTGTGGAGATGACGTATTCAAGATGGTTTTACGTGTTCTGAATGGAGAGGATTCTTCGGAGGTTATAAATAGGACTTTCATCGTTTTGATCCCTAAGGTATCCAACCCAACCTCCCTCGATCAATACCGACCTATAAGCTTATGCAATGTAATCTTTAAGATTATCTCAAAAGTTTATGCTAATAGGTTGAAGAGGATTTTACCGGAGATTAACTCGTATGAGCAGTCCGCGTTCGCTCCTGGTAGGCTCATTTCCGATAACATCATTGCATCATATGAGTGCTTACATTTTATGAAGAGAACAAGGAGCAAGAATAATGTTTTTTGTGCGATCAAAGTTGATATGATGACAGCATACGACCGTGTTGAATGGAAATATCTGGAGGCAGTCATGTTGAAGTTGGGTTTTAGCCCACTGTGGGTGCAGAGAATTATGTAGTGTGTGTCCACTGTAACCTTTAATGTGTTGGTAAACAGAGTAAAGTTGGACGAATTTCGCCCAACAAGAGGCATTAGGCAGGGTGATCCCATATCACCGTACCTTTTCTTATTGGATGTTGAGGGCCTTTCTTGCTTACTGAAAGCTAAAAGTTCAAATGAGCATATCCGAGGAGTTAAAGTTGCACCGATGGCCCTGCCGGTTAACCATCTTTTATTCGCTGATGATTGTTTGCTAATCACTAGTAGAAAACAGGGCTTTGGTTGAGGCCAGGATAAGGGCATTAATCCCGGTTCACTTACGAACCGGGACCAAAGGGTGCACCAGTCCTGGTTCGTGAGGCCAGGGCGCCGGCCGGGCCTCGGGGGCCATTGGTCCCGGTTCGTCTGACACTTTTGGTCCCGGTTCCAGACACGAACTGGGACCAATGGGCCTCGCTCCTGGCCCAGCACCTTTAGTCTCGGTTGGTGGCTGGAACCGGGACCAAAGGTCGGTCTTCTGTCCCGGTTCTGGCCACCAACCGGGACTAAAGATAAGCCTATATATACCCCCGCCCCTGCCCGCTCACTCTGTTTTTTGGCCGGCCGGCGTGTGCAGGTGTGTGTTGCTCTAGTTCTCATCTCCTATGCACATGAGGTGTTCGATGAAATGCCCGAGCCACACTTAAGCTTTCTCCTCTCCAAGCTCAACCTCCAAGCTCCATTTTCCTCAAGATTTGTCTAGGTTTGGCGGTCCGTCCTGTCCCGTCCCCGTCCTCACCGCCGTCGATCGCCCGCGCCGATCTCGTTGCCGGAACCACCGTGGTGAGCCTCTTGTTCTTATCTTCTTTCTAAAAGAAAAAAATTCTTACTTGTATGATTTAGATAGATACTTGTACAATTTTCTTACTTTTATTATTGTTTGTTATTATATAGTGCCATGGTTTTGGTATTCGCCCTCGTTGGCCCTCGTCCTGTCTATGATTCGGATGTGGTATATTATCTTTTATAACTATTTGTTTCATTTAGTGTTTATGACAATTATGCCGACCAACGTGACATAGATGTTTTTATCTAGGAGGTATGTGAACCGGAAATTCGAACCGACCCTCTTGTCGAGAAGTTAAATTTAGTTGAAAAAGAAAACAATTACTTGAAGAAAAATTGAATAGAATTGAGGAGGAGAAGATGGAATTGGAGTTGCATGTTGTCGATGTCGTCGAAGATCACAAGATCAAGATGGATGCAATGCGCTTCAAGATTAGAAAGATTAGAAAATATGCCATTCATACTGAGGCTTGGTATCATTGTGCCGTTGGATCAATTGGTACCTTAGTTGCGGTTATGATCGCATTTGTTGTTGCATTTAAATGTTTTACATAGTTTCAATGAATGTTTTAATTAGATGCTCTAGAGAGCTATATGTTGTTCAATGAGAACTATGTATGAACTTTATGTATTTATTTTGGTCACTACTGTACTTTGGTTTTAATGTGATGATGAACTTCTATTAATTTGGTCACTTCTCTATTCATGATGTTCTATAATGGTTTTTGGTACACTTAATTATATAATGCACGCAGATGAACCGGCAATGGATGTACGGTGACCGACGCACCTCTGAGTACATTAAGGGCCTGCATAATTTTCTGGAAGTGGCTGAGGCAACCAAGCAGAATGGTTTTATGTATTGTCCATGTACTATCTGTGGGAATACGAAGGATTACTCTAACTTGAAAACCCTTCATGTCCACCTGCTTGAGAAGGGTTTCATGCCACACTATAATGTTTGGACCAAGCCCGGAGAAAGAGGGGTTATGATGGAAGACAACGAAGAAGAAGAGGATGATGACAACTATCCGCGCCCCCTGAATACGGTGATGCTGCAATGGGGGAAGCTGAAGATCAAGAGGAACCAGACGATGTGCCCGATGATGATCTTCGCAGGGTCATTGTTCATGCAAAGAGACAATGCCAAAGTGAAAGGGAGAAGTTGAATTTCGATCGCATGTTAGAGGATCACAAAAAAGGGTTGTACCCAAATTGCGAAGATGACAACACAAATCTCGGTACCACACTGGAATTGCTGCAATGGAAGGCAGACAATGGTGTATCTGACAAGGCATTTGAAAAGGTGCTGAAAATAATGAAGAATAAGCTTCCAAAGGACAACAAATTGCCCGACAATACATACGAAGCAAAGAAGGTTGTCTGCCCTCTAGGATTGGAGGTGCAGAAGATACATGCATGCCCTAATCACTGCGTCCTCTACCGCAGTGCGTACGAGGATTTGAACGCATGCCCGGTATGCTGTGCATTGCGGTATAAGATCAGACGAGATGACCCTAGTGATGTTGAGGGCCAGCGCACCGGGAAGAGGGTTCCTGCCAAGGTGATGTGGTATGCTCCTATAATACCACGGTTGAAACATTTGTTCAGAAACAAAGAGCATGCCAAGTTGATGCGATGGCACAAGGAAGACCGTAAGAAAGATGGGAAGTTGAGAGCACCCGGTGATGGGTCGCAGTAGAGAAAGATCGAGAGAAAGTGGGGGGACTTTACAGGTGACCCAAGGAACATATGGTTTGGTTTAAGTGCAGATGGCGTTAATCCTTTTGGGGAGCAGAGCAGCAAGCATAGCACATGGCATGTGACTCTATGTATGTATAACCTTCCTCCTTGGTTGTGCATGAAGCGGAAGTTCATTATGATGCCAGTGCTCATCCAAGGCCCTAAGCAACCCGGCAATGACATTGATGTGTACCTAAGGCCATTAGTTGATGAACTTTTACAACTATGGAATGGAAAAGGTGTACGTGTGTGGGATGAGCATGCACAAGAGGAATTTGACCTACGAGCGTTGTTGTTTGTAACCATCAATGATTGGCCTGCTCTCAGTATCCTTTCAGGAAAGACAAACAAGGGATACCACGCATACACGCACTGTTTAGATGACACCGAAAGTATATATTTGGACAAATGCAGGAAGAATGTGTACCTGGGGCATCGTCGATTTTTTCCGACCAACCATCAATGTCGAAAGAAAGGAAAGCATTTCAAAGGTGAGGCAGATCACCGTAAGAAGCCCGCCCTCCGTACTGGTGATCACATACTTGATATGGTTAATGATTTACAAGTAATCTTTGGAAAGGGTCCTGGCGGACTATCTGTTCCGAATGACGCTGAGGGACGCGCACCCATGTGGAAGAAGAAATCTATATTTTGGGACCTACCCTATTGGAAAGACCTAGAGGTCCGCTCTACAATCTACGTGATGCACGTGACGAAGAATCTTTGCGTGAACCTGCTAGGCTTCTTGGGAGTGTATGGGAAGACAAAAGATACACAGGAGGCACGGGAGGACCAGCAAAGTGTGCACGAAAAAGACGGCATGCATCCAAAGCAGTATGAAGGTCCTGCCAGCTACGCTCTTACCAAAGAAGAGAAGGAAATCTTCTTTGAATGCCTGCTCAGTATGAAGGTCCCGTCTGGCTTCTTGTTGAATATAAAGGGAATAATAAATATGGCAGAGAAAAAGTTCCAGAACCTAAAGTCTCATGACTGCCACATGATTATGACGCAACTGCTTCCGGTTGCATTGAGGGGGCTTCTACCGGAAAACGCTCGATTAGCCATTGTAAAGCTATGTGCATTCCTCAATGCAATCTCTCAGAAGGTAATCGATCCAGAAATCCTACCAAGGTTAAAGAGTGATTTGGTGCAATGTCTTGTCAGTTTCGAGCTGGTGTTCTCACCATCCTTCTTCAATATCATGACGCACGTCCTAGTTCATCTAGTCGACGAGATTGGTAGTCTGGGCCCTGTATTTCTACACAACATGTTCCCTTTGAGAGGTTCATAGGAGTCTTAAAGAAATATGTTCGTAACCGTGCTAGGCCAGAAGGAAGCATCTCCATGGGCCATCAAACAGAGGAAAGCATTGGGTTTTGTGTTGGCTTTATTCCTGACCTTAAGCCGATTGGTCTCCCTCAATCGCGGTATGAGGGGAGACTGACTGGAAAAGGCACGCTAGGACCGAATTCAATAATATGTGGGGACGGGCATTCTTGGTCTCAAGCACACTACACAGTTCTACAGAATTCTACCTTGGTGACCCCGTATGTCAATGAACACAAGAATATTCTGCGCTCCAAACACCCGGAGCAGTGTGACGACTGGATTACATGTGAACACATCAGGACTTTCGGCAGTTGGTTGCAAACACATCTCATGGGTAACACCACTGTTGCAGATGAGTTGTACTCGTTGGCCAGGGGACCATCTTCGACTGTATTGACTTACAAAGGGTACGAGATAAATGGGAATACATTTTACACGATCGCCCAAGATCAAAAGAGCACCAACCAAAACAGTGGTGTCCGCTTTGATGCAGCAACCAACAGGGGAAATGACACATATTATGGTTACATAGTGGACATATGGGAACTTGACTATGGACATGATTTTAAGGTCCCTTTGTTTCGGTGCAAATGGGTCAATCTGTCAGGAGGCACGGTACAGGTAGACCCGCAGTACGGAATGACAATAGTAGATCTGAACAATCTTGGGTTCACAGACGAACCATTCGTCCTAGCCAATGATGTGGCGCAGGTTTTCTATGTGAAGGACATGTCTACCAAACCGAGAAAAAGAAAAGATAAGGAAGCGAATACATCATACGATGAGCCAAAGCGCCACATAATTCTTTCAGGGAAAAGAGACATCGTGCGAGTGGAGGGCAACACAGACATGTCTGGAGATTATGAAAAGTTTCATGAAATTCCTCCCTTCAAAGTGAAGGCTGACCCAAGCACCCTGTTAAACGATGATGATTATCCATGGTTACGGCGCAATAAGCAAGGGACACACGCGAAGAAAAAGTGAAGACTTTCTCTCCACAACTATTCTGATGATGGCTTTGATCTAGAATATCACTGCACTTACATGTCAAGAAATGAAATCCCTTTTGTCTGAAACCCTGATACTTCGAAAGAGATTGTTCATTTTGTACACGAAGTGCATTCAGTTTTTGCCATAACTGTTGGGGATATAACCCCATGGTAAGACCCGCCCAGGAGGGGCCGGGTCATACCTGGCGGCTCATAGCCCAAGACCCATAAGGTGGGCCGGAAGAGGAAGTCCAGGCCGCGTGGCGGCTTACCAGATGGGCTAAGGCGGAGTCCCGGAGATAGAAGATGGTATGAAGACCCGGGCGGTTAAGCCGCCGGGAGACGGCTTGCCCAAGACGGCAAGGCGGCTTAGAGACAGGATTCATTACGATGTATGAGTCGGTTTAGGACTCGTGTAACCCAGGGCCTTGACCTCTTATATAAAGGCAAGACCCTGGGGCGGCTTATACAGGAAACGAACAAGTCGAGAACTAGGTCAAACGAAACTGCTCCCTTGTAATCGATACTCCAATCAATACAACACAAGTAGGACGTAGGCTTTTACCTCTTATTGAGGGGCCGAACCTGGGTAAACTCGTGTCCTTCATCTCGATCAACCCCTTTGAGTCCACCCCTTTGGCGATGGCCTCGAACCTAAGTCTTCGGACATCTGCCGACAAACCCACGACAGTTGGCGCCCACCGTGGGGCTAGCGCTCGGTGGTGTTGAGTTCTCAAAGGGTTCTCTCCCAGGGATCGAGGGGTACGCTGTTGGCAGGATGACCAAGAATCGCCGCGGCCGGCTCTACATCGACGACGCCGGCTGGGGCCCCGAGGCCGACTCAGTTGAGTACTGTTTCTGGGTCCCCTTCGGCGGAATCCATGTCTTCATCCGCAAGATCCGCGGATCTAAACCCGGGCCAGACACCTGCACCGACATCATCGAGCCGGCCCGGCGCAAGCAACTCGCCCGTGCTAACCCGGGCAGGAAGCATGTCTTCGTCGGCTTCACTCAGGGCATGGATCCCGAAGGATCTATGTCGCGGGAGGAAACTCTCATCTGCTCTGAGGACGGGTCTTCGAGCGGAGAGACGGAATCAATCTATCAGCTTCACAATGGTGGGCTCGGGGGCTACATCGAGCCATACCCCGAGTCAGAGTATCATGAGCCGGAGGAGTATGAGCCGCCGAACAGCGCTGCCGTCTTCATGGCGGGTTCAGCAGCGGCTCCTGGAAGCTCAGCCGCCGGTGCGACAGGAACTGGGGCTGGCAGGCCGCCGGCTTAGGTTCTTCTGGATCTGATGAATGAGCTTACAACCCTGATGGCAACTGAGGTCACGGCTGAAAACCAAGCGGCCCGTAACACGGAGATCGCAAGGTTGAAGAACCAGATGACCGAAGTCCAATAGGAAATCAATGCGCTGAAGGCTCAGATGGATGCTGAGGCGGAACGTCTTAGGGTGGACGCTTTCCGTCTTGAGTTAGAACAGCAGTCAGCAGCGGCGGTTCAGCGGATGAGGCATCAATCCCGCTTGCCGGATCAGTATGAAGCCAGGAATCTTTTCAACACGCCAGGGACGGGACGGAACGTGCCTTTGACCATAACCCGGACGGCGGAAGTTCCTGGAAGCCGGGCGGCGGTTCAGCATCAGTAGCCTAACCCGCCCCGGCGGAACCAGACCCCAACAGCCTCTTTCCCAACGCCGGCGGGCCATTATTCTAACCCGGCGGAGAACATGGTGGTGGCGGCAGCCCGGCTTGCTGCAATCCCCATCCCCGACGAGGCGCCTTTCGCAGAAAAGGTGCGGAACGCTGTTGGATACCTGCAGACAGCGGTAGCCCAGCAGGAGAAGTATACTTATAGCCGGAGTCGTGTGCACTCGACCCCCATCCCCAGTCGCAGCTACAGTCGGCGTTATGAGTCGCCGGCGGTTTCTAGCAGTGAACGGCATCGGAACCCGCCGCGAGCCGATCGGGCGGCTCTGGATGTTCAGGCACTGGTGGATCGAGCGAGAGCACAGCGAGAGGCGGCGGCTCTGGCGGCAGCGGCGGTTCATCAGGAACCCTCAGTAGCACCTTCCGTCTCAGTTGGAGCGGGGTTAACTTCTAGGGCTGTGGGAGTGCCGTGTTTAACGCCGGCTTTGCGGAATGAGCGTCTGCTGAAGGATTTCAAGGGCCCTCGCAAGGTGCCCAATTACACAGCTGACTTACCTCCAGAGGCTTGGATTGAGAGCTATGAGCTGGCCATGGAGATGTTAGATGTTAGCGATGCAGTATGTGCCAAATACTTCATCATGATGCTAGAAGGGCCGGCTCGCACGTGGTAGAAGGGACTGCCACCCAACAACATTACTTCCTGGGCCGAGTTGAAGGCGAAATTTATTAAAAATTTCAAAGGAACGTGCAAGCAGCCCATGACGATCGTGGATTTGGATCATTGTGTGCAACAGGCGGACGAGTCGGCTCATCACTGGGTCCGGCGGGTCTCAGCCATCATCCACTCTTCAGAACAGATTACGGCGGCTCAAGCGGTTTTGATTCTGGAGAAGAATTGCCACTTTACGCATTTGAAGCAGAAGCTTGGCCGGCTCAAGCGCTCGTGTCAAGACATGGGGGAGCTCATGGCGGCTCTCACCAAATATGCAGATTCTGATAACACGAAGGACCCAGGCTCTGATGATGAAAAATCAGGTCAGGGGAAGAAGAGTAACAATGGAAAGGGTCAGCAGCAAAACGTGGCCGGAAACAGCAATTCTGGCAAGCGGAAGAACCCGGATGGCGGGTCAGAGCTGGTGGCGAACACCAGCGCTGGAAACAATCATGCTAAGGGCAACGGGAATTTCAGGCAACCCTTTAACAAGGGCAAGGCTCCTTTCAACTTGGAAGCGATGCTCAACAAACCTTGTCCGGAGCACAGCCGGCCAGATAAGCCGGCAAATCACACCTGGAGGGACTGCAGTATCATGCGACAGTTCCGGGACTACAGCCTTCAACAACATCATAATAATGGTAATGGTCTGTCAGGCGGCTCAGGGCCAGGCGGGTCAGGAGCCGGCTTTGGTCCCAGTGGCTCAGGGTCCGGTTACCAGGGTCAAGGCAATCAAGGAGGTCATCATCAACAATCTGGTGGTGGAGGCCAGCAGCAGCATAACCAGTCGGGATTCCAGAGTAACCCGAAGCAGCTCAGTGGGGGTCAATACCATGTTTTTACAACCTGCCTTGACAAGCGAGACCGAAAGGTGCGCAAGCGGGCGGTTAATACGGTCATGCCGGCTCTCCCGTAGTATTTGAAGTGGTCTGAATATGACATCACTTGGAGCAGGGCGGATCACCCGCCGCGGGTTGACAACCCGGGGCAGCTAGCTTTGGTGGTTGCCCCCCAAGTGGGTGGATACATATTCACTAAGGTGCTTATGGATGGTGGCAGCAGCATTAACATGCTGTATTATGACACTTTCCTTCGAATGGGTTTACTTGACAAGGATCTTAAGCCCTCTTCGACGGTTTTTCACGGTGTGGTACCTGGAAAATCAGCTTACCCAGTGGGGAAGATATCTTTGGAAGTTGCTTTTGGTGATGAATTCAACTACAGGGTAGAATCTTTGTGGTTTGAGGTGGTCAAGATCAAGAGCCCATATCATGCTCTGTTTGGACGGCCGGCTTACGCCAAATTCATGGCTAGGCCTTGCTATGTTTACTTACAGCTCAAGATGCCCGGGTTGAACGGGACGATCACTGTGCATGGTGATCGGAAGACGGCTCTTGAGTGTGAGGAAGGGAACGCAGCTTATGCGGAGTCAAGTTGTGCTGAGGCAGAGCTCAAGTTCTATAAGGAGAATGTTGACCCGGAAGACATGACTCCACTCAAGAAGCCTAACACGGAATCTGAGCCGCCCGTCAAGTTTGCGGCGGATGATACCAAGCTGGTGGATTTCACTGAGGGCGACTCATCACAGCAGTTCACTATCGGGGCTAACATGGATCCCGCATAGGAAAGCGCGCTCATCGAGTTCATCCGTGAGAATCGGGACATCTTTGCATGGAAGCCATCTGACATGCCGGGTGTACCGAGAGAATTCGCTGAGCACCACCTTAATGTGGATCATAAGTTCAAGTCGATCAAGCAGTTCTTTCGTCGTTTCAATGAAGAGCGGCGCAAGGCTATTGGAGAAGAGGTGGCCCGGCTCTTAGCAGCAGGGTTCATCGTGGAGGTTTTTAACCCGGAGTGGTTTGCTAACCCGGTGCTAGTGCTTAGGAAGAATGGCACGTGGCGCATGTGTGTGGATTACACGGATCTTAACAAGGCTTGTCCAGTTGACCCGTTTGCTCTCCCCCGTATCGACCAGATTATTGATGCAACGGCGGGTTGTGAGAGTTTATGCTTCCTGGACGCTTATTCAGGTTATCAAAAGATCAAGATGGCAGTCAAAGACCAAGAGAAAACGGCTTTCATCACGCCTTTTGGTGCTTTCTGCTATGTGTCTATGCCTTTCGGGCTCAAGAGTGCCCAGGCGACTTACCAGCGTTGTGTACAGAACTATCTTCACAGTCAGATTGGACGCAATGTTCATGCTTATGTGGATGATATTGTGGTCAAGTCAAGGAAGAAGGAAACTCTGCTGGACGACCTGAAGGAAACTTTTGACAACTTGTGGGTCTACAAGATGATGCTTAACCCGGCCAAGTGTGTCTTCGGAGTTCCTGCAGGCAAGCTCTTGGGATTTTTGGTCTCTGAGCGTGGTATTGAAGCTAACCCGGACAAGATAAAGGCTATCACTTCCCTGTCTGAGCCGGCGTGCATCAATGACGTTCAGTGCCTGGCGGGTCGGATCGCTGCTTTAAGCCGGTTCATAAGCCGCCTGGGTGAGAAGGCTATCCCTTTGTATCAAATGATGAAGAAAACAGACAACTTTGTCTGGAGCAAGGCGGCGGGTGAGGCGTTCGAGGCGCTCAAGAAGCAACTGACTGAGCCGCCAATCTTGGCCGCTCCGGCTGAGAAGGAACCTTTGCTCCTCTACGTGGCGGCTAACAACAGAGCAGTCAGTGCTGCGGTCGTTGTGGGGCGTAAGGAAGCAGGAAAGGAGTATCCGGTTCAGAGGCCGGTTTACTATGTCAGCGAAGTCTTGATTGAGTCCAAGCAAAGGTACCCGCATTGGCAGAAGCTGATCTATGAAGTGTTCATGGCGAATCGTAAGCTGAAGCATTACTTTCTAGGACACCAGATCACGGTGGTTAGCTCTGCTCCGTTGGGAGACATAATTCAAAACAGGGAAGCCACTGGCAGGATTGCTAAGTGGGCATTGGAGCTTGGGCCTCTTAATCTGAAGTATGTGCCTCGCACAGCTGTTAAGTCTCAAGCCATGGTGGACTTTATAAACGACTGGACAGAGTGTCAGTCGCCTGAGGAGAAGCCGGATAACACATACTGAACGATTCACTTTGACGGATCCAGGCAGCTGGAAGGCTCGGGGGCTGGAGTGGTCTTAACTTCCCCTAAAGGTGACAAGTTCTGTTATGTGCAAAGGTTGATGTTTCCTTGTACTAACAATGCAGCTGAGTATGAGGTTTGCTTCATGGCCTCCATGTGGCTAAGGAGATGAATCTAAGCCGGGTTAGATGTCTTGGCGACTCAGACCTCGTGGCTCAGCAAGTTTCAGGCACGTGGGACTCCAAAGACCCACGGATGGTGGCTTATCGTCAGGCGGTGGACGTCATTGCTGGTCACTTCAAGGGTTACCAAGTGGATCACATTGACCGTCACAAGAACGAGGCGGCTGACGCATTGTCACGGCTGGGTTCTCAGCGTAAACCGGTGCCGCCTAATGTTTTCTTGGATGTGTTATATCACCCGTCAGTTAAGCTACCTTCGGAGGAGGATCTGGCAATACGTGACCCGGAGGGGCAGCTGGTGGCGGCTCTTCACACCATCCCAGATTGGATGGTACCCTACTTGGCGTACTTGACTCATGGCGAGTTACCTGAGGACGAAACTTTGGCAAGGCAAATCGTCAGGCGATCCAAGTCCAAGACTATCATCAATGGCGAGTTGCATAAGTGCAGCGTCACCGGCGTTTTTCAACGTTGTGTTTCACCGGAAGAAGGCAAGGAAATCTTAAGTGAGATTCATGCTGGTGATTGTGGTCATCACGCCGGCTCAAAATCTCTGGTGGTCAAGGCTTTTCGACATGGTTTCTTCTGGCTGACAGCTCATAAGGATGCGGAAGACTTGGTCCTCAAGTGTGACGGGTGTCAAAAGTTCGGGCGACGTGCTCATGTGCTGGCTCAGGAATTGCGGATGATCCCAATTACCTGGCCGTTCGCGGTCTGGGGACTTGATATGGTCGGGCCCTTCAAGAAATCCAAAGACAAGAAGACCCACCTTTTGGTGGCGGTGGATAAGTTTACCAAGTGGGTGGAGGCTGAGCCGGTCGGCAAGTGTGATGCAGCTACGGCGGTTCAGTTTGTCAAAAAACTGATCTATCACTTTGGTTACCCTCATAGTATCATCCCAGATAACGGCACAAACCTATCCAAGGGGGCTATGCAAGTGTTCTGTGAAAGTGAGCACATCCGGCTTGACATCTCTGCTATGGCTCATCCACAGTCCAATGGTCAGGCGGAGCGGGCTAACCAGGAGATCCTGAGAGGTATCAAGCCCCGGCTTATGGTTCCTCTACAGAGAACGCCGGGTTGTTGGGTTGAGGAGTTACCATAAGTTCTATGGAGCATCAGAACAACTCCCAACAGGTCAACAGGCTATACGCCTTTCTTCATGGTTTACGGCGCAGAAGCCGTATTACCAAGCGACATACGTCATGACTCGCCAAGGGTGGCGGCTTACGTTGAGGCAGACAATGAGACGGCGCGTCAGGACACGTTATATGCTTTGGATGAAGAGCGTGATCTGGCGGCGGCTCGATCGGTGATTTATCAACAAGACCTGCGTCGCTATCACAGCCGCAGAGTCAAGACCCGGACGTTTCAAGAAGGCGACTTAGTGTTGCGCCTGATTCAAGATCAGACGGACGCACACAAGTTGTCTCCTCCATGGGAAGGACCTTTTGTGGTTAGCAGAAACCTCAACAATGGGTCATACTATCTCATCGACGTACGAGACGAGTCACGCACTTCTGGGCAGGAGACCCACCGGCCGTGGAATATCGCTCATCTGCGACCGTATTATACTTGAGTCATCGACTCCCCCCATTGTACATCATCATTGTATATATCACATATATATAATAAAGTTGGCATCCCTGCAAGACGGGGCCTCTGCCGTTTTTACGTATCTCAAATTGTGCAAAGATGGATACAATCATAATGTCACTTGGGGGCTTCTAACCCGCCAGGGTTAAGCTTCAACCCTCTTGATCGGCTCTTCAGCCAAAATAGCACCATCATCTGGCGGCTTACAAGTTGGCGGTCCACAGGACGGCGGCTTACAAGACGGTGCACAAGTTGATATCATCAACAAGGTCGTTTGGGGGCTTTCAACCCACCGGGTTAAGCTTCAACCTTTTCGATCAGGCTTTTCAGCCATAGTAAAGGCCGGGTTATATACCCAAAAAGTTGACTCCGTCAACCAGGTCATTTGGGGGCTTCCAACCCACCGGGTTTAGCTTACACACCCTCTTGATCAGCTCTTCAGCCACCGCAAGTTGGAGTTAAACCTGCCTGTAAGCTGCTGCTGCTCCACCAGGTGACCCGCCGAACTCTTACCAGTTAATCTCGATTAGAGTCCCTGAGTTGTTCAAACATATTTGGCAGTCACTCTCACTAGAGACCCTGTAATGGTCAAGGTTCAACTGGCGGCTCTTGTCACGTGAGGGCCGGCTTACGGAAAGCGAGGATAAACTCACCTATCTGCTGCCGACTCTCCGCTATGTGGCCCGTTCGTACTCTTAAACAGTTACTCTTTTAAAGACCCTGCACTGTTTAAGGTTCAAACGACGGAATTACGTCACGTGAGAGGTAGCTTATGGTCCCTAAGGGTACTCATGCCCTGCTGTGTCTCTTTCTGGTTCGTTGCGCTCCTAACAGTTAATCTCGCCCAGAGACCCTGAGCCGTTCAAAGAATTGACGGTCACTCTCGTTAGAGACCCTGTACTATTAAGAGTTCAAGTAACGAGTCCACCCAGAAGAACCGGCTTATGAGTTTTAAAAAGCAAGGTCATGGAAGATTCAACATCTCCGGGTTGTGCTTTTTCAAGCTGCCCTTACGGCAATACAGAACATATTCTGTCTTGTTTATTTTTGCAGGGTTTATCTTCTAACGATGAGCCGCCATGCAAGCAGATATTATAAGCACAAACATAAGACAGACAAACATGCATCAAGCTATGCAAAGTTTACTACGTGCACGATGGCACGGCTCAGACAGTTCAAGATTTTCTAAGCTTATTACAAAGCTCTCCACAGAGACCAAGAGGCAGCAGACAAGTTTTTATACAACTTTTAGCTCGGTGGCTCAGCTAGCCGAGTTGTCAATTTCAAGCATCAAGTGCTTAGCTCGACGACGGGTCATCCTGCGCCGGGTCTTCGACCTCTTCGATCTGAAGATTATCAACATCCCAGTTGCAGTTTGTTAGAGCTTCAAACTGAGCCTCTTCAAAGAGGGGAGACGGGTCAATCTCAGGGGCGAAGAGTTGCTTACGGCGAGCAGGAGTCAAATCTCTGGTTTCAAAAGTTGGGCCACGCACTCTTTTGCTGACCTCGCTGTAAGCCGCCTGGTAAGTTGACAGATCAAGCTCATCAACCAGTGTTGATGCAAGGACTCTGGAGGCCTTCATACACTTGGCATAATCTGCTTCTGTGAATTCTGAGCCGTCGTCTTTCTTTGATGGAAAGCCGTCCATCATCTCTTTAGCAGTCAATTCAGGGGCAAAGGCCAACGCCCGGCTTAGCGCGGCCATCGCTCCCTTCCTGGCGGCTGATCGTTTGAGCTCTTCGATTTGCTTCGGCAGAGTTGAAAACAGTTCTATGACTCCCTTCATTTGCTTGGGGATGCTTTTCTCAATCAACATTGCTTTGATGGTGCAAAGGGTCCCGCAGTAGAGTTGTTCTGCCAAGGAGTATACTTTCTTCAACTTCAGCAAGCTGTCAGACGATAGTTGGCGGCTTCTCTGACCTGCAAGATAAATTTGGCGTTATAAGCCGCCCCCGTAAGATTTTCAACCAAGCAAGGAAATTTTTTAAGGTTTTCAATACTTACCAAAGATAGCAGACGTCATCCTGGAGATATGGCGCTTGAGAGTTTGCAGTTCATCTGACACAACCGTGAGTCGCTGGTCAGCGTCATCTGCGTGCTTGGTCAGGGCGGCTTTCTCAGATTCAGCAGTCTTTTTGAAGGAATCAAAATCAGCTTGAACCTTCTCAAGCTCTTTAAGAGTAACCCGCCATTTTTCTTCCGCCTCAGATTGGGCGGTTTGTTGGGCAGCAAGGCTTTCTTTTACGTTGGCCATTTGAGACTCGGCTGTTTCCAAGGCTTCCTGTATAGTACAAAAACAAAATAGCAGTTCAGAAGCTGATGAAGAGGTTATAATGCAAGTCTCACGCAGATTGCAAGCAATATACTTGACACTTGGGGGCTAATGTCTGTGTTTGCTCTCCAAGTCTACAATGCAGTCCCGGCTCATCTTCTTCAAGATAAGTCGGCACTTGGGGGCTACACACAGCGCTCCAAGTCTACAAGGAAGTTCCGGCTCATCTTCTTCAAGATAAGCCGGCACTTGGGAGCTACACACAGCGCTCCAAGTCTACAAGGAAGTTCCGGCTCATCTTCTTCAAGATAAGCCGGCACTTGGGGGCTACATGCAGTGGTTTCCAAATCTACAATGCAGTCCCGGCTCATCTTCGATAAAGATAAGCCGGCACTTGGGGGCTACAATTGGCGTTTCACAAAGTTCCAGTGAAGTTCCGGCTCATCATTTTTATACTGACCTGAACTTGGGGGCTATCATTGATCAACTCTTCCAGAATAAGTATCGGCTTACTATCTATACTAACCCGATACATGGTGGTTACAGGCTAAGCTATTGGCAGTATGACATATATTGAAAGATCCGGTCTACCATCTGCAATACTAAACCAGCTCTTGGGGGCTACGTAAGGGTACAAGGAAAAAGAAGGAGTGGTACCTCATATTTTTTCTTCATCAAGCCAACGAGTTTGAGCTCCATGTTCCGGCTTGTGGTCAGGCGGTTCAGATAACCAGCGTGTAATTCATCGGCAGTCAGCTTCTCCAGCACAGGGAATTCAAACTCAAGCTTCTCAGGAGAGGAAGCTTCAGCCTTGCCGGAATGTCTTGACAGTACATGGGGCTCAGGGGTCTGATGACCTGTCCTAGTGATGGCGACGTCTGGAAGTACTGGGTCTTCGACGGCGGTTGAAGGGCTGGGCGGTTTAGGATCATCCTTTGGACGACTCTCGGTTGCCATATCATGATCATCCGGCTCAGAGGACTGATGAATATCTTTAGGTGCGTTTTTCATAACATCAGCAGGCTCAGCATGAGCTAAAGGGGAGTCCGGCTTAGCAAATTCCGGCTCTTGGGCAGTTGGGGCGGCGGTAGACCCGCTGGTTTTCCTTCGTTTTGCTTGAGCCCTGGAAGACATGAAAGATTGTTACATAGAGGACAAGAGTATTAAAATGTATGGTGCAAAAGTAAAGATACGCACTCCGGGTTGATCTTCATTGGAGGCAGTTTGGTGGCAGTAGAGTCGCCAGAAGAAGGGGGAGAATCCTGAAGACGGTTAAGAAAATACAAAGCAGAGTAAGGTTACCATGTAAGATTGTTAAAGCTAAACCTCAGTTAAAAGAATACCTCAGCCGGCCGTTTCCGTGGAGCCGGAGAATGCGATAACCTGGCCACAAGATTTTCAGAGCCGGTGCTCCGGGTCTGACGTCGGGAGTTGTGCTGTTGCTTTTTCAAAAGAAAATTGGGGTCTAAATGAGCAAGAGGATGAGAAAAAGGGACTTTTCGGAAGACCCGCCGCACTTTCTCTGGTGGAAGGTTTTCTGAGTCAGAAGAAATGTAAGTTACCTCAGGGGCGTCCGCATGGCTGGTCTCCGTTTCCTCCTGTGAAAGATTGTTGTCAATAAGTTGCATAAAAAGACGGCCAAGGGAGTCAAGTTCTACCTCTGAGTCGTCAAGCTCAGGCGGGTCTGGAGTGGCGGTTTTCTTCTTCTTCTGGGTGCGGGCTTTCACCTTAGGCTTCCTCACTGGAGGGTTATACTTCTTCTTCCAGAAAGGAGAGCCAGCCTATACATAAGCCGCCAACAAAGATTAGAAGGAGCAACACAAAAGTCAGAGGAGTGGCGTTGAAACAGAGAGGGTCATTGGGCTCACCCGTAAATTGGTGCATGAGCCGGTCACGCCGGCTCAGTGGCAAGATCTTCCAGCTAACCCAGCGGCGGGTTAAATCGACGCCAGTCAAGCCGTTCGCCAGTAAGGCCTTGATTTTGGTGTAAGCCGGAGCGTATCTTGCTCGCTCTGCGGCAGTCATCCGGTTTGGGAGTTCACTTGTGTTGCAAAGCCGGGTGGGACGGTAACCAGGCAGCGGATTTTCACCTTCAGGAGAAGTGTCCTTGCAATAGAACCATGTCTTGTTCCAGTCCTTGGGGTGGCTTGGTAGGAGAGCTATCGGATAAGGCAAATCTCTCCGTCTCTGGATGGAGACCCCGCCAAGCTCCAAGCTTGGCCCAGCTGCCACTTCAGTTTGGCGGTTGGCATAATGATAGTCATGGAAGAGGTCAACCGACGGCTCTTCCTGCAGATAAACTTCACATAAAACTTGAAACTGACACATATTGGTGACAGAGTTGGGTCCTATGTCTTGAGAGTGAAGCTTGAAGAAATGAAGAACGTCCCGGAAAAACTTTGACCCGGGAGGGCTAAATCCGCGAAGGAGGTGATCAGTAAACACGACAACCTCTCCATCCTTAGGCTCAGGTCTTTTTTCTGATCCTGGAACCCACCAGTGTATGACATCTTTGGCCGGCAAGATACCCGACTCTACGAAATTAAGCAGAAGCTCTTCGGTGACTCCGGAGCTGACCCAATCACAAGATGAGGGTGCCCTTGACATGATAGCGAGTTAAGCTATGAAGACACAGAGTATGGCGGATTAGAAAAACATTAACTGGATGAGGCAGCTGTGGATAGTGTAAAGGTGAGGAGTTAAGCCGCCAAAGCATTCTAGCAGAGAGCCGCCAAAGCAATGGCGGGTTAAGTGGACAAGGCAATATTGGAAGAAACGATTTAAGTGTGAATAAACAGGTTTCATATAATATCACCATGGCTGCAAGATTTACAGACGAAGGTAAAATGAAAAATATTCATGACCTAAAAACGGCAGTCGAAGGACAAGTACATCAGTATCCGGACATGAGTGCTATACGGATCTAAAACAGATGGGCGTTGATGTTAAGGGGATAACCGCAGCGGATATGCAGCGCTACGGGGTGCGAGGTGATGCTTGGTGGTCTATGTTATGAACACCGATGAACATTCGAAGAACACAAGGAAAATGAAGAACTCAGGAACCCTAATGGGGATGAGTACAGATTCAACAAGGGCTGGAAGAGATACCTGGCGGATGCGGACGCGCCGGCGAAGCTCTGGTCTGATTCAGGTTGATGCAGCGGCCTGCGATGGGGATGACGGCGAGGTCCAGTCGGCGGCGGCGGAGCTCCAGAGGTTCGACCGTTCGAAGGAGGAAGATGACAGCGATAGCAGAGGAAGGGAAAGAAACACCATGTGTCCCTATTTATGAGATGAAAGGCAACAGTGTGCGCGAAAATTGAGGAGGCACAGTGATGATTGACCGAACGTGGCGCCTCGATTTTCGGGATGGCCTTTCAATGAAAAGATCCGTTGCAAACGTCACAGAATGTTTTTGGAATATTCGATATGACGTCATGGCGGGTTATACGTTTTATTTTCAGATGACAGAAATGCGAAGACTCGCTGCCAAGAAAGTTTGAAGATTGACATGAGCAGGCTCAAATCAACCTGGGGCCTAATGTTGGGGATATAACCCCGTGGTAAGACCCGCCCAGGAGGGGCCGGGTCATACCTGGCGGCTCATAGCCCAAGACCCATAAGGTGGGCCGGAAGAGGAAGGCCAGGCCGCGTGTCGGCTTACCAGATGGGCTAAGGCGGAGGCCCGGAGCCAGAAGATGGTATGAAGACCCGGGCGGTTAACCCGCCCGGAGACGGCTTGCCCAAGATGGCAAGGCGGCTTAGAGACAGGATTCATTACGATGTATGAGTCGGTTTAGGACTCGTGTAACCCAGGGCCTTGACCTCTTATATAAAGGCGAGACCCTGGGGCGGCTTAGACAGGAAACGAACAAGTCGAGAACTAGGTCAAGCGAAACCGCTCCCTTGTAATCGATACTCCAATCAATACAACACAAGCAGGACGTAGGCTTTTACCTCTTATTGAGGGGCCGAACCTGGGTAAACTCGTGTCCTTCATCTCGATCAACCCCTTAGAGTCCATCCCTTTGGCGATGGCCTCGAACCTAAGTCTTCGGACATCTGCCGTGACAAACCCACGACAGTAACCCTCTCAACTTTTTAGCACATGCTATGTGGGTGATATGATGATACCATGCCAACTTTCAACCATTTCAGAGTTCATTTGCAGTGCTTTTCAATTCAGGGTCATCTTAGCTCAAAATAAATCATGAAATGCATGAAAAATAGCAAATGAAGTCAGAAAAGGTTTGAAAAGTGATGATGTGGCTTTGAATGGTGCATATTGAATGCAGAAAAAGTCTTGAGTTCAAATATGTTTAAAAAATTGAAATCATTTTGTAACAGATGAGTTTTCGTCCAAAACCCTGACACTTCGAAAGAGATTGTCCAGTTTGTACACGAAGTGCATCCAGTTTTTGCCGTAACCCTCTCAACTTTTTAGCACATGCTATGTGGGTGAAATGATGATACCATGCCAACTTTCAACCATTTCAGAGTTCATTTGTAGTGCTTTTCAATTCAGGGTCATTTTAGCTCAAAATAAATCATGAAATGCATGAAAAATAGCAAATGAAGTCAGAAAAGGTTTGAAAAGTGATGATGTGGCTTTGAATGGTCATATTGAATGCAGAAAAAGTCTTGAGTTAAAATATGTTTAAAACATTTAAATCCTTTTGTAACAGATGAGTTTTCGTCCAAAACCCTCACACTTCGAAAGAGATTGTCCAGTTCGTACACGAAGTGTATCCAGTTTTTGCCGTAACCCTCTCAACTTTTTAGCACATGCTATGTGGGTGAAATGATGATACCATGCCAACTTGCAACCATTTCAGAGTTCATTTGCAGTGCTTTTCAATTCAGGGTCATTTTAGCTCAAAATAAATCATGAAATGCATGAAAAATAGCAAATGAAGTCAGAAAAGGGTTGAAAAGTGATGATGTGGCTTTGAATGGTGCATATTGAATGCAGAAAAAGTCTTGAGTTAAAATATGTTTAAAAAATTGAAATCCCTTTGTAATAGACGTGTTTTCGTCCCATCAAAGTTATTTAACTTAATATTATATAAAATTTATGCAACTAAAATTATCAAAGTTATTTTTGTTAAAAACTTTAATAGCAAAAAAAATATTCATAAAGTATTTTTTGTTAAGAACTTTTAATATGCAAAAAAATAACATCAAAATAGCAAAAGTGAACATAGATGCGCTTATAGGGAAAATTCGACCTAAATTCAAAGTGCATACTAGCACTTTGAATTTACGTTGAATTTCCTGTATAAGGGCATCTATTTTCACTTTGAGAGGAACTTAACAAGGCAGAGAGGGGCGGGCTTATAAACCGGTGTGAGCGCCTCTCGCTTGGCGAGGTGGGACTAAACTCCCACCACAGCCAGGACCAACCCTTTAGTCCCGGTTGATGGCTCCAACCGGGACCAATGCCACCCTTTCGTCCCGGTTGGTGCCACCAACCGGGACCAATGCCACCCTTTAGTCCCAGTTGGTGCCACCAACCGGGACCAAAGGTCTTTGCTTCCCGCCCTTTGGGCTGCTGAAATTGACCTTTAGTCCCGGTTGGTGGAACCAACCGGAACGAAAGGGGGGCATTAGTCCCAGTTGGAGCCACCAACCGAGACCAAAGGTGTTCGCATATCAGGCGGGACTTGTCGAATTCTTCCCCAACCTCTTCCATTCGCCCCGACGCCGACGCCCTGCCCCGACGCCGCCAGGCTGCCGGAGCTCGCCGCCGCCCCCGAGCCCGTCCTCGTCGTCGCCACCATCCCCGAGCCCATCCTCGTCGTCGCCGTCGCCCCCGAGCCCGTCCTCGTCGTCGCTGCCGCCCCCGAGCCCGTCCTAACCGCTGCCCCCGAGCCCGTCGTCGTCGCCACCCCCGAGCCTGACCTCACCGCCGCCCCGAGCCCGTCCCCGCGCGCGTCCTTGTCCTTGTCGACGTCGTCGCCGCCCCCGACGCCGGACGCCGCCCGTGCCACCTCCCCGAGCCCCGTCGTCGCCGCCCGCGCCTCCTCCCCGAGCCCGTCGTCGCCGGTGAGCTCCTGCCCACTCCTCCGTGGCCACCGCGGGCACCGCGGCCGCCTGCACCGGCGCCGCTGGCCTGCCCCGGCCCTCGCCCGTGTTTTAGTTTTTTTAGTTTGTTTTAGTTTTTTATTAGTTGTTTTAGTTTGTTTTATTAGTTGTTTTAGTTTGTTTTATTAATTTGTTGTTTTAGTTGTTTTAGTTGTAAAAAAGTTTTAGTTGTTTTAGTCGGCGAACCCAAGGAGTCCCCGAGGATCGCCAGGGAGGATTCCCCGACGATCGCTTAAGTAGAAAATGTGTCATTGTTGTTAAATATGTTATTATTGTCATAGTTGTCAAATGCAATCATCTTTATTAAAGTTTATTAAATAGTAGGAATTTAAATAGTTGTAGAATTTGTTCTCGACGTCGACGATGCCCGGCCCGCATCCTCGTTGTCGACTCGGCGCCGGCGACCACCTGCTTGAGAGGCGACAGCATGTCCGGGACTGGGCTCCGCCGGGCTGACACTGGGAGGTGCTGCCTTCCGGGACGCCTAGCTTGGTGAGGAATCAGGGTCCTATCGTCGACCCGGAGGTTCTTTGGTGGCGGTCGTCGACCCAACTCTGTTGTACCTCCTCGAGATGAGGGAACTTTCCATTGCCGTCCGATTCCACATGGCTATGCTGTTGTGACGGTGGATGAAATAATGGATGGATTTGAGGGGCTGGAGCTTGACAACCCTACAGGTGAAGAGGATATTATTCTTCTGGAAAATGCTTTGAGGAGTACCTGTCTATGGAGAAAGGAGTACATCAAGCTTCCAAACTGGACGCCTCAGCAGACTCAGCCTCCTCCGGCGCGTCAGGGCACTCCGCCTCCTCGTCCTCCTCCGGCGCGTCAGGGCACTCCGCCTCCTCCTTCTCCTCCTCCGGCACGTCAGGGCACTCCGCCTCCTCCTTCGCCTCCTCCGGCGTGTCAGGGCACTCCGCCTCCTCCTCCTCCTCCTCCGGCGCGTCAGGGCACTCCGCCTCCTCCGGCGCGTCAGCAACGGCGGAAGAGAGTTGATGCCGCCACTCCGACGGCTAGCAGTACAATAGGCAGGAAGAAATACAAATTTGGTCCAAGCCTCAAGCCTCTTCCAAAGTTACCATATGAGAGGACCAAAGAGGAAAGCGCTGAAATCAGTGCAGCCGAAGTGAAGGCCCATTTTGCATGGAAACATCCACCTCCGAAGGAAACGGTAGATCCGATGAAAGCGAAGCGCACTCTGGATGCCCTGAAGCGACCACCACCGACTCAGATATCCAACTATGACCGCATAATTACAAAGACATATGATGAAGCGATGCGCTCGGGAAGTACTTTCAGTGCTACAAGAGACAAAAAATGAAGAAGTGGGAAAACAATTCCCCAGCTCGGCGAACAGGAGAAGCAATCGTGCCCCCCGCTCAAAGTGTCTAGCGATATCGCTAATCATCCGGTGCTACTGCCCGGTACCACTCTTGGTGATTACGTGGACGATGATGTACAGTTTGAAATGGCCGAGGTAGTAGCAGCAGAGAACTTTAGATACGAGCACGGGAAGCCTCTCGTCAAACCTGATCATCCTCATCTAACAACGATGATGCAAAAATTGCATGAGTGGTACATGGAAACCTGCAGGAAGTCTGGGACCGACAGTTTGATGATCGGAATTAAAAAAGAGCACGACTTCATTGGAGTCGACCTGATGCCTGTTGAATTTCTGGAGTTATTTCAGTTATACAATCAAGAGGCCCTCGACAAACAACTCATGACTTGCTACTGTCTGTAAGTATTACTTCTATAATTAAGTCTCTAGCTCAGCTCATTCATTGCATGTATATATAATTATCCTCACTATATTATGCAGATTGAAGATGGTCGAATGCAAAAAAGAACAAATCTATGACATTGGGTTCATTAGCCCAAATACCGTAAATGAATGGTCGGTACAAAAGAGAGCCAAAGTTACTGAGGACAACTTGCTACAAGCATTCCTTAGACATCAAAACAAAAGGGAAATACTCTTTCCTTACAACTTCAAGTGAGTGTTACCGTCTTGTGCATATTCAGTTTCGCTTACTCGAGGTTAAGTAATGTAATTGATGAGTTATGCGTGCGCAGCTTCCACTTTATTCTGCTATCCATTAAGCTTGACGGGGCATTAGTAACTGTCTTAGACACGAGACGTAAAGATCCCGAGAATTATGCGGACATGACTGCAATGCTCCAGAAGTAAGTTCAATCAATACCCGGACCATATCGGCAACTTTCGTTCATTTCCTGATATCAAGTAATCATTTTCTTTGCCTGCCAAGGTTTGGAAAAAGTTCACCGGAATGGTTCCCGGTCTAAACAACGAGCTGCGATTTACACACTCCAAAGTAAGTAGTACTAGCTAGTTCCGCGCAACTCTCATTGATTCTAGTTTCATCAACACTACTAGGAGAAAGCCTATAGATAGGATTTTAGTAGTAGCGCTGGAAAGAGGGAAAGCGCTATTGCTAAGTAGTAGTAGCGCGGGAAACCTACCAGCGCTACAAGTAGCAGTAGCGCGGGCTATCAAACAAGCGCTACTGATAAGTGGTCCCAGTGCCAGTGGCTACCTGTAGTTGTAGCGGCTGTCCAAAACCGACGCTACTACTACTGCCGTAGCAGTAGCGTGTGTCTGTGGGCCACCGCTACCGCTATGGCTGTACGTTGCCAGCAGGTGGGCCCTGATTATCAGCAGCGCTGGGTTTCCGACCAGAGCTACTGCTATGATGCTTAGTAGTAGCGGATTTCTGTTCCAATGCTACTACTTCT
Source organism: Elymus sibiricus (assembly GCA_039707655.1). Taxonomy (NCBI): domain Eukaryota; kingdom Viridiplantae; phylum Streptophyta; class Magnoliopsida; order Poales; family Poaceae; genus Elymus; species Elymus sibiricus. The sequence goes on along the minus strand of CM077663.1, from coordinate 72,288,902 downwards.
CGTCGCACCCACCTACCACCCTCCCCAACCGTCTCCCTCTCTCCCTATTCGATCCCCTCTCCCTCTCATACGTCCCTCTCCCCCGACCGCCGCCGTCGCCATCGCCTCTCGACGCCTCCACCGTCGCGCCCCCTCCCTCGTCGTCTCCCCCGACCGCCGCCGTCGCCATCGCCTCTCGACGCCGCCACTGTCGCGCCCCTCCCTCGCCGTCTCCTACCCCTGAGCCCCGACCCGGACAACACCACCATCGCCCCCTCCCTCACCGTCGCGCCCCCTCCCTCCGCAGGTAGCCCCTACTCCCTCCTTCCTCCCTCTTCCCTCTCCCCTCACTCCCTTCACCCCCTCTCGCATCCGGCCGTTTTGTAATATTAGAGGGGTTAGGTTGATTCTAGGGTTAATTAGGTTGATTCTAGGGTTAGGTTGATTCTAGGGTTAGGTTTGTTAGCTAAATTAGTTTAGAGCAAAATATGAATGTGCCCAAGTGCCCAAGTACTTTGAATTGTTCGATAATTGTGCCCAAGTGCCCTATTAGGACAGAAATTTAGCTAGGTTTCAAATTAGGACATAAATTTAGGTAGGCTGAATTTAGTTTCAAATATTGTGAAGAAAAACCTTATTGCATTTTCTTCAAGTTCTATATTTTTCTTACTGTTATATGCAAATGATCCGAGCGGCCTATGTTTCGCCGGAATGTTGATTCATTTCCGTTCCGGTGAATTTCAGGCGCTCGATATGTCCACTTTTTAGCAAAGGTCATGTCAAAATGTTGGCATGACTTGTGCTAGAAAGTAGGCATATCGAGTGCCGGGATTTGCTGGGAAACGGCATTCCGGAAAACCGAGTCAAAAATGAGTCTAAAATGAGTCTAAAATGTGTTTAAGAAATTAAGCATTTTTGAAATAGCAAAACATTAAACGATAAGAAAATATTCTCATAGGAATTTGTCTCGACGTCGACGATGCTTGGCCCGCACCCTCGTCGTCGTCGAGTCGGCGTCGACATCCTTGAGAGGCGCAATGTCCGGGACTGGGCTCCGCCGGGCTGGCACTGGGAGGTGCTACCTTCCCGGGCTCGGAGCTTGGTGAGGAATCCTGGTCTCGTCGTCGACCCGGAGCTTCTTTGGTGACGGTCGCGTGGGCCACTTTCGGTGCAGAGGGAGCGGGCCCCCACAGAGGTGGTACGTCGCCGTGTCAGGGAGGAGGACGAGCACGTCCGTCGCTACATGGCGGCGTTGGACGCCAGGTTCTCCAATACCTGGCAGGTTCTTCAGGGATCTCACCCGAGTTATGATCCGATGATGGTTCCTTATCTTTGGGTGTCCACCGCCAGCGACTCAGAGACCGCAAGTGAACCGAGTTCACCGTCTTCCACTTTGGATTCTAGGATATTCGATATGTATTAGTGATCTTATATGATAATATTCGAGATGTATTAGTTAATATTTGATGATGCATTAACTGGATTATTCGAGATGATGTATTAATGATATTATATTCGAGTTCATTATAAATGTATTAGTGATATTATATTCGAGTTCATTATAAATGTATTAGTGATATTATATTGGTATAATGCGTGTGTGACTTTCGGTCTGTCGTTGCTCCTTGTGTGACTTTCATGTGTGTTCTTGATGGAGGAATCCCGACTGTTGTCGTGGGGGGCGCTTCTTCCTCTTCTCTTCTTGCGATATATACCTCGGTGTAATGCGCAAGGAGAGGAGAGGAAGTGTGTCCATCACCGACGGTCGAACTATTAGTGTGAGAGAGTGTCCACCAACATATATACACCACCATATCAGTGTGAGAGAATGCGCACCAACACACCATAAGATATGAGAGTTATTTAAGGAAAGCCTCGACGGACCGAAAGTCAACCGATATTGAATTAGGTCTATTTGGATATGTGTGTATGTTATTGCTCAATATGTCTTACATTAGCAATGGTCATGCCGTAATTTTTTAATCATGAACACAGGAAATGTCGTCATCTGATGACGACGATAGGATCCAAGCGTGTGAACTCTACGGCGAAGATAAGGGTCTTTGCGACCAGCCTGGGCTGCGAGACGGCAGGTTCTTCACCATTAAGCTTTACGGGGACTTCGATATTTCTACGGTACACAACGATGACAACTATTTTTTCGTAATTAAGCATGACTTCTATTTCTTTGCTTCAACGTGTAATTTCTGTTTTATACAATTCGACTAGTTCATCCCCTGTCATGCAAGACGGTATTTCTTGGAGAGGCTTGGTTTCGAAGAGCACGAGAGTTTCGAGACGAGGAGAGCCAACCTAAGGACCAAACATGGTCACACATTTCTGGTCAAAGTAATGAATGCAGTTAATAACACAGAATTAGGGTGCTCAAATTGGGAAGCTCTTTGCAAGGCATATGGATTTCAGGAGGATATGGAAATAACCTTCGATCTTCGTCCTGAAGATCATATTGAAGGTAACGTCGACATTTGGGTGGATGTCGATATGCTTCCTGTTTTACCTCCATGTGAGTTTATCAACCATGCATATTTGTCAAGTAATTTGCATTCTATATTTAAAAATAGTTGGTGTTCATCCATACTAAATTTGTTAATTTATAATTTACAGCTTATTTCGTTTCTTCGAGTGAAACACAGAAAATAATTGACACGACACACTACACTTATGGATCACATCTAACTTGGGAGGAGAAGGATGATCTTATCAACTTTGTTATTGGTGTCCTAGTTGGTAGGGAGATCTTCCCGTATAATTTGGGAATTGGCCCAAATTATACATTGTACAGGACACTAGTGCATAGGTTGAGGGCGGATGACATTCGCCGAAATATCTTGGTAAGAGTTGCTAATTAAGTACACTACTATTGCGTAAATGGTATTGATTACATTGCTAACTAGGCTACTATTATGTTCTTCAACAGAAACTGCCAAATGAAGTTGTGCCTCCATTGATGCAAGCCGAAGGTAATATGACAATTAAAAGCCCTATGAGGCCCGAGTTCTCTTTTGCATACTCGACTGAGCGCAAACCACCAAGACGGCTCCAAATTGACGCATGGGGACAAATAAAGAAAGATCGCAAGCCACAAGTTGGAGACCGTTGGATCTCTTTGCTTCATCATGGAGACATAGGTGTTATTTTGTTTTATGTCATTTTACCTAGGAGGAAGGACTAGGTCCTATGAGAGAGAAGTTTAGTTAACTTGTATGATCGATTAGGATGATTACTATTATGATGTTTTTCTGTTTTATGAGATTTTAACTTGATATGATTAAGATGATGATGAGTTGTTAGATGAGTAAGATGATGTTGAGTTATATGACATATATTTGATTAAGGTGGATGGATGCAAGTGATCATGTTGAGTTAGAGGAAAATATGATGTTGCGATTGACAACATCATATTTTCTTCTAATTCAACATGATCACTTGCATCCATGCACTTTAATCTAAATGTAGTTGTTGGCACAATAATTATTGATGTTGCATATGATGAAACTATTGTATAGAGCATGCACAAATACGTAGAGGGGAATGTAATATGTGAAAGCAAGAATACTAGCAGCAGCGCTGGAAGGCATCTAGCGGCAGCGCTGGATTAGCAGCAGTGCTTGCCTTTCTGCAGCGCTACAGATAGTTAGCAGTAGCGCCGGTCAGTGCAGCGCTACTGCTAACCATACTTAGCAGTAACGCTGCACCAACTAGCGCTACTGCCACAACTTAGCTGTAGCGCGTTAGCAGTAGCGCTGGACCCAGCGCTACTGCTATAGGTATTTCAAGCGCTACTAGTAGGCTTTCTCCTAGTAGCAATACCATTATCATGCTTGCTTATCAGTTTGATTGAACTCTATTCTCGTAAGGTGCTTGTACCAGGCACCCAGGAATCATTTATGTGGATACTACGTATGCGAGTTCATTCGCCACTCGACCTCTGAGCGGGGCTTCTCTGAGAAACAATTTGAAGTACGTAAACAATATTCACAATTTTATTTTATATATTACCATCAATTGTGTTGAGTTTCATTCATATATATGTATTGACCTCCTTCTTTAAATTAGATCTGGCAGATGCGGGATGAACTCCTACCACATGATCGCATACGAGCAATTCAAGAGGAATTGGCGGGATTCTTTCTTGACCACGTCATACCTGAACACGGAGAATACCATGTGAAATTGCAAATGGATCTTAGGTGTTAGGGATTGTAAGAGATGTTATATTGTACATATGTAGTAGCGTCGGATAGATATACGAAAACTTGTTGTTCGACCAAGCACGGAGAAAGAGATGTCACTTCTCTCTATATATGTTCATGACGATCTTGTGTAATTAATGGTTTCTTTCATTTACTTACTAGCTAGCGTCGAGTTCTCTCTATATGTATAGTAGCTAGCGTCGACGAAGCACGGAGAAAGAGAGGTCACTTCTCTCTATTAGCTAGCTAACACAATATGAAACCCCTAAATTAACCCTCCAAAACCCCTAACCCCCCCCCCCCCCCCCCCCTTCCAAAAAAACAAAACCCCCAGCGCCTGCGAGCTGCTGATGCGTGGCTGCCTTTTGGTCCCGGTTGGTGTTACCAACCGGCACTAAAGGTCCTCCTACCTGGGCGCCCCGCAGCGGTCACGTGGAGCCCCTTTGGTCCCGGTTCGTAAGCAAACCGGGACTAAAGGTTTTGGGTATTAGTCCCGTTTGTTTTGTCTCGGTTCCAGAACCGGGACTAGTACCCTGTTCTCTACTAGTGAATGTTCAAGGCTAATGACGTTGGTGCAAATATGATGAAAGATATCAATAAGCAGTATTGTGAAGCGTCAGGACAGCGGGTTAATTTGGCAAAGTCTAGCATCTTTTTCAGCAAGAGCTGCCCTAATGAGAGAAGAGATCTTATAAAAGGAATCCTGGACGTTCCCAATGAGTCACTCTCAGAAAGGTATTTGGGCTTGCCTTCGGATGTTGGGAAGTCAAAAAATGGCACATTCAAATATATCAAAGATAGGATCTGGAATAAGGTGAAAGGGAGGATAGAAAGATGTATAGCCTCTGCGGGGAAGGAAATTTTAGTCAAGTCAGTTGCTCAAGTTGTACTAATCTTCTCAATGTCATGTTTTCTTTTCCCAAGAGGTTTATGCCAACAAATAGATACTATGGTACGGAACAAATTTTGGGGGAGCAAAAATGGAGAAAGGAAGGTTGCTTGGGTTTCATGGGACAGGTCGACGATGCCAAAATATCAGGTTGGTTTGGGTTTTCGCGATATGGAGTTGTTTAATCTCGCTATGCTTGCAAAGCAGGGCTGGAGGCTTCTACAAGAATCAAATACACTAAGTGCGCGAATCTTAAGAGCTGTATACTACCCCGAGGGAGATGTTCTGCAAGCAGAGCTTGGGAATCATCCGTCACAGGTCTGGCCAGCTATATGTGCGGGGTTGTCAGTTCTTAAACAAGGTTTGATCAGGCGCGTTGGTGATGGGCACTCAACAAGGATCTGGGAGCATAATTGGCTCCCTCGTGACAACGTGCTTAGAGCTTTGCATCCCAGATCAGCAAATCCACCGGAGTTCGTTAGTGAGCTGATTGATGATGTGACCAAATCATGGAACAGGCAGCATGTACAAGAACACCTGCAGCCTATTGATGCGGCTGTAGTTCTGAATATACCTCTCAGTCACCGCAATATTGCAGATAGGTGGGCGTGGCACTATGAACGGACATGATTTTTTTCTCTGTACGTTCGGCATACCGGCTACTAGTTGATACAAAGAGGAGACGTGAGGATTGGCTGGAAGGAAGACCGGCTCCATCAAATATAGATGCAGTGAAAGCTCAGTGGAAGAAATTTATGGAAAATTAGAGCTCATGGTCAGATAAAGCAAGTTGCGTGGCGGTCGGCACGAAATTCAATCCCTACTGAGACAGTCCGTCTCCATAGAAACATGGCTGGGTCAGAAGTGTGTCCGATATGTTATGGAGCTGTGGACACCTGGCGACGCGCGCGCTGATAGATTGCAATATGGCGAAGTGTGTTTGGTCACTTGTTGATGAGGAACTAGTGCAACACCTAATAGCATGTAACATTCCTGACGCGAGACTGTGTCTTGGCTAAACGAGCTAATGGAGACCACGGGAGGGGAGGAGTTCACAAAAATTCTGGTCGCTCTACGGTCGATATGGTGGGCTCGCCGAAAAGCAATACATGAGCTGAGTTTCAGTCTCCTCTCTCTACTTTCAATTTTATTGAGAAGTACATGAGTGTTCTGGCCATGCTACCAGACCAACGGGAAATTGGTGTTCCACCAACGCATGCTCAACGCTCGACAACCAGAGCTAGAAGAACTTGGAGACAACCGGTGCAAGGTTGCGCAAAGCTAATGGTCGACGCTGCTGTCTCACGACATGGTGATAAAGGATCGGTGGCCGTGGTCTGTCGGAATGACACGGGTCTTTTTCAGGGAGCGGCGGCGGTCGTGTTCCAAGACCAAGTGTTGACACACGAACGCGTCACGCGTACCCTCGACGCCGGGGGTGATGCACCGCAGCTCACGTCGAGGGAGACCTGCCGGAAGCGCGGTACGCAAGACAATCCGGCAGGCGCTTTTGTAGACCCGACGCACCGCTTCTCCGGGATGGAACCCGTCGGGAGTCACGGATGAACGATGGGCTGCCCTAGGTCGGTTCGCCCGCCCCTAGAGCCTCGAGGATCGCTGCCCTTCAACACGAAGAACAAACGAAGAACGAGAGAGAAAGAACAAGGGAGAGATGTAAAAGCTAAGGTAAAAAGTAGTAGATTGATTTGTTCGATTGTGTGTTGTTCAATCGGCCGTCACCCCCAACATATATAAGAGGTGGCTGGACTTTCCGTACAAGCAAAGGATTCATCTAGGCTTTCCTTACAAGAAAATTACATCAATTCACGTCCTAGAGTCCTAGTTCTGGTCCCGCTCGGATTCAGCCCGAATCTGGTCCAATCTTCTGTCTTGTTCCTTGCGTGGGCCGTGGAATATGCACACGACCTCCGATGGAGATGGTCCAAACACGAATTTTGTGCGCTTCGACGAGGCCAATAATCCGTATGTTGATCACTTTTCCAAATAAGGCCATCTTGAATACTCCACGGGGCCATCTTTAATTTCGAGTCGGACTCGGTTATGTAGCTGACTGGACTGTCCGACTCTTGTAGCGTCTCTGCAGGTCGTATACTATGTCGGATGAGGATGACTCCAAAAGCAAAGTTGACCGTTTCGACGTTACGAACAACTTTCATGTTGAACACTTTTTCATATGAGGCCATCTAGATAATTATTTGAGCCCATCTTCAGCTTCTGGTCGGATTTGACAGTTTCCAACCCGGCAAGCTTTTCCCGCAAGCTTTCCACCCCGGCAAGCTTCACCCCGGCAAGGTTTCCATCCCGGCAAGCTTTCACACCCCGGCAAGATTTCCCCGGCAAGGTTTCTATCCCGGCAAGCTTTCACATCCCGGCAAGGTTTCCATCCCGGCAAGATTTCCCCGGCAAGGTTTCTATCCCGGCAAGCTTTCTGGCTGTACCTTGCGGGTCTTATTTGTGGCAGTAAACGACCTCGGATGAAAATGTGCCCAAAAGCAAAGTTGACCATTTCGAAGTTACGAACAACTTTCATGTTGAACGTTTTTCGATTCGAGGCCATCTTGAATGGCCAATTGCTCACGCATTGCATCAGACACTCGCCAAGACGTGTCTGGTCTCCCGCGTCTTATTTCGCCTCTTGACATGGCTGCATTCAGATAGCTCTAACTTTTGCATACGAACTCGGATTGAGACGATTTTTATATAAAAATCGACCGATTTGACGAGACGAAGACAATTCATGTAGAAAGTTTTCTCATATGAGATCATCTTGAAGGCGTAATCAGCCGAATAGTGTTCTGGATACAAATCCCAGTACTTCGAACACAATTTCGGCCTTAGAGATGAGATCGGATGGCTGTGGCCCAAATACCAAAGTTTCTCATTTTGACGATACGGAACTTTATCACTTTGAGCACTTTTCCATTTGAGGCCTTCTTAATTACGTTTTTGTCCATGCCAAAATCTGGTGTCAACACATGCCCCCCTGTTTTTCGGCAAAGCTTGCATGCCGAAAAATAATTTGCACCATGTTTATTCTAAGGACGATGTCAACACTCCATCGGCCATCTATATTTCTCAGGGCGATAATTATGTATCGGCCATGTTTATGCTAAGGGCGATAATCATATATCGGCCATTGCCTAACTAGGCTTCTTGCCACACACTCGGGTGGTACTTCTTCAGATATCTGTCATTGAGAGCTCGAGGTAATAATACTCCTTGCATGGATTCCACTAAATATGAATTTCCAGGAACAATCCTTGCAATCCTAAAAGGACCTTTCCAGTTTGGAGACCACTTCCCGAATTTTCTATCTCTAGAACCAATCGGCAGAATCACTTTCCACACAAGATCGCCAACCTGAAAATTCTTCAACTTGACCTTTTTATTGTAAGCTCTTGCTACCCTCAGCTTATCCCTCTCTATGGCTTTTAATGCAACCAAACGTTTATCGGCAACCTCATCAATATTGTCCATCATCAACTTATAAAAGTCCACTGCCGATAAATCATTCTGTTTAGCTATTCTCAAAGCATTCAAATTCACCTCCACGGGTAAAATGGCCTCTTGACCATATACGAGCTCATATGGAGTTACCTTCGTCGCACCATGCCTTGAGATTCTATGTGCCCACAAAGCCTCGGACAATAATTCATGCCATCTTCTTGGATTATCCTCAATTTTCTTCTTGATGAGCTTGATCAAAATTTTATTGCTAGACTCAGCTTGCCCATTGGCTTGAGCATAATACGGGGAGGAATTGAGCAACTTTATCTTATATGATTCGGCAAATTCTCTAAATTGATGTGACATAAAAGATGAACCTTGATCCGTAGTTAATGTTTGCGGAATGCCGAATCTATGAATAATGTGCTCACTTATGAATTGGATTACCTCCGTATGCGTCATATTCTTGAGAGGTATTGCTTCAGACCACTTAGTGAAATAATCAGTTGCCACCAACACGAACCGATGCCCCTTTGAAGAGGAAGGATGAATTTCTCCAATAAAGTCTAATCCCCAACCTCTAAAAGTCCACGGCTTGATAATAGGATGTAACATAGCAGCGGGAGCTAACTGAATATCACCAAACTTTTGACAAGCTTCACATCCTTTATAATACCTGAAGCAATCATTGATCATTGTCGGCCAATAAAATCCAGCACGTCGTAGTAACCACTTCATCTTGGGAGTCGACTGATGAGTTCCACAAATTCCTTCATGAACCTCTCCCATAGCAACTCTTGCTTGGTCCTCGTCCAAACACTTCAAAAGAACATCTTCAACCGTTCGGCGATAAAGACCACCGTCTCTCATTGTATATTTGAAAGCCATGCGCCGAACAGCCCTGTCCACCCTTCCACTCGGATCGCACAAGTAATCAATAATGGGCTTCCTCCAGTCATGATTTTCACCTGCACTAGATTTATTGTTAGTGACCGAATCAGTGAGCTCTGATTCAGCCTCTCCTACATTAGCAAGACAAGACATCGGCTTTTGAGAGATATGATACATGCCATGATTGACATGATAGCCGGATGCTTGTTGTGCCAACTCATTTGCTCTCCAATTATCATGCCTAGATATATGAGCAATGCTAAAATGATTCAAAGTGGAAATTATATCTAGACATTTATCAAGATAAACATTAAGTGATTCGTCTAAACATTGAAAAACTTTGGATACTTGTTGTACTACTAATAACGAATCACCAAAAGCCTCAATATGTGTAGAACCTATAGCAAGCAACATCTCTAAACCGAATAACAATGCTTCATATTCGGCTTGATTATTTGTGCAAAAATATTCTAAACGGCATGAGGCTTCAAAAATGGCACCATGAGGAGATATATAAGCAATACCAACACCTTGGCCGTTGCTACAAACTGAACCATGAAAATATAACCTCCATGGTACTAACGAGACAAGGTTTATATCAATATCTTGCTTGTCATTAATCCGATGTTCAACGATAAAATTAGCAACAATTTGGCCTTTCATGGATTTTAGAGACTCATAAGCCAAATCATACTCAATTAAAGCATAAGCCCATTTACCAATTCTACCACTAAGAATTGGTCTATGCAACATGTATTTAATGACATCGGTTTGACAAGCTACTATGCAAGCACTTGGTACTAGATAATGTCTCAATTTTTTGCAAGCATAGTATAAGCATAGGCATAATTTTTCAATAAATGTATACCTTGTCTCGGCATCCAATAGGCGTCGGCTCAAATAAGTGATAGCATGCTCTTTTCCTTCGGTTTCTTGAGTCAAAACAGCTCCAATAACGCCTTCCTCGGCTGCAATGTAAAGTCTAAAGGGCTCTCTATGCTTGGGCACCTTCATCACCGGAGGAGTGCACAAATAATTCTTAATCATATCAAATGCTTCTTGCTGTTTTGCCCCCCAAGTAAAATCAACATCATTCTTCAACCGAAGGATATGAGTAAATGCATCAACCTTCCCTGACAAATTAGCTATGAACCTCCTTAAATAATTGACCTTGCCAAGGAATTTTTGCATATCTCTCTTGCATGTTGGAGCCTCCACTTTCTGTATAGCTTCTACCTTTTTGGGATCAATCTCTATGCCATCTTCATGAATAATGAAACCTAAAAACTTGCCAGCCGACACGCCAAATGCACACTTCAAAGGATTCATCTTCAGTCCATATTTCTTCATCCTTTCAAAAGCTAAACGCAAATCGGCAAAGTGAGATTCAAAAGCATCCGATTTGACAACAATATCATCAATATAGACTTCAAGTATAACACCGAGTAAATCATGAAAAATCAAATTCATAGCCCTCTGATATGTGGCGCCAGCATTCTTCAATCCAAAAGTCATTACCGTCCACTCAAATAAACCAAGGAAACCGGGGCACCGAAAAGCCGTTTTGGACATGTCCTCTTCGGCCATGAAAATTTGGTTGTACCCCGCATTGCCATCAAGAAAGCTAATAACCTTATGTCCAGAAGCATCATTAATAAGCATGTCGGCTATAGGCATAGGATACTCATCTTTGGGCGTAGCTCTATTCAAATCTCTGAAATCAATGCACACCCTCAACTTGCCGGAGTCTTTCTTTTCCACTGGCACAATATTAGAAATCCACTCGGCATACCTGCAAGGTCTAATAAAATTAGCTTTAAGCAAACGACCGATCTCTTCCTTGATCCGGTCATATATTTTTGGATTGAACTTCCTAGCCGATTGTTTATACGGTCTAAAACCGGCTTTTATAGGTAACCGATGCTCCACTAGCTCTCGGCTTAAACCTGGCATCTCATGATATTCCCATGCAAAGCAACAAATATATTCTTTCAATAGCTCGATTAACTTGACTTTACAATCGGCTTTCAAATTTTTGTTTACATATGTCGGCCTAGGAATTGAGCCATCTCCAATATCTACTTCTTCTAATGGATCGGCCGATGTAAAACCTTGTCCAAGTTTATCCATATCACCTAACTCCTCTATAGACTCATACATATCGTTCCCATTGGACCGATATTCTGCAAGCCGCTTTTGTAACCACTCAGAGTTAGGATCCATTTAAATACGTCATACCTTGGAGCCGATTTCCACCAACCGGCTTTAAAGACACGGGTACAAAACCACTCTTGGTGGCGCTGAGAAAGTCAAACTCTGATAAGTCCCGTCCTGTCAAGCAAGCAGCATTGGGGTGTTGCCAATCCACCGGTGTATCGGCTAAAGCAACGCAAGCCGAATTATCCGCATGAACGATCTCCACTTCATCATCAACCCATTGAATTAAAAACTGGTGCATAGTGGATGGCACACATTGGTTTGCATGAACCCAATCACGGCCTAGAATGACGTTGTAGTTACCTCGCACCTCGGCGACAAAGAATGAAGTAGCCAAAGTTTTGCTTCCAACCGTAAGCTCCACGTAAATCACACCTTTAGCTTCGGTTTTCTCTTTGCCTTCAAATCCATTAAGCACCATATTGGTCTTCATCAATCCTTCGTGGGGCAAACCCAATTTCTTGAAGACTGAATAAGGCATGAGATTCACTATAGCACCAAATCGACAAGCATTCGAGTAATCGGTGACCCGTTCATATGGCCTCTGAGGTACAACGGTTTCAAGTGCGTCACTGGTTCTTTTGGCTTCTCAAATATTGCATTCTTAGGACCAAAATCCAGCTGAGCCACCTCCACTTCTTCATCTATAGCACGAAACTCAGCGGGTAAATAAAACACCATGTTGATATCCATTCCTTCATGTACTGGTGTAGGCTCACAATCTACCACGTCGCCCTCCTCCTCGGGTGTGTTCAGTGCCGGGCTTGCTGGTGTTGGGCTTGCCGGTGTTGGGCTTGCCGGGCCTGCCGAGCTTGCCGGGTCTGCCGAGCTTGCCGGGTCTGCCGAGCTTGCCGGGTCTGGGTTTGCCCTCTTCATTGATTCTAAAATCTGTTCGGGCGAAACGGAATCAATAGGCGTTGTAGACGATGTAACAGCAGTAGCATCGTCCTTCCTTGGTGGTACAGGTGCTGATGTGATAGATGTAGAAACCACCGCACTTTGTATTTGCTTAGGCACCCATACTTGTTCTGTAGGTACCATGGGCCGAACGTCATTGAACCACTCATCTCTTCGCTTCTCAGCCTCCTGTTCTGCCATCTCATGACTCCTTAACCTCTGTAGTTTCCTCTTTTGTGTTTTTGTTAGCCCTGGAGGACACCACTTAGGCTGCATGTACTTTGGATCTTTGAACTTGGCTTTGCTTGTGCTAGCTTCATGATCATTAGCCGAGTGCTTTGGTGTGATGGCAAGTATCGGCTCAGTAGGGTTGTTCCGCACAGTCGGCTGTTGTATAGTGAATGTCTTAGTGCCCAAGATGAGTGAACCGGCATCAACTCTTTCTTTGCCCTTTCCAGACTCGACCACTGCACTTGGTGACTTGGCACACCACACTTGCTTATTGATCCTTCCTTGATTATTTTGCATTGGCCGATTGACTCCTTTGTTCAAACGGCCTCGTGTGGGATAAGAAAACTTCTCACGTATAGGCCTCCTTGGTTCTGCCCATCCTGGATGAAAAGCATAAGGGGCCATTGGGGGCTGCCCCCATCCTCTATTGAATCCTCCCATGTAGTATGGTGCATAGGGAGGTGGCGCCATCCACGGTCCTGGCGCCCATGACCCACATGGCCTTGTGTGATGCTGCAATTCTTGCCTCGGAGGTGATCTTGAGCGCTTCAAATTTGATGGCCGATTAGAGCTAGAACCGGCCGCTTGATTAGCATACTTGGACAGCAACATATCAAAAGTTGGCTTGACTCTCTTGCGCTGCACTTTGGCTTCATTCAGCTTCCACTTGCCAACTTCCGGACTCTTGGGCTTGACAAATTTAACACGAGTGTCTTGTTGCTCCTGTGGTTGCCCCTCGAGTGTAGGATTCTTGACGGTGATCTTGATTATCTCCCCACCATCGGGTTGCTTGTCAAGCACCACTTGCCTTCCTAGGACCTTGTCGCCATCTTTGTTTTTCCTGGGCTCACCAATGACAACATTAGTTTTATTAGCAGATTCGGCCACCTCTGGCCGAATGAGTAACTTTTTCCCCTCCAAATCCAGAGTATTCATTGGGAAGGGCTGCTTATCAACTTGCATCTCAGAAAAGTTCAATCGTCCGTCATTAATGGCCGATTGTATCTGTCGTCGAAAAACATTGCAATCATTAGTAGCATGAGAAAAAGAATTATGATACTTGCAATAAGCATGTCGTTTCAGCTCTTCAAACGGCGGTAAAGTATGAGATATTCTAATAATCTTAGCTTGTAGCAAAGCATCAAATATTCTATCACATTTAGCAATGTTAAAAGTGAACTTCATCTCATCATCGCGATTCTTATGAATCGGCTTTAAATCATGACAAGTAAAAGGTTTGTCCTTCGAGGGCCAAACAAATTCAGCAGCATAAATATCACCCTCATCGTTCAAATGATCACTATCATATTCAACCATATTCATCTTAGGACGATCAGTTTTGTATCTATGCACTTCTTTGAGGTCCTTGCTTCGGCTTTCATGAGCCAAAGCCCTCTGTAAGACTTGGTTGATGCTTATAAATTCATAGCCTTCTAGCTTTTCTCTAATATGAGTTCTCAAACCATTGAGCACAAGATCAGCCAAGTCTCTCTCAGTTATCACTAAACTATAGCACCGGTTTTTTGTCTCTCTAAATCTCTTGACGTAATCGGAGACCGATTCATCATGCTTCTGTTTAACCGATGTAAGATGTGACAACTTAAGTTCATTGTCGCCGCTATAAAAATGATCATGAAATTTTTGCTCTAGTTGTGACCAAACACGAATAGATCCATGCGGCAAAGAAGAAAACCATGAAAATGCAGTACCAGTTAATGACAAAGGAAATAAACGCACTTTCAATTCATTTATCGAGCCTGCTTCACCCAATTGTGCTAGGTATTGGCTAACATGCTCCCATGTGGTTTTCGTGCCCTCTCCATTGAACTTAACAAAATCTGGAATTTTATATCCTTGGGGGCACGGAATTGCATCAAAGTACTCAGGATACGGCTTTTGATAAATCCGATTCCTAGGTAATTCAACGCCAAAATTCTCTCGAAGCGTTTTAGCCATCTCCTCTCTAAAATTAGCTAAAGCATCGTCCATAGTAGACGATGGAGCTTGTGGCAATGGCATAGGAGGATTAGGGTTAGCAACTATGGGTGTAAATTGTGGCATGTTGGCCGAACCATAGTTCGGCGATGATCTAGCAATGTTTCCACCTATCGGTAAGGTTTGGTTCGGCGTTGCCACCGAACTCTGCATATTCATGAAAGGATTAAGCGGTGCAGCCACAATTTGATTGGTATGGGTGGGAAAATAATTCATCAGCATGGGGGGTGCCGATGAGATAGGCAAAGCTGAATTAGGGTTTCCCATACTAGCAGGCATATTAGGCATATTCTTCTGAGCATTATTATTTTCTAAGAAAGCTTGATAGACCAGATTATTGCTATCAGAAATACGGCTCTCAATTTCAACCCATTGCTCAGGAGAAAAGGTAGTACTTACAGAAGGTTTAACCTGATCGGCTTGAAGAGGAGGGAACTTGATTTCTCCAACCGGAGTGATATTGCCTTGGCGGTCCTTCTTGAAATTTCCAAGGAACTCCTGCAACTCCTTCTCTTCACACGCCTTCTTGTACTCCTCATAAGCTTGGCGATGCTCAGCCGATAACTCCTCCAGATTGGGCTTAATGATGTTATCGGCATCAACTTCCGAGGGCTTGGGAAGATTGGACATGATGGATCAAAGGTCCCCAGCGGAGTCGCCAAAAAGTGTGTTGACACACGAACGCGTCACGCGTACCCTCGACGCCGGGGGTGATGCACCGCAGCTCACGTCGAGGGAGACTTGCCGGAAGCGCGGTACGCAAGACAATCCGGCAGGCGCTTTTGTAGACCCGACGCACCGCTTCTCCGGGATGGAACCCGTCGGGAGTCACGGATGGACGATGGGCTGCCCTAGGTCGGTTCGCCCGCCCCTAGTGCCTCGAGGATCGCTGCCCTTCAACACGAAGAACGAACGAAGAACGAGAGAGAAAGAACAAGGGAGAGATGTAAAAGCTAAGGTAAAAAGTAGTAGATTGATTTGTTCGATTGTGTGTTGTTCAATCGGCCGTCACCCCCAACATATATAAGAGGCGGCTGGACTTCCCGTACAAGCAAAGGATTCATCTAGGCTTTCCTTACAAGAAAATTACATCAATTCACGTCCTAGAGTCCTAGTTCTGGTCCCGCTCGGATTCAGCCCGAATCTGGTCCAATCTTCTGTCTTGTTCCTTGCATGGGCCGTGGAATCTGCACACGACCTCCGATAGAGATGGTCCAAACACGAATTTTGTGCGCTTCGACGAAGCCAATAATCCGTATGTTGATCACTTTTCCAAATAAGGTCATCTTGAATACTCCACGGGGCCATCTTTAATTTCGAGTCGGACTCGGTTATGTAGCTGACTGGACTGTCCGACTCTTGTAGCGTCTCTGCAGGTCGTATACTATGTCGGATGAGGATGACTCCAAAAGAAAAGTTGACCGTTTCGACGTTACGAACAACTTTCATGTTGAACACTTTTTCATCTGAGGCCATCTAGATAATTATTTGAGCTCATCTTCAGCTTCTGGTCGGATTTGACAGTTTCCACCCCGGCAAGCTTTTCCTGGCAAGCTTTCCACCCCGGCAAGCTTCACCCCGGCAAGGTTTCCATCCCGGCAAGCTTTCACACCCCGGCAAGGTTTCCATCCCGGCAAGATTTCCCCGGCAAGGTTTCTATCCCGGCAAGCTTTCTGGCTGTACCTTGCGGGTCTTATTTGTGGCAGTAAACGACCTCTGATGAAAATGTGCCCAAAAGCAAAGTTGACCGTTTCGACATTACGAACAACTTTCATGTTGAACGTTTTTCGATTCGAGGCCATCTTGAATGGCCAATTGCTCACGCATTGCATCAGACACTCGTCAAGACGTGTCTGGTCTCCCGCGTCTTATTTCGCCTCTTGACATGGCTGCATTCAGATAGCTCTAACTTTTGCATACGAACTCGGATTGAGACGATTTTTATATGAAAATCGACCGATTTGACGAGACGAAGACAATTCATGTAGAAAGTTTTCTCATATGAGATCATCTTGAGGGCGTAATCAGCCGAATAGTGTTCTGGATACAAATCCCAGTACTTCGAACACAACTTCGGCCTTAGAGATGAGATCGGATGGCTATGGCCCAAATACCAAAGTTTCTCCTTTTGACGATACGGAACTTTATCACTTTGAGCACTTTTCCATTTGAGGCCTTCTTAATTACGTTTTTGTCCATGCCAAAATCTGGTGTCAACACCAAGTACAGCCGGAGATCCTAGAGGCTATGGCTTTCAGGGAAGCCCTTGCATTAGCCTCTCATCTGAATCTTCGCAACATCCATGTAGTTACTGAGTGTGCGGCTACGGTCAAGAATTTGCAAGGTCGGCATTTGGGGATCAGTTCTGTCATTATTTCAGATATCAAGACACAGATGGTTGAGTTTGATGAAATGCCATGTTGCCCATGAGAAGAGGGAGATGAACTGGGAAACTCACAATTTAGCCAAAGCTGCTGTTAGTCTAGATGTGGGGCGCCAATCTGTGGCTGCTTAACCCCCCCTGATATCATCTGTATTGAACCTATCATTGTATTTGGATAATGAGCCGTGTAGCACTCAAAAAAAAGGTATTATATGATATAAGAGTTTATATTCGGGAATCACAGTAAACCGTTTCCAATATATAGAGCAGTGTTGGAAGGGGATTATTCTCAGAACATGTTTTCTCGCACACACGAAGGAACTCGAGCAACTACCTTTCAGACGGCGGCACCTCTCACACCACCAAGAAGCAACCAGAAGTGTTGCAAAAAAAAAAAAAAAAACGAAGCAACCAGAAGGCAAAAATCAGCAAGGGAACCTCTAGAAACACACTTCTTCCACAATGGCTAGAACTGCTGCTCAGTTAGTAGCCTGATAGCACGAATTAGACAGCTTCCAACTGGTATTTGATAATCGGCACAGCGAACCAAAAAGTAATATCACTTCCATGGTGAGAATTCAAAAATTAGATGGCAAGAATGCATAGGTACTTGTCGATTTTACTGAACATGCAACTATACGAGCCATCCTTTTTCCAAATTGTTTAGGATATTGGTATTCAAATTATTAACCAAACTGATTTTAAGAAAGAAAGTAAGCATCGGATGAGATAAAAAGAAAGCACGTTGCTTCCTTGTTTGTTACTTTTTACATCGTAACCAGGGATAAAAACATAGAAACGGAGTTGCTCCCAATGAGACTAGCTGGTAGCTGCTAACACAACCACAATAGTCACCACATGATACGGCAATATAAACATCAAAACGTGCATGAGCTGCCCAAAAACAGCCTGATTACTACCTGATTACTAATGGGACATCTTCAGCTTCACAGCCTCTACATGACAGCATCCAATGAAGTCACGTTTATCGGATGGAATCAACTTCGAAGCTTTCCAGCCAGCCGTCTCTTCATCAACGATAACCTTGATCTTGAAGGTCTTTTTTCACGTTCATCTGCACTGTCTTCGCTATCTGAAACAATCTCCATCAGCTTTGCATTTTGTTTGATGGAACGATTGCTTTGGCTGAAACTTTTGCGTGATTGAACAATGTTAAGGGAGTAGTTTAGGGAGAATCACACCACACTTTGATTGCTCACTGGCAGGGGGTATATGTACAGCTTGGAGCGGCCACTGCCTAGTGGAGATCATGGGGTGAGCAAACTACCTCGACGTGCGCCACTACTTGGCTGCACGAACTGGTGCATGCATGCGTACGCGGAGACTATACAGGGCGCGTACGATACAGCATACTATAGGCTAATACCCCCCCGCAGTCGCAGCGTCGGCGGCGGCGACGCAAAGACTGGATCGGAATTCAGAGAAGGCATCCGATGGCAGCCCTTTGGTCATGATGTCGGCGAGCTGTTGACGCGTGGGGATATGAAGAACACGAAACTCGCCAAGAGCCACGCGCTCGCGAACGAAGTGTATGTCCAGCTCCACTTGCTTCGTGCGGCGATGATGGACAGGGTTGGCCGAGAGGTACACCGCGGACACGTTGTCGCAGTAGACGATGGTAGCCTTGGTGACCGGCGCAAAGAGCTCGCCGAGGAGCTGTCTGAGCCAGACGCACTCCGCCACGGCATTGGCCACGCCTCGGTATTCCGCCTCCGCGCTGGAGTGGGAGACCGTCGCCTGGCGCTTGGAGGACCAGGAGACCAGGGCATCACCAAGGTAGACGAAGAAGCCCGAGGTGGAGCGCCGTGTGTCGGGGCAGCCAGCCCAGTCGGCGTCGGTGAAGGCACGGAGGTCCAGGGTGGCGGAGGCGCGCAGGTGCAAGCCCAGATGAGCTGTGCCACGGACGTAGCGGAGCACGCGCTTGATCAACGCAAGATGACACTCGCGTGGATCATGCATGTGCAGGCAGATCTGCTGAACTGCGTACGCGATCTCCGGCCGGGTGATAGTGAGGTACTGCAGGGCGCCCGCGACACTGCGGTAGGCGGAGGCGTCGGGCACGCGCGGCCCATCGGCGGCGGGAAGCTTGCTCTTGGTGTCGATTGGTGTTGGCGAGGGGCGGCATGTGTCCATGTCAGCACGGTCGAGCACCTCGTCGGCGTACTGGTGTTGACAGAGGAAGAAGCCGGCGGGCGTCCGTGTTACCTTGATGCCAAGGAAGAAGTGAAGGGGCCCAAGGTCCTTCATGGTAAACTCGCTGGTGAGGCCGGCAACCACACGACGGAGCACACCCGGGGTAGACGCGGTGAGCACGATGTCGTCAACGTACAGCAACAGGTACGCCGTGTCCGCGCCGTGGCGAAGCGTGAACAGAGAGGAGTCCGAGCGAGTTGCGGTGAGCCTGAGCGTCTTGACGTAGTTAGCAAAGCGGAGGAACCATGCTCGAGGCGCTTGCTTCAATCCGTAGAGGGATTTTGAGAGGCGACAGACGTGGTGAGGATGGGCGCTGTCGACGAAGCCGGTGGGTTGAAGACAGTAGACCTCCTCCTCCAGGTTGCCGTGCAAGAAGGTGTTGGAGACGTCGAGTTGGTGCACTGGCCAGCCCCGCGACGCGGCGAGGGTGAGCACCGTGCGAATGGTCGCGGGCTTGACCACCGGCGAGAATGTCTCACCATAGTCGATGCCGGCGCGCTGGCGAAAGCCGCGCACGACCCAGCGGGCCTTGTAGCGGGAGAGGGAGCCGTCGGCGTCATTCTTGTGTTTGAAAATCCACTTGCCGGTGATGAGGTTGGCGCCTGCAGGGCGCGGCACAAGCTCCCATGTACGGTTGCGTACCAGGGCATCATACTCTTCACGCATGGCGGCGAGCCAGTGGGGATCCCGAACGGCGGCACGGACGGAAGTGGGGACCGGCGAGATCGCCGGCGTGGTGTCCGCAGGGGCGGCGTCGTAGTAGCGGGGATTTGGCCTGAAGATGCCACGCTGAGCGCGCGTGACCATCGGCTGGGGGGCCGCCGGTGGCGGGGACGGCGAAGCCGCGGCTGCCGGGCCGACCGCCACGGACGATCCAGAGCTCGTCGGGGACGACGCGCTCGACGTAGTGGAGGCAGAGCCGCTCGCAGCCGAGGTGACCGACGGAGATCGGACGCTCGCGGTGGAGCGTGGAGTGACCGCGCCGGGCGAGCCGGCGGGGGATGCGCCGGACGACGAGCGCACCGCCGAAGGTGCACAAGGCGGGGCGCGCGGGACTGGAAGCCTGGCGACGAGCGGGACCTGCAAAACCGAAGGCGAGGGAGATGGAGGAGCAGGTGGTGGAGTGTTAGGGGAGGCCAGGGCGGCGAACGGGAAGACTGTTTCGTGGAAGACGACGTGGTGAGAGGTGAGGACACGACGAGATACGGGATCGAAGCAGCGATAGCCGTGGTGATCCGGCGGATACCCAAGGAAGACGCAGGCAGCGGAGCGTGTGTCGAGTTTATGGCGTGAGGTGGAGGTGAGATTAGGATAACACAAGCAGCCGAAGACGTGGAGCAGTGTGTAATCGGGGGCAACGCCAAGGAGGAGCTCGTGCGGCGTTTGTGGGGTGCTGGTGCGACAGGGACGGCGATTCAGGAGGTAAGTGGAGGTGCTGAGCGCTTCGGCCCAGAAGCGGGCGGGCATGGAGGCATGGATCAGCAAGGCGCGAACGCAGTCGTTGAGCGTGCGCAGGACACGCTCAGCCTTGCCGTTCTGTTGGCTCTTGTACGGGCAGGTGAGGCGAAAGTGGGTGCCGTGGCGAGCGAGAAGAGTGCGGACGGCGGAGTTGTCGAACTCGCGGCCGTTGTCGGTCTGCAAGGCCAGGATGGGCAGCTGAAACTGAGTCTACACATAAGCGAAGAACTCGAAGAGAATTTGAAAAATTTCAGATTTGTGCTTGACCGGAAAGGACCATACATAGTGTGTGTAATCATCGAGTATAACTAGGTAGAACTGATAGCCTGAGATGCTTACAACAGGGGATGTCCATACATCGAGATGCAAAAGCTGAAAGGGAAACATGCTGCTACTGCAAGATGACTGAAACGGTAGACGCGTGTGCTTGCCCATGCGACAGGCATGGTAGACATGGGGCGAGGACTTGCAAGAGGCGAACGGGAGAGCACCAGACGACGTCCGCCCCGGGTGGCCGAGCCTTTGGTGCCAAAGATCGGTGACGACGGAGCCGGCGAACCACCGCGAGGAAGCCGAGGAGGCGCAGCCCACGGGGTACAGATCGCCGCCAGAATTACATCGGAGGATCACCGCCTTGGTTCGAAGGTCCTTAACAGAGAAGCCAAAAATGTCAAATTCGACAGAAACGGGATTATCATGGCACAATTGGCGAACAGAAAGGAGATTTTTAATAAGAGAGGGGCACACGAGAACGTTGTGAAGCTGTAGAGGGGAGGTGCCGGCGATGAGAGAGCCAGTGCCGACGTGGGTGATCGGCAGGCACTCACCACTGCCGATGACCACCTGAAAGGCGGAGAGATTGGGACGGACAGAGAGAAGGTTACCAGGCGAGGAGCTCATGTGAGAGGCGGCGCCCGAGTCGAGGTACCACTCCGACGTAGTGCCAGAGGACGACGGGCCGGCGGTGGCGCTGTGGAGTGCGGCCTGGAGCGACGCCATGTCCCAGGCTGGAGATGGCAAGGAGGACGCCCCAGCACTCGGGTGACCATAGCCAGCGGGCTGGCCAGAGCCAGGGGCTGGCCCGTAGCCGACCGGCGCGCCGGGAGCACCATAGCCATACGGTGGGAGCGCGGGCAGAGTAGGCGCAGCAAGCATGGCCTGTTGGGGAGGTGTGCCAGGCCGCGGACCCAGCACACCGGTGCCGGGAGCGCGCCAAGGCATCGGCCAAGCCTGGACAAGGCCGGTCCAGAAGTTGGCACCGGGCACCGGCGCAGGGACAGACGGCGGGCGCGACGGAGTGGTGGTCGTAGGGGGCGCCGGAGTAACGGCGCCGTTGCCACGACCGCGGTGGCGCCCGCGCCCCCGCCCTCGGGTGCTGTCGGAGGAGGGGATGGGGGAAGGAGTCGCGACCCCGCGACCAGCGAACAGCGCATGGGCGGACTGAAGGCGCGCCGACTGCTCGGCCCGGTGTTCCTCCAGGAGCAGGAAGGAGCGCACCTGAAGAAAGGAGGGCAGAGGCACCTGTGAGGTGATGTGCGGGATGGCGGAGTGGTACTGCCGGTTCAGCCTGCGAAGAAGATGGAAGACCTGCTGCGACTCGGTCACCGGTTGCCCGAGGTCACGGAGCTGGTCGGTGAACTGCTTGAGCTTGGTGCAGTACGCCATGATCGTCAGATCACCCTGAACGATGGCATGGTACTCCGCATCGATGTAGACGGCGCGAGCGAGCTGGTTGTCGCGGAAGATCCCGTCGATGGCGGCCCAGAGGGTGAGGGCGGTGTCGTCGGGCTGCATGACGGCTTCGAGGAGCTCTGATACCATGTTAAGGGAGTAGTTTAGGGAGAATCACACCACACTTTGATTGCTCACTGGCAGGGGGTATATGTACAGCTTGGAGCGGCCACTGCCTAGTGGAGATCATGGGGTGAGCAAACTACCTCGACGTGCGCCACTACTTGGCTGCACGAACTGGTGCATGCATGCGTACGCGGAGACTATACAGGGCGCGTACGATATAGCATACTATAGGCTAATAAACAAGGCCTGGTTGAATGATCTGACACTCGTCTACACTATCTTCACTGTCTGAAACAACAAAATTCTTCATAGATGTTGCATTCTGTTTGACGGGACAATTGCTTTGGCTGACACTTTTCTGTGGATCAACAAAGCCTAGGTCCCTGGTCTGGCTTATGGGGACTGGGCCTGTCAATGGCAGTTCACTAGGCTTCCTATCATCCTGTGAGCAATCAGGTGGCTTATATCCCTTGTCACTTGTCCTATCCATCTCAGACAACTCAGATTTCAGTGACAACCTCTTACTCAGTAAGCTCAGCTTCTTTCGACCTTGATTGCTTTCTTTATTTATTACCGACTGAGTTTTTGGAGGTACATCCTCGGTATGAGAATTATCTTGAACCAGATCAGCACATCCAATAGAAATTTCCTTTGAAACATCTGAGGACCTTTTCTGCAGATTATTCGAACCTGACACTGAAGGAAGATGATCTGGAGCCACATATTCATTCCGATCATTGCTCTTGCTTTCAGGCTTTTCCAATTTCAGTTGCATCGTCTGACCAAGTGACCCAACAGTCGTTCTACTACCTTCTGATGATTTATACACACTATCTAATGATTCATCAATGCTTTTTGTCATACTCTTCACTAAGACATCATCGGAAGATCGCATGACATGATATTTAGTATCAGATGCTGATACTGGAAGATGATTGGGGAACTTACCTTCCACACTGCCACTGCTCTGGTTTGGAGCCTCTAATGTGACAGAAGGTTTCCGTCCATGTAACTGGAAGTTTGCTCTATTTACTTGGTATTGTTTCTTTGAAATTACTCTACTATCGACACTGGCAGAAATGCTTTCGGAAGTAGCATTCTGTCTGACAGAAACATGAGACAAGCATGTAGTAGGAATAGTGGATACTGCCGTCGATCGTAAGTGGTCTGTCACCGCATCGTGCTTAAGCATGCTGGCATTCTCTTCAGATCCTTCTGATTTTAGTGATAACTTTTTACCCAGTAACCGCATCTTCTTTCGACTCCCTTCACAATCTTTGTTAGGAACTTCCAGCAAAGGTTCCAGGTTCTGTGTGTTCTCCATTTGCATGTTCTGTGCCTATCAGAATACACAGTAAGCTCACGACAAGAACACAACAAAGTGGAGATTAAAATTTCAGGTGCTTGTGTACCAGAACTGAAGCATCTAAAGAGCTCCAACCACTTGTGCCAACTACTGCAGGATTAGCATACTTCTCAGTCCATGATTGAGCATTTATGTCAAAAACTTGCCTGTTGTATTTGTACTCTCGACTCTGTAACAAAAATAACAGCATGGTTGAATTATGAAGACATTTTCTTGTTATGATATGATCATTGATCTGCCTACGATTGTGAAACAAATGCATTTCCATTTCCTTCCAAAAACAAGTACTTACTATTTCAGCCATGAGCCCGTCATCAGGATTTGGCTCAGTTAGCAGCAAACCAATGCTCCTCAAAACAGTAGAAATGTTGAGTGACGGTTGCCAGGCACCCTGCACATCAGTATTTGTTATCCATAGAAAAAATTGTTGGGATTGAGGACTACCTTTATGCACAAGATAATTCATGTAATCGTAAATTAGTTTCAGTTCACATGATAAACCTTTGGAGGTAAATTTAGAATATCAAGGCAAATGCGTCCTCCATTGTCGATGTTGGGGTGATAGATGGGAGTAACAAAAGTCACATTGGGAGGTTGAAAAGGATATCTGCATCGCAGCAAAAGCATGACTGTCATAACATTCAAATCAAAAAGGGAAGGGGTGGTTGGCTTCCATCATAATCAAAACTAACCTCTCAGGAATCTGGATCTTCAGAATGAAAACTCCTTTTGAATAAACTGTTCCCTCAGGCCCCTCAATTCCTTCATTTAATGAGTAGAGAAGTCACATCAAATCGACGAGAAAATAGTTGGAACGGAAAATATAGGTACTGTTTGGGATGAGTATGTGTGTGGATGGGGGGGCATACTGGTCTCAATGCTCGATAAAGACGGCAAGGCACTTTCCTCTTCAGACAGATTAAGAGAAACCCCAGGAGGTGGATCACTAAGCAGAAGTTTAATCTCTTTCTGCATTCTTAGATTCAGCCTTGCAGCTTGAGCCATCTAGTTATTTATGGGAAACTCTGGCCTGGCAGAAAAGGCAGATTACCTTTAAATATCAGCATATCTTTGGAACATTTAGCCCAAGCAAATTAGGTAAGAGAAAAACCAAAGGACACATTATTTTGCACAATACTCATAACTCGTAAGTAATACGTACCATATAATGTAATCTCATATGTCCTTTTTTCAAGAGAACCAGGTTAGCATGATCTTATACTTAAAAAAAGATAGCATCATATAAACCTAGAAAGCATTGTGATTATGGTAGTGGTTATCAATTTTGTGCTAGGTAAGATCAAATCATTATCATTATAAAAGATAAAAATAAACCAATTTGCAGGAATTATGCAGAGGAGCTATATCCCGTCAAGAGGGGAAATTTACAAACACCAGTCCAAGGTGGACACGGATTAAACGCCAGGTAAATGTCACCAACCGGGCATAATAACCGGGTTGGTATATTCCAAAAAAAGCGAGTAAACGAAAAGTAAACCAGGCGTTATAACCAGGTATAACCAGGCGTTAACATCACCAAAAAACGCAGAGTAAACGCCGAGAAGCCACATTTTGCTATATTCCACTATCATTATCACCAACATAGGTCAATACATACAGCCATCAACCGACAATACAACCGGGCGCTGCTCATGCGCAAACGGTTTGCATGCTTACTCAGAAGCAAAATGTGGCTTCATCTTCTGAAGAATTTTTGGAAGACTTAAGATTACCTTAATAATTTGGCTACTGAAGAAGGTTCGCTTTCTTCAAATCTCGAATTTAGTAAGACTAGTGAGTTAGATGCAAAATAAGCAGCTATGTAACAGACTGTTTGAACAGTCACAGCTACCATGGGCGTTAATAATATCATTATCGTGGAACAATCATGCCATCCAAAACTAGGATCATCCTTGTAGTTTTACCAGATACAAAGGAAGCTCGTTGTATGATTGTATGCATCATCATCATCATCATGTATTAACATGTAGTTACTAGTATGTGGTAGCGAGCATATAATGCATCCCATCTGGAATGGCATTGGGGGGAAATGGAAAGCAGCGAGGCGAGGCACCC
The DNA here is from genome assembly GCA_039707655.1 of Elymus sibiricus. NCBI lineage: Eukaryota > Viridiplantae > Streptophyta > Magnoliopsida > Poales > Poaceae > Elymus > Elymus sibiricus. The sequence goes on along the minus strand of CM077663.1, from coordinate 72,262,827 downwards.
ACCTTGCAGCTTGCGCGTGCGTGGGGGGGGGTGTCAGGACTGAACCGCAGGTGTCTATTTCTTCAGTTAACTGTACCGCTTTAGACAAAACGCTTCGCCTGAAATCAACGGCCAAGATGACTCCTCGCTTTACCGCTCGTCGTTAGCCGTAGATGTATTAATTACTGTTTAATGCACTCTCTTGTCGGTAAAACCTCTGCCTATATAACAGCCGGGTTGTGGCTGAGCTGGTTATCTTTTTCCCCATCGAATGACTTGCCAAGATGGCTTGCTATATACTCTATACACTATACTATCTGAAATAAATCGAGATCTACCAGGAACCCTAGCTGATTCTGTCCTCAATTCTCTGTAATCATACGATAGATAGATCGGGTCCTGACAAATTGGTATTCAGAGCTAGGTTATTCCTCGGCCAAAAAAAAATTCATGAAGAGAAGAGCAATTCCCACCCAAATTCCCTCCCGATTTCTCTGAATCAAGTAGATCGAACAGTGCTAGGATACAATTGGCGTTGGTGGCGGTGATTTGATCCAGGGCGGAGTTGGAGGCGGCGAATTGTTCGGCTGCAAACTAGTAGAGAGGATGGGTTGCTGAAGAACATTTCTCTAGTGGTAAAATTCCAGATCCATCGCTGGTTTGTGCGGCTAGGTGGCGTGGATCGAGAAGGCGGCAGGATCTGGGAGGAGGGCCTGGTTTCCGAGATCTCTCGGCAGTAAAATTCCCTCTCTCTTTCTCAGATCAAGGTGATGGGGCGTCCGAAGGCGATTGATGACGCGGATCTCCAAGAACTACTGTCTATGCGTGATGACTTTGGAGCACTGCAGCAGGATAGTTCACAGATGCGCAATGAGGTTTCAAAGCTGCAGGCAGATGTGCAATCAATTGGATCTAAGCAAGGTGAGATATCTCAGCAAGTGGGGAATATTGAGAAAGCAGTGCTGGATCTGGGAAACAGTTGTCAGCCATTAGTTCAGTATTAAAAACAATTATGCAACGAGGACAGCCACATCAAGGAGAAATGCATCAACCTAGCTCAAGTCAAGCGGTGAAGTCCCCAACACTGCAATAGGACCAGCCACAGGATCAACTGAATAGAGCAGATCTGCTTAGGAAACAATTGGAACTGGAAAAAGAGAAAACAAGAATAGCAAAAGAACTGCAACTGCAAAATCTGCCTCCCATTCGAGTAAACAAACAAATAGCTCCTCCTGGATATGAAACTCAGCAAAGGCAGGAACAACCAAGCAGAGTAGCCACACCCATAAATACTGGAGAGGCAGGAAATACTCCTATGTTCAACAAATATTATCATCCCACCAGAGACAGACAAATGTGGCAAGGATATCACAGGACTTATGAACAAGAAATGCAAGCACAGTTTATGAAGTCCATAACCAAGGGTCCAAAGTTGGATTTTCCTAGGTTCTCGGGTGAAGACCCCGTGGGATGGATTAGGCAGTGTAACAAGTATTTTCAGATGTCAGCTGCACCTGAAGAATACAAGGTTTCATTGGCTCAGATGTATATGATTGAGCAAGCTGATGTATGGTTGAGACGATCTGGCCTCTTAAAGAAGATCCTTACTTGGAAAGAATTTGGAGATGAGGTGATCAAAAGATTCTCTGCAAAGGGCTCTTATGATTTAACTGAAAATTCCAATTCAGTTAAACAGAACAACAGTACTGTAGCTGAGTATACAAAACTGTTTGAAGATTTAATGGCTGAAGTTCAAGAGGAAACCCCTGAGTTAGGAGAATCCTGGTTTGTGAGATGCTATGTTAATGGGCTGAGAGATGGTATAAAATTCCAGATCAGACCCTTGAGACCACAGACTCTTACTGATGCATACTGCTTGGCAAAAGATGTGGAACCTTGCCATCCCCCTGTTGTTCAAACAGCAAAGAAACAGGGTCTACCTTACACAAATTTCCTTCAGAAGAATGCAGGGACCTGGCACACTAAACAAAGTCCTACAATTCCATTTCCACAACCATTACCAATCAGACAAGCTGAAGCTCCTAACAGTGTTAGTCAGAAGATTAGAAAGGTTGGAGAATGTTGGAGATGTGGAGATAAATGGGTCCATGGTCACAAATGCAAGCTAATCCCTAATGTGCATTTATTACAGCAAGATACAGAGGAGAACAATACCAATGACTTGGAACAACAACAACAACAACAAGAACAATCTCAGATGGAAATGGAAGAGGAACAAATTATGTTCATATCTTCTTTTGCTATGGGGCAACAAATAGCAGTTCCTACACCTACTGTGGTAATACACATTAATTGGAAAAGAGCAACTGCTCTCTTGGATTCTGGAAGCACCACTTCATTCCTAAATCAAGATTTCACAGTCAAAGCAAATCGCCAACTTGTAAGAGCACATTTCTCCATGTGTGGTTTTGGTAATTGATGACACCCCTATGGACTAATGGTTGCCTTGAGTTATATTCGAAGGATTTGTCCGTAGGTACTTCTTGAAGTCCATCTGTTGGTTTCAATGAGTTTATATGGTGACCAAGGTGGTATTCAAGGTGTTATCCAAAGATTGGTCATGTAAGAGTTGAGCTTACTGCAAGCATGTCTTGAAGAAGAAGACTGTGTGAGCATTCATGTTTACCTTCAAGACATCATGTTTATGAAGAGAGAATATAAGATACAAGGTTGATCAAGACTAAGTCAAAGAGTGAACCAAGTTGATCAACACACAAAGCGTACAAGATGTACCGAGAAGGATCAAGTGATCCCATGGTATGGTAAGCATTGTCCATTACGCTTTGTGTACTAACCCATGTTCCCTGTGAGTGTTCTTTGTGGGGTTAGGTATGTTTCCATGGGCGAGCATCAATAAGAAGATCCCATACAATCCATGGAGGATGACATCAAGTGGTGATCGTCATCAAGGTTGCGGTGTGCAAGTTCAAGTGAAGCATCACGGAGAGATCATGCTTGAAGCTTGCCGTCCATTGTGGTGACAATGGACTTGTGAAGATGTGCCGAAGAGTGGCTCACCCATAGTGGAGTATGGGGGAGCAATCATCTAGTCTTCATCGAGCCAACGCAATCAAGAAAGGTGGTCCATCTTGAGGAAGTCAAGATCGTCATCATCTAGCGTAAGTGGACTATGCGCAAGGCTAAGGTTTGACCTTGATAGGGTTTTATATTTTACCGGTCTCATAGTGGTAGTTGGGAGACTGGGTTATAGGATAGATAGCCGTACTATCAAGGGGGCTCTCAAGTGAGTAGCTTGATCGTATCGTTCGTTGAGAGCTCAAACCATTGCATTCTTGGCATCATCATCTTTCTTGGTTCTTGGTTGGTTTTTCTCTTTGAGGTTTCTTGAGCTTATGGTCAGCTTCATGACAAGCTCAAGTTCATCGAAAACGGAGTCCATATGCATCTTCCATGATGTTTTCGATGTTGGAGTTTTTGCCAATTCTTCATTGAAAGAGGTTTCACATCTCTATACCATTGGCATTTTTATACTGCCTCTTCTTAAGAAAACCAGACGTTGTTGGATAGCTCTTGTCGTCCTGAATCCAACAAGCTTGAGTTTGCTCAATTCGAAGCTCATTTGCAGAGGTTATGGCAGTTCTGGTATTACCTGTTTTCTTGATACGGTTGTACCGCTCGCTCGTGTCTTCCGGCATAACCACCACCCCAGGGGTGATACCCTGGGGGTGCTGCCACTATCTGGTCCCCAGCGGTTGTACCGCTACCTCCGGGCGGTTGTACCGCCAATTGCTGGGTGACCCTGGGTGGCAGCCCTGGGCGGTTGTACCGACCCAACACCGGGCTACAACCGAACACGGTTCTGTTGTGCTGCGGTTGTTGGGCGGAGGTTGGACGGTTGTACCGCTATATTACTATAGCCCGGTACTACTGGTGTCTCAAGCGGTTCTACCGCTTGGGACTTTGCCATGTCCAGCGATCGAGTTGAGCGGTTGCACCCGGCCAACTTTCTGTTGTGGTTCGGTGGTTGGGCGGTAGTAGGGCGGTTGTACCGGTCTTGCCGGTTGTACCGGTTGTACCGCCCACTCCACCGGTTGTACCGCCTGTGTGCTATTCTACACATAACGGGCAGATTTGTGGGGACCTATTTAAGGGGGTCTTCTTCCCCAATGGTTCTCTACCCTTTGAGCAAGTTTTCCCTCACCATTGTTGACCTCTTGGAGCTTTCTATCTCTCAATCCCTCCAATGATTCTTGCTAGTTCTTGAGGGAAAAGGGAGAGGAGATATAGATCCACATTTCCACCAACCACTTTCTCCTCTATGTGAGGGGAACCCCTTGGATCTAGATCTTGGAGTTCTTCGTGTTCTTCTTCGTTCTTCCTCTCATTTTCCACCATAGCATTAGTTGTTGTGGTGGGATTTGGGAGAGAAGGACTTGGGCACTCCGTGTGCCCTTGCCATTGCATTTGGTGCATAGGTTTGAGTTCTCCACGGTGATACGTGGAAGTGAAGTTTGAGAAGCTTTACTCTTGGGTGTTTGAGCACCCTAGAGCTTGTTCCTCTTGGGTGCCTTGGCGCCCTAGACGGTTGGTGGTGTTTCGGAGCTCAATCATTGTGGTGTAAAGCTCCGAGCAAGCATCGGGGTCTCCAATTAGGTTGTGGAGATTGCCCCGAGCATTTTGTACGGGTACCGGTGACCGCCCCCAAGGGTTGCCATTTGTACGGGTTCGGTGACCGCCCTCAAGGGTCCCTTAGTGGAATCACGGCATCTTGCATTGTGCGAGGGCATGAGGAGATTACGGTGGCCCTAGTGGCTTCTTGGGGAGCATTGTGCCTCCACACCGCTCCGAACGGAGATTAGCATCCGCTAGGGTGTGAACTTCGGGATACATCATCGTCTCCTCGTGCCTCGGTTATCTCTTACCCGAGCCCGTTACTTATGCACTTTACTTTGTGATAGCTATATTGTTTGATGCTATATATCTTGCTATCACTTAGTTGTTTATCTTGCTTAGCATAAGTTGTTGGTGCACATAGGTGAGCCTAGTTGTTTTAGGTTTTGTGCTTGACATATTAAACGTTAGTTTTATTCCGCATTTGTTCAAGCCTAAACCGTAATTATTTTAAAGCGCCTATTCACCCCCCCCCTCTAGGCGACATCCACGTCCTTTCACAACTGTTACCAGTCCAACCAAGAAAGATAGCAGTAGCTGGAGGAGGAACATTGTTATCAACAGCTGTAGTCCCTAATTGTGAGTTTCAAATGGCAAAACTCAAGTTAACTCATGACTTCAGAGTATTGTCCCTACCAAGTCATGATGCTATCTTAGGATATGATTGGTTTACTGCAGTAAGCCCTGTATCTTTTGATATCTCTACTGCTATGTTTAGTAATTCTGCAAGTCTAAAGGAAGTACCAGCAAAGAAAATGGATAAAGTTTTGGAAGGGGTTGAAGTATTTCTCTGCCAGGTTCACAATATCCTAATAGAGGCCCCAGAAAATTTCAAAACACCTCCACAGATTCAGAAGTTGTTGTTGGAATATGCATATTTATTTGAAGAGCCTGCATCCCTACCACCCCACAGAGCTTTAGATCACAAGATACCATTGGTGCCAGGAGTTGTTCCTGCTCAGGTCAGACCTTACAGAGTGCCCCAACACCAGAAGAAAGAGATGGTAGAGCAAATTAAAAAGTTACTGGCTGCTCACCTGATCAGACACAGTCAGAGCCCATATGCAACTCCTGTACTTTTGGTTAAGAAGAAGGATGGCTCCATGAGGCTCTGCACTGATTTCAGAAAGCTAAATGCTCTGACAGTCAAGAATAAATTTCCTATACCAGTGATTGAGGACCTGTTGGATGAATTACATGGGGCAAAATATTTTTCCAAATTGGATCTTAGATCTTGGTATCACCAAATTCGAATGTCTCATGAAGATATACATAAAACAGCTTTTAGAACATTTCTAGGACATTTTGAGTATTTAGTGATGCCTTTTGGCCTCTCAAATGCCCCTGGCACATTCCAAGAATTGATGAATACTATATTTGGTCCTTATCTGAGAAAGTTTGTTCTAGTATTCTTTGATGATATACTCATATTCAGTAAAAGTTGGAAGGAACACTTGGAACACATTCAGATAGTGTTAGACCTGTTAAAACAACACCAGCTATATGCAAAACTCTCAAAGTGTGTATTTGCTGTTCAACAAGTGGAATACTTAGGACATGTCATTTCTGAGCAAGGAGTTGCTACTGATCCCCAGAAAATATCTGCTATAGCTGAATGGCCTACACCTGATAATGTCACTAAACTCAGAAGCTTTTTGGGCTTAGCAGGCTACTACAGGAGATTTATAAAAGGCTATGGATTGATTTGCAGACCCCTCCATGACTTGCTTAAGAAAGGTAATTTTGTTTGGAAAACTGAGCATGATCAAGCCTTTCAGCAGTTACAACAGGCCCTAGTAACTACTCCTGTTCTAGCATTACCAGATTTCTCTCAACCATTTTTCCTAGAGACTGATGCATCTGGTAAAGGTATTGGAGCTGTGTTAATGCAATAGGGAAGACCCATTTCTTACTACAGTTCAGCTCTCTGCCCCAGGAATGCTGCTATGTCCACTTATGAAAAAGAAGCATCGGCAATACTGGAGGCACTGAAGAGGTGGAGGCACTATTTGTTAGGCAATGAACTCACTATCAAAACTGACCAACAATCCTTGAAATTCATTACTGATCAGAAAATTACAGAAGGGGTCCAGCACAAATTGATGATGAAGTTGTTAGAGTTCAACTTTCACATCCAATATAAGAAAGGAGTTCAGAACAGAGTAACTGATGCTCTGTCCAGGGTACTTCCAAAATGCATGGCCATTTTCACCCTTACTCCAGTTTGGGCACAAGACTTAAATGACAGCTACCAAGAAGATCCAGAATGCAAGCAACTATGGGAAAAGTTGTTGTTGGACACCAACAAATCAGTTTCTCACTACACTTTCACAGCTGGGATAATAAGGTACAAAGGAAAAATTCTGGTAGGAAAAACTCCTTTGAGAGACAAGTTGCTTAAGGCACTTCACAGTTCACCAGTGGGAGGACACTCAGGAAGAAGAGCCACTTATCACAGAGTTAAAAGTATTTTCTATTGGCCTGGTCTCAAAAAGGAAGTGGAAAATTTCATTGCTGCCTGTCCAGTATGCCAGAGAGCTAAACATGAAAATTGCTTGCAACCTAGTTTGCTAGATCCATTGCCTGTTGCTGATATGGCCTGGCAGCATATATCCATGGATTTTATTGAAGGTCTGCCTAAATCAAAAGGAAAAGATGTGATTCTGGCGGTAGTGGACAAGTTTACAAAATATTCCCACTTTATTCCACTAGCCCACCCATATTCAACTCTAACTGTGGCTCAAGTATTTGTCGATCAGATCATTCGTTTACATGGTCCACCCAAGCTCATAATTTCAGATAGAGACAAAATATTTACAAGCCAACTGTGGTAAGACATTTTCTCTGCTCTACAGGTAGAATTAAGGTATAGTATAGCATACCACCCTCAAACTGATGGTCAAACAGAAAGGACAAATCAATGCCTAGAAACCTATCTCAGGTGTATGGCAACAGCTGAACCAAACAAATGGATGGCCTGGTTGCCCCTTGCTGAGTACTGATACAATTCTACCTATCACACTGCTCTGCACATGTCACCTTTCCAAGCCTTGTATGGTTTTCCACCACCATTGATATCTGAAATAGCAATTCCTGGCCCAGAAGATACAGAAGCTCAGGATTTCCTTTCTGCAAAACAGCAAATGTTGGAGCAAATCAAGGAAAATTTGGTGCAAGCTCAACACAGGATGAAGAAGTATGCTGATACAAAAAGAAGTGAGAGAGTGTTCCAGGCAGGAGATTTAGTATATCTGAAAATGGCACCTTACAGGCTGGCTGCTTTTGGTTTTAGAGGAGCTCTGAAGCTACAGAACAAATACTATGGGCCATTTCGAATCACTCTCAAAGTGGGAAACTCTACTTACAAATTACAGTTCCCAGATCATGTTAAAATTCATCCAGTTTTCCATGTGAGCCAATTGAAAAAGCACATTGGTCTCAAGTCAATCCCAAGTCCAAACTTACCTGTGGTCACTTCTGATGTTACCATCAAAACAGGCCCAACTGCAGTACTACAGGTTCGGCAAGTGCCTCGCAACAACATCCCAGTTGTGCAATGGTTCATCCAGTGGGAAAATCTGTCGTCAGAAGAGGCAACCTGGGAAGATGCGGACTTCATCAAGTACTCGTTCCCGGAGTTCTTTCGTGCGACCACAGAAGAATGGAGACGGAATGCTACAACGACGTGAGGACTCGTCGTTTCTCAAGAACGGGGCAATGTCAGGACTGAACCGCAGGTGTCTATTTCTTCAGTTAACTGTACCGCTTTAGACAAAACGCTTCGCCTGAAATCAACGGCCAAGATGACTCCTCGCTTTACCGCTCGTCGTTAGCCGTAGATGTATTAATTACTGTTTACTGCACTCTCTTGTCGGTAAAACCTCTGCCTATATAACAGCCAGGTTGTGGCTGAGCTGGTCATCTTTTTCCCCATCGAATGACTTGCCAAGATGGCTTGCTATATACTCTATACACTATACTATCTGAAATAAATCAAGATCTACCAGGAACCCTAGCTGATTTTGTCCTCAATTCTCTGTAATCATACGATAGATAGATCGGGTCCTGACAGGGGGGGGGGGTGCAGGGCGAGTTCCTCCCCGCCGTAGATGTGCCGGAGGCGGTGCGCCCACGGTCCCCGGGCGTGGCGGTGGCGGCCGGTTTCCGCTCGATGATGTGGACCCGGGCTGCCCCGCAGGCGGCCTTCCGCCGGACCGGAGTAGTTGGGGAAGGGAAGGGAAGGGGCGCGCTTGGCACTGCCGTAGATCTGGATTCTGGAGCAGCGCCGCCGCCGTCGGGGAGCAGCACGGAGAGAGATAGGCGGCGAGAGTGGCTCCAAGGAGGACGGCGGAAGCAAATTCACCAAAGGCGAGGGACCTCTCTGCACAGAAGCACTCATTTCATTTCTGTGTGCTACGGATCCCAGCACTGCAATCTGTGCCGTTCATCCCCGATCAAGCGGTCCAGCTTCGCCCCTTCTATTTCTGCGTCCTCAAACCAATCCAGTCGCCACCGGCCGGCCGATGGCGACGAGGGCTGCGGCGGCGCCGTCGTTCCCGGGGAGCCCCTTCGCCCGTCGCTCGCCCCCGTCCCGCGTCCGCCTCGCCTCCTCCAATCCCAAGCCTCCAAGGTCGCCCGCTCGCTGGTAATAGCTTCTTCTTCTTGCCCCTGTCGGGTTCAGCTCCCCCGGCGAGGCCTGAGCTAACAAGGGGATGGTTGTGTGCTCTCCTTGCAGCAGCCTGAGGGCTTCATGTCGTCGTAGGAGACTGTGTGTATGTGCGTGCTCCGGCGAGGTTGGTCCGGACAACGCCTCGGCAGCATCACCGCCGGCGGTGAGAACCCCCTCCCCCGCGGCTATGGATGAACCGGTGTCCGTGTTGCCTGCCTTTTGCTCGCGGTGGTTAGGTTAATGAAAATTGGACTAGTTGAGTAGGCGATTCCGCAGTTGTGGATTTGGCAGCAATATTATGAACTATGGTTAACTGCTTCAGATATCTACCAGTTAACTAATTACTAGGACTTTGGATCTGAAATGAAAATTGCCAATGTATTGCTTGATAACACAGAGATATAGAACGTCATCCATGTGTCAACCTGGTGCTGTCAACTCACTCAGGGGGTCACAAGAGGCAGCAGTGTGGAGTACAATGCGTTGCAAACCACGACTCTGAATGATGATGTACGATGTTCAGTATGGCCGTCGTTATCAACCTTAAGCTTGTTAGATTATTATTAGAATGAGGTGTGGTTTGCCTTTTATGCACCGGTTCAGATCACTTGTTGAATACGCTTATGCAACCCTATTCCGGTTCAAATAGAAATGCCAAACATATCATAGACGAGGTACCTTTTGCGTTCTTTCAGTCTTGTACTTTTAGGCATTTTAATTACGCAGTCCCCCACATAATACTAATGCAGCAATGTGCCCACCAGAATTTGGCACAGACCATAGCTATTGAATTGGGTAAGCTGAAAGCTTAATGGTGTAGATATTCATCCTTATATAACATACTAAATTGTCTTGTATGAAAACACACTTGTTGCCACACTGGTGGGAATAACTGAACAGACATAACTCTTGTTCTCAATGATGGTGAGTCATTTTGAATTGGTGATACTTTCGATCAAATATTATTTCAGTATTTTTTTTACACCATTTACATTGAAATTGAAGTATCATACTGCGGATTAACCGGTTGGCTATAATGGCTTTGAAACAACATACTTTCTTATGTGATATTTCAGGAAGCTAGTTTTGATATAAAGCTTCCTAGAAGAAGCTTGCTTGTTCAGTTTACCTGTAATAAATGTGATGCAAGGACAGAGCGTTTGATAAACAGGGTGGCCTATGAAAGAGGAACAGTTTTCCTTCAGGTAAATTGTTCAGCTTGTTTATTTGCTTAAATTGTACAGCCAGCAGTTATGCTCATTTATTTCCTGAGATATGCTGTTCATTACTTCCTAACATGCACTGCACACACAGTGCGCTGGGTGCCAGGTGTATCACAAGTTTGTTGACAATCTTGGTCTAATTGTCGAGTATGACCTACGAGAAGAAAATGGGGTGAAGACTTGTACTGAAGACTGATTTGGAATGTTTCATAGAAGCCAGGCATGCTAAGTTTTTTTCCTCTAAATATATTAGGTTTGAGTCTTGACAATATTGACTATTTGAACCTTGTAGACTGCTTATATTGAACAGTATTTGTGCATTGAAATGGCAGCTTGCTCAGTTCATAACTGGGTTTATATGCACTCAAATAGTATCACAATTCACAATACCAGATTACCTTATTGTTACCAAAATTGATCTCATTATAGCAAAACGACACATTGTTGCTGGAAGTTGCTGGCACAAATTGTATGATATTCGCACTGTATACACATCATCATACTTTGCTCCCATCTTGCTGACCTTGATTGTTTTAAACATCGCTTTTCTCTTGCTCTTCCTCCTTGGCCACCTGGTCCACATTTTCTGTTTTGCCAGCGCCATCTATCTTTCCCTTGAGGAACTGGATAAGTAAGACCTTCGAGTGTGATGCCTGTCTCTTCATTACTCATGAACACCTCTGCTACCTCTGCTGGAGACCTCCTTGATCATTGATGTTTTCCAAAAGATCTTGGCTACCAGAATATGCTACTCCTGTTGAAAATTGAAATGCAGATGGAATTACATAATCAGGTGAATTCATATGCAAGGGCAAGGGGAAAATGAATGCAAAAGTAGACTACGTACAGACCTAAGGCAGGTCTATAATTAAAGTTTCTTGGTCAGTGTAGGCGGGGCACACTCCGGCAGTGTTGCCACAGACCTATAATTTCCAGTTGATGAAAAGGAACCGAATCATTTACCAATTTCGATGGGCTGAACAAAGATAGTAAAAGGGGGCCTCTTTCCAGCGAAGCAAGTGTGCACCAGTCCTTTTTTAGTACAGAAAATCATGGTAAAACTCTTTGCAGTCCATGTATAAACCCAAAACAATATAATGATACATTCCTAGAACTCTTTGCAGTTCATGTGTAAACCCAAAACAATTGCAGTTCATGTGTAAACCACACACAAAAAATGTAATGATACATTCCTAAAACTCTTTGCAGCTCATGTGTAAACCTAACTTGAAGGAGTATTGTAGCTTTTTCGTAAATACTTTTCTATAGTAGCCCCAAAAGGTTTTAACTGATACATCCGTGAACCATGTTGCCAACTATGACCTGAAAGGAACTAAAACCTGAAGGATAAGAACGGTACCATCATTCAAGCTCAAAGGTGATCATACCTAATTGTTGCAAGCTTGAAGTAGGCACCAATTCGGTGCTGAATTGTGATTTTTTGTCCAAAAAGACCACCTGCACACTCGAATTGTCAAAAGAGACCACCTGCGACGGAAAATGCTAGATCAGACCCCCCCTGCCACCACCAGCGGAGGCGGCTGGGGCCTGTCGCCACCAGCGCTGGCGGCCGGCCGGGCGGGTGGGGCCTGCCGCCAATGGCCGAGGCGGCAGGGGGGAATCCCGTTTCGGCTGTGCCCGCGACGGAACGGACAGAGGCGGTGGGACCTGCCGCCAGCAGCCGAGGCGGCAGCGCGGGCCCGGCCGCCACCAGCCCCGGCGGCATCTCCGCGGTCTGTCCCAGCACTGCGCGACGCGACGTTGGCAGCGCTGATTCCCAGGTACTGCTAGCCGACGCACGGCGCGGAAAACGATTTAGACGGCGCTGATTCCCACGATGCTCATATTCGCTGGTGCGCGGGAAACGGCTGAAATGCTGATTCATGCTGTCCAGGGCAGTGCACGCGCGACAGCGCTGCTTTTTTAAAGGATGCTGATTCCCGGGCGCGTTCGAAACAGCGTTGCTGTTGCTGCGGCGGACGCGAGAGGAAATTCTAACGCGGTGTGCCGACACTACAGTGTCCGTATTCTTTTTATACACGATGCCAGCACTCTCTCTCGCGCACACACTGCCTACTCTCTCGCGCGCACTCTCTCTCGCGCACACACTGCTCCCTCTCCTATCTTTCTGACTGTTAAGAACACGGAGGAAGCATAGCTCAGCAGGTCAGAGCAGTCCATTTTTGTTGGTTGTGTTCGCATGCATGATGTTTTTACTTCGTTTGATTAGTTTCTAAGTATGTATTATCTGTTGTTTTAGGTAATATTTCATCAGTTTGTGAAGTAATTTGGAGCTTCAGGAGTATGATTTGCCGTGTGAAGTGAACTACTAAGTTGAAGATCAAGGTATGATCTTTGCAATACATGAATATTAGTGTGCATGCACATTGGAAATTAGTTAGTTCTGTAGCCCGTCATTAGCTATGCGATGTTAACTTCTTGGAAGTAATATTTGTCAGAACAGTATGTTGAAGATGTTATAGATCAATGTACTATTTTTTGGACATGCAAGATGTTGTTATTTTTGTCTGTAAGTCGTAATTAGGACTTGTGTTAAACGTTTAGGTTGAGTTAGTGCCAAAATTTGGACAACAAATTTTTGACTGTATTGTAGCTGAGTGATATGCCTTTAAGATGCATCATTGTCATTAGACATGCAAGAAGTTCTAAAAATGCTAATTAAGAAACCGCAGTTGGTCATTTACATGATTAAATGTGTTGTTATTTCATGTGTCATGTTTATTAATAAGTGTTATAGTTGGGAAATCGTAGGTCAACTTTATTAGCTAATTTGGTAAACTAGGAAACCGTACATGACATGCAACATAAGTGCTAATATCGTTGATTAAATGTATGTAATTAGGTAAAGAAAATATCGTCTGAGTAGCAAACAAGGAGGAGATGACGTGATTGAAGAAATTGTTTTTCGGTCTTCGACGTCCCTTGTGAGGTGATGACCACATGCATTGCATGATTAAATGTGTTGTTATTTCATGTGTCATGTTTTTTAATAAGTTCAGTAGTAAGGAAATCATACGTAGACTTTATTAGCTAATTTGGTAGAGTAGGAAACCGTAAATGAAATGCAAGATAAATGCTAATATCCTTGATGATGTATGTAAACCGTAAAAGAAAATATCGTCTGGGTAGCAAACTAGGAGGAGATGACGTGATTGATGCAAATTGTTTTTCGGTCTTCGGTTCCTCTTTAGAGGTGATGACCACATGCATGCTACTGCTACTTTGAAACTTTTGGCAGCAGAAGAAAATTGTGCGTCTAATTTTTTTTTCATGTGATAATAGGTCGACCTCGTTGATATATTACCGGTGATATATTCACGCTAACGGATTTTTCTATTCGGAAGGATATCCTTATTGAACAAGAGGTATAAATGATGTGGTGTAATTTTTTTGAACAATTATTTTTTGTGTTGATGTACTGCTGTGAATGATGTTACTGTTGTGTTGTGAATATTAGTCGGATTATTATATGTAAATAAACGATTATTACCGTAAGTTATTAGAATATAAATTGACTAACGATGTAAATATGGCTGCTCGTTAGGTACTATGGAAAATTTGTTAGTGTTCTATGGGGACATCGTACGCGACGGTCCTTCCGGTGTGGATGTGTCTAGGTGCGAGATGACTACGGTTGTAGTGAGAGACATGGTTAATGTAGGGTATGCGGCAGTTAGAAGGTGCATCCGATCGATGTTTGGTTCAGCGATGGATGGAAAAAAAATTACCATGGAGGCTTTCGTGGTTGACGGAGGAAATGATGGGACAGTATCCCGTTGGGGTCTGCGGCGGGTTACTGGTGAAAAAGCCTGGGCGTCGTACATGGGGTTTGCAAGCAATCCCAATAACTCCATGTTTGGACAGCCCATGGTGTATGTGGAGTTCATTTCTGTCACTGATGTCGCCGAGTGCAGTAGCGGGGCTGGTGAGGCCGAGTTGGCCATCACTGTAGCCCCCAGCGCCGGTCCATCGGAACCAACAGGCGGCCAACAAGTGTATGACACAGGATATTGGTCTGCGGTCATTGACATGAGCGAACACGTGGAGGGATTGCCGGAGGCGCTAGATGATGACGATGATGGTCATTCTTCTGCCTCTTCGGAATCAGATGATGATGAAGTTGTTCCTCCTGAGAAGGCGGTCGCTCCACCAATGAACCCAGAGTTTTTACAGGTTATGAGCATCACCAATGAATTTCACTCTGTTTCTGGCCTGGAAGCGGGAAGTCTGGCCGTTGGGCAGATTTTCCCAGATAAGAAATCTGCTTACCAAGCAATGAATAGCTATGCAATTGCCATACACCGGCAGCATAAAGTGATGCAGTCTGATAAAAAGGAGTTGAAGGTCATATGCATCCATCGCGAGTCGAATGGTTGCCGCGGAAGAGTTATTGCTCGCCGGAAGCCTGGGGTATGTCAGCCATGGCATGTCACAAAAATAGTGGAACATGGCTGTGAGCAAACCGGCACTCTTCCAGACCACCGCAATGTGACTGCAGAATTTGTGTCACAGATCATGCAAACAACTGTGCAGGAAAGTCTTAATATTAGTATTAGGGCTTTGCAAAAAACTGTAGCTGATCAGATTGGCTTCACTGTCAGCTACAGCAAGGCAAGGCATGCAAAGGAAAAGATATTCCAGAGGTTGTATGAAACCTATGAGGAGGCGTATTCTTTTGCCCCCAGAATGCTGCATCAGATAGCAACTGCTAACAGGGGGACTCAAGTTTTCCGGAAACAACGTCCAAACCCAATGAACCGGGACGAGCTTATCCTGGACCGCTTATTCTGGGCATTCGCCCAGACTATACAAGCATTCAAGCATTGTCGTCCGGTTTTATCAATCGATGGTACATTTCTCACTGGAAAGTACAAGGGCACACTATTGGTGGCAATTGCTGCAGATGCAAATAATCAACTTCTACCTATTGCGTATGCAATAGTCGAGAGCGAGAACAAACATAGCTGGCTGTGGTTCCTGAGTTGCCTGAAGATGGGGGTCGTCAAAGATCGCGAAGGGGTTTGCATCATCTCTGATCGCAACACTGGGCTATTAAGCGCGCTCGACATAATTAAGGCTTCAGAAGATCCAGACTGGAAGTGGCCCGATCTGGAGACAAGGTGGTGCATGCGGCATTTGGCAGCTAATTTTTATTCCAAATTCAAAAACAAAGATTGGTTCAAGTTATTCAAGAGGATGTGCATGCAGAAAACTGAAGCCAAAATGAATGCTATCTGGGCAGGTATCAATGGTGAGATCGAGCGCGCATCCCTGCCGGAGAGAGAAGACCAGAGGGGCCGTCGGACAGCAATAAATTTGAGCCAGTGGATCAGCGAGAATTGTCCCGATTTGTACAAGTGGGCGCAGTCTCACGACAGTGGGGCTCGGTACGGTATAATGACAAGCAACATGTCAGAGGTGTACAATGGTGTTCTTAAAGGGGTGAGGGCCCTACCTATCACAGCACTAATCGATGAAACTTGGAACCGGACTGTGTCATACTTTGCAGACAGAGTCATAGTCGCCAAGGCACTGGTTGATTTGAACAAGCCATGGTCTGAGAAGATGCAAAGACATCTTGATGAGAAAGCAAAGAAGTCACAAAGCCATGGTTGCAGGAAGGTAGATGCACTTAGGAATAAATGGGAAGTCAATGTGCGAGCCAAGTTTGTTAAGGGTCACCACAGAGGATCAAAAAAACAAGCTGTGACCCTTGGCACAACCTCGTGTGAGTGCACTTGCAACAAGCCCAAGCTTCTGGGATACCCTTGCAGTCACGTACTCCGGGCAACTGCCGATCAAAAAATCAGTGTCGAACCATACGTATCGCCGTTCTTTAACATGCACAATTTATACAACACTTGGAACGGTGAGTTCTGGGCATGGGGCATTGATATGAACTACAAGCTATTGTGGCCAGACGGGTCCAAATGGGTTCCTGATCCCAAGTTGATGAGAACCACCAAGGGACGGCGTCAGTCTAGGCGTCATCGCAATGACATGGACCATAGCCAGTCGGGAGAAGAAAAGCGATGTCGCGTTTGCAGGTGCCCTGGACACTCGCGTAGGGAATGTCCGTATCGTACCAACAACACCGCATGATATTTAATCATGCTATGTATTTTTGTTTCATTTAATCGTGATGTAATGTAATCTTCGGATATTTAATTTCATTTCATCGTGATGTAATCTTCGGATATTTAATTACATTTAATCGTGATGTAATGTAATCTTCGAATATTTAATTTCATTTCATCGTGATTTAATCTTCGGATATTTAATTACATTCAATCTTGATGTAATGTAATCTTCGAATATTTAATTTCATTTCCTCGTGATTTAATCTTCGGATATTTAATTACGTTTAATCTTGATGTAATCTTTGGATATTTAATTTCATTTCATCGTGATTTAATCTTCGGATATTTAATTACATTTAATCTTGATGTAATGTAATCTTCGAATATTTAATTTCATTTCCTCGTGATTTAATCTTCGGATATTTAATTACATTTAATCTTGATGTAATCTTCGGATATTTAATTTCATTTAATCGTGATTGCAGGTTATGGCCGAAATGCCAGCGGTTTTGCAGCGGCATCACGATGCCCACCACCGTTGCCACCTTTTCTTAAACCCGAATCATGAAAATCCTCCTCAGACTTTCAGACTTCGAACCGTAAAGAACACATGGCCAATACACAATTATTTCCGTCAACACCTTCAGGCTTATGGACTCCTTCATTTTGCTAACCTCGCAACTCGTCCAGGCACTTTCACTTCTGACCCATCGCTTTTGACATCCCTCGTTGACCGATGGAGACCTGAGACCCACAGCTTTCACTTTCGCTGTGGAGAGCTCGCACCTACGCTAAAAGATGTGTCAATGATCATAGCTTTACCAATTAGAGGTGAGCCAGTGGTCCCTCCACTAGTTCCTGCAACTTGGCCAGAATATGTCTCGGTCCGTCTTGGGCTTACAATGCCAAAATCAAATCGTCCTGGTCCGCCTCGGGGTGTCCCACTCAGCTGGCTTTTTAATAACTTTGAAACGTTATCTAGCTACGCTGATCTTGAGACGAGGAAGAGACACTTGTTTGCATATTTGTTGTGGCTATTTGGTGTGATGTTTCCTAATTCTCATGGTGAGGTAGTCCTCCCTGGTCTCATCTACTTTGCCGCAAAGATAGTGGACGAACCTTTACCCGCGGTTCCAACATACAGCTTTGGTTCTGCTATACTTTCTCACACATATAGAGGGTTGTGTGATGCCACTCAGAAATCTTCATTCGCAGCTAAAGCTCCATTACTTTGTGTCTCGTACGAGTTTCTACAATTGTGGTCATGGGAATACCTACCTGTTGGACGACCCCAGATAGTAAATCCCGTAACCCCATACGACTGTGGTGAGGGCATTGTAACTATGTCCAGCCGGTGGACGCTCGGTCGGAAAAAATGGGCTACAAAAATTGCAAAAAGTTGTTACCCCATATACCATGATCAGTTTGAGCTTCTTGAGGACTCACTAATCACATGGAACCCGTGGACTGAGCTACACATTAACATGGTATTTGGTTCGCAACCCATCCCAGTGGAATGCGTGAGAGATAGTGGCTTCTGGATGACTCGTTGCAATTTACTATGTCTGTGGTTTGTTGAACCGTACAATCCTGACCGTGTCATGAGACAGTTCGGTCTACATCAAGATATTCCACCACCTGTTCCAAGATGTATCGACGAACATACTCATAAGTAAGATGCGACCTCCCTAAGTAGTTAATGTCTTTTTAATTCATAAAACTTACGTTCTGTTACGTATATTTCAGGATCAACAATAGTGGCAGAACTGGTGTCGATTACCGTGAAGAGAACATTCAATGGGTAAACCAGTGGAATAATGAAGCAATGGAAATGATAGTGCATGAACATAGGTAAATTTTATTTACGGTAATTTATGTACATAAACAAGTTCATGTAATTATTTAATTATGCAGACCGTACGACGCGACTACAACACAAGCGTATTACGAGTGGTACTGCATGAGCACGCGTACTCGACTGACGTATCAACCACCTACGATGCCAACACATCCCACACATATGGAACAGTTGCAGAGACGGATAGACACATCATCAGCTTACTATCGTGACCACACGGTAATCATCAACAACTTACTATTCAAGTCCATCATTTCATGAACAATTCAAGCAACCAACAACCTATTTTTTTAGATTGATATTTGCAACGAAGTAGGGGAGATGGCGAGGGAAGGCATGCAAGCCCGAGACACACCAGGTCGAACGTCTGCCTTAAAAAAAATTAGTGAATTCGTCGCCAAAACAATGAGATGCGGTAGACGGAACGATGTTGACACTGGAGCGTACAACATGCCGGAACCGAGGTCAGCTAGAACGAGTGCAGCGCCGTTGTCATCCAGGCGGTGGGGAGAGGGTCCAAATACTACAACGACATTTCCACGACATGACTCGTCTCTGCCACTACAGGGGCATACATCCCAGGTAAATGTTGCAGGCTTGGATTCCATGCCCGAGCAGACTCATTTCGTGGACCAAAATGCGGACACAGGATATGGCGCATACACCCAAGGCGACGGATCTCAGCTGTATCCCTCCACGCGAGGGATTAGGATGCCCGAGGAGACTCGTTTTCCTGACATAAACCAGCACACTAGGGGCGAGGGATCACAAAGCTACAACACCGCTCAGGTATGTTCAACCATAACAAGCAATTACAAGCGTACAACATTTACATGACTTTTATTTACGTACGGTTTTTCTGTGCAGGAAAGTAATAATACATCATAGGAAGATGAAGAAACCCAGCGTGGCGTAAACAAAGACATACTCACGGAATCCCTTAATCCGTACAATCTTGACCGTGTCCCAGGATTATTGAATGACTTTTTCGAGACGGACGTTATTGGCCCATCTTATATCCCTTCCCAGTCACAACCATACACCTATAATTTCGAATCATCATCTCAATATGGATTGCAGACTCCACCACCTATGCATGAGTCGCAGACACAGGAAGAAGAGGGGCAGTACGGTCGTGGTCTTCGTGAACACCGACCCCCTACTCGCTTGTCACCTTCCGGTCGTCGGGAAAGGCCAGCTGGCCGTCGTCGCGTAGGGTGATTCGTCTATCTATGTGTGCGAACTATTGTATCTATCTATGTCAGTTTCCAACTTTCAGACTATTCTCATGTGTGAGGACTTATCTATGTATCAGACATCCTTCATGTATGTGTTACTATCTATGTATGAGTCATTATCTATGTAAGAGACTAATTTGTTTTCAAGACACTGTCTACTTCATATTAGTAGTACATCTGAATTAAACGGTACGACTCAACTAAACGGTACGAGATACATTTCCAAACAGACTACAACAGATAATTAAGATAGAAGTACATCTGAATTAAACGGTACGACTTAACTAAAAAAATACATCCCACAAACTACATGAAGTCATCGTCGTCATCCTCCGTTGATGCAGCACTCTTGCCCTTCGACGGTGCGGTACTCTTGCACTTCGACGATGTAGGTATCTTGGCCTTGGTGCTCGGCATGAAGAGGTCGTCTTCGTCCTCACTGTCTGCTGACCATAAATCTGAATTATTCCTTCCAAGCCTGATGTAAGATTCACTCTTATGCAGTTTGACCTTCTGCCATCTGCCATGCAACCTGAGAAGTTCTTTCCGTATCTCCTCAAATGTCCTGGGAGGCCACCCACTCCTAGCTAATGAGTGAGCCAACTCATTCATTATGGTGTCACTACTGATGAGTTCCTCCCATGGAACTACTCTATCGTCGATCTTGAAATTGGCGGCTAGACGGAGAAGACGATCGGACATACCAGTGTGAAAACTACGATCAAAAGGATAATGGGACATCTCCACGAAACTACACTTGGCTGCTCACCCACCTTACTGCCGAGGGGGTTTTATAGGTTCAGAAGAGAAGATGGCGGGAAACAATGGCGGGAGAGAAAGGCGGGAAAGAAAATGGCGGGAAAGTAGGGCGGGAAATAAAATGGCGGGAGAGAATGGCGGGAAAGAAAATGGCGGGAAAGAAGGGCGGGAAAGAAAATGGCAGGAAAGAAGGGCGGGAAAGAAAATTGAAAATAACATGCATAAAATAAGATACATTAAACTGTTGAAATTAAGATGCATCGAAAATAGCATCGAAAATAACATGCATAAAATAAGATACATAAAAATTAAGATACAACTTGCTGCGAATTTTAAGATACAACTTGCTGCAATGCGAATTTTAGGATACAATAACATAAATCTACTGAGTCCAACGTGGATATTTTCCTTTTCCATCACTAGCTTCTTCTGCTGCCTTGGCTGCACGAGCCCTTTCTTTCTTTATCTGCCTCTCAGCCTCACGGGCCTCCTGTCGCTGTCGTTGAACCTCCGCCAGTCGAAGTGCCTCTTCTCGGTTTTTCTTCTTCATCTCATCAAGAAAAGCCCTCTGCTTCACACAGTACTCTTGTCACTCTCTCTCCTGCTCTGCTTTCTCCTCTGCTGCCGCCTTCGCGCGGCGCTCTTCCACGTCCAAACTTGCCCATGCACGACGACTTCTTTCATGAATCTCGGTTACCGCCCAGTCTGGTTTTTTCGTGTCAATCCAACGATAGTACATGCACAGAGACGGAGGAGACTACAACAAAAATAGAAATAGAAATATCAAATCAATAATAATATCAACAACGTCTTTATTCTTGATGACTGAAACATACCGGAGGCGTGACGTACGGTGAAATAGCAACGGGTGGATCTTCCTCATAATTGGCGCACATGAAAAACTTCATGCCCAACCAATCTGAAAAATCCGTCACCTCCCTCACCTTGCAGAGATCGCCACACCAACAACGAAGTACTTCCATCCCCCGAGGCAAAGTCGCACTCTTCATTTTCTTAGGCCTAATGCTTTGATCCGAGCAAGGCAAACTCATGCTGAATATTAAAAAACATGACACATGAAATAACAACACATTTAATCATGCATGTTAAAAAACGTTTAATCATGCATGTTAAAAAACATGACACATGAAATAACAACACATGAAATAACAACACATTTAAAACCAAAACGTTTAACATAAATCCTAATTACGACTTACTGAGAAAAATAACAACATCTTCAACATACTGTTCTAACAAATATTACTATAAATGCAAATGACGGGCTATAAAATATCTCATATGAAAACGTTTATAACTTTCAAAAGTAAACATCGCATAGCTAATAACGGGCTAAAATACTAACTACTTTCCAACGTGCATGCACAAAATAATTCATGTATTGCAAAGATCATACCTTGATCAAATTACTCCACTTAGTGTGTGCGCGCCAGAGAGTAAGCAGTGTGTCTGTGCGAGAGAGCAGACATGGTGTGTGTGTGAGAGAGCGCTGGCATCGTGTATAAAAAGAGTACGGGCACTGTAGTGTCTAGCAATCAGCAGCAGTGTCTAGCAATCAGCAGCAGCACGCAAATTTTCCAATCAGATAAAGCACGCAGACAGCATGAATCAGCATCTACTACAAAAAGAGAAAGCAGTTGTCGGCCGTTTCCCGCGCGGCTCGGCCGATTCCGTGCCTCGTTTTAAGCACTGTTTACCTCGTTTTCAGCGCAGTCAGGCGCGTCGGCTAGCGACAGGTGCCGCCGGGACTGGTGGCGGCCGGGCCCGCGCTGCCGCCTCGGCTGCTGGCGGCAGGGCCCGCGCCTGCCGTCCGTTCCGTCGCGGGCTCAGCCGAAACGGGATTCCGCCCTGCCGCCTCGGCCATTGGCGGCAGGCCCCACCCGCCCAGCCGGCCGCCAGCGCTGGTGGCGGCAGGCCCCAGCCGCCTCCGCTGGTGGCGGCAGGGGAGTCTGATCTAGCATTTTCCATCGCAGGTGGTCTCTTTTGACAATTCGAGTGGGCAGGTGGTCCTTTTGGACAAAAATTCCTGAATTGTTGCCATGTCTACAAGTAAGGATATGACTGCATCCGGTGCTGAATCCATCCAAATAGAAGGAGGAGAAAACTTAGTTATCCTAGCTAGTTCATGAGCACGATGTGCTCAAGCTTTAATAAAGGAAGGAATTTCATTACCGGTGATGCAGACGGGCAACTCCCTCCTGGATCGATCAGTCATCAGTGACATGGTGCAACTGTGAAAGCCAGGAGTTATCCTAGCTAGGTCTACACGCCTCTAAAAATGTTCTGTCTGATATGTGCATAGCCACAGTGGAGGCATTCCATCATGCTTCTCCATCTGATCCACCAGAAATCTGAAACAGCCAAGCTAATACTCCCTCCATCCCAAAATAAGTGTCGCAAATTTAATACTAAATTAGTACAAACTTTGTACTAGCTCAACGACATTTATTTTGAGACAGAGGGAGTATTAACCAACATTTTACAAAATTAACTGTAAAGCACATGGCTTTGACGAAATATTCAAAGGTTACATTAGGAAAAGCAAGAAAATCGAAAATTAAAATATAAAGATTGCCTCACTCAAGTTCAACCGAGTGAATAACAGATCTCTACCTATATATATATATATATATATATATATATATATATATATATATATATATATATATATATATATATATATATATATCTTTACCTAATAATAAAGCACGGAGTGCTTCTGTCGGCTCACCGTCGTCGCCCTTTTTTTGCGAAAAAATCCTTATGTTTTTTCTTTATTGAACCCGCAATCCCTATTTTAGTCGATCCGGAACGTTTCGTTTTTTTTAAAATTTTAATAAAAGGGCTATTGCTTCTGCCCGTTCACCGTCATCCTCTTTTTTTTTTACGTTCGTTTCATTCGCACAAAAAGGTTGGCACCAATGGGACTTGAACTCAGAACCTCGCGTAACATCCCACACGCAACAACCAACTAAGCTAGCTACCTGATGCGAACAGAAACAAGTTTTATGTACTTATACCTTCTGCGAACTATTTATACAAAGAGAAAACAACGTCCGGCTGCTGTACGTGCGTAGGCCCATTTAAGTGACACATGCGGCCCGATTACAGTGCAAAAATATTGCTCTCAAATAGGGTCAATATACCTATTGAATAGTCCCACCTTGCTCCCTTACACTCAATTCATGTAACTTATATACGTTTTTAAGTTTTTTGAGATATCAAATAGGCTGGCTCCGGAATAAAAAAACTGAGTGGGTCGCATCTCTATAAAGAGGATTAATATAAAGAGGGAAGAGAAGGAAGGCTCTAGACGGACCATTACAAAATTTGCACGCACGACAAATGAATTTCAATGTGATGGCCGGCCGGTGGCTGCATGGACCCAAATAATTAGAGAACTCTAATTAAACATGACTTGATGGTTGGCTAATATAACGGGATTCATTTGAGATATGAGTTGACTGCTGGATGATAATCCGTGGGGGGGGGGCGTACTTGGCGCAAGAGAAAAAAAGTTGATGCTATTGAGCAGCAGCTCCGAAACGAAGGCAAATAAAATAGCCGCAGACACCATGAGAGATCGGAAAATGAATAACCGAGGCGCTAGACACGGAAACGACGATCCAAATTCGGTTAACGATTGGCTTAAAAATATCGTTTAATAATGATAAAAACAGAAAGCGAAATAAACTGTACCGTTTGATTTTAGTTTCGATTTGGTGTTTGGTTCGTTGGTTTTTATGCCTACCCTGCAGACATCAATGCTGCACAAAGCTGCTCGGCCTAATATTTTAGAGCGGATTAAAAAATCAAGACGTGATTACACTGTCACATTTCTTCTAATGGCTTCTATAATTGTTTATCTCATCCTGGCATATGTTCGCGTGACGGATATACCCAATCTCATCAGCATTTTGCACGTACCCCAGACTGAATAAAACAAAAAATGCCTAGGCGTCGGAGGCAATTTGATGGTGCGACCTCATCAACAATTTTCACGTTAACCTGGACCAATCAATAATTGGAACGTCAAGGCTATGAGTCAATCTGATGGTGTGAGGGCATGCTACGCTAGAACATAGGTCGACGAAGGTCTGCACTCGAGAATTCTTAGAAGTTCTTTTATTTCTATCACATGTGCAGCCTGATTCTTACCCTTGGGCGATGTGTTCTTTTAGAACGAGAGTGATGTTTTTTTTTCTCCCGTTGCAACGCACGGGCATGTTTGCTAGTATATCTCTACCTAATAATAAAGAGAATTGGATTTCTGGTCGTCCGTCGTCGGTAGCGTTTTTGCAAAAAAGTCCCTCGGTTTATAAGAAATTAACCCGCAGTCCCTGGTTTAGTGGGTCTCTATATAAGTTTCAATTTTGCAAAAAAACCCCTGCACCCGCTGTCCTCTCGTCCTCTTATCCATTCCTCCTGCGACAGGGCGACAGGGACGGCGGCTTCGCCCCGGCGACGACCGACGCCGTGCCTCGCGCTGACCCATTCCCGGCCCAATCCTGGCCAGCGGCGAGCTCCCGCGGTGGCCATGGCGGGCGCGCTGGCCGGCAGATGGCGGCGGCGCAAGTCGACGGGGCTGGGGTCGGGAGGAGGAGGAGAGAAGGCAGGGGCTGGCCTACGCGGCGAAGCCGGCGACGGCTGGAGGCGGCGAGGCGGCGCGGGGTCGCCGGCGGGTCGACGCGGGCTGCAGGCGCTCGGGCGAGCGGGAGGCTGCGGGAGCTCCCTGGCGGCGGCGCTCGCGGGCCTGGGCGTCGGTGGTTCGGGCACCCGCCGGAGTGCCCCGCCGGTGACCCGCCTGCCCGAGCGCTGCCGCGCCGTCGCCATCCCCCCTCGCTCCGGTGAGCCAGGGAAGCCACGCCGCCTTGGCCTCTCTCCTTCCCCTCGACCGGCCTCTCCTCCCCGCTGCTTCCAGGCCCCCTCCTCTGCTCGCGACCCAATCGTCCTATGCCGGTCTACCTCCTCGCCTTTCCTTTCTGCCATGGCCGAGGCCATCTCCAGCAGCTCCTCCGCGCTTCTTTCTCCTTCACGTGTTGCACATCCATCCTCGGCCACCTCCAAAGCTGTGAGCCACAGCCACCTCCGTCCGCCGCAGCCACCTCGGCAGACCAACGTCATCACGCCCCAGCCTCGCCTGTTCCAACGTTGCCGAGCCTTCATCCATCTCGAACTCGGACTTGGGGAGGAGTCCATGTGGCCTTCGACTTGTAGTTCAGTCCGAGGAGGAGATGTACAGGAGCACGGGGCCGTCCGCTACGCTGAAATTGATGCCATAAAAAGGAACCCCTGGACTGCAATTAGATTGCATCGCAAGTTTCCTGCCCGACATCGCTGTGCCGCAAGTTTGCAACATCGTCGTTCCTGTATACTGTCGATTTCACCGGAGATCCGTCTGCACGTGCTTCACCATCCACCAGGACTTCGTCTGACCTGAGGTACGTACTATATCTGATGCCAAGCTGCATCCCTGAACCCTGGTAGAAGAAGACGAGCTTGTTTGGATCCTCCTGGTCGGTGATGAACATGGGCGTATGCCTGATTATTACGTGATGCTACAAAGTGTCAATTGCTTCTGCTTCTATTTTTGACCTGCGTGATGTGCAGCTGCTGTTTGCTGTGAATTATGCGTAGTGACATCTAATCTGCTCGTGCAATTCTCAGTAATCTCATCGTGGGGCACAAATAGTTAGTTTTGATGCCAGCATATGTAGTGGAGATGATGAGTCGAAAAATCAAGCATGAGCATCCCATCTGGTGTACTCTTAGCCTGATTAGATATGTATCTTAGCCAGCCTATCTGGTTTGTTGAGAAATTCAGAAACTGCTTGATGCCATGTGTTGATGAGGTGTTGAGAATCTATTCTTGAATTAATAGGGTTCTCTAGGTATGTCAATGGTTCCAGATACTGGCAGGGTCTGTAGCTGATTGTAGTTTGCGTGTACCTTTGAAATTTGGTGGTTTCCATTTACCTTCTTGAAAGACAGACTACTGTGATTTAGTATCATCTGGCTGGAGCTATTGAGCAATTATGAAATCTTGTGGCACTCAAAGACTGGCTACTGTGATCGAGTATTATCGGTTCTGGCGTATGATGGAACTGTAGCTCTGTGATTTATGTATTGTTTTGCAGTATCATTCGGTTCTGGCGTATGATGGAACTGTAGCTCTGTGATTTAGGTGCCTAGAGATTGGAACTGTAGGCTTTTATTTTTAACAGCTGAGCTGGTTGAGAAATTTCAAGTTAGTAATGGACGAACGGTTACCGTGGTTTGTTCACAAACATTCCGAAGAGCTGCAGTTTTTAATTTAAAGTTTAAATTTTAAACAGACTTGCCATTCACACTTAAATGATATAGAAACAGAAGGAGGCTAAGATTTAACTTAAACACATTTGCCATTCCTTTTGTTTACTACCTGAGAATACCACATTGGCAGAATTTGAAAGAATTCTGGGTATGCTGCTTTGATTGGTTATACATATTTTCTTCAGCTTCTAATTTATGTGATGTTACAAAAGTGTCTATTGCTTCTGCTTCTAATTTATGTGATGTTACAATGTTCCAATGGTAGATTAGTTAATGTTTCCTGATTTTTGATAGTATTTGCCAAACGAAAAGGCATGTAACTATTGGAGAAAATTTGTATGCTATTTGCTGATGCCTGACGATGATTTTTGCTGATTATTAGGGATGGCACTCAACTTAAATTACAGTGGATAAATTACAGTGTAGTAATATATAATTTGGTCGGTTCGTGTTGCTGTGTTACTACCTCTTATCCCCAATTTGATCAAAACTGCGACGCTTATTTGGGGCTGAGCTGTTGCCCCTTCCATCAAGCTTTTGTTTTTTTAGAGATTTATTTAGAGATGGTAACTGAGCAGTAGATTTTTATCTGCAGCATCATGTCGCCATTGAGTACGCCGGAGGAACTGGCACCGAGTTCGCCTTTGAGTACGCCGGAGGAACCAGCACCGAGTTTGCCGGAATTCTTGGTCCAGAGAAGCACCATGAGTCCAACGGTGGCTACAACAGAAGTATGTGATGCCTCAACCTCCCTCAAAAACAGCCCTGCTGTTGCCCCTTCCATCAAGCTTTTGTTTTTTTAGAGATTTATTTAGAGATGGTAACTGAGCAGTAGGTTTTTATCTGTATTGTTTGATTTTTTGCATGCACCGTGGCTGGACAGATTATGCTGCAATCTATCATATATCTTCTAGGCCAATTACTGAATAAATTTGACGATGGTTGATTCGGCAAAGTGTACTGATTGCTTAGTATAGATTGAAGCAGATTATGCGTCGGTGGGGCTGACAACTGAAGGAACTGCAGCCTCATGGTGGCGCCGCGTTCCCTACTTTATTGTCCATGCTTCATAACATTTTTTCAAGAATAAAAATCATGACATGCATCCATGAGCACTCCTCTTGACTCGATTGTGTGCTTTAGGGACCGAAAGCCTAGCAGTAATTGGAGTGGTCTGCCACTCAACATCCTCTCCAGCAACACCACAAAATGCATACAGTTCCCTTTGATGTTTACATATAGCTTTAATTGGGGAGCTGTTTTTGCCACAGTAGCAGAGTTTTCAGATTTGAAACTGATAATTAGCATGCTTTTAAGTATCAGTTTGCTTTTTTACGACTGCATCTACCTTTATATATACCTAAGTGGGTTTTCTAAAGCAGTTTATTTATGTTGTAACTGCAGAAAACAAATGACATCGCTGAAATGAACATTCCAGAGGATTTCGATAGCCGACCTTCAAAAAAAGCAAAAATTACTGAATCAGGTGTTTTGGAGCCATCACCAATATCAGCATCTAATCCAGTTTCTGAATGTTTTGAATCAATTGTGCCTGAATCAGATAATCAGATAGATCATGATCCATTGCCATCACCTCCATCACCGTCTAGCTCGACATTAACTCCTGTTTTAACATTACATGGTGTCAAGGAACCAGATCTAAATAAAGGGATCAAAGTTGATGAGACATATGATTATCTCCCACAAGGTATTTGTTTATTTATTATGTATACTTTCGTATTTTATATACTTAAAATATTTTATTTTATGCAGACTATACATTGACCGACCATGATCTATGTGCTCATATAGCAATAGAATCATCTTTGTCAAAACAATTGCTCGTTCAGATAGATGGAAGTTGTGTCTTGCAAAATCAATTGATGTGCCTGCTAAATGAAAATGAGTGGGTAAATGATGATGTAAGTACCCTTACTCAAACAGGAAAAAGATTCTAATCACTTATATGTATTAATAATGTTTTTTTAATTTAAAAATTATAGGTGATCAATGCATATATATGTTGTATAAAGGACCAAATACATCTCCAGGATGATAATAAAGTATATTTTGAGAGTCCATTTGTTACCTCACTATTTAAACGAGATGGCGAACTTGGAATACAAAAAGATAGTGCCTTCATGACAGAGACCGTCATCGAATATATGCAGCATGACATGGTAATATCCATATTCATAATTTACATGATCTAGGTTTCATACGTTTTCATTTATTATTTTCCTAATTATCTTTATTACAGATTAAACTTCCAATAAATGCCAACAACACACATTGGTATTTAGCTGTTGTGAACACAAAAAAACGTGAGGTTCAAGTACTGGACTCATTGTGCTGGAACTTTGACCGAGATGATCTCGCTCATACGGTTAGTTACAACACCGTTTTTAATATACTTCGCTAATGTGTATCATTTCTGACCATTGTTTTATTTTTAGCTACGAGGAGTACAATTTCATTTGGACCTTCTTAAAAGTCAAAACTTGGTAAAAGACAATTGGAAAGACGTTGATCTTACTGAATGGAAGATCACAGAACAATTACAAAAGGCAATTCAAAAAGACAGTTCTTCATGTGGTTTGTTTATGGTCAAATTTATGGAATATTTCAACGGATGTGCACTATCCTACCCAATTACACAGGTATATATCTTTTTAAAATTAAAAAGTATGCTAATTTCACACAAAAAAATAAATAACTTACTAATAATTGTTTGTTTTGCACAGGAAATGATTACTTCTTTTAGGTTTAAGTTAGCCAGCATACTATTATGTTGGAAAACAAACACTGCAGCAAGGACTACAATCGTTGAAGAAAGTAACGATGACAGCAAGGGAGATCCTGATGATGTTCAAATATTAGAAAGCCTAGATGATATAAAAAAATCAAAGCAAAAAATCCCACTATCTGTTGAAAATAAGTACAGATCACTAATATCTATTCTTTCTAATATGAGCGTACATGAATTAACATCTGGACTCTGTAGCTTCATTAAATCAATCAATTACACCGAGATTTTAGAGTAAGTCATTTCAAATTAGTTTTGCAATTGTAAATTATCTTACTTATTTTCTTAATGGTTTATTTTATTAATTTTATCATTATCAGAAAGTATGGATCCAAAGTTCAAAGCCAATATCCAATTAGCTTGACTCTCAAAAAACTACAAGAAATGCTAAAAGATGATTTACCCATGGACAAAGATTGCTTTAATTTGGTTGTACGGAAGATTATGTTTGATGACATCCAAACGGCACAAAAAACAAAACATTCGATATCGAAACATTATCTGGACATGAAATTTTGGGTATGTTCTTATATTTATTATATACTTTCTTTTCTATATTCTAATCTTAAAATCACTTTTCTAATCAATTATTTTGTATACTAGATGACTACTGATTTTGGACGGCACCCAGACTTCCGTAAGAAGTTAGATGTGGAACAACTAGCAAATTATGTTCGTAATTGGCCTGGTATAAAATATAATGTTTCAACATGCAAAACGGTAAGAGCACTTTTGTTTACTTTAGGCCACAATTTTTTTAATTACATCTAATATGTAGCCTATTTCAGATCCATATTCCAGTACAATCCAACGGTGAATTCATTCTATTCACATTGGACAAAGATACCAGAACTGTGTACATTTTGGACGCTGCTCCTATTAATCCCATATACCGATGGAACCCACTCGCAAAATATGTGCGCAAAATTTTATGGATTGCAGAACACTTACCAAAAGCAATGGCAAAAGCATGCCCTGGGTCTATATGGAACGAGAATATTCTCCTATGGCATCAAAAAATCCTAGATGATATTCCGGTTTACAACAGGTATTTCTCAAGAGATGAAAACTACATATTAAGTATTTTTTGTTTTGAATATGTATAGAATTTAAATTACTAACATATATATTCTTATATAAGGGAACTGTCCGGTTATCTTGTTCCCCTGTTCATGTCCACATGGGAAAATGAAAGACCACATTTGCCAATTTTAAAGGTAAATATCGCGACTGTATAGATCATTAATATTATAATTACACATCTCATTCTAATGTTCTTTGTGTACAACAAATATGGGTGTACAGGATGGATATGAACTCAGAAAAATTATTTTGGGCCAACTGCTAACATTCAAGGACAATGAAAGTGAAGATAACATGCCTGCCAGTGTACTTGAATTCATCAGTTGTATCAGGAAAATCCAATGTAAAACTGGTAAGTAAAATAGTACGATTCGTAAGATTTCATAATAACAAATTCTTTTTTCAAGATTGATTACTTGGTCGTGCTAACTTCCAATTTGCTCAAACAGGACTTGCGTGCTATTTCTGAAGAAAGAAGCTTCTCTGTTGGCTGGCATCTCTGGTAGTAGTTTTAGATACATAGCAAATAAACCAGTTGGGTCAATTACAAATATTTGGCTGTAAATGACTTCCAGTTTCTACCTTATAATGAAATCTAGACATGTACTCTTTAATAGTATTCTGATCTTGATGGTGGTCCTATGTATTGGTTGAAATTTTATGATGTTTACTAGCAGTTCCAGTGCTCTTATTATTTTATTTTCCATAAATATGGGCCTCAGAATGTTGGTTGCTTAACTGCTTCTGGGATGTAAAAGAAAAAAAAACACAAAAAAATACAAATGAAATTTTATATTTCAAAAGTAATGATCATCACCATAAAAATGATTCCTATATAAATAATATTCTTGATTTTTTATTTTAAAAAACACCTTCTCAAAATTAATAAAAAAAATGATTTCTGAACAAAAAAAAATAATCCTTCATCCAATGAAATGAAAGTGTGAACCTGAAATTGTGAAATATAATATTTCAAAAATAATGTTCATCACCATAAAAATGATTCCGGATCCGAGCGAGCCAGAGGCGGAGGTCGCTGGAGGGAGATCCGGCCGGCGGCGCCGTCCGCTCACCCGTCGCGGTTGAGCTCGCGAGAGCGCATCCTGGGAGGTTGGGTTGGGGATTAGTTGTGGCCTTTTGGTCTGTGTCATTTTGGTCTATACGGCGTACCAAAGAGAAGATGACAAATAACACCAAACTGAATTATATTGCGGAATTCAAAAAATAAAGACCATTTTTTTAGAAAGAAGGCTACCGCCCGGCTTTAAATTAATCAAGCCCTTACAGATAACCTTACAGCAAGCGCACACCGAAAAAGACAACAAAGAAAGAAAATAAAAATAACAGCCTGATACAACAGTGCCGAGGAACAACCATGACTCGAAAATCGACCGCAAGCAGGCCACCGGAGCAACGATGCTACGGAATCCTCAACACGACGAGAAAAAGTCATCGTCATCCACCACACTCAACCACCCAAGGATAAGGATCTTGCTCCTGGGGCGGAGCCTCCAAGAAGGGAACGACGCCATCGCGCCGCCACCGCCCTGTCCATAAAGGACCAAGGTTTTCACCTAGAGCACGAAGGAGGAGGAGGCCACCCACGATGACGCCTCCACGGAGGGATACGACGCTCGAGAACGTCGCCGACACCGGCACCGAAATTACATGTTCCCGAAAGATGATGGAGAGGGGTTAGGGGCTTTTCAAATACAGAATTCATGATCCGGAAATCGACATTCTCACCCGGTGCAACGCACGGGCACCTTTACTAGTAATAATAAAGCGGCGATCGCTGTTGATCGTACGTCGTCGGCATTTTTACATAAAAGTCCCTCTGTTTACGAGAAATCAACCCGCGGTCCTCACTTATCTCGTTCTTCACCGCCGGGCGTACGAGCCGCCCGAGCCCAGGACTGAGGCGTCGTGGCGGGCGTTGGCTTCGGCCTAAGTGAGCGAGGCGAGGGACGAAGGCGCCGGTCGCAGGGGAGGACGGAGGCGCCGGCGGCTGGCGAACTCGGAGGCGGTGGCTATGCGACGACGTCCGTGGTGGTGGTGGCGACGGCGACTCGACCACGACCCGGCAGGGGATGGAGGCCGTCTCGCCGGAGCTCGGGCGCGGCAGCACGATGTCGGGCCGTTGCCGGTAGCGCCGAGGCCGTGGCACGCACGGACAAGGCGCCCAGGGTGAACCCCCGCGGTGCGTGGGCGGGCTGAACCGGGCGTTCGCCGACGGACGGCAGGAGGCCGCATCGGCGCCCGTCGAGGTGCCCGCGTGGCCGAGCCGGTCGCCTCGCTCCTCTGCCTGGTTCCCAACCTCACGGCCGAGCCATCGACGTCTAGGCCACGCTGGAGCGAGCCAGCCGGCTGGCGGAGTCCCGCGCAACGAAAAAACAGAGAAAGGGCCGGAGGCGGAAGGGAGCTCCTCCTCCGACGCTGAAGAAGACCATGGACGCGGAGGGTTCCAGGGTGCTCCGTTGCAGGACTGGCTGCTCTTCCGCCTCTACCGCTAGCACAGTGGCTGCTCGACGCTGTTGGGGAACTCCGCCTCCGACGCTGAAGAAGACCATGGACGCTGGAAGGCCCGAGCGACGCATTCGCGAGCCCAATGCACGGTAAAAGATGGACTGAACCACATACCCCACAAGACAGCTGAAAGCCTATCTGTATCAGGGCCTTCAACGCTCTGAATAAGAGGGAGCTCCAGAGAGTGCACATTATGCTCTTCCTGCACAAATCCAATTACAAAATCGATGTGATTAACTCCCCAAGGTCTGACCAAATTCATTAGCCCCCAGTTCAGACTTCAGAGAGGTAAAATCAGCTCGGAAATTGCTTCTCAAATTCACCAATTTCGGGTCAGGGCATCAGAATAGAAAATCGGGAACTTACTAGAGCAGCGACGAGCTTGGCGTTCTTTCCTTGCTCACGCGTGATCACGACGTCGGGCGAGGGAGACAGCGGGCCACGAGCCTCCTCCCAGGCGCGTGTGTGGCCCGTGGACGCTGCGTGGCGGTGAATCTGGCAGGGGAGGTGGATTCGTGTCGGAGGGGGGAGGTAGAGGGAGTTCCAGGACTGGAGCACGGTGGCGGCCCTCCCCGGCGTGGGAGCACGGGGTTGCTGCTGGACGGGTCAGGGCAGAGAGGTGGTGAGGAAGATGGCTGGGGAGAGGGGAGAGCGCGACGAAGAGGTGGTGGGGCGCCAGCGGGGAGAGTGGAAGGGCCGCCAGTGGCATGAGGAGCTCGGGGGACGGGTCGCCTTCGGTGGGTAGCTACCCAGTGGTTCGCCATCGGTAGGCAGTGGTCCTGCCGGCGGTAGCCACTGTCCGCACCGCCGTGTCCCCATGAAGGGATGAAGCTGCGGTGGTCGAGAGCCGATGGGATCCGTGGCGTGGTGGTGCGGCAGGGCCGGCTCCGCCCGGATCCGTTGCGTTGTGGCGCGGCATCGCCGGGGTGGAGCACGACCGGGCGTTGGTAGGAGGAAGATGAGGAGGAGTAGGAGCAGAGCTGGATGTTGAGGTAGCAGGAGGAGGAAGATGGAGGCGGAGCAGTACTGAATAATGTGGAGCAATAGCGATGTGTGTACAAGAGAAGGGGCATCTACGAGGCAGTGAGCGCTAATGACCAACGGAGGCCGGGCTCAGTGAGCTCGTTTTTTCAAAATCATATTTATACAATGCAAAAAAAATTGAATTTTTTTCTACATATACAAATACATGTTTAACACGTCCGAGAAAAGTTTCAGAACAATATAGTTTCATACGTGGCGTACACAAAAAAAACAAATATGTAAATGAAAATGGGCCATTTTTGTTTGTTGGTGGGCCTAGATTTTGTCTTTTTTGCACAGCATGCAAATCATAATATTTTTGAACGAAAATTTCCAGATCCGTCATGAATATGTATAAATTTTCACGGGATTTTTTTTGAATTTTTTTGAAACTTGGAAATATGATTTTCAAAGATTTAAAAAAAAAAGGGCTCGTTGGAGCCCGGCCTCCAAAAATTCGCACCCGTGAGATGAGGAATTTCTGGGAATCGATGGTGTTTGCTACTGCTGCTACTAGATGTTGTGCTGCATTGACTAGAAGCAACTAGATGTTGCTCTGCATGCTCCGATAACGATTCCTTGGCTGTTGTTTGTCGTATTGTCATAGTTTAATATGCATACCGATTGTATATCATAAATAAAATATCATTGTGTATATATACTTCCTCCATTTCTAAATATAAGTCTGTATTGAAATCTCTAAAAAAACTTATATTTAAAACAAGAAAAATAATAATTAAATATATGTGAGTGAAATATTAGAAGAAAATATTATTACTTGAGGAGAAGATATTCTGCCCTCACCGGGACTTGCTGGCCATCACTATATTCCTCCACTATAAATATCACCAGTATCGTTGGTGAGGCACGGAAGATAGTGAGGAATGAAGAGTAGAGAAAGTCCGACAACAGTGCATTTTGGACATGTTCTTTTTTGCCCTGCACCCTGGTGGGTGGGTTGTGTGTGGGGAGGGGGGCATGTGGTTTTGGCTACAACAACCACATCCTCTCATGTCCCATCTCCACGTGTCTACTATTCTCCGTTGTACCATCTCTCTCACAACTCTGCATGCACAATCTTGATACCCATCGAGTCCCGATGATGATGTACAGGGAACTTGCCGTGTTGGCATGGGGAGGGGGTGCTCCTATTGTTGGCACAACATATCAACAAAAAAGCATCAAGCACTGTAATTTCTTTACTTTCCACCAGGTCATTATATCTTTGAAGTGGGTAAGTATAAATATTAATTCATGATAAGACGGATTTGCACTAGTAGAAAACAGGGCTTTGAAACGGGCCAGAATATTGAATTAGTCCCGGTCTTGTTACGAACCGGGACTAATGGGTGCATAAGTCCCGGTTCATGAGGCCGGGGCGCCGGCCGGGCCTCGGCAGGAACCAGTCCCGGTTCGTATGACCCCTTTAGTCCCGGTTCCAGACACGAACCGGGACTAAAGGGCCTCACTCCTGGCCGAGCCCCTTTAGTCCCGGTTGGTGGCTGGAACCGGGACTAAAGATATGCCTATATATATGCTTGCCCCTGCCCGCTCACTCTGTTTTTTTGGCCGGCCGGCGCGTGTGAGGTGTGTGTGCTGCTCTGCTCTCACCTCCTATGCACACGAGGTGTTCGATGAAATGCCATGCTTAAGCTTTCTCCTCTCCAAGCTCGACCTCCAAGCTCCATTTTCCTCAAGATTTGTCTAGGTTTGGCGGTCCGTCACGTCCCATCCCCGTCCTCACCGTCGTCGATCGCCCGCGCCGATCTCGTCGCCGGCACCACCGTGGTGAGCCTCTTGTTCTTATCTTCTTTTTTAAAAGAAAAAAGTTCGTATTTGTATGATTTACATAGATACTTGTATAAATTTCTTACTTTTATTATTGTTTGTTATTATATAGGTCCATGGTTATGGTATCCGCCCACGTCGGACCTCGTCCGGTCTATGATTCGGATGTGGTATATTATCTTTTATAACTATTTGTTTCATTTAGTGTTTATGACAATTATGCCGACCAACGTGACATAGATGTGTTTATTCTAGGAGGTATGTGAACCGGAAATTCCAACCGACCCTCTTGTCGAGAGGTTAAATTTAGTTGAAAAAGAAAACGAGGATTTGAAAGAAAAATTGAAAAGAATTGAGGAGGAGAAGATGAAATTGGAGTTGCATGTTGCCGATGTCGTCCATGACCACAAGATCAAGATGGATGCAATGCGCTTGAAGATTAGAAAGATAAGAAAATATACCATTGATAATGAGGCTTGGTATCATTATGCTGTTGGATCAATTGCTACATTAGTTGCGATTATGATCGCATTTGTTGTTGTATTTAAATGTTTTACATAGTTGTATGTTAGTTTCAATTTATGTTTTAATTAGATGCTCTAGAGAGCTATATGTTGTTCTATGAGAACTATGTATGAACTTAATGTATTTATTTTTTCCTCTATAACTTTTGATCACTACTGTATTTTGGTTTTAATGTGATGATGAACTTGTATTAATTTGGTCACTTCTCTATTCATGATGTTCTCTAATGGTTTTTGATACATTAGCACATGCTATGTGGGTGAAATGATGATACCATGCCAATTTTCAACCATTTCAGAGTTCATTTGCAGTGCTTTTCAATTTCAGGCTTTGAATGGTGCATATTGAATGCAGAAAAAGTCTTGAGTTAAAATATGTTTAAAAAAATGAAATCCCTTTGTAATAGACGAGTTTTCGTCCGAAACCGTGATACTTCGAAGGAGATTGTCCAATTTGTACACGAAGTGCATCCAGTTTTTCCCGTAACCCTCTCATCTTTTTAGCACATGCTATGTGGGTGAAATTATGATACCATACCAATTTTCAACCATTTCAGAGTTCATTTGCAGTGCTTTTCAATCTCAGGGTCACACTACGGGAAACAGCTAGTTTGCCGTCAGGCTTCTACAGACGGCAAAGGCAGTATTACAGACGGCAAAGATTTTGCCGTCAGCTGGCAAACGGCAAAGTGTGTCGGCAAAGTCCAAATCGATAAAGAATACTTTGCAGTCAGCTTTTCATCGGGCAGACGACAAAGATTTTGCCGTCAGCCAACTACAGATTTGCCATCTGTATTTTTTTTTGCAGACGGCAAAGCCTATTTTGCCGTCAGTTTTTCTTTGTCGTCTGCTAATGACGGGAAACCCTTTCTTTGCCGTCTCCCCGACGAAAAGCTGACGGCAAAGTCGCCCCCTGAAGGCAAATTAACTGTTTCCCGTAGTGTCATCTTAACTCAAAATAAAACATTAAATGCATGAAAAATAGCAAATGAAGTCAGATAAGAGTTGAAAAGTGATGATGTGGCTTTGAATGGTGCATATTGAATGCAAAAAAAGTCTTGAGTTAAAATATGTTTAAAAAAAATGAAATCCCTTTGTAATAGACGAGTTTTCGTCCGAAACCCTGATACTTCGAAGTAGATTGTCCAGTTTGTACACGAAGTGAATCCAGTTTTTCCCCTAACCCTCTCAACTTTTTAGAACATGCTATGTGGGTGAAATTATGATACCATTCCAATTTTTAACCATTTGAGAGTTCATTTGCAGTGCTTTTCAATCTCAGGGTCTTCTTAGCTCAAAATAAATCATGAAATGCATGAAAAATAGCAAATGAAGTCAGAAAAGGGTTGAAAAGTGATGATGTGGCTTTGAATGGTGCATATTGAATGCAGAAAAAGTCTTGAGTTAAAATATGTTTAAAAAAATGAAATCCCTTTGTAATAGACGAGTTTTCATCCGAAACCCTGATACTTCGAAGGAGATTGTCCAGTTTGTACACGAAGTGCATCCAGTTTTTCCCGTAACCCTCTCAACTTTTTAGCTCATGCTATGTGGGTGAAATTATCATACCATGCCAATTTTCAACCATTTCAGAGTTCATTTGCAGTGCTTTTCAATCTCAGGGTCTTCTTAGCTCAAAATAAATCATGAAATGCATGAAAAATAGCAAATGAAGTCAGATAAGGGTTGAAAAGTGATGATGTGGCTTTGAATGGTGCATATTGAATGCAGAAAAAGTCTTCAGTTAAAATATGTTTAAAAAATGAAATCCCTTTGTAATAGACGAGTTTTCATCCGAAACCCTGATACTTCGAAGGAGATTGTCCAGTTTGTACACGAAGTGCATCCAGTTTTTCCCGTAACACTCTCAACTTTTTAGCACATGCTATGTGGGTGAAATTATGATACCATGCCAATTTTCAACCATTTCAGAGTTCATTTGCAATGCTTTTCAATCTCAGGGTCTTCTTAGCTCAAAATAAATCATGAAATGCATGAAAAATAGCAAATGAAGTCAGAAAAGGGTTGAAAAGTGATGATGTGGCTTTGAATGGTGCATATTGAATGCAAAAAAAAGTCTTGAGTTAAAATATGTTAAAAAATGAAATCCCTTTGTAATAGACGATTTTTCGTCCGAAACCATGATACTTCGAAGGAGATTGTCCAGTTTGTACACGAAGTGCATCCAGTTTTTCCCGTAACCCTCTCAACTTTTTAGCACATTCTATGTGGGTGAAATTATGATACCATGCCAATTTTCAACCATTTCAGAATTCATTTGCAGTGCTTTTCAATCTCAGGGTCTTCTTAGATCAAAATAAATCATGAAATGCATGAAAAATAGCAAATGAAGTCAGATAAGGGTTGAAAAGTGATGATGTGGCTTTGAATGGTGCATATTGAATGCAGAAAAAGTCTTGAGTTAAAATATATTTAAAAAAATGGAATCCCTTTGTAATAGACGAGTTTTCGTCCAAAACCCTGATACTTCGAAGGAGATTGTCCAGTTTGTACACGAAGTGCATCCAGTTTTTCCCGTAACCCTCTCAACTTTTTAGCACATGCTATGTGAGTGAAATTATGATACCATGCCAATTTTCAACCATTTCAGAGTTCATTTGCAATGCTTTTCAATCTCAGGGTCTTCTTAGCTCAAAATAAATCATGAAATGCATGAAAAATAGCAAATGAAGTCAGAAAAGGGTTGAAAAGTGATGATGTGGCTTTGAATGGTGCATATTGAATGCAAAAAAAAGTCTTGAGTTAAAATATGTTAAAAAAATGAAATCCCTTTGTAATAGACGATTTTTCGTCCGAAACCCTGATACTTCGAAGGAGATTGTCCAGTTTGTACACGAAGTGCATCCAGTTTTTCCCGTAACCCTCTCAACTTTTTAGCACATGCTATGTGGGTGAAATTATGATACCATGCCAATTTTCAACCATTTCAGAGTTCATTTGCAGTGCTTTTCAATCTCAGGGTCTTCTTAGCTCAAAATAAATCATGAAATGCATGAAAAATAGCAAATGAAGTCAGATAAGGGTTGAAAAGTGATGATGTGGCTTTGAATGGTGCATATTGAATGCAGAAAAAGTCTTGAGTTAAAATATGTTTAAAAAAATGGAATCCCTTTGTAATAGACGAGTTTTCGTCCGAAACCCTGATACTTCGAAGGAGATTGTCCAGTTTGTACACGAAGTGCATCCAGTTTTTCCCGTAACCCTCTCAACTTTTTAGCACATGCTATGTGAGTGAAATTATGATACCATGCCAATTTTCAACCATTTCAGAGTTCATTTGCAGTGCTTTTCAATCTCAGGGTCTTCTTAGCTCAAAATAAATCATGAAATGCATGAAAAATAGCAAATGAAGTCAGATAAGGGTTGAAAAGTGATGATGTGGCTTTGAATGGTGCATATTGAATGCAGAAAAAGTCTTGAGTTAAAAAACTTTAATAGTAAAATAAATTCTCATAAAGTATATTTTGTTACAAGCTTTAATACACTAGTAGAAAACTGGGCTTTGAAACGGGCCAGAATATTGCACTAGTCCCGGTCGTGTTACGAACCGGGACTGATGGGTGCATCAGTCCCGGTTCGTGAGGCCAGGGCGCCGGCCGGGCCTCGGCTGGAACCAGTCCCGGTTCCAGACACGAACCGGGACTAAAGGGCCTCGCTCCTGGCCGAGCCCCTTTAGTTCCGGTTGGTAGCTGGAACCAGGACTAAAGAGTCACCTATTGTCCCGGTGCTAGCCACCAACCGGGACTTATACAACGCCTATATATATGCCCTGCCTGCTCACTCCTCTGTTTTTTGGCTGGGCGGCGTTTGGGAGGTGTGTTGCTCTCTGTTCTCACCTCATATGCACATGAGGTGTTCGATGAAATGCCGCAGCCACACTTAAGTTTTCTCCTCTCCAAGCTCGACCTCCAAGCTACATTTTCCCTAAGATTTGTTTAGGTTTGGCGGTGCACCAACTACACAAGTGTTCTAAAAGGTTAACGACTTCATCATTTTATCTCTCACTGCTAGTTTAGCTCATTTCAAATGCTCTAGAAGTATGAATTTTATGTATTTATTTTGGTCTCTACTGTACTTTGGTTTTAATGTGATGATGAACTTCTATTAATTTGGTCACTTCTCTATTCATGATGTTTTGTAATGGTTTTTGATACAATTAATTATATAATGCACGCAGATGAACCGGCAATGGATGTACGGTGACCGACGGACCTCCGAGTACATTAAGGGCCTGCATAATTTTCTCGAAGTGGCTGAGGCAACCAAGCAGAATGGTTTTATGTACTGTCCATGTACTATCTGTGGGAATACGAAGGATTACTCTAACTCGAGAACCCTTCACGTCCACCTGCTTGAGAAGGGTTTCATGCATAGTGTTTGGACCAAGCACGGAGAAAGAGGGGTTATGATGGAAGACAACGAAGAAGAAGAGGATGATGACAACTATCCGCCCCCAGAATACGGTGATGCTGCAATGGGGGAAGCTGAAGATCAAGAGGAAGAACCAGACGATGTGCCCAATGATGATCTTCGCTGGGTCATTGTTGATGCGAAGAGACAATGCCAAAGTGAAAGGGAGAAGTTGAAGTTCGATCGCATGTTAGAGGATCACAAAAAAGGGTTGTACCCAAATTGCGAAGATGACAACACAAAGCTCGGTACCACACTGGAATTGCTGCAATGGAAGGCAGAGAATGGTGTATCTGACAAGGCATTTGAAAAGGTGCTGAAAATAATGAAGAATAAGCTTCCAAAGGACAACGAATTTCCCGACAGTACATACGAAGCAAAGAAGGTTGTCTGCCCTCTAGGATTGGAGGTGCAGAAGATACATGCATGCCCTAATGACTGCATCCTCTACCGCGGTGCGTACGAGGATTTGAACGCATGCCCGGTATGCTGTGCATTGCGGTATAAGATCAGACGAGATGACCCTGGTGATGCTGAGGGCCAGTGCACCGGGAAGAGGGTTCCTACCAAGGTGATGTGGTATGCTCCTATAATACCATGGTTGAAACGTTTGTTCAGAAACCAAGAGCATGCCAAGTTGATGCGATGGCACAAGGAAGACCGTAAGAAAGATGGGAAGTTGAGAGCACCCGGTGATGGGTCGCAGTGGAGAAAGATCGAGAGAAAGTGGGGGGACTTTACAGGTGACCCAAGGAACGTATGGTTTGGTTTAAGTGCAGATGGCGTTAATCCTTTTGGGGATCAGAGCAGCAAGCATAGCACATGGCCTGTGACTCTATGTATGTAAAACCTTCCTCCTTGGTTGTGCATGAAGTGGAAGTTCATTATGATGCTAGTGCTCATCCAAGGTCCTAAGCAACCCGGCAATGACATTGATGTGTACCTAAGGCCATTAGTTGATGAACTTTTACAACTGTGGAATGGAAAAGGTGTACGTGTGTGGGATGAGAACGAATAGGAGGAATTTGACCTATATGCGTTGCTGTTTGTAACCATCAATGATTGGCTCGCTCTCAGTAACCTTTCAGGACAGACAAACAAGGGACACCACGCATG
The DNA here is from genome assembly GCA_039707655.1 of Elymus sibiricus. NCBI lineage: Eukaryota > Viridiplantae > Streptophyta > Magnoliopsida > Poales > Poaceae > Elymus > Elymus sibiricus. The sequence goes on along the minus strand of CM077663.1, from coordinate 72,220,717 downwards.
CACGCACTGTTTAGATGACACCGATAGTATATATTTGGACAAATGCAGGAAGAATGTGTACCTGGGGCATCGTCGATTTCTTCAGACCAACCATCAATGTCGAAAGAAAGGAAAGCATTTCAAAGGTGAGGCAGATCACCGGAAGAAGCCCGCCCTCCGTACTGGTGATCACATACTTGATATGGTCAATGATTTACAAGTAATATTTGGAAAGGGTCCTGGCAGACTATCTGTTCCGAATGACGCTGAGGGACGCGCACCCATGTGGAAGAAGAAATCTATATTTTGGGACCTACCCTATTGGAAAGACCTAGAGGTCCGCTCTGCAATCGACGTGATGCACGTGACGAAGAATCTTTGTGTGAACCTGCTAGGCTTCTTGGGAGTGTATGGGAAGACAAAAGATACACCGGAGGCACGGGAGGACCAGCAACGTGCGCACGAAAAAGACGGCGTGCATCCAAAGCAGTATGAAGGTCCTGCCAGCTACACTCTTACCAAAGAAGAGAAGGAAATCTTCTTTGAATGCCTGCTCAGTATGAAGTCCCGTCTGGCTTCTCGTCGAATATAAAGGGAATAATAAATATGGCAGAGAAAAAGTTCCAGAACCTAAAGTCTCATGACTGCCACGTGATTATGACGCAACTGCTTCCGGTTGCATTGAGGGGGCTTCTACCGAAAAACGTTCGATTAGCCATTGTGAAGCTATGTGCATTCCTCAATGCAATCTCTCAGAAGGTAATCGATCCAGAAATCCTACCAAGGTTAAAGAGTGATTTGGTACAATGTCTTGTCAGTTTCGAGCTGGTGTTCCCACCATCCTTCTTCAATATCATGACGCACGTCCTAGTTCATCTAGTCAACGAGATTGGCATTCTGGGCCCTGTATTTCTACACAACATGTTCCCCTTTGAGAGGTTCATGGGAGTCTTAAAGAAATATGTTCGTAACCGTGCTAGGCCAGAAGGAAGCATCTCCATGGGCCATCAAACAGAGGAAAGCATTGGGTTTTGTGTTGACTTTATTCCTGACCTTAAGCCGATTGGTCTCCCTCAATCGTGGTATGAGGGGAGACGGACTGGAAAAGGCATGCTAGGAGCGAATTCAATAATATGTAGGGACGGGCATTCTTGGTCTCAAGCACACTACACTGTTCTAGAGAATACTACCTTGGTGACCCCGTATGTCAATGAACACGAGAATATTCTGCGCTCCAAACACCCGGAGCAGTGTGACGACTGGATTACATGTGAACACATCAGGACTTTCGGCAGTTGGTTGCAAACACATCTCATGGGTAACACCACTGTTGCAGATGAGTTGTACTCGTTGGCCAGGGGACCATCTTCGACTATATTGACTTACAAAGGGTACGAGATAAATGGGAATACATTTTACACGATCGCCCAAGATCAAAAGAGCACCAACCAAAACAGTGGTGTCCGCTTTGATGCAGGAACCAACAGGGGAAATGACACATATTATGGTTACATAGTGGACATATGGGAACTTGACTATGGACATGATTTTAAGGTCCCTTTGTTTCGGTGCAAATGGGTCAATCTGTCAGGAGGCGGGGTACATGTAGACCCGCAGTACGGAATGACAACAGTGGATCTGAACAATCTTGGGTACACAGACGAACCATTGGTCCTAGCCAATGATGTGGCGCTGGTTTTCTATGTGAAGGACATGTCTACTAAACCGATAAAAAGAAAAGATAAGAAAGCGAATACATCATACGATGAGCCAAAGCGCCACATAGTTCTTTCAGGGAAAAGAGACATCGTGGGAGTGGAGGGCAAGACAGACATGTCTGAAGATTATGAAAAGTTTCATGAAATTCCTCCCTTCAAAGTGAAGGCTGACCCAAGCACCCTGTTAAACGAAGAAGATTATCCATGGTTATGGCGCAATAAGCAATGGACACACGCGAAGAAAAAGTGAAGACTTTCTCTCCACAACTATTCTGATGATGGCTTTGATCTAGAATATCACTGCAGTTACATGTCAAGAAATGAAATGCCTTTTGTAACTGATGAGTTTTCGTCTGAAACCCTGATACTTCGAAAGAGATTGTTCATTTTGTACACGAAGTGCATCCAGTTTTTGCCGTAACCCTCTCAACTTTTTAGCACATGCTATGTGGGTGAAATGATCATACCATGCCAAGTTTCAACCATTTCAGATTTCATTTGCAGTGCTTTTCAATTCAGGGTCATCTTAGCTCAAAATAAATCATGAAATGCATGAAAAATAGCAAATGAAGTCAGAAAAGGTTTGAAAAGTGATGATGTGGCTTTGAATGGTGCATATTGAATGCATAAAAAGTCTTGAGTTGAAATATATTTAAAAATTTGAAATCCTTTTGTAACTGATGAGGTTTCGTCCAAAACCCTGACACTTCGAAAGAGATTGTTCATTTTGTACACGAAGTGCATCCAGTTTTTGCCGTAACCCTCTCAACCTTTTAGCACATGCTATGTGGGTGAAATGATGATACCATGCCAAGTTTCAACCATTTCAGAGTTCATTTGCAGTGCTTTTCAATTCAGGGTCATCTTAGCTCAAAATAAATCATGAAATGCATGAAAAATAGCAAATGAAGTCAGAAAAGGTTTGAAAAGTGATGATGTGGCTTTGAATGGTGCATATTGAATGCATAAAAAGTTTTGAGTTGAAATATGTTTAAAAATTTGAAATCCTTTTGTAACTGATGAGTTTTCGTCCAAAACCCTGACACTTCGAAAGAGATTGTTCATTTTGTACACGAAGTGCATCCAATTTTTGCCGTAACCCTCTCAACTTTTTAGCACATGCTATGTGAGTGAAATGATGATACCATGCCAACTTTCAAACCATTTCAGAGTTCATTTGCAGTGCTTTTCAATTGAGGGTCATTTTAGCTCAAAATAAATCATGAAATGCATGAAACATAGTAAATGAGGTCAGAAAAGCGTTGAAAAGTGATGATGTGGCTTTGAATGGTGCATATTGAATGCAGAAAAAGTCTTGAGTTAAAATATGTTTAAAAAATTGAAATCTCTTTGTAATAGACGTGTTTTCCCAAGGTTTTTTGTAATAGACGATGCGGTCTGAGATAGACATCTTCCAAAAGTTATTTTTGTTAAAAACTTTAATAGCAAAAATAATATTCATAAATTATTTTTTGTTAACAACTTTTAATATGCAAAAAAATAACATAAAAAAATAGCAAAAATGAACATAGATGCGCTTATATAGGGAAAATTCGACCTGAAATCAGAGTGAAATTCAGTTTGATTTCAGGTCAAATTTCCTCCCGTATAAGGGCATCTATTTTCACTTTGAGAGGAACTCAACAAGGCAGAGAGGGGCAGGCTTATAAACCGGTGCGAGCGCCCCTCGCTTGGCAAGGTGGGACTAAACTCCCACCATAGCCAGGACCAACCCTTTAGTCCCGGTTGGTGGCTACAACCGGGACCAATGCGGCCCTTTCGTCCCGGTTGGTGGCTGCAACCGAGACTAATGCCACCCTTTCGTCCCGGTTGGAGCCACCAACCGGGACCAAAGGTCTCTGCTTCCCGCCCTTTGGGCTGCTGAAATTGACCTTTAGTCCCGGTTGGTGGCTCCAACCGGGACGAAAGGGGGGCATTAGTCCCGGTTGGAGCCACCAACCGGGACTAAAGGGAGGGCTATAGAAGCGGGACTTGGAAAAATTTCCAAATCCACCTGCAATTTCTTCTCTTCCTCTCCCCCGACGGCGCCAACGACCACCTCGACGCCGCCAGGCTGCCGAATTTTGCCATCCCCCGCTCCCCTGCCCTGACGTCGCCGTCGCCGTCACCGCGCCCTGCCCCTACGTCATCATCGCCGTCGCCGTCGCCGCGCCCTGCCCCTACGTCGTCGTCGTCATCGCCGTCGCCGCGCCCTGCCCCGTCGCCTTCGCCCTCGGCACCGTCGGCCTTCTCCGGTCGATTCGCAGCAACGAGGACCTCCCCGGCCACGTCGTCGACGCCTTCGCAACCGCGGTGAGGCCCCGGTTCTTTTACCCCTAGCCCCGTCGCCAATCTCCTCTCCTAACCCCACTAGCCGCCTTGCCCGTGAGCTCCTCGCCGCCGGTCGTCTCGCCGCCGTGGCTAGAGCTCCCGTGACCCCTTTTAGATGCGGCCGAGCATGGGCTATGCCCTAGTGGCCTCAGGCGCCGCTCCTATGGTCCCTAGCGTGGGCACCGCCGCGTCCAGAGGTTGCCGGCGACGAGCATCGGCATCGCCGCCTGTTTCACCTGCAGGTGGGCCCCGACCGTCAGGTGATTAGCTTAATGCTAATCACCCTGTTAATTAACCCCTGGGTCACTGACATATGGGCCCGATCACTAATACATCACCACCGCTCGCCCCCTCCCACCGCGCGCAGCACCGCCACCGGCCCCGCCTCCGCCCACCGCAGCACCGCTGCTGGCCCCGCGCGCGTCTCCGGCGAGCCCGCAGCGCCGCCCGCGCCCGACGATTTTAGTTGATTTAGTTAATTTAGTTGTTTAGTTAATTTAGTTAATTTTAGTTGTTTTAGTTGATTTAGTTAATTTAGTTGTTTAGTTAATTTAGTTGTTTTAGTTGTTTAGTTGTTTTTAGTTGTTTTTATTGTTTAGATGTTTAGTTCTTTTATCGTCGGTCGTCGGTGATGCGATATCGAGGAGTCCCCGATGATCGTCGGTGAGGGAGAGTACCCCTGACGATCGTCGGTGAGGGAGAGTCCCCGACGATATCGAGGAGTCCCCGACGATCGTCGGTGACGCGATATGATGTTTAATTAGATGTTTAAATGTTTAGTTGCATAGCGTAGCCGTTGAGTCGACGATGCCCGGCCCGCATCGTCGTCGTCGACTCGGCGCCGGCGACCACCAGCTTGAGAGGCGCCATGTCCGGGACTGGGCTCCGCCGGGCTGGCACTGGGAGGTGCTGCCTTCCGGGGCGCCCAGCTTGGTGAGGAATGAGGGTCCCGTCGTCGACCCAGAGGTGTGGCGGTCGCGTGGACCACTGTCGGTGCAGAGGGAGCCGGCCCCCGCGGAGGTGGTACGTCGCCGTGTCAGGGAGGAGGACGAGCACGTCTGACGCTACATGGTTGCGTTGGACGCCAGGTTCTCCAATACCTGGCAGGTTCTTCAGGGATCTCACCCGAGCTATGATTCTGTCATAGTTCCTTCTCTTTGGGTGTCCACCGCCTCCTCCTCCTCCTTCGCCTCCTCCGACGCGTCAGGGCACTCCGCCTCCTCCTCCTCCTCCTCCGGCGCATCAGGGCACTACGCCTCCTCTGTCGCGTCAGCAACGGCGGAAGAGAGTCGCCGCCGCCGCTCCGGCGGCTAGCAGTACAATAGGCGGGAAGAAATTCAAATTTGGTCCAAGCCTCAAGCCTCTTCCAAAGTTACCATATGAGAGGACCGAAGAGGAAAATGCTGAAATCAGTGCAACCGAAGTGAAGGCCCATTTTGCATGGAAAGATCCACCTCCGAAGGAAACGGTAGATCCGGTGAAAGCGAAGCGAACTCTGCATGCCCTGAAGCGACCACCACGGACTCGGCTATCCAACTATGACCGCATAGTTACTAAGTCACATGCTGAAGCGCAGCGGTCGGGAAGTACTTCCAGTGCTGCAAGAGAGAAAAAACGAAGAAGTGGGAAAACAATTCCCCAGCTCGGCGAACAGGAGAAGCAATCGTGCCCCCCGCTCAAGGTGTCTAGCGATATCGCTAATCATCCGGTGCTACTGCTCGATACCACTCTTGATGATTACCAGCCCGATGATGTACAATTTGAAACGGCTGAGGTAGTAGATGACTTTAGATACGAGCACGGGAAGCCTCTCGTCAAACCTGATCATCCTCATCTAACAACGACGATGCAAAAATTGCATGACTGATACATGGAAACCTGCAGGAAGTCCGGGACCGACAGTTTGTTTGTCGGAATTTAAAAAGGGCACGACTTCCCTGGAGTCGACCTGCTGCCTATTGAATTTGTGGAGGTATTTCAGTTATACAATCAAAAGGCCCTCGACAAACAACTCATGACCTGCTTCTGTCTGTAAGTATTACTTCTATAATTAAGTCTCTAGCTCAGCTCGTTCATTGCATGTATATATAATTATCCTCACTATATTATGCAGATTGAAGATGGTCGAATGCAAAAAAGCACAAATCTATGACGTTGGGTTCATTAGCCCAAATACCGTAAATGAATGGTCGGTACAAAACGAGGCCAAAGATACCGAGAAGAACTTGCTAGAATCGTTCCTTAGACATCAAAACAAAAGGGAAATACTCTTTCCTTACAACTTGAAGTGAGTGTTACTGTCTTGTGCATATTCGGTTTCGCTTACTCGAGGTTAAGTAATGTAATTGATAAGTTATGCGTGCGCAGCTTCCACTATATTCTGCTATCCATTAACCTTGATGGGGCATTAGTAACTGCCTTAGACTCGCTCCGTAAAGATCCCAAGTATTATGCGGACATGACTGCAATGCTCTAGAAGTAAGTTCAATCAATACCGGGACCATATCGGCAACTTTCGTTCATTTCCTGATATCAAGTAATCATTTTCTTTGCCTGCCAGGGTTTGGAAAAAGTTCACCACTATGGTTCCGGGTCTGAAGAAGGGGCTGCGATTTACACACCCAAAGTAAGTAGTACTAGCTAGTTCCGCGCATCTCTCATTGATTCTAGTTTCATCAATACCATTATCATGCTTGCTTATCAGTTTGATTGAACTCTATTCTCGTAAAGTGCTTGTACCAGGCACCCGGGACTCATTTATGTGGATACTACGTATGCGAGTTCATTCGCTAGTATACCTCTGAGCGGAGCTTCTCTGAGAAACAATTTGAAGTACGTAAACAATATTGAAAATTTTATTTTACATATTACCATCAATTGTGTTGATTTTCATTCATATATATGTATTGACTCCCTTCTTTAAATTAGATCTGGCAGATGCGGGATGAACTCCTACCACATGATCGCATACGAGCAATTCAAGAGGAATTGGCGGGATTCTTTCTTGACCACGTCATACCTGAACACAGAGAATACCATGTGAAATTGCAAATGGATCTTAGGTGTTAGGGATTCTAAGAGATGTTATATTGTACATATGTAGTAGCGTCGGATAGATATACGAAAACTTGTTGTTCGACCAAGCACGGAGAAAGAGCTAGATGTCACTTCTCTCTATATATGTTCATGACGATCTTGTGTAATTAATGGTTTCCTTCATTTGCTTACTAGCTAGCGTCGAGTTCTCTCTATATGTATAGTAGCTAGCGTCGACCAAGAATGGAGAAAGAGAGGTCACTTCTCTCTATTAGCTAGCTAACACAATATGAAACCCCTAAATTAACCCTCCAAAACCCCTAAACCCCCCCTTCCAAAAAAAACCACATCGCCTGTGAGCTGCTGACGCGTGGCTGCCTTTTGGTCCCGGTTGGTGTTACCAACCGGGACTAAAGGTCCTTCTGCCTGGGCGCCCCGCCTTGGCCACGTGATGCCCCTTTGGTCCCGGTTCGTAAGAAAACCGGGACTAAAGGTTTTGGGCATTAGTCCCGATCGTCTTGTCCCGGTTCCAGAACCGGGACTAAAGGCCCTCTGGAACCGAGACTAGTGCCCTGTTTTCTACCAGTGATAGAAACTAAAAAGCTTTTATAAAACTCTAATAGCAAAAGGAATCAACTAAAAATAATCAATAAAAATAAAACTTATGCAACTAAAATTATATAAAATTTATGCAACTAAAATTATATAACTAAAAATAACATATGCAAAAAATAACATTAAAAATCATAATATATGCAAAAAAGGCCCGCCTACTAGGCACAACGGCCTGCATACAACTAGAAACCCTACAAATGGGCCAGGATGCAGGCCCGCAGTGTTAGCAGTCCCAACAGGGCGTCAAATAGGCATGTACTGCCTGCATTAGAGAGGAGCTCGAGAGGGCAGCGGCAGCAACGCTTATAAACCACTCTGAGCCCCTCTCGACTAGCGAGGTGGGACTAAACTTTGGCTGCGGGAAGCACAACCCTTTAGTCCCGGTTGGTGGCTCCAACCGGGACTAATGCCCCCCCTTTCGTCCCGGTTGGAGCCACCAACCGGGACTAAAGGTCTCTGCTTCCCGTCCTTTGGGCTGCTAAAAATTGACCTTTAGTCCCGGTTGGTGGCACCAACCGGGACTAAAGAGGGGCATTAGTCCCGGTTGGAGCCACCAACCGGGACTAAAGGGGGGGCTATATAAGCGGGACTTAGCAGTTTTTCCAATCCATCTGTAGTTTCTTCTCTCCTCTCCCCCGACGGTGCCGACGACGACATCGACGCCGCCAGGCTGCCGGATTTTGCCGTCGCCCTCGCCCTCGCCGACGCCCTACCGTCCCCGAGCCCGCTGACCGTCGCCGGCGTCGGACCTCCTCGCGCGCTCTCCGCCCCGTCGCCACGTGCCTCCGAGCCGGCCCTCGTCGACGTCGCCGGCCTCCAGCTCCATCGCCTCGCCCCCAGTGAGCTCCCCCCCCTTTCCCAAGGCCTCCGCTGCCGCCGCCGCCCTACGCGGCCGCCGCCCTGCGCTGCCGCCGCCATTGGCACTATATTTGTGTATGGCACTATTTTTTTAATGTATGTATGTATATATGTTCATGTATGTATGTATGTATATGTTCTGTATATGTATGGCACTATTTGTTTTCATGTATGTATGTATGTATATGTTCATGTGATAGTGAGATTTTTATCCCCATTGATGATAGTGAGATTTTTCAAAAATTGTCGTATCCCGTATCGCCGTACCCGTATCACCGTATCAATGTCGCTGTATCGGTGCTTCGTAGGTTGCCAGTCCCACCATATGAACATAATGCACTTGAGAATTTTCATATGTTCGTAGAATAATAACTTCGACATGAGGGGGGTGGGGGTCCGCAAGTATCCTCGACAACCATGAGAGAGGCGGTCATGGGTTCAAACCCGTTTCAGTAATACCCGAACCCGAAACCCGCCATCCCCGTCAAAATACTACGCTAAGCATATTGGGCCATTCAGCCTTCACTACAAACGACCATGAGAGAGGCGGTCCGCAAAGTATCCCCTCTCGAAAGATAGGACGACTCATCAGACATGAGGGGGGAGGAGTCCTCGACGATCGTCTGAAAATGACTGTTATAAAACTTGTGAACTTTGCATGATGTTTGCGACTAATCCATCTCTCATGGTTGTATATTGCCACGTTGTAATATTTGCAGAAACTATGGCGGACAGAGACTTAGAAAAAGAAGAGTTGTTGGGGGATATAATCCTAGCTGGAGGTGATATCGATCTCAACTGCTTGTCGTTTCTCAATGAGACCGATGGTGAGGAAAGAGAGGATGGCGGCTCCAGGGAGGAGGAAGGAGATCATGACTGCTCTGGTGATCGAACTGGGGACGAAGGAGATCATGACGGCTCCAGTGATCGAATGGAGAAGGGAGCCATAACTGCTTCAAAGTCCGGCGTGGTATATATTAATTAATCCTCTGTTGACTAGATGCATTAATTTTTTTGTATGTACATATATTAACGCTTCTTTCTTCTTTTAATTAGCCATCCCGATCGAGCTCCACTTCGGTAAGGAGACGAGGCCCGATGAGAAGGTTGGACGCGCAAGAAAGGTTCACGATCGAAGAAGTCTCTCCAGAAGGCCAACCGATTGCTCCCTACCGGACCAAGAACAAATTTATACATCAGTGCGGAGTGGTTGTTAGGGACATCGTCCCGATCAGCTGCCAAGAATGGAATAAGAAGAAGGACCCTCAAGTTCCTTATGTCAACGATAGACTGAAAGATGATCTTTGGACCAATCTGATGAGAAATTTCAGCCTACCGCCAGAGGAGGATCCGAATAACCCAGTTATACAGCGAAAGGTCAGGGCGTTTGCTCTTAAGAAGATGGCAGAACTATTCAAGAACTGGAAGAAAGTATTGAACAGGAAGTTTGTCGAGAAAGAATAGACTCCAGAATTTAGAGGTCAATATGAGAAGATGAGAGATCACTGGCCTGCATTTGTGGCCTACAAGAAATCGGAGAAGGCTAAGAATAGGTCACTTACAAATAAGAAAAATGCCGCAAGGAAGGAGTATCACCATGTTACGGGGTCAGGTGGCTACAGCAAAGCCCGGCCTACGTGGAACAAAGCTGAGCAAGACCTGCTTGCTAAAGATGTCCAACCAAAGACATTGCACTGGCTAGATCGGGCAAGGACTTGGTTCTTCGGGGTTGGGGGAACTTTGGACCCAGAAACAGGGAGTGTGTCTGGACGAAAGCTCAACTTGCAATACCATTCAAAAAGCTTGAGGAAACAATCAAGAAATCGCTGGAAGGGATGTTCGTTCCCGACAGAGAGAAGGACGAGCTGTCATTTGCACTCGGGAATCCTGAACACCATGGACGAACACGAGGCACATCAGGCTTCGTTCCGTGGAAGGTTGGGTTTCCCGACAGCGCTGGTTACAGAAGTCGACAGAGAAAGAAGAAAGAGGAAGCAAGCGAAATGCAAAAGTTGAATGAAAGATTAGCGAAACTAGAGGCACTTGAGAGCCAGCGAGCTACCGGCCAACCATCTCAGCGGCACGAAGATCCTTTATTGGAGACTACCCACGATGCTACCCCACCATCTCAGCGGAGAAGCAACGTGGCTTCCACTGAGCTCGTTTATCCTGATAGCACGGCTCCTCGCTACCCCGTGGATGGTATCACGCATAATGAACATTGTGTGCTAATGGCGAAATGTCATAACCTGACCTTGAAGGCGGCGGTCGGCTATGTCTTACCTCCTCGACCTGATGCAACTTTCCATTGCACTCCGGTTCCAGCTGGCTTTGCTATTGTCGGGGTGGATGAAATAATGGACGGATTTGATGGGCTGGAGCTTGAGTACGCTACAGGTGAAGGGGAGCTTCTTCTTCGATATGCCTTAAGGACTACCTATCTATGGAGAAAGGAACATATCGTGCTTCCATACTGGACGCCGCCCCGGTGCCTGAGTCGTCTCCGGTGCGTCAGCCGTCTCCGGTGCGTCAACCGTCTCCGGTGCGTCAACCGTCTCCGGTGCCTCAGCGGACTCTGACGGAGGAGGCCCCTCAGCAGAATCCTCCTCCGCCTTAGTTGTCTCCGCCGCGTCATCGGACTCCGCCTCCTCCGCAGCCTAAGCAACAGCGGAAGAGAGGCGCCGCCGCTCCAGCGGCTAGCAGCAGTACGAAACAGAGGAGATTCAGATACGAACCAAGCCTCAAGCCTCTTCCCAAGTTACCCTATGAGAGGTCTGAGGAGGAACTCAACGAGATCGTGGATGCCGATGTGAAACGTCAGCTCGCACCGAAATGCCCACCTAAAGAGTAGAAAATAGATCCGGTGAAAGCGAAGCAAACTCTGGATGCCCTTAGGCGACCACCACCGCCTCCGCCGCCATCAAATTATGACCGATATATTCAAAAGAAATATGATCAAGCGAGGCGGTCGGGAAGCTTAAGTAGAAGTGGCTCAAGAAGTGGGAAAACAATTCCCCAGCTTGGCGAACAAGAACTGCAATCGTGCCCTCCGCTCAAGGTGGTTACCGATATCGCTAATGATCCAGAGAAAGCGGCCGATGGTCTTGCTATCACTGCTGATGATTACTTACCCGATTCGGTACAGTTCGAAACGTCTGAGGTAGTACCATCCTTAAGATACGAGCACGGGAAGCCTCTCATCATCCGTGAGGAGCTCAAGGGTCTACCAACGAGGATGCGACATTTGCATGAATGGTACTTGGAAGCCTGCAAGGAGGGGAACAACAATATCTTGCTGGGAATAAAAAATGAGCAATTCTTCAATGGAAAGCAGATGTTGTTCATTGAATTTGAAGAAATTTTTCAGTTATACAACCAAAAGGAGCTTGACAAAACTATCGTCAGTTCCTATTGTCTGTAAGTATTTTTTCTGTAATTAAGTCTATAGCTCAGCTCGTTCATTGCATGTATTAATTATCCTCACACTATATTATGCAGAATGAAGGTCCTCGAATGCAAACAACCACAAATCTATGACATTGGGTTCATTGACCCAAATTTCATAAATGAACATACGTTAAAAGAATTTCCCGCTGATACAGAGAAAAAATTGCTAGATGCGTTACTTGGACAACAAACTTGAAAGGAAATACTATTTCCTTACAACTTCAAGTGAGTGTTACTATCTTGTGCACATTCTGTTTCGCTTACTCGAGGTTAAGTGCAATTAACGAGTTATGCATGCGCAATTTCCACTTTATTCTGCTAGACATTCAGCTTGAAGAGGGAAAAGTAACTGTCTTGGACTCGAGATGTAAAGACCCTAAGGAGTGGACGAACCTGAGGCAAATGCTTCAGAAGTAAGTTCAATCATTATCGCACCATATCGGCAAATTTCGTTCATTTTCTGATATCAAGTAATCATTTTCTTTTCCGGTCAGGGTTTGGAAAAAGTTCACCAAAAAGGTTAAGGGTGTCAGCTGGAAACCAGAGCTGCAATTTGTACACCCCAAAGTAAGTACTACTCTAGTACCGCACATCTCTCATTGATGCTAGTTTCAATACCATTATCATGCTTGGTTATCATTTTGATTGAACTCTATTCTCATAAAGTGCTTGTTGCAGGCACCCGGGACTAATTTATGTGCCTAGTACGTTTGCGAGTTCATTCGCCACTCGACCTCTGAGCGGGGCCGGGGCATATCTTTACAACAATTTGAAGTACGTAAACAATATTCACATTTTATTTTATTACCATCAATTGTGTTGAGTTTTATTGACCCCCTTCTTTAAATTAGATCTGGCAGAAGCGGGACGAGCTCCTACCAACTGATCACGTATGAGCAATTCAAGAGGAATTGGCAGGATTCTTTGTTGAGCATGTCATACCTAAAGACGGAGAATGCCATCGGGATCTCTATTGCGATGTTGGTAATAAACGTTAGGATCGTAAGAGATGTTATATTGTATATATGCATGAACGTGTACTATATGTAATAGCGTCGAATAGATTTACGAAAACTTGTTGCATATTGTTCGACCAAGCACGGAGAAAGAGAGGTCACTTCTCTCTATATATTGATCATGACGATGTTGTGTAATGGTTCCTTCATTGCTATATGTAGTAGCTAGCGTCGAGTTGAATGAAAAGCGTAAAATAAAAATGGTAAACACAAAAATAAAAGGGGGAAACACAAAAGGAAAACCCCTAAACCCCTCTTTCAAAAAAAAACCCCAGTGCCTGGCAGGTGCTGACGCGTGGCTGCCTTTTAGTCCCGGTCGGTGTTACCAACCGGGACTAAAGGTCCTCCTGCCTGGGCGCCCCAAGGCGGCCACGTGGAGCTCCTTTAGTCCCGGTTCGTAAGCCAACTGGGACTAAAAATGATGGGCATTAGTCCTGATTGTTTTGTCCCGGTTGCAGAACCGGGACTAAAGGCCCTCTGGAACCGGGACTAATGCCCTGTTTTCTACTATTGTTGGAGATATAACTCAATATTTCAGCACGACATGTAAACTCTCTAATATTGCATGAACTATTAGATTTATTTTGTAACCGTTGCAACGCACGGGCATTTTTGCTAGTTATAAATAATATTGCTGAACTCAGACGGGTGCACAGAACTGAAAATAAAACATGAACGCGGCCTCACTAAGAATAAACCGAAGGAATCATACACTAAATAATCTTGCTAACACTTGGATAGTGGGGAATAACGTTTCACTAACCTTCGTCCTTTTGTGCTTACAACAGAAAAAAAAATATAGTGATAACATGTCGAACTATAAAATGAACAGGCGAGGCACGCGTACCCCTTGGTGGTTGCCCTAGCGACTCAAAGGCAAGGCGGCTGGGTTGCTCGCCTCCTGTCGGTGCCACCGTAGGTCTACCCGTCTACTATAGCCTTAGGCTATGGGGCGTGTTGGATCTCGGTCCTTGCCGGCGGGGGGCTTCAATTCTGTTTTTATGTGTCTTTTGGTGTCTGTTTAGGGTTTGTGTCCTGTTCAGGAAGACGAGGCGGCGGCATCTCTTTGAAGATGGAATAATATTTTCCTCGTCTAGCCCCTGTCATGATGTTGCATCTAGACTTGTTGGAGGATGCACGTGAAGGTGTGTCTTCGACGAATCTCGTGGGATTCGGTCGGTGTTTGTTTTCGGTGGATCTGTTTGGATCCGGTCTTCGTTCGTCTACGTCTGTGTGTCCGCTGGCTAGATCTTTTCGATCTACGCCGACTTCCTGACTGTCAACTACAATACTGTTTGCCCAGCTCCGGCGAGGGAGGGGCGGTGACGGCGGCGTGTCTTCGGCTCACTCCAGTGTTTATAGTCGTCGCTAGGTGGTCTATGGACCTGGATGTAACTTTTACTTCTAGTGTATTTTGTACTACCTTGACAGTTGATGAATAGATCGGAGGTTCTCTCGAAAAAAAATACCTGTAAAATGAACGAAGTCAATAGGTACTCATGACTAAACTGACGGAGGCTGGGCAAATGACCTTCAGTTTTTCGTTGTTTAACAAAATAACTTAGACTCTCGTTTATCACAACAACGTAGTGCGTGTATCAAACACCGATCACAAGTCAGGTTTTTCGAAATTCATATGACGACTCTTTCATCGGTTGTTGCTTAAGCATAGGAGCAAAAGTGTCAATCAAGGGCTTTACGTTTAATTCATGTGTGTGCCAAACTAGTACTAGTACGTATTTGAGATGAAACGCTGGCGGCGCGTGCCTCCCTGCTGGACAACGACAATCTCCTCAAGGACATACTTCTCTGTCTTCGGCCGTCCTCCTTGCCACGTGCCTCCGCGGTCTGCAAGCGGTGGCGGCGCCTCGCCGCCGACCCTACGTTCCTTCGTCGTTTCTGTGCGCACCACCGCAAGCCGCCCCTCCTTGGATTCTTCGAGTGTCTCGAAGAAATCGTGCTCACCCCTGTGCCCCCCTACAACATCCCTCCTGCGCGCTTCTCGCTTGAAAGCCGCAGGGGCCACCGCAGCAATGACGACGAGCTCCACCATGGCCGCCGATACGACGTGCTTAGCTGCCGCCATGGCCGCCTCCTCGTCAAGAACCGGGTGCGGAAAGAGATCGTTGTATGGACCCCCATCACCGGCGAGCAGCGCTGCGTGGCCGTTCCTCCGTTGTTCAAGAGGAGCTTCCTCAACGGGGCGGTGCAATCTAGTAGAAAACAGGGCTTTGGTCCAGGCCTGAAATCCCATTAATCCCTGTTCACTCACGAACCGGGACCCATGGGGGCATCGGTCCCGGTTCGTGAGGCCAGGGCGCCGGCCGGGCCTCGTGGGCCATTGGTCCCGGTTCGTCTGACCCCTTTGGTCCCGGTTCCAGACACGAACCGGGACCAATGGGCCTCGCTCCTGGCCCACAACCATTGGTCCCGGTTTGTGGCTGGAACCGGGACCAAATGGTGTCCTTTAGTCCCGGTTCCAGCCACAAACCGGGACCAATGGTTGGCCTATATATACCCCCTGCCCGCGAGCAGAGCAGTGCACTGCTCTGTTTTTTTGGCCGGCCGTGGGAGAGCTTTGTGGTGCTCTAGCTCACCTCCTATGCACATGAGGTGTTCGATGAAATGCCCGAGCTACACTTAAGCTTTCTCCTCTCGAAGCTCCTTGTCCAAGCTCCATTTTTCTCAAGATTTGTCTAGGTTTGGCGGTCCGTCCTGTCCCGTCCCCGTCCTCACCGCCGTCGATCGCCCGCGCCCATCTCGGCGCCGGCACCACCGTGGTTAGCCTCTTCTTCTTATCTTCTTTCTAAAAGAAAATAGTTCTTACTTGTATGATTTAGATAGATACTTGTGTAATTTTCTTACTTTTATTATTGTTTGTTATTATATAGTGCGATGGTTTTGGTATCCGCCTCCGTCGGCCCTCGTCCTGTCTATGATTCGGATGTGGTATATATTATCTTTTATAACTATTTGTTTTATTTAGTGTTTATGACAATTATGCCGACCAACGTGACATAGATTTTTTAATCTAGGAGGTATGTGAACCGGAAATTCTAACCGACATAGAAATTCTTGTCGAGAAGTTAAATTTGGTTGAAAAAGAAAACAATTACTTGAAAGAAAAATTACAAAGAGTTGAAGAGGAGAAGATGAAATTGGAGTTGAATGTTGCCGATGTCGTCGACGATCACAAGATCAAGATGGATTCAATGCGCTTGAGGATTAGAAAGATTAGAAAATATGCCATTCATACTGAGGGTTGGTATCATTATGCCGTTGGATCAATTTGTACCTTAGTTGCGGTTATGATCGCATTTGTTGTTGCATTTATTTTTTTTACATAGTTTCAATGTATGTTTTAATTAGATGCTCTAGAGAGCTATATGTTGTTCAATAATGAGAACTATATAACGCACGCAGATGAACCGGCAATGGATGTACGGTGACCGACGCACCTCCGAGTATATTAAGGGCCTGCATAATTTTCTCGAAGCGGCTGAGGCAAACAAGCAGAATGGTTTTATGCATTGTCCATGTACTGTCTGTGAGAATATGAAGGCTTTCTCCAACTCTAAAACCCTTCACTTCCACCTGCTTGAGAAGGGTTTTATGCCACACTATAATGTTTGGACCAAGCACGGAGAAAGAGGGGTTATGATGGAAGACAACGAAGAAGAAGAGGATGATGACAACTACCCGCCCCCTGAATACGGTGATGCTGCAATGGGGGAAGCTGAAGATGGCAAGGGCCACGTCCATGGTGTCTGCCAGTTCAGCCACTTCAAGATGGTCTTGGTGTGCAAGGACAGAAGGGAAAAGAAGCACCTTGCCACTACTAGAAAAAGGGCTATCCCTAATATCACTATTAGTGGCGCACCAGAGATGTGGTGCGCCACTACTATATAGCAGTGGCGCACCATAAACAGGTGCTCCACTAATAGTGATATTACCAGTGGCGCACCAGGGGTGGGGTGCGCCACTACTATTTTTTTTGGGCTAGGACCAGCCCTGCCCAGGCTTACCAGTGGCGCATCAGGTCCAGGTGCGCCACTACTATTTTTGATAGTAGTGGCGCACCTGGACCTGATGCGCCACTGGTAAGCCTGGGCAGGGTGGTCCCAAACACAAAAAATAGCAGTGGCGCACCCCACCACTGGTGCGCCACAAGTATGTCTGGCTACTAGTGGCGCATGTAGAAGAGGTGCGCCACTGGTAACCTGGGAGAAGTAGCTACATTGGGCAGCCACACCTACCACACACTCACTTTCCCCCCCTCCACCAAAACAGGATCTGGTCGTCTTGCTCCTCCTCCTCACCTCATTTGCACCATAGATTCACCCAAATTAAGTGGTTAAATTTCCTTTTTTTGATAGGTAAGTAAGGGGAATCCTACACCGGTAACGACAAGGACAGATACTACGGAAGGATCGAGGAGATCTAGGAGCTGAGCTACGCTGGAGAGAAGGTCCCGATGTTCCGTGTCAGATGGGTCACCGCGAAAAATGAGCCATGGGTACTGGCTTCCCAAGTGGACCAATGCTTCTTCATTACCGACCCGCCAAAGCCCAGTCGTGTTGTCGTGAGGAGAGGCAAAAGGAACATCATCGGAATGGATGGAGTCGCCAATGAGCAAGACTTCGACAAGTACGGCGACCCGAAGATGGAAGATGACGACGACGATGAAGTACCATACACCACAAGAAGAAGCAGGACCACCCTACCTAAAGGACGTCCATTCAATAGAAGATCAATTCAAGGGGTTCCGGGGCTAAATTATTCAACCGCGCGGAAGAAGGGCAAGAAGATTGTGAAAAGATAGCTAAGATCGAATCACGACGTGTCGGCCACGTGTGTGTGTGTCAGTGGCAAGCTCAATTATTACATGCAACTAAATTATTACATGTATCACTTGATTTCAACCATGTCATCTAATTCTAAATCTTTGCACAATGGTTTTATCACTCCATTTGCATTTTCCTTTTGTTTTATCTGAAATCTTAAATTATCACAATGATTCTATATTGTGATTGAGTAAAGGAGATGCATTGTAAAAAAATTATACGCCCTATATTTAGGAATGGAGGGAGTATTAAAAGGTTAAATTTTAAAGTGTGTTTATTTTAAAGTGTTTGGATGTTTATCATAAGGTTAAATTTTTTTTTTAAAAAGGTGCAAAAAATGATTCTATATTGTGATTGAGTAAAGGAGATGCATTGTAAAAAAATTATACGCCCTATATTTAGGAATGGAGGGAGTATTAAAAGGTTAAATTTTAAAGTGTGTTTATTTTAAAGTGTTTGGATGTTTATCATAAGGTTAATTTTTTTTTAAAAAGGTGCAAAAAATGGGGCCGCCAGGATTCGAACCCTGGCTGGCTGGCTAATGTATCAAGGGACCAACCACTAGGCCATGTAAGTGGTTCTGTCCATAACCACATGCGCACTCTTTTAACCTATTACTACTAGTAGTAATGGCGCACTAGGAGAAGGTGCGCCATTGATATAACGGTGTTTATGGCGCACCCCTAAACGGTGCGCCATTGCTATCCCTCCCCTGCTTTCTCTCCTCCTCCCCGCGCCTCCCTCTCCTCCCACTCCATTTCCTCTCCTCACCGTGCGCCCCCTCCCCGCCGCAGACCACCGCCGACGCCCCCAAATCCCCCCTCCCCGCCGCCCGCCCCCACCGCCGCAAGCCACCGCCGACGCCCCCAAGCCCCCGCCTCTCGCCCGAGAGGGCGCCCCTCCCCCGCGAGATCCGTCACCGTCTCGGCGCCCCCTCTCGGAGGTCCAGGTGCTCGGTTCGTCCCCGCCGCGCCGCCCCCTACCTGCTCGTCTCCGGCGACCCCCTCCGCTCCGGTAAGCCTCCCGCTCCCTCCCTCCCTCTCTCTCTCCCTCCCTCTCTCTCTCTCTCACCGTGCGCCCCCTCCTCTGCAGTGGCGCCCCGGAGCTCGGCGCCCCGTAGCAGTCACCTCGGCAAGCTTTGTGGCGACCACAACGACCCCATCGCCGGCGTGCTTCTTCCCCGACGGTGGACCTGTAAGCCCGCGCTCCTCCTTCTATTCTTCATTCCCCTCACCCTCTAATTCTAGGGTTCTTAGTCTAGTGCTATGAACATAACCTATCTATGAACATAATTCTAGGGTTCTTAGAGAGAAGAGAGAATACAGGGCATGTGCTATGATCATGAGCTGAACTAAAACAGCTGAAGATAGGTTCTGTAGATCTGAATATGGCTAGTTTTCACAGAATTTAAAATGAAATTACAGTTTTTGATAGTTAAGACAATGTATTTAAACAAGTTTCGAATATAATTTGCTGGTTATAACTTAACTCATCTATTCTTGATGTTGATTTAAATGAAACAACTTAGTTGTAAGTTAATCACCTATGAGCATACACTAATTGTTTTAGCCAAAAAAATACTGTAAAGATGACAGTAGCAGTACCAGTAACTATATAGTGAGGAGCAGAGGAAATTAGAAATGCCGAAAAACTATTAACCCCCCAACCTGCGTTTTAATTGTTGATATTGTACTCCAGTGTGATCATTGTGTATTATGCCAGTCATATTTTCAGACTGATTCAAGTTCAAGTCCTTTTTGTTTCTCTCCTCTTTGTAATTATTAACTCTTTGCCAGTGGAAATCTGCAAGGATTTTCCAAAGCAAATATCATTAGATCAACACTAATTCAGTTGTAATTTGAACTAGTAGCAGAGTATGTATGTATGCAACTGATTATGCTGATTGATTAACTAAACCAGAGAATTTATTCAGTACCAATCACTGAATGGTGATGTTCGATGAATTTGTATCTGTCAGACATGACAGTGAATAAATATAAATGATTCCTAGCTCTATAACTAGGAAGATGTTTGAAATCCATCTGAAACTTGTGTGTACATAATATAGCAGCTTATGAATTCTTTGGTGATGATGTCAATTAGAATAGTGGCTTGTGTAGTGTGGCTGCACTGCTGTGGATCCTCCCTGTGAGTGTGCACATAGGCATGGATCACATACATGATCTGCTGCTATTATCTTGGCTTTGCTATAAGCTGGACATCATCATTTTAAATGATGTTACTGCTATACTGCCCCTCTCTTCTTTCGTAATGACTGCTATACTGCCCCAGCAATATTAACAGTAATTTTGCTCTGTTTTAGGTAATTTGCTTGTCAGCTGCATAGGAGGAGCAGGCCAGCAGATGTACTAGGAGGTGCAAGCCACAAGAACAAGCAAGAGCAAGTTCAAGAATCACAACATCATCAACACAGGTACTGCTGCTGCTCTGTTTTTGTTGCTGCTGCTGCTCTATTGCCAGTTGCTGCTGCTGCTCTATTTTTGTTGCTGCTGCTGCTCTGGAAGATCCTCTCTGTTTTTCTTAGATCTCTGCTTTCTTGCTGCACGTAGGGGCCTCAGCTCATATATACTTAGCTACATTTTACATCACATAGGATGCAGTTCAGGTTAGTAAAAGGATGCCTTATAGTCCAAGACAATTTTTCTCAACTCTAGGCCAACTTTGCTACTATATAATGAGAATCATCGACAAGTTGCATTTTTTCTTGTCGGTATTAGGAACTGTTCAATACTTTTGTTTAACATGCTCAAGTAACTTTGTAGCATAACAAGAGTCATATTATCTTATGAAATGCTTCAAACTTTGCATGTATTCTTGAGAATTATATTAAGGACCTGACACTTGGAATCTGATCTATCTCTGAATCTCCAAGTGGCATTGGAGCGATTTTACAGACTGGAGATAGCAAAGTGTGTAGGTCCATAAGTATATGAGGAGTGTCGGAGACAGGTTCACCGTTTCAGCGGTAACAGTTACAAAGGGTACACCACTAGGGCGGAGGCGGAAGCTAGATACGCGCGCTATCTAGCGGGAGAGAGGAGGGAGCGGAGGAGGAACCGGATGAAGACCAGTTTCATCGCGATGATGCTCATCGTGACCGCAGCTCTCTTCTATGTGATGGTAGTTTAGATGATATCAACTTTGTAATGTGACGACAAACTTGCTACTCGGTCTCGAGACCTAAACTTGTCTAATATTTGAACTTTGTTCGCTATTTCGAATTCGGAGACTAATGTGATGAATTGTATTATGTGCTGTTTATACTTGACTGATGGTAATTTATACTATAATGCAAACTGTATATTATGTGCTTTATTGTATTCTGTAACCCGTGCAAATAAGAGAAAAGCAAAAAATAATAATTACTGGAATTAATAGTAGTGGCGCACCATATATATATATTAGTGGCGCACCCATATTTTATACCAGTGGCGCACCTATAGAGTTAGGAGTGGCGCACCAGTAGCCCCCCCTGCTAGGTTATCAGTGGCGCACTAGGAGGGATAGTAATGGCGCACCAGATGGTGCGCCACTGTTATGTAGATTAACAGTGGCGCACCAGGGGTGCGCCATTACTATTTATTAGTAGTGGCGTGATAATAGTGGCGCACCTATAGTGCGCCACTAATAGGGAAAACAGGTGCGCCACTAATAGGCATTTTTCTAGTAGTGTGCCTTTGTTTACTCCTTGGATACTGGTGTATGGGGCGATCCTATCTCAATATCGGTTCCATCTCATATCCGTGATACATGCACTCATGGGTCATTTGTTGGTAATGCACTTTATTGGTTGTTGTCTCCAAGGGATGGCATACTCATGTTCGATTTGGGTATGCAAAGCCTAGCTTTGATCAAGGGGCTTCCCGTTGCAAACAATTTTTGCCGTGACAATCGTCGGATCATTCAAACAGAGGATGGCGTTGTTGGTCTTGCCACATTGTCTTATCCTCGCTTCGAAATGTGGCAGAGGAATGTCGATTTTCATGGTGTTGCCACATGGTTGTTGCAGAAGACAGTTGAAATGTGTACCATTCTTGGGCTGCCTCCTCAGATTGAGGGAGGATGGACGCAAAAAATATTGGCCTGTTCTGAAGACATTGATGCAATTTTCATATTCGTGGACACCAATGTATACATGGTTCAACTTAAGTCGATGCAATCCAAAAGACTTCAAGAAGCCCATCATATCAATAACTACCATCCTTTCACGAGTTTCTACACACCAGGTGATTCCTCATGCTTAGTCTTTATATTGTAGGAGTGACCCAATATGGTTATGTTCTGCACACGTATTGCTAGAGTACAATTATTGTGATTTCTCATATGTTTATTCACAACTAAAAATTATTCAATAGCTTTTGGTAAAAAATAATAAGTTCGGATATTTCCCCTTTGCTACATGGAGTAGTAGTTGTCTTTTGTCTTCGAGGATACTAATTCAAACGTCAAATGAATAACTTAGTAGGCATGTTTGCAACCTCAACGCTAGTTTCATTATTTTATCCATGATTATTTGCTTTAATCATGGTATTAACCATAAATACAACTTCTGTTAAATCCATACTTTGTTGTCTCGGGATTCATTTATTTATGGCAAAAGACCCAAGATCACTTTGTGTCAGAGTTTATTATTTTGGTATAAGTTGCTCCTATTAATATGTCGAGCAATGGATTTACACGAGAAAAATTCTAATCCAATTCTTTTATTTCATTCTTACCACCTAAAGCATATATTATCAATTAGCTAAGCTTATAGTTTTAATGAATATTCATTGCATTGTTTTGTTTATATCTAATGCTAACATAAAGAGTGGGTTATAAAACATTAGTACAAATGAGGTATTTTGATGTTCATATATTTCTCAGCCCATCTTTCTAATTATCTCATTATTGCCTCCTCTTATCATTTATCTTTTTTTTCCTCAGAACTGTTCTTAATTAATGCTCTGACTTCTTATGCTTCTAGGCACAACCATTACCGATGTTTGTAGTGGAACTGAAATGTTGCAAGATACATAGGTGCTTGTCTGTTTTTATGTGCTAAACGTGCTAATCTGGTTCAGCGGGTAAGAATATCGTCTGAATATATTGTTTGAGAGTCTTTGTATGGAAAATACTGTTGCCAACATGAGTGGGCATCCACAAACTACTGTGCATTTGGCTTAGTGATTTACGCATATGAATAACATAAAAAAGGACAGGTCAGTGCATGTAGCTCCCGCTTGCGCAGGGTCCGGGGAAGGGTTCGACCACTTTGGGTCTATTGCACGCATATGAATAACATAAAAAATTTGAAATGATAACAAGCCCGGGGAAAATGCATTATTTTCGGATCGTAAATGATATCGAGATGATCCTAATGTTGGCTATGGCGTGTGTAGAAGAGGGTTTTGGCAATGCAACTCACGATAGTATTGATCGGGTGCAAGTGCACGTATATATAGAGTAATATGTGGGCCTCAACCTCAACTATACAAAGGCTAGGAGGTGGGCCAGGATATACACATATACATGCAAACAATATATTCAACACCCCCCGCAGTCGAAGCGTCGCCGGAGACGTAGAGACTGGACCGGAACTCCTCAAAGACGGGAGTCGGCAATCCCTTTGTCATCACATCGGCAAACTGTTGCGTCGTCGGAACATGTAGAACACGAATGCGTCCGAGAGCCACCTGCTCTCGAACGAAGTGAATGTCCAGCTCAATATGTTTCGTACGACGATGATGCACGGGGTTGGCGGAAAGGTAGACAATACTGACATTGTCGCAGTACACAAGGGTGGCCTTGTGAACGGGACAAAGCAGCTCCTGAAGCAGCTGTCGATGCCAGGAGCACTCAGCAATAG
Source organism: Elymus sibiricus (assembly GCA_039707655.1). NCBI lineage: Eukaryota > Viridiplantae > Streptophyta > Magnoliopsida > Poales > Poaceae > Elymus > Elymus sibiricus. Next base: position 72,197,004 of record CM077663.1, on the reverse strand, counting down.
CATTGGCCACTGCACGATACTCTACCTCGGCGCTGGAGCGGGAGACCGTGGGCTGTCGCTTGGACGACCAAGAGATCAGCGAGGGCCCAAGGTAGACACAGTAGCCGGACATAGAACGCCGTGTGTCCAGGCATCCTGCCCAATCTGCATCCGAGTAGGCGACGAGGTCGGTGGAGTCAGAGGCCGTCAGAGTGAGTCCCAGGGACATGGTGCCGCGTATGTACCGAAGGACGATACGCTTCACCAGAGTCCAATGAGAATCGCGCGGAGAGTGCATGTGAAGGCACACCTGCTGAACAGCATACTGCAAGTCCGGGCGCGTCAAAGTCAAGTACTGCAGGGCACCAACAATGGAGCGACAGAATGCAGCATCGGGCGCGGGAGAGCCCTCCATGGCAGAAACCTTGGCCTTCGTGTAGACTGGTGTGGGCGCGATCTTGCAGTTAAGCATGCCAGCGCGCTCGAGGAGCTCGTGAGCATACCGCTGCTGATGCAAGAAGAAGCCAACAGACCGGCGGACCACCTCTACACCGAGGAAGTAGCTTAGGGGCCCCAAGTCCTTGAGAGCAAACTCATCGCGAAGACGAGCTGTGATCCACTGGAGGAGCTCAGGAGTGGATGCCGTCAGGATGATGTTATCAACATAGAGCAGCCAGTAAGCAGTGGCGGTTCCCTGATTATACACAAAGAGGGAAGGATCGGAGCGGGTTGACCGGAATCCAAGTGACTACAGAAAGGTGGCAATCCGCTGGTACCACACACGAGGTGCCTGCTTCAGCCCATAAAGGGAGCGAGAAAGCAGACAAACGTGATCGGGATGATCGGCATCGACGAAACCAGTAGGCTGCTGACAGAACACCTGCTCGGCAAGATGACCGTGCAGAAAGGCGTTGGAGACATCCAACTGATAAACCAGCCATGCACGAGAGACTGCCAGCTGAAGCACCGTCCGGATTGTGCCCGGTTTGACTACCGGGGCACACGTGTCAGTGAAGTCCACGCCGGCACGTTGCCGGAATCCACGAACCACCCAACGAGCTTTGTAGTGCTCGAGAGAACCATCGGGGCGATTCTTGTGGCGGAACACCCATTTGCCGGTGATGACGTTGGCATTAGGGGGTCGCGAAACAAGATGCCACGTGCGGTTGCGATGTAAAGCATCGAACTTCTCCTGCATTGCCGCGAGCTAATGGGGGCCCCTAAGGGCCTCGCATGCTGAAGAAGGGATAGGTGATGGAGTCAATGTCGAGGCCATGCATGCATACACATCCGAGGGATAGCGTATGCTTGGCCGATGGATGCCAGCGCGAGCGCGGGTCGTCATGCCAGGAGGAGGAGCCGCGGTCGGAGCAGGCGTGACGACGGGCGAGGAGGAGGTCGAGCCCGTCATGGGTTCGCTAGCAACCGTGCCAGCTGGAGACGCGTCAGCGCTGATGGAGTGAGCGGCCGCGGGGGATGCCTGGTCGGACTCAGCCTCAGGAGAGGGAGTCGCAGGCCCGGAAGCAGCGGGCGACGGTTGAAGTCGCCGGGCTGGGGCAGCAGCAGGGAGCCATGGCCGGGAGCCAGCATCGCGCCAACGAGAGGGCGCACTGGGTGCCAACAAGGGTGCCACCGACGGAGGTACCTGAAAGAAGGGAAACACCGTCTCGACAAAATACACGTGCCTCGAAGTGTAGACGCGATGAGTGACAGGATCATAGCACCGGTAACCTTTAGTGTTGGAGGGGTAGCCGAGGAAGACGCACGGAAGAGACCGTGGGGCGAGTTTGTGAGGGGTGGTGGACGCGGTGCTAGGATAGCAAAGACACCCGAAGATGCGAAGGCCATCATAAGATGGAGGCGCACCGAAGAGAAGGTGGTGAGGTTTGTAGTTCCAACGAGGATGACACGGACAGATGTTAATGAGGAGGGTGGCGGTGGAGAGAGCATCAGGCCAGAACCTGGGGGGTACGTTAGAGTGAAAGAGTAACGTACGCACGCAATCATTAAGAGTGCGGAGGATGCGTTCAGCGCGGCCGTTCTCCTGGGAGGTGTAGGGGCAGGTTAGGCGGAAGACGGTGTCGTGAGAGGCGAGAAGTGCGCGAACAGCGGCGCTATCAAAATCTTTGCCGTTATCGGTTTGGAGTACAAGAATAGGGCGACCGAACTGTGTGGTGACATAGTAATAAAAGGATGTGAGTGTGGCTAGAGCGTCGGACTTGCGACGGAGAGGAAAAGTCCACACATAATGCGAGTAATCATCTAAAATCACCAAATAGTATAGATAGCCTGTATTACTTGCAACGGGGGATGTCCAAACATCACTATGAAGGAACTGAAACGGAAAAGAAGAAATAGTTGTTGACGTGCTAAAGGGAAGACGAACATGCTTGCCGAGACGACAAGCCTCACAAGTATGATCGTCAAGCTTATTACATGAAAATGAAAAACTCCTAAGGATTTGATGTAAAACGGTGTGGTTGGGGTGGCCCAAGCGAGGATGCCATAGGTCAACGCCGGCGGCGAGAGCGACGGGGGTGGAAGGGGAGGCGCCTACGTGCACGTGATAGAGCTCGTCGGGACTGTCACAGCGCTGAAGTACCATCCGGGTACAGGCGTCCTTCACAGAAAAACCAACAGCGTCAAATTCCACGGTGAGAGGATTTTCACGAGCAAGACAACGAACGGAAACAAGGTTGGAAACTAATGCAGGTGAAACTAGAACATTAGACATAGTGATCAGTGTAGAGTTGGAGGGAAAGGTGGTGCGACCGACATGAGTGATAGGTAAGGAGGAACCATTGCCTACGGTTATACGAGAAGGTGTGTTGACGCGAGTGGAGGAGATGAGGTTACTGGGATGAGCTGTCATGTGCGCGGTGGCACCCGAGTCCATGTACCAGTCGCCTCCGCCGCCATAGCTACCCGGCGTCGAGGCGGAGTGCAGTGCGGCGAGGAGAGCTGGGTCCCACGCCTGCGGAGCCTGCGGTGGCGGGAGAGCCCCGTAGGGCTGCATCGGGGAAGCTGGCCCGTACCCGCCGGCGAGCGACGGGGTGAACGGGGCAGCATAGCCAGCGCCCGTCGGCTGGGTGGACGCGCCGAAGAAGGCCTGATGGCCCGCTGGGGGGGTCCGAGGAGACCCAGCGCTGGGGCCCTTGGGACGGGCATGTGATAGGCATGCACCACACCCGTCCAAGGGTTCTGGCCCGTGGTCCATGGCGGGGATGGCTGCGGGAGGCGCGGCGCCCCCCCCCCCCCCCCCCCCGGTTCCTTGTTGCTGCTGCTACTGGCGGTTGCGTCCCCCACAGCGCCGGTTGCGCCGGCCCCCACCTTGATGCTGCGGTTGGGTAGGCGCGGAAGGCACGGGAGGAAGCGGGAAGAACCCAGGAGGCGGCGGAGGCCGCGACTGGGGTGGCGTCGGTGCCAGAGGAGAGGGACCACCGCGGTTGGTGCCGGCGGCGAGAGCGGTGTGTTGCACCCGCTGCTTCACCTTCTTTATCCGACGCTCCTCGAGCTTCGGGTACGCAACGACAGTGGGGAAGGTGGGCTTCGGCATCATGGTGAGGTTGGAAGCGGCGTTGCCGAAGTCCTCATTGAGACCGGCGGTGAGGGTGCTCAGCATGGTCTCGTCGGAGACTTTGGCACCGATGTCACGAAGCTCGTCGGCAAGCATCTTGAGCCGCATGCAGTAATCATCGATGGTGGAGTCATCCTGATGGCACCCGAAGAACTCTTGCTGCAAGAAAACAAGGCGCTGGAGTTTGTTGTCGGTGAAGAGCGCGTTGATCTTGGTCCACACGGTGCAAGCATCGTCGTCCTCAGCGACAATGGTGTGGAAGATGTCCTTCGAGATGGTTTGGTAGAACCATCGGATGAGGGTAGCCTCGATGGCAGACCACTCCGGGTTGCCCCACATGTACTTGCTGTCGATGGAGCCGTCGATGTGCTCGGTGAGGTAGTACTCGCGGAAGACGAGGTTGAAGTAGGTCTTCCACGCGTAGTACGAGGAGGTGGATGAGTCGAGGCGGATGGGAACACGACCTTTGATGTTGAGATCAAGGATGGCCTTGGCGGAGGGAGCAGGGCCGGCGAAGGGGTTGGAGCTGTTGGTGGTGGCGGAGCTCGGAGAAGCCATAGCGGTGATGAGGCGCAACCGGGGCGGTTGGGTGGTGCGGGTAGCTGCGGCGGCGGCGATATATCGCGGCGGTGGTAGGAGAGGAGAGGAGGCAGAAGCGTGAGGAGAGGGCAACACAACACGGGCGGCGGCGGCGGCAGGAGGGGGGAAACGCGGCGGCTGCGGGGTGTGGTGGCGATGGGGAGCGGCGGCGGCGGCAGCTGCGAGGCGGATCGCGGTGGCGGCGGCTTATGGTTAGGGTAGGATCGAGAGGTATGATACCATGTAGAAGAGGGTTTTGGCAATGCAACTCACGATAGTATCGATCGGGTGCAAGTGCACGTATATATAGAGTACAATGTGGGCCTCAACCTCAACTATACAAAGGCTAGGAGGTGGGCCAGGATATACACATATACATGCAAACAATATATTCAACAGTGTGGGTGTTGAAATTACACGTGTGCCTATCTGAACATGCATAGAGTTCTCCTTGGTTTGGCACTTTCAGAATGAATATAAGTTGGAGACACTATATTAGTAGTAGTCTATTTTTCTTGTGATAAACAACCATACCCCCATCCAAAAAATTAGTGTCCAAAGGCTTCAAAGATTCATTCAGTTGGTGGCTTGTTCTCATCGTTATTCCAAGGAAATATAGCTAGGAATATGCACTAGTAGAAAACAGGCCTTTTGTCCAAGGCATTAGTCCCGGTCTGGTTTTGAACCGGCACTAATGTGACCATTAGTCCCGGTTCCAACGGCTAGGGGGGCGGGCATCATTAGTCCCGGTTCGTTCCGGACCTTTAGTCCCGGTTCGTAACACGAACCGGGACTAAAGGGGTGGTGGCAGGCTGGTGTCAGCTTGGGGCCCCAAGATCACCTTTAGTCCCGGTTCGTGGCACGAACCGGGACTATAGGCTCACCTTTAGTCCCGGTTTGTGTCACGAACCGGGACTAAAGATGCCCCTATATAAACCCTACCCCGAGCTCTCTCTTCTTCCCCTTTCCTCTCCTCTCTGTTCTTCCCCTCTTCCTCGAGCTCATCCTCCATTTTTGCCAAAATTTGTCAAGATTTGGAGGCACCCCATCCATCCAAGTGTTCACAAAGGTTAGCAACTTTGTCCTTTCATCTCTCATTGCTAGATTAGCTCTTGCAATGCTCTATAAGTATAGTGATTTGTGGGTTTTAGTTTGGGAGTATTTATATGTGGTAGTTTATTTGATTTATATGCAATTTGAGCTCAAATTAACTTCTTACTTTGCATGTGTAGGTGTGGTTTACTTAGTGCCTTCCCGTCCCCATCCTAACCACCGTCGATCACCCGCACCGTCCCGTCGCCGGCACCACCTTGGTGAGCCTCTTGTTCTTATCCTTTTTATAAAAAAAATCATGTTTGTAAGATTTAGATACTTACTGTATAGTTTTCTTACCTATATGGTTGTTTGTTATACATAGTGGCATGGTTTTGATATCCGTCCCCGTCGGCCCTCGTCCGGTTTATGATTCGGATGTGGTATATACTCTCTTTTATAACTATTTGTTGCATTTCGTGTTTATGACAATTATGCCCATCAAGTTGACATAGATATTTTTATCTAGGAGGTATGTGAACCGGAAATTGCAACCGACATAGATATTCTTGTCAAGAAGTTAAATTTAGTTGGAAAAGAAAACGAGTATTTGAAAGAAAAATTGAAAAGAGTTGAAGAAGAGAAGATGAAACTGGAGTTGTATGTTGCCGATGTCGTCGATGATCACAAGATCAAGATGGATGCAATGCGCTTGAAGATTAGAAAATTTAAAAAATATGCCATTGATAGTGAGGCTTGGTATCACTATGCTGTTGGATCAATTGTTACCTTAGTTGCGATCTTGATCGCATTTGTTGTTGCATTTAAATGCTTTAGCTAGAGAGTTTGTATGTTGTTTTATGAGAACAAGTGTGTATGAACATTATGTATGAACTTGTATTAATATGGTCTTTTCGGTGTTGTGTAATGAAGATGAGCCGGCAATGGATGTACGATGACCGATGCTCTCCCCAGTTCATTAATGGCGTGCATACTTTTCTGGTTGCGGCTGAGGCAAACAAGAGGGCGGATGGTTTTATGTATTGTCCATGTGCTGGCTATAAGAATGATCGAAATTACTCTAACTCAAGAACCATTCACGTCCACCTGTTTGACTCCAGTTTCATGTCCGGCTATAACTGTTGGACCAAGCACGGAGAAAGAGGGGTCCTAATGGAAGAGAATGAAGAAGAAGAGGATGACGACAGCTATCCTGGCCATGGGTTCCATGAATACGATGGTACAACAAAGGGGGAAGAAGCTGAGCCGGCAATGCGGGAAGGAGCTGAAGAAGAGGCATCAGATGAGCCCGCTGATGATCTTGGTCGGGCCATTGCCAATGCAAAGAGAAACTGCGCAAGTAAAAAGGAGAAGCTGAAGTTGTAGCGCATGTTAGAGGATCACAAGAAATTGTTGTACCCAAATTGCGTAGATGACAAGAAAAAGCTGGGTACCACACTGGAATTGCTGCAATGGAAGGCAGAGAATGGTGTATCTGACAAGGCATTTGAAAAGTTGCTGATAATGTTAAAGAAGAAGCTACCAAAGGACAACGAATTGCCCGACAGTACGTACGAAGCAAAGAAGGCTGTCTGCCCTCTAGGATTAGAGGTGCAGAAGATACATGCATGCCCGAATGACTGCATCCTCTACCGCGGTGAGTACGAGGATTTGAATGCATGCCCGGTATGCTGTGCATTGCGCTATAAGATCGGCCACGATGACCCTGGTGATGTTGAGGGCGAGCGCCCCAGGAAGAAGATTCCTGCCAAGGTGATGTGGTATGCTCCTATAATACCACGGTTGAAACGTTTGTTCCAAAACAAAGAGCATGCAAAGTTGATGCGATGGCACAATGAAGACCGTAAGAAAGATGGGAAGTTGAGAGTACCCGCTGACGGATCGCAGTGGACAAAAATCGAGAGAAAGTGGAAGGACTTTGCAAAGGACGCAAGGAACGTATGGTTTGGTTTAAGTGCAGATGGCATTAATCCTTTTGGGGAGCAGAACAGCAATCATAGCACATGGCCTATGACTCTATGTATCTATAACCTTCCTCCTTGGTTGTGCATGAAGCGGAAGTTCATTATGATGCCAGTGCTCATCCAAGGCCCCAAGAAACCCGGCAACGACATTGATGTGTACCTAAGGCCATTAGTTGAAGAACTTTTACAGCTGTGGAATGGAAAAGGTGTACGTGCGTGGGATGACAAAGAACAGGAGGAATTTGTGTTGGGGACCGTTGCATGGGAAACAAAAAATTTCCTACGCACACGCAAGATCTATCCATGGTGATGAGCATCTACGAGAGGGAGAGTGGATCTACATACCCTTGTAGATCGCTAAGCGGGAAGCATTAAGAAACGCGGTTGATGTAGTCGAATGTCTTTGCGATCCAAATCGCCGAGTGTCCCGCGATCCCATCACGATCCATCTCGCGATCCAATCTCGATCCGTCCCGCGATCCCATCACGATCCGTCCCGCGATCAAATCACGAATCGTCTTGCGATCCTGATCACGGTCCTTCCGATCTAGCGCCGAACGGACGGCACCTCCGCGTTCAACACACGTACAGCTCGATGACGATCTCCGCCTTCTTGACCCCGCAAGAGGGAGCAGAGAGGTAGAAGAGTTCTCCGGCGGCGCGACGGCGCGGTGGCGATGGTGGTGGAACAATTCCGGCAGGGCTTCGCCTAAGCACCGCTGAAACTAGACTAGAGGAGAAACCGATCTAGATGAAGTAGAGGGAGCACGTGGCAATTAGGGTTAGCTCTTCCCTCTAAATTCTCTAGTATATATAGGAGGGAGGGAGGGGAGGAGGCAGCCTCAAACCCTCAAGGTTTGGCCGAAATTAGAGGTGGAGGAGTCCTACTCCAATCCTATTAGGAGTAGGATTCCTCCTCTCCACTTGGAAACCCTTTCCACCTTTCCTCCTTTGGATTTTTTCCACCCAAAGCCACATGGGCCTTAGTGGGGGGGGGGTTAGGCCAGCCCACTAGGGGCTGGTTTGACTCCTCCCACAGTCCATGAGGTCCTTTGGGTCGAGACACCCCTCGCGATGGTCCCCGGTACCCCTCCCGGCACTCCCGGTACACTACCGAAATACCCGAAACTTTTCCGGTGACCAAAACAGGACTTCCTATATATCAATCTTTACCTCTAGACCATTCCGGAGCTCCTCGTGATGTCTAGGATCTCATCCGGGACTCCGAACAACCTTCGGTCACCACCATACATAACTCTACTATACCGAAACGTCACCGAACCTTAAGTGTGCAAACCCTGTGGGTTCGAGAACTATGTAGACATGACCAAGACACCTCTACGGTCAATAACCAATAGCGGGACCTGGATGCCCATATTGGTTCCTACATATTCTACGAAGATCTTTATCGGTTGAACCTCTATGTCAAGGATTCAGTTAATCCCGTACGCTGTTCCCTTTGTTCTTCGGTATGTTACTTGCACGAGATTCGATCGTCGGTATCTCTATACCTAGTTCAATCTCGTTACCGGCAAGTCTCTTTACTCGTTTTGTAATACAAGATCCCGTGGCTAACACTTAGTCACATTGCTTGCAAGGCTTATTGTGATGTTGTATTACCGAGTGGGCCCTGAGATACCTCTCCGTCACACGGAGTAACAAATCCCAGTCTTGATCCATGCCCACTCAACAGACACCCTCGGAGATACCTGTAGAGCATCTTTATAGTCACCCAGCTATGTTGTGACGTTTGATACACACAAGGTATTCCTCCAGTGTCAGTGAGTTGCATGATCTCATGGTCATAGGAATAGATACTTGACATGCAGAAAACTATAGCAATAAACTGACACGATCATATGCTATGTTTATAGTTTGGGTCTTGTCCATCACATCATTCTCCTAATGATGTGATCCCGTTATCAAATGACATCTCATGTCTATGGCCAGGAAGCCTTGACCATCTTTGATCAACGAACTAGTTAACTAGAGGCATACTAGGGACACAGTGTTGTCTATGTACCCACACATGTATTTGAGTCTCCAATCAATAGAATTATAGCATGGATAATAAACGATTATCACGAACAAGGAAATATAATAATAACCAATTTATTATTGCCTCTAGGGCATATTTCCAACAGTCTCCCACTTGCACTAGAGTCAATAATCTAGTTCACATCACCATGTGTTTTACATTGTTATGAATCTAACACCCAATGAGTTCTGGGGTTCGATCATGCTTTGCATGTGAGAGAGGTCTTTAGTCAACGGGTCTACGACATTCAGATCCGTGTGTACTTTGCAAATCTCTATGTCATACTGTAGACACTGCTACCACACTCCACTTGGAGCTATTCCAAATGGCTGCTCCACTATACGTATCCGGATTGCTACTCAGAGTCATCCGGATTGGTGTTAAAGCTTGCATCGACGTAACCCTTTACGACGAACTCTTTATCACCTCCATAATCGAGAAATATTTCCTTAGTCCTCTAGTTACTAAGGATAATCTTGACCGCTGTCCAGTGGTCCACTCCTGGATCACTCTTGTACCCCTTGACAGACTCATGGCAAGGCACACACAGGTGCGGTACATAGCATGGCATACTATACAGAGCCTATGGATAAGGCATAGGGGACGACCTTCGTCCTTTCTCTTTCTTCTGCCGTGGTCAAGCTTTGAGTCTCACTCAACTCCACACCTTACAAATCAGGCAAGAACTCTTTCTTTGACTGATCCATTTTGAACTCTTTCAAAATCTTGTCAAGGTATGTACTCATTGAAAGTTTTATCAGACGTCTTGATCTACCTCTATAGATCAGGATGCCCAATATTTAAGTAGCTTCATTCCAGGTTTTCCTTTGAAAAACTCCTTTTCAAACAACCCTTTATGCTTTCCAAAAATTCTACATCATTTCCGATCAATAATATGTCATCCACATATACTTATCAGAAATTCTATAGTGCTCCCACTCACTTTATTGTAAATACAAGTTTCTCATAAACTTTGTATAGACTCAAAAACTTTGATCACCTCATCAAAGCATATATTCCAACTCTGAGATGCTTGCTCCAGTCCATAGAAGGAGCGCTGGAGCTTGCATATATTTTAGCATCCTTAGAACTGACAAAACCTTCCGGTCGTATCACATACAACCTTTCCTCACGGATACCATTAAGGAAATGATGTTTTGACATCCATCTGCCAGATTTCATAATCGAAAAATGCAGCAACTGCTAACAAAATTCCAACAGACTTTAGCATCGCTACGGGTGAGAAAGTCTCATCGTAGTCAACTCCTTGAACTTGTGAAAAACCCTTTGCCACAAGTCGAGCTTTATAGACGGTGACATTACCGTCCGCGTCCGTCTTCCTTCTAAAGATCCATTTGTTCTGAATGGCCTTCCACCCTTCAGGTAATACTTCCAAAGCCCATACTTTGTTTTCTTACATGGATCCCATCTCGGATTGCATGGCCTCTAACCATTTCTCGGAATCTGGGCCCATCATCGCTTCTCCGTAGCTCGTAGGTTCATCGTTGTCCAACAACATGACCTCTAAGACAGGGTTGTCGTACCACTCAGGAGCAATACGCGTCCTTGTTGACCTACGAGGTTCGATAGTAACTTGATCCGAAGCTTTATGATCATCATCATTAACTTCCTCTTCAACTAACGTAGGCTCCACAGAAACAACTTTCTACGCTGCGCTACTCTCTGGTTGAAACAAAGGTTCAACAACCTCATCAAGTTCTATCTTCCTCCCACTCAATTCTTTCGAGAGAAACTCTTTCTCGAGAAAGGACCCATTTTAGCAACAAACACTTTGTGCTTGGATCTGAGATAGAAGGTTTACCCAACTGTTACATTAGGGTACTCTATGAAGATGCATTTGTCCGCTTTGGGTTCGAGCTCATCAGGTTGAAAACCTTTTCCACATAAGCGTCACAGCCCCAAACATTAAGAAATGACAGCTTAGGTTTCTGCCAAACCAAAATTCATACGGTGTCAGCTCAACGGACTTAGATGGTGCCCCTTTTTAAAGTGAATGTAGTTGTCTCTAATGCATAACCCCAAAACAATAGTGGCAAATCGATAAGAGACATCATAGTACGCACCATATCCAATAGAGCACGACTACGACGTTCGGAAACACCATCACACTATGGTGTTCCAGGTGGCATGAGTTGTGAAACAACTTCCACATTGTCTTAAGTTTTATACCAAACTCGTAACTCAGATATTTACCTCTTACGATCATATCGTAGATATTTTATCTTCTTGTCACGATGATCTCAAACTTCACTCTGAATTTGTTTGAACTTTTCAAACATTTTAGACTTGTGTTTCATTAAGTAAATATCCCCATATCTACTCAAATCATCAGTGAAGGTAGGAAAATAATGATATCCACCGCACGCTACAACACTCATTGGACCGAATACATCAACATGTATCATTTCCAATAAGTCACTTGCCCGCTCCATCATACCGGAAAACGGGGTCTTAGTCATCTTGCCCATGAGGCATGGTCCGCATGTCTCAACCGATTCGAAATCGAATGAGTCCAAAGATCCATCAGCATGGAGTTTCTTCATGCGTTTTACACCAATATGACATTTAGCGGCAGGGCCACAAGTATGTGGTACTATCATTATTAACTTTGTATCTTTTGGCAGAAATATTATGAACATGTGTATCACTACGATCAAGATTCAATAAACCATTCTCATTGGGTGCATGACCATTGAAGGTATTATTCATGTAAACAGAATAACCATTATTCTCTAACTTGATTGAATAACCGTATTGCAATAAACATGATCTAATCACGTTCATGCTCAACGCAAACACCAAATAACATTTATTTAGGTTCATCACAAATACCGAAGGTAGAGAGAGCGTGCGATGGTGATCACATCAACCTCGCAAACACTTCCAACACTCATCGTCACCTCACCCTTAGCTAGCCTCCGTTTATTCCGTAGCTTTTATTTCGAGTTACTAACATTTAGCAACCGAACCGGTATCCAATACCCAGGTGCTACTAGGAGTACTAGCAAGGTACACATCAATAACACGTATATCAAATATACTTCTATCGACGTTGCCAGCCTTCTTATCTACCAAGTATCTAGGGTTGTTCCGCTTCAGCGACCGTTCTCCTCATAATAGAAGCACTTAGTCTCGGGTTTGGGTTCAACCTTGGGTTTCTTCACTGGAGCAGCAACTGACTTGCCATCCATGAAGTTTCCCTCCTAGCCCTTGCCCTTCTCGAAACTAGTGGTTTCACTAACCATCAACACTTGATGCTCCTTCTTGATTTCTACCTTCGCGGTGTCAAACATCGCGAATAGCTCAGGGATCATTATTTCTATCCCTGGCATTTTATAGTTCATCACGAGGCTCTAGTAGCTTAGTGACAGTGACTTGGAGAACTATATCAATCACTATCTTATCTGGAAGATCAACTCCCACTCGATTCAAGCGATTGTAGCACCCAGAATCTGAGCTTATGCTCACCGATTGAGCTATTCTCCTTCATCTTGCAGGCAAAGAATCTTGTTGGAGGTCTCATACCTCTCAACACGGTCACGAGCCTGAGATCCCAATTTCAGCTCTTAGAACATCTCATATGTTCCGTGACGTTCAAAATGTTTTGGAGCCTCAATTCTAAGCCATAATGCATGATGCACTGAACTATCAAGTAGTCATCAGAACGTGCCTGTCAAATGTTCACAACATCTACAGACGACGCATGAGGGGGTGGCGAACCGAGCGGTGCATTAAGGACATAAGCCTTCTGTGCAGCAATGAGGACAATCCTCAGATCACGGACCCAGTCCGCATTATTGCTACCATCATCTTTCAACTCTATTTCTCTAGGAACATATAAAAATTAAGGGAGCTACAGCGCGAGCTAGTAATCTACAACATAATTTGCAAAGACATTTTTACTATGTTCATGATAATGAGTTTAGTTAATCATATTACTTAAAAACTCCCACTCAAATTGACATCCCTCCGGTCATTCGAGTGACACATGATCCAAATCCACCAGCTCAAGTCCGATCATCACGTGAGTTGAGGTGGTTTCAATGGTGAACATCTTCATGTTGATCATATCTACTATATGACTCATGTTTGACCTTTCGGTCTCTTGTGTTCCGAGGCCATGTCTGTACATGCTAGGCTCGTCAAGTTTAACCCGAGTGTTCCGCACGTGCAACACTGGCTTGCACCCATTGTATGTGAACGTAGAGTCGATCACACCCGATCATCACATGGTGTCTCAAAACGACGAACTTTCGCAACAGTGCACACTCGGGGAGAACACAATTTTATCATGAAATTTTAGTGAGGGATCACCTTATAATGCTACCATCGTCCTAAGCAAAATAAGATGCATAAAAGGATTAACATCACATGCAAATCATAAGTGACATGATATGGCCATGAACTTGTGCTTTTGATCTCCATCTTCAAAGCACCGGCAAGATCTCCATCGTCACCGGCATAACACCATGATCTCCATCATCTTGATCTCCATGAATGTGTCGCCATGAGGTTGTCTCGCCGACTGTTGCTTCCACGACTATTGCTAACTCATAGCGATAAAGTAAAGAAAAAACGGCGAAAATAATTAAAGACAACCCTATGGCTCCTGCCGGTTGCCGTACTCATCGACATGCAAGTTGTGATATTCTATACGATACATGATCATCTCATACATCACATATATCTCATCATGTAATCGGCCATATCACATCACAACATACCCTGCAAAAACAAGTTAGACGTCCTCTAATTGTTGTTGCAAGTTTTACGTGGCTGCTACGGGTATCTAGCAAGAACAATTCTTACCTACGCTAATACCACAACGGTGATACAAAAATTGCTATTCAACCTTCTCAAGGACCGCCTTTGTCAAATCCGATCCGACTAAAGTGGGAGAAACAGACACCCGCCAGCCATCTTTATGCAACGAAGTTACATGTCAGTTGATGGAACCGGTCTCTCGTAAGCGTACGAGTAATGTTGGTCCGGGCCGCTTCATCCCACAATACCGCCGAATCAAGAAAAGACCAAGGGAGGAAGCAATCTGAATATCAACGCCCACAAACTCCTTTGTGTTCTACTCGAGATCTCATCTACACATAGACCTAGCTCATGATGCCTTTGTTGGGGAACGTTGAATGGGAAACAAAAAATTCCTACGCACACGCAAGATCTATCCATGGTGATGAGCATCTACGAGAGGGAGAGTGGATCTACATACCCTTGTAGATCGCTAAGCGGGAAGCGTTAAGAAACGCGGTTGATGTAGTCGAACGTCTTCGCGATCCAAATCGCCGAGTGTCCCGCGATCCCATCACGATCCATCTCGCGATCCAATCTCGATCCTTCCCGCGATCCCATCACGATCCGTCCCGCGATCAAATAACGAATCGTCTCGCGATCCTGATCACGGTCCTTCCGATCTAGTGCCGAACGGACGGCACCTCCGCGTTCAGCACACGTACAGCTCGATGACGATCTCCACCTTCTTGATCCAGCAAGAGGGAGCGGAGAGGTAGAAGAGTTCTCCGGTGGCGCGACGGCGCGGCGGCGATGGTGATGGAACAATTCCGGCAGGGCTTCGCCTAAGCACCGCTGAAACTAGACTAGAGGAGAAACCGATCTAGATGAAGTAGAGGGAGCACGTGGCAATTAGGGATAGCTCTTCCCTCTAAATCCTCTAGTATATATAGGAGGGAGGGAGGGGAGGAGGCAGCCTCAAACCCTCAAGGTTTGGCCGAAATTGGAGGTGGAGGAGTCCTACTCCAATCCTATTAGGAGTAGGATTCCTCCTCTCCACTTGGAAACCCTTTCCACCTTTCCTCCTTTGGATTTTTTCCACCCAAAGCCACATGGGCCTTAGTGGGGGGGTTTGGCCAGCCCACTAGGGGCTGGTTTGACTCCTCCCACAGCCCATGAGGTCCTTTGGGTCGATACACCCCTCCCGATGGTCCCCGGTACCCCTCCCGGCACTCCCAGTACACTACCGAAATACCCGAAACTTTTCCGGTGACCAAAACAGGACTTCCTATATATCAATATTTACCTCCAGACCATTCCGGAGCTCCTCGTGATGTCCAGGATCTCATCCGGGACTCCGAACAACCTTCGGTCACCACCATACATAACTCTACTATACGGAAACGTCACCGAACCTTAAGTGTGCAGACCCTGCGGGTTCGAGAACTATGTAAACATGACCAAGACACCTCTACGGTCAATAACCAATAGCAGGACCTGGATGCCCATATTGGTTCCTACATATTCTACAAATATCTTTATCGGTTGAACCTCTATGTCAAGGATTCAGTTAATCCTGTACGCTGTTCCCTTTGTTCTTCGGTATGTTACTTGCCCGAGATTCGATCGTCGGTATCTCTATACCTAGTTCAATTTCGTTATCGGCAAGTCTCTTTACTCGTTCTGTAATACAAGATCCCGTGGCTAACACTTAGTCACATTGCTTGCAAGGCTTATTGTGATGTTGTATTACCGAGTGGGCCCTGAGATACCTCTCCGTCACACGGAGTAACAAATCCCAGTCTTGATCCATGCCCACTCAACAGACACCCTCGGCGATACCTGTAGAGCATCTTTATAGTCACCCAGTTACGTTGTGATTATTGATACACACAAGGTATTCCTCCGGTGTCTGTGAGTTGCCTGATCTCATGGTCATAGGAATAGATACTTGACATGCAGAAAACTATAGCAATAAACTGACACGATCATATGCTATGTTTATAGTTTGGGTCTCGTCCATCACATCATTCTCCTAATGATGTGATCCCGTTATCAAATGACATCTCATGTCTATGGCCAGGAAACCTTGACCATCTTTGATCAACGAACTAGTTAACTAGAGGCATACTAGGGACACAGTGTAGTCTATGTACCCACACATGTATTTTAGTTTCCAATCAATACAATTATAGCATGGATAATAAACGATTATCACGAACAATGAATTATAATAATAACCAATTTATTATTGCCTCTAGGGCATATTTCCAACAATTTGACCTACATGCGTTGCTGTTTGTAACCATCAATGATTGGCCTGCTCTCAGTAACCTTTCAGGACAGACAAACAAGGGATACCACGCATGCACACACTGTTTAGATGATACCGAGAGTATATATTTGGATAAATGTAAGAAGAATGTGTACCTGGGGCATCGTCGATTTCTTCAGAGCTGGCATCCTGTAAGAAAGAAAGGCAAGCATTTCAAAGGTGAGGCAGATCACCGGAAGAAGCCTCGCCACCGTACTGGTGATGATATACTTGATATGGTCAAGGATTTAAAAGTAATCTTTGGAAAGGGTCCTGGCGGACAATCTGTTCCGAATGACGCTGACGGACGCGCACCCATGTGGAAGAAGAAATCTATATTTTGGGAACTACCCTATTGGAAAGACCTAGAGGTCCGCTCTGCAATCGACGTGATGCACGTGACGAAGAATCTTTGCGTGAACCTGCTAGGCTTCTTGGGCGTGTATGGGAAGAAAAAAGATACACCGGAGGCACGGGAGGACCAGCAACATATGCACGGAGAAGACGGCATGGATCCAAAGCTGTTTCAGGGTCATGCCAGCTACGGTCTTACCAAAGAAGAGAAGCAAATCTTCTTCGAATGCCTGCTCAGTATGAATGTCCCGTCTGGCTTCTCGTCGAATATAAAGGGAATAATAAATATGGCAGAGAAAAAGTTCCAGAACCTAAAGTCTCATGACTGCCATGTGATTATGACGCAACTGCTTCCGGTTGCATTGAGGGGGCTTCTACCAGAAAACGTTCGATTAGCCATTGTGAAGCTATGTGCATTCCTCAATGCAATCTTTCAGAAGGTAATCGATCCAGAAATCCTACAAGGTTAGAGAATGATTTGGTGCAATGTCTTATCAGTTTCGAGTTGGTGTTCCCACCATCCTTCTTCAATATCATGACGCACGTCCTAGTTCACCTAGTCGAGAAGATTGCCATTCTGGGTCCTGTATTTCTACACAATATGTTCCCCTTTGAGAGGTTCATGGGAGTCTTAAAGAAATATGTTCATAATCGTGCTAGGCCAGAAGGAAGCATCTCCAAGGGCCATGAAACAGAGGAGGTCATTGAGTTTTGTGTTGACTTTATTCCTGACATTAAGACGATTGGTGTTCCTGAATCGCGGCATGAGGGCAGACTGGGTGGAAAAGGCACGCTAGGAAAGAATTCAGTAATATGCCGGGACGGGCATTCTTTGGCGCAAGCACACTACATAGTTCTACAAAGTTCCACCTTGGTGGCTCCGTATATCGAGCAACACAAGAATATTCTACGCTCCAAACACCCGGAGCAGTCTGACGACTGGATTACACATGAACAAACGGTGACTTTCGCCGGTAGGTTGCAGACACGTCTCATGCATGACGACACTGTTGCAGATGACCTGTACTTGCTGTCCAAGTTACCATCTTCGACTATATTAACTTTCAAAGGGTACGAGATAAATGGGAATACATTTTACACGATCGCCCAAGATAAAAAGAGCGCCAACCAAAACAGTGGTGTCCGCTTTGATGCAGCAAACACCAATAGGCCAAAGGACACATATTATGGTTACATAGAGGAGATATGGGAACTTGACTATGGACTTGGTTTGAAGGTCCCTTTGTTTCGGTGCAAATGGGTCAATCTGACAGGAGGCGGGGTAAAGGAAGACCCGCAGTATGGAATAACAACAGTGGATCTCAACAATCTTGGGTAAGTCTCTAGCTAGCTAGCTGTGCTCTCGTTCATTACCTGTAATTATCCTCACTATATTATTTTTTGTGGTATTATGCAGAATGAAGATGTATGAAATGAAAAAATATGGACGCTATGGCATTGGGTTCATTGACCCAAATACGGTTAATCAGGCGATATGGGAAGATCAATATTCGAGAAAAGACACAGAGAGATTCCTGCTAGAGTTTTTGAAGCAACTAAACACCCAACCAGAAATACTACTTCCTTACAACTTCGGGTGAGTGTTACTATATCTTGTACTACAAATTCTATTTTTTGCTTAATTACTAGATGTTAATAAGTGTAGTTGATGAGTTATGCACGTGCCCGCTTATTTATACAAAACGTGTGCGCATGCAGTTACCACTGGATCTTGTTAATCATTGAAGTTGACAAGGGAAAAGTTGAAGTACTGGACTCACTATATAAGAATCCATCCGAATACGCAACCGTGAGGGGGATGGTCGACAGGTAATTTCAATCATTATCGCACTATGTCGGCCTCTTTACTTCATTTCCTAATATCAACTAGTTAATAACTCCTTTATTCATTTTCTTTGCCGGCGGGCAGGGCTTGGGCCAAGTTCGTCAAACAGGTCCCAGGCGACTGGGAACAAAAGCTGACATGGGTGCGACCCAAGGTAATTAAGTAGTACTAGCTAGCTACGTCCGTGCATCTCTTTAATTCTAGTTTCAATACCATTATCATGCTTGATTAATTATTACCTGATTGAATTTTATTCTCGTAAAGTGCATGAAGCAGGAGCAGGGGAATAATTTATGCGCATACTACGTTTGCGAGCACATTCGCATGATCACGTCTGAAAGGAGCAGAAACGAAAGAAATCTTTGGGTACGTTTGCCAGAACAATATCCATAATTTTTTTATCATGATCCAGCTAATATATATACACACAACTAATATATTCATCTTGATGTCCTGATTATAGCTGACGGAGATGCGGGGCCAGCTCCTACCAACGGCTCGCGTACGAGCAATTCAAGAGGAAATAGCTGGATTTCTGGTCGACCAGGTCATAGATCCCAAAGGAGAATACCATTACAAGATCAAACAGTAATGCCTGCATATGTAATGATCCGCAAATTGTAGGAGAAATTGTATATACCAAATTGTATATATATATGTATGTGAATGGTCGTCGTACGAGAAATTCGATGATATATATATGATCGGTTCTACGAGAAATTCTATTTATATATATATGCACAACGTGTACAGTATGTAGTAGCGTAATATATGTTTGAAATGAAAAATAATTAAATGGAAAACACAAAACTAAAAGGAAAAATAAACCATAATTAATTCATAAACCCCTAAAGGATTAAAAGGAAAAATAAACCAAAATTAAAAGAATTAAATACCTTTAGTCCCGGTTGGTGTTACCAACCGGGACTAAAGGTCCCCCAGCCCACGGGGCCGGCAGGTGCCACGTGGTGGGCCTTTAGTGCCGGGCCGTGTTGAACCGAGACTAAAGGGGGGGGCCTTTAGTCCCCACCCTTTAGTGCCGGTTGGAGAACCGGCACTAAAGGCCCTTACGAACCGGCACTATAGGCCGATTCTGCACTAGTGATGGTATATATTAGAAATATCTTATTTACATTGCCGAGTTGATTGTACACACATCTTGTTCATGCATCTTTATATGTGTGCTACTATTAGGTTCTGAGTGTATCTTTATAAGGTGACTAATGGATTTACGATTTTGTTTTCTCTAGGTGAAGGCAAAGACTCGCTATTGCAGTTCTCATCGAAATTTTTCACATCATATTAATGTTGTTGAAAGTGTACCTTAGTCTATGCAAGTTTCAAATGTAATAAGATGTTTCTGAATACTACTTACCCAAGAAATATTTTAAGTCGGATTACATTATATGTTGCTTTTTTCGCAACAAATATAGGGAGGGGAGGCCCCTACTTATTTTTCTTTAATAATATAAAATAAAACAGGGTCTGGATCCCATTCGAACCAGAACCGGACCCAGAAATTACATGCATCCTGATTCCAACTTCTAAAATGGGAAAGATGAACAAGCAAGAGAAAAAACAGGATGGTGTTACAGTGGGAGGCGATGAAAACTAAACCGAAAGGAACAAACTTAGCCATCTGTCGATCCAATTTGATTCTGCTTTTACATATTTGTATGTTGTATGGTTTTGCATGATTGTGCTTGGCGGCTCTTCTGTTCAGCGAGGAGAGAGTTTTGGGGTGCATTTCTCATTTGATCAACTATTAAGAAAAAGTAAGAAAAACACCTGCAAGGAAAAATGGATAAACAAGACTGGGTTTTAGTCCATGGATCTTGGAAGATATAAACCGAGTCCAACTGTTGTAGCCAATATATTCATCTCGCCCTCCGGCCAACGAGTGGATGCCAGCTTCGGTATTTTCCCCGATTCCTACACGGTAGATGTAGCCAATTTTGCACCGCTTCAATGGATACAGTACGACGGCTATTTTATGGCCTTTACTGAAGACTAGAAACGTACTCCCTCCGTTCTAAATATAAGCCTGTTTAGAGATGTCAATACAGACTATATACGGATGCATTTTGCTCCGTATGTAGTCCATATTGGAATCTCTAAAAAAGCTTATATTTAGGAACGGAGGGAGTATATGTTTATCGTAATATGTATCTGTATGATCCGTCAAGTATTATTACTCAAACGTCACACTGGTCAACGGAGCAAGGCTACTGCTGCAGGTAGGGTCTGAAAGTTTCAGCAAGAAGAGAGGTTGGGCGCTTGCGGTGCTGAGAATTGCATGATAAACATGCGAGCTATTGTTATAATCAGTTGGTTAGATAGCAGAGTTGTATGTCTTGTTCTTTTTCTATAAGGTCGTTGGTGTTTTCATGTCGTACTATTGGATTGTGCCCTGTATTAGCTATATGGCATCAGATGAAATTTAAAAAGTTCTGGTAATAATTCTGTAGTGTTCGAGCTGTGGCTTTGCGTGTGCTGAGGATATATGATACTCTGTTTATCACTACTCCTACTACTTTTTTTACATATACCAGAACACATATACTACTAGGAGTAGGTCTAGAGTTGTCCCCCATTGGATGTGATGAATCAGCTTATAAAATCCCAAATTTGAAACCTGCCCCGTACGTATTCTCCTTCTCTCCTGCCGCCGTACACGAAGAAGGAAGGCATACCTTTCCAGGGCCAGGAAGATGACAACAACCAAGACCAAGAGCCGCACGTCTGATGGAACCGTCGGGCGCATGCCATAGAAAAGGGCACGTAGCGATCTTCCCAGCCCCAGCCACGGCGATCTCATCACCAACCTCCCCAATGCCATCCCAGGGAGCATCATCTCCCTTCTCCCAACCAAGGACGGCGCCCGCACACAAGTTATCTCCCGGAGATGGCGTCCGCTCTAGAGATCTGCGCCTCTCAACCTCGACGCTGACAGCATTTGCCTCACTAATTTCAGGCTCTCCCCCATCGTCTCTAGCATCCTCCGCGATCACCCTGCCCTGGGCCGATGCTTCGTGTTCAACCACATCCGGCTGCACAACCGAACTAAAAGGTTAGCCGAGGAGGCTGCTCAGGTCGAGAGCTGGTTCTGCTCCCAATGCCTCCGCAACCTTGAGGAATTCGATATCTTCGAGTCATGGGGTGGATCGCATATGTCAGTGAGTCGCCACCAGATGCCATTATCATCCATGCTCCCATTGCTAGTCAAGCCACTTCGATATCAAATTTTCAAGGCTAGGCCTAGTTGCTAGTCAAGCCGCTTGTACCGTTGCGATCTCAGAATAGGGTTAAGTCACACTCCAACGAGGTGACCAAACCTGTTAATATCACAAACTTTTTTGATGGTTGTATCATTTTTCAGAAATTACTAAAATTTCATCAATTCATTTAAAAGAAGCCATATGATAAAAAACTGGTAATGTATATAATGGACAAAACATACATTACACGCATGACAAAATCCAAGTACACCGGTACAATTGAACTTCCCTGGATTTGTGGGTGAAAGCATATAACCAACTGAATATGCCACTTGTCTTTCTCTTCCCCTCCCCCCTCCGTCTCATCATATTTAGCAAATTAAGTTGTATTTGGACCTTTGCATCAACCAGGAATATAAGTTACTAAGGCAAAAAAATGGTTGAGCTCGGACATAAATGAACCCATTAACTTTGGATATAAAAAGCGCATAAAAGTTGCTTCTTTAACAACACCAATTTCTTCTGATATCCTTGATCCCTTCACATACCACAAGTCATAGGTGGAACCAAAAAATGGTATATGAGCAAACATAATTTAGACAGTTTGAGGAGAAGACTTTATTATTTTCACAAATATTCTCATACAGAGTGCATAACATAAACTTTTTTGAGCACAACCTCACGAATTACATATATGAAAGGAAAGTTGTTGTGAGGCTAGCCACATGGAAAAAAGCCAATGTTTCTCCTCCCGCTGCTAAACTAGTCACTACGCGAGAGGAGGGAATGTGTAACCTGCAAGACCATTCAATTTGACCCAACATATGATCAGAAAAGCACAACAAGCATATAAATGCATAAGTAAATCAAGACCGTGTGAATCCGAAGAAAAAATAATATAAAAAGTGCATGTATGCAATGCCCATTATTATAATTCCTTTAATATATTTCACTTACTTCCACACTTGTAGCCATGTGGGAACGGCTTCTTGCAGAAATTGGCAACGTAGCCAACCTTCTCCATACACCATATCTTCTCTTTCTCCTTGGTGACACCGGGGGCAAAGGCATGGGATTTCCGCCTTCTGCCACACGGCGCAGCACGCATCCGATGGATCTAGCTTCGGCTCTGCTGGGAATTTCTGATACTTACCACACTCCCTAATCATGTCCTGTCGATCACCCTCGCATCCGCCAGCCGACACGACTACCGCAATAGTGAGGATGATGAAACATAAGCACATGAGTTTCGCCATGGCTATGGCTTTTGTATCTGTTACGCTAGAGCCTTCTCTGTCCCTTTGATGCTAGAATCGTACAATGTAGGATTTGTGTGGTTTCTCTGTGGATGTGTGGGGTACATGACTTCGTTGGCTATGGCTTGGTTTATATAGCCTTGTCTGAGATGATGATACGGGCGTATAAATCAATAGTATATCTTGAAGATATGACACCTTGTCAAACAATTAATGTGTACATTAATTGCCCATCTAGAGGCTACATCATACAATAGTTCTATTTCTTGAAGATACCAAATTGCATCAAACACTGAATGTGTACATTAACTCTATATCTACATACTATACCTTGAAGATACGAAATAGCATCAAAGAAATGAAATGCATACATTAACTCCACCTTGACACGTTATACATACATTAGATTATTTGTATATATGATATATCTTGAACATATGGTACTACATCAAAGAAATGAATTTGTAAACTAAGTCTATATCTACAGGCTATACCTTAAAGATATGAAATAGCATCAAACAATGAATGTGTATACTAACTCCACATCGACACGTTATACATATATTAGTTGTATATATGATATATCTTGAAGATATGGTACTACATCAAAGAAATGAATTTGTACATTAACTATATATCTACAGGCTATAGCTTGAAGATACGAAATAGCATCAAACAATGAATGTGTACATTAAATCCATTATATATATATATATATATATATATATATATAGATATGGTGGGTCTATTCTGACATCACCCCTTAAGACCCTTTTATTTTGACAACAAAGCTTATTCTGATAACACTAGCCACATCAGAACAAAAACCCGAACAGCCTACCACCGGCCACCACCACTCACCCACCGAGTCAACCTCACCTCCCCTCCACGATTCCCATCCCCAACCTCCCTCCCACTCCTGGCTCCTCCCATCCCAGCCACCACCCACGACGACCTCCCACCCATCCCCAGTCTCCCCTACCTCCCCGCCCACCCACCCTTGGTTCCCCTACCTCCTCCCCCTCCCGAGCCTGCCCGGCCTCTCACCGCCGCCCTCACCACCCCGCTGGCAACTGGTTCGACGTCTCCGTCCGGCCTCCTCCTCCGTCCACCCTGATAGCGAGTGCACTGCATCCCTATCAAACGAGCACTACAATATCAGCAGAAAAAACTGCATGTGTTTTTTCGTCACCGTTTTCGCTCCAGATTCGACACCGTTTGTCAGAACGAGACGTATAATATACCGCTGGATAGCTACGGAAAACCCGCAACTTTTTCATGTTGATCACTTTTCGAGATTCATCACGGTTTAAGAGCAATTTCAAAAACGGTGGCCGCCTGACGAGTGGCCGCGAGCGTATTTTCACGTTTTTTTTCTAAACCGCTCATCGGAATGAATCAAACGAAACGTCGTTGGAAAGATATCATCTATGCGCAACTTTTTCATGTAGATCACTCTCTCTAATTCCTTACGGTTTGAGAGTAATTTCAAATTTACTAAAAAAGGAATTCTGTTTTTTAAATTTTACAAATTTTTTGGTACGGTTTTCCCTGCAGTTTTCTAACCGTTTGTTAGAACGAGGCATGTGATACAGCGTTGGAAAGCTGTGGAATAGCCGCAACTTTCATATGTTGGTCATTTGTTGAGATTCCTCATGGTTTTAAAGTAATTTTGAAAACGGTGGCGCTGTCTACGAGTGGCAGCGAGCGTATTTTTGTGATTTTTTCCAAATCGCTCATCGGAACGATGCAAATGATACGGTGTTGGAAAGATATCGACGAGGCGCAACTTTTCATGTAGAACACTTTCTCTAATTCCTCACGGTTTAAGAGCAATTTTGAATTTACCGAAATGCGGACACTCTGTTTTTCGCGACACCAAATTCGACACAGGGACCGTATCGTACTGAAGAGCGCACTGCTTCCGACGGAAAACCGCACTGCATCCGACGGGCAAGCGAACTGCATGATTTTATTTTTGTTGGGCGTGAATTTTTTAAGAAGAGGAAGCGGAGCGCACTTCACATCGGGCGTAAGTGAACCACAACCCTATCGGAAGTGAACCGCGTTATTTTTTTGTCGTTTTCGTAATAATTTTTTGCACTTCATGTTTTAGGAGTAAGTGAATCGTGATACTACCTAAAATGAACCATCGCATTATCAAGAGTGAACCACATTAATTCTTGCTAGTGAACTTTGAAACCTTTTTTTCAATAGACCGAAGCTACGAAACAAAGTGCCTTAGAAAATGAAATGAAACAAAGTGAAAAATAACTGCATAATAACGAAGTGAAAAATAAAATGAAACTGCACCTGGCAAGGCGGCAACGGAACTTCTTTCGGGCCGCACTCCATGGACCGCACTGCATGGCGAGGTGGACTGCACCAAGCAGCGACCTGGGCCGCACTCCGTCATGATGTGAACCGCGCCACTGCACGGGAGGTCGCCGACGAGATCGAATCTCCATCGGAAAATCGGAGGGAGGACAAGCACCATCCCAGGATCCGTAGATGCAACCTTGCCACGGATCCGTAGATGCGGTGCATCCACCACAGGATCCAGCATGACGGGCCGACATCCACCATGGGATGGGGCGGGAGGCGCGCTGGGGGAAGCTGCCGGCCCGGACCCGTCGACAGGAGGCGAGCTGGTGACAAGGCAGTGCGGTGAGCTGGGGCCGTGGAGGCAGGCGTCGCGGGATGGGACCGTGAAGGGCTTGCACCGCCGAGGCCGGACGTCGCGGCGCGGGGGCCGTGGAGGCAGGCGTCGCGGGATGGGACCGTGAAGGGCTTGCACCGCCGAGGCCGGACGTCGCGGCGCGGGGGCCGTGGCCATGGCCGGAGTTGAGCGGGGTCGCGGGGCGTTGCCGTGGGAGGCCGGGCGAGGAAGGTGAGGGGCGGGGCGGCGCATGGTGGTAGTCGGAGGGGTTGGGGTGGTGGGGTGCCACGAGAGTGGGAGGTGGGTCGCCGGAGGGGAGGGGTTGGTGGGGCGGCGCCGGCGGGGTAGAAGCTGGGTGGGGAGGGAGGAGGAGGCGGGTGTGGGTTGGTGGGAGGTATGGAAACGAAGAAGGTTGGTGGGAGCGGGGGAGATGTGGGAGGAGTGGGTTGTGGGTCAGGGCTGCGGGGTGATGTCAGAATAAGTTTTTGTTGTCAAAATAAGGGTCTTATATATATATATATATATATATATATATATATATATATATATATATATATATATATATATATATATATATATAGGAAAATGACTATGTACTCTTGGGAGTACGTACTCCCGCTCCTCATATACCACATAGATGAGTCTTTTATACCTCATTATTATTTTTAATATACTTCATTAATAATTACTAGATACCTCAAAACGAGTTTCACGAAAAAATTCATGTGAGTTTACATATTTTTAAAGGTGTACGTATATACTGCTTTGTTTATACGTGAAAAAGGTATATTACAAAAAGTACGTCGCAGCTGATATTTTTTCAACAAAACTCATATTGAGGTATCTTAGAATATTTAATGAAGTATATTGAAAATGATAAAGAGGTACAATCAATACGTATATGAGGTATATTAAGGATGGGAGTACATACACCCAGGAGTACATACACCCAATATATATGTATATATATATAGATGTGTATATGTATATATACATCTATATATATATATACATATATATACATATACACACACATATATATACATATACACTATTCTGATCACGGGATGAGAATATTATTCTGATCACAACCTGAACTTCCTGAGTTACACAACCTGAACTTCTCTCTGTACGAACCCGACCTTCGGGCTATCTTCGCAACTGTGTCTCCCCGCGCGAATTATTCTGGTCAGTCGTGTTCTATGTGATGTAAGTGTAATCTGCAAACGGTTTTTAGCAACTAAATGCCCGTTTTAAAAAGGAATCTCGCTCATTGGCGGATTTTGCTCTCGGGTCACGATGAACATGCGTCTGTTGCAATTTTACTACCTGAGTTGTTCGACCTGAACTTCCCCAGTGCTAGGTTGAACATCCGAAAACATTGCCCAAATGGGCTTGCAATATACCGTTGGAAAGCTATGGACACGAGTATCATGACCCAAGTTAAATTTTTGGCAAAATGTAAGCGGTTTAAGAGCAGTTTTGAAAACCGTTTTTTCTTCATACAAAAAACGTGAATCGTATTTTCGATCGCATTTCTAAACCGTTTATCGGAATGAGGCAAATAATATGGCGTTGAAAAGCTGCTGCAAAACTGCTTCTTCCACATGTTGATAGTTTCCTCTAATTCCCTATGGTTAAAAGGTAATTTGGAAAATCGTAAAATTTCGCAAACTGAACAGCCGAGTTCGTATTTTCGATGCCATTTCTAAACGGCTAATCCAATTGAGGCAAATGATATGGCGTTGGAAAGCTTATGAAAATGCGCTACTTTTCCATGTTGAAAGTTATTTCTAATTTTGAACGGTTTAAGAGTAATTTAGAAAACGGTACAAGTTCCACCGAGTTCGTATTTTTGAGTTAATTTTTTAACCGTACGTCCGAATGCAGCAAATGATATGGCGTTGGAAAGCTTGAACAAATGCGAAACTTTTTGGTATATATTGTTCCTCCCAATTCTTTACGGTTTTAAGTCACTTTTGAAAATGGCTAAAAACGTATTTTCGCCGTAATTTCTACGAACTTTATCGGAATGGGACAAATAATATACCGTTGAAAAGCTACGGAAAATGCGAAAGTTTTTCATGTTGATGGTTTTCTCTGATTCCTAACCGTTTTCAAGTAATTTCGAAAACAACGAGATCATTCGTTCTCCCTTTATCGCGAAACAGATTCTTCGAAAATGCACCGCGTGAAGAACTTGAACTTCTCGGCATGTCTACTTGAACTTCACTCTGTTTTTCATGTGTTTTTTGTGCTCGTAGCTCTCCATCCACTCACCGGAATTGAGCAAGTGATATGCCGATGGAAAACAGTTGTAAACACGCAACTTTCCCGTGTTGATCATTTTTTCATACTCGCGACGATTTTAAAAGTTTTTCATCTGAAATTCATTCAGTGCAGTAGTTGAACTTCCTGCTGTTTTCACGTTGAACTTCTGTGACGTATTTTTGTTTGTAAATCCATTCGTTAGTGTTACACATCCCTCTCACAATAATTTTTTTAACTTTCTCCGACCGAGGACTTGAACTTATAACAACAAAACTTTTAGTCTTTGCTTTTTTATTCTTTTTTTAATACAAAATGCACACCGTGTAGTACGTGAACTTCTGGCAGTTATCAATCTGAACTTCTCTCGGTTACGTGAAAATATCTGAGTTTTTTATGAATATTAATCTGATTTTCTTAATCTTTTTTTATGAATTTTGAAGCGCTCTATTTTTAAAAGTTGAACTTCTTGTTATTTTATTTTTGAACATCTTGTTTCCATTCTTTAATAACGAGGAAAATCTGAGTTTTCTATAATCATCGAACTTCTCCATCTTTTTAATATGGACTTCCTGGTTTTATTTCTTAATCTTTTTTATGAAATTTTGAAGCGCTCTATTTTTAAAAAGTTGAACTTCTTGTTATTTTATTTTTGAACTTCTTGTTTCCATTCTTTA
Organism: Elymus sibiricus; assembly: GCA_039707655.1. Taxonomy (NCBI): domain Eukaryota; kingdom Viridiplantae; phylum Streptophyta; class Magnoliopsida; order Poales; family Poaceae; genus Elymus; species Elymus sibiricus. Next base: position 72,168,458 of record CM077663.1, on the reverse strand, counting down.
ATAACGAGGAAAATCTGAGTTTTCTATAATCATCGAACTTCTCCATCTTTTTAATATGGACTTCCTGGTTTTATTTCTTAATCTTTTTTATGAAATTTTGAAGCGCTCTATTTTTAAAAAGTTGAACTTCTTGTTATTCTATTTTTGAACTTCTTGTTTCCATTCTTTAATAACGAGGAAAATCTGAGTTTTCTATAATCATCGAACTTCTCCATCTTTTTAATATGGACTTCCTGGTTTTATTTCTTAATCTTTTTTATGAAATTTTGAAGCGCTCTATTTTTAAAAAGTTGAACTTCTTCTTATTTTATTTTTGAACTTCTTGTTTCCACTCTCTAGTTATTGATCTCTCTCGGGGGTTTTTGTACAACACAACAAATCTTTTGACCATGAACTTAAATGTTATTTTTGATTCACTGCATTTTTCTCAGTTTTTTTAGTTTACACTAATTTTACTCATTTTACTATATCTGAACTTTGTTCTTTTTAATAGTTGGACTTCTCATTTGTTTCCATGAATTGTACGTGTATGTTGAGAGTAGTATCTGCTGCGCGGGGATTACGTATGAAGCAGCCATAGCTGCATGTGAAGCGAGACCAGACCGTCAACGACGCCCAAGTCTTGGCCCTCTCCACACAACAAAGACTGCGCCCACTTTCCTAAACGAGTTTCTAGACTAGCAAAACAACCACACTAGCAGTATATCAAAGAATTGCAGTGACAATTCCTTCACATTGAAATACTGAATACTGAATAGTACTAGTAACAAAGAAAATAGAGCTTGAGTGCTTCACATCACAGCAACAGGGAGCCTGGGATGTACTACGTGCGTGTGCTGCTAGTATATCAAAAACTACCAGTGACAATTCCTTCGCACTGAATACTGAATACCGAATAGTACTAGTACAGTACTACTCAGCCAAATGCAGGGCCATCAGTTCAGCCAACAACAAGAGTTATCATCATTTTAGTTTTCGGTCATGATATCATAGATTACAGAGCTTGACATCGCAGCAACAGAAGTTCTGCTCTGGTTTACTTCAGACGGACTCCAATAGTTGCGAGTGTGTGTGTGTGAGCGCGGTGCAGTGCACCCATTGTTTGCTCGTGCTCTGAAACTGAAAACTAACTCTAATTTTTCCCGCAAAAAATAAAAAGAAAAGAAAACTAACTCTATTTCTAGGCAAAGGGAAATTCCTGTGCATCTTGTCCAACTGTCATCTTAATTCCGGTGGTAGAAGAATGTAACACATGAACTAAAATCCAACTGCCTCCGTTCGGGTAGGAGTTTAGTTCTTACACTCTCTAGCATCGTTTCTTACTGTTTACACTAATTTTACTCATTTTACTACATCTGAACTCTGTTCTTTTTTAATAGTTGGACTTCTCATGTGATCCCCATGTGAGCTAAAGAAAGAACGATGCGTAATCACACACGCACACATATCCTGCTGGATCAACAACAATTACGTTTCTCACGCCAAGCATTGTCCTATGCAGGCGGAAATTGTTGTACACTTGTACATATATCTCTGAAACTGATGCATACCAAGTTATGAAAAAAGAAATTTTGCAAACAAAGTTTTGACTAAATCACCGAAACACATCAACTACCACATTACACACAAACAAAAATAGCGCTAGATCTGCTCATATGCACGTACAACAACACACGAACAGTGCTATGTCTTCCCAGAGAAGAAACAATGCCAACCTGCTACAACTTCACGCAGGATACATCACTGCATGCTCAACGTGGATTCATCAGGTAGCCGGCCGCCGAATGCAAGTGCTGGGCTGGATGACCTTGATACAAATCGACGGACGGCAGTCACAAGATGGCTGCCCACATAGACTGCCCGCGAGCGAGGTGAAGGACTTCTTGTGCGGAGGGAGAAGGCTATGATGGTGGTCGCTCCGAAGGGCAGGTCGCGACGGCGTAGCGGACGGCGCACTGGCCGCACGGGCGGCATTGGACTGCCCAGAAACTTCGCCACTGCCTCCCAACTCCGGTCAAACAGCGCCGGCGACCTTGGATTGCAACGATGGCGTGTCTCCAAATCACGTGCCGGCAGCATCGAGGGATCCGCCGGGTGATGTCTACTACACAACCTTCTTCTTGTAGACTCGTGTTGGGCCTCCAAGCGCAGAGTTTTGTAGGACAGTAGCAAATTTCCCTCAAGTGGATGACCTAAGGTTTATCAATCCGTGGGAGGCGTAGGTTGAAGATGGTCTCTCTCAAGCAACCCTGCAATCAAATAACAAAGAGTCTCTTGTGTCCCCAACACACCCAATACAATGGTAAATTGTATAGGTGCACTAGTTTGGCGAAGAGATGGTGATACAAGTGCAATATGGATGGTAGATATAGGTTTTTGTAATCTGAAAATATAAAAACAGCAAGGTAGCAAGTAACAAAAGTGAGCAAAAACGGTATTGCAATGCTTGAAAACAAGGCCTAGGGTTCATACTTTCACTAGTGCAAGTTCTCTCAACAATACTAACATAGTGGAATCATATGTAAATCCCTCACATGCGACAAAGAGTTCACTCCAAAGTCATAAATAGCGGAGAACAAACGAAGAAATTATTGTAGGGTACAAAACCGCCTCAAAGTTATCTTTTCCGATCAATCTTATGAGCTATCCCTATAAATGTCACGAACAGCCCTAGAGTTCATACTAAAATAACACCTTAAGATACACATCAACCAAAACCCTAATGTCACCTAGATACTCCAATGTCACCACAAGTACCCATGGGCTTGATTATACGATATGCATCACACAATTTCAGATTCATCATATTCAATCCAACACAAAGAACTTCAAAGAGTGCCCCAAAGTTTCTACCGAAGAGTCAAGACGAAAACATGTGCCAACCCCTATGCATAGATTCCCAAGGTCACGGAACCCGCAAGTTGATCACCAAAACATACATCAAGTGGATCAATAGAACATCCCATTGACACCACAGATATCCCATCGCAAGACATACATCAAGTGTTCTCAAATCCTTAAAGACTCAATACGATAAGTAAACTTCGAAGGGAAAACTCAATTCATCACAAGAAGATAGAGAGGGGAAAACTCCATATGATTCATCTATATCAATAAAGCTCGCGGTACATCAAGATCGTGCCATCTCAAGAACACGAGAGAGAGAGAGAGAGATCAAACACATAGCTACTGGTACATACCCTCAGCCCCGAGGGTGAACTACTCCCTCCTCGTCATGGAGAGTGTCGGGATGATGAAGATGGCCTCCGGTGATGGTTTCCCCCTCCGGCAGGGTGCCGGAATGGGCTCCTGATTGGTTTTTCGTGGCTCTGGAGGCTTGCGGCGGCGGAACTCCCGATCTAGGTTTATTTTCGGAGGTTTCTATATTTATAGGAATTTATGGCGGTGGAAACAAGTCCTGGGGGCCACGAGGGAGTCACAAGCCAGGGGGGCGCGCCATAGGGGGGGTCGCGCCCCTGTGGCTTGTGATCTCCTCGTGGCTCTTCTGGCCCAACTCCGATGCCCCGTGGGTCTCTTCTGGTCCATAAAAAATCACCGTAAATTTTTATTCCGTTTGGACTCCGTTTGATATTCCTTTTCTGTAAAACTCAAAAACAAGGAAAAAACAGAAACTGGCACTGGGCTCTAGGTTAATAGGTTAGTCCCAAAAATAATATAAAGTTGTAGTAAAATGATTGTAAAACATCCAAGAATGATAATATAACAGCATGGAACAAGCAAAAATTATAGATACGTTGGAGACGTATCACCGGGTCACGCGCCGGAGCTTGGTAACAGCAGGCGACGGGATGAGTCTTTGGGGCGCAGCTGCCAGACCAAAGGGCCAGGGGTGGTGCGGCGGCCGGACCCGAGGCTGGGTGTTGGTGTGGCGGGGGTGTGGGATCCAGGTGGTGGGCGATGGCACGCGTCGCTGTGGCTGGAGGATCGAGGAGAGGGAGGGGCGTCGCCGCGCTCTCCGAGGCTGTAGGGAAGAGGGGCGGTGGTGGCCAGCATGCTGGTGTCGGCCGACGTGGTCGCGGCAGAGGCGAGGTCCTGGCGGAGGCGGTGTGCGGCCTCGGCGGCGGTAGCTAGGTCAAGTCGGCGCGCGGTGGCAGGGATTCCAGGAGGCCGCGCGGTGGCGGGTGCCCCGACGGGTCGCGCGACGGCGGGGTCGTCCGGGCGGCGATGGGATCAGGGGATCGAGGAAGGTGGTGTGGTGGATCGAGCAATTCCTGGTCGGGGTATTTTTTTTGTCACTGCCGGTTCCGGGAGTCCAGGAACTTCTGCGCGCCTCCTTATATGGGACGAACCGTGATCAGAATACTTATTCTCATCCTGGGATCAGAATAGTGTTACTCTATATATATATATATATATATATATATATATATATATATATATATAGGTAATTGTTTGGGGCACCTAGGTGCCTGGGCAACTAGCATTTAATAGCTCGCATGCCAATTCATTAGCATTTGTTAATTTGGAAAGAATTAAAACACACATTAATGGATGGAGAGTACAGAATAAAAGGAAAGATATATGTAGCATTTTTTCGATCTAGGTATATATGCATGTACGTATGATGTGACTCGCCAGACAACAAACCTTGTACGCACAGATGAATACATGTATACATACAAATTGATAACTTCATGAGGTATCCATGACAAAATGTTCTTATTATTTAAATCAACAAATTATGCACCGACCCCAAATTGTATAGACATACCCGTGGTATATAATACTTACTAACGAAAATATGTACACATGCGGGTATATGCACCCAATGATTATTCTAGGTTGTAGCTAGTAAAGAAATTATGTACATACGTGGGTATGTATGTACATACTAACAAAATTATGTACATACGCGGGTATGCATATACCTTGAACAAAATTATGTACATATGCATGTATCATGCAAATAAGAATGTACATAAATGAGTATGTATATACCCAGTTATGTACATATGCGGGATATGTATATACCTACTAATGAAATTGCGTATATATACGGATATGTACATACCCAGTGATTTATTCTACGAATCAATAAATGCTATATCACTACAAGAAATATGTCAACTTGCGACCATCACTATTGGTCACTGAATGGTCACTGTTTTCCATTTGTGACCTTTTTGTGACCAAAAACTGATGTTCAAAAGTTGACCGTCTTTAATGGAAATTAACGACCTTTCTTCTAGAAAGGTCGTAGACTTTTACGACCAAAAAAAAGGTCATAGAATCAACGACCAATTATTTTGGTCACTAGCAATCCGCCCACGCCACGCCAGATCCACCGTGGCAAGCTGACGTGGCAGGATTATGACCAAATGAGAAGGTCGTAAACTAGAATCAGCCCGGTCCATTTCGGCCGTCTACATGGGCCAAGCCCAATAATTCAGCCCATTTGATGTTTTTTTCCTCTTTATTTTGCTTAGCTGATTGGGCCTGGCCCAATAATTTGGCCTTTTATTTTCTGGGATGGAGCCTTTTACAGACCAGTTTTTTTTCCTAGTCAACTATTTTTTTGGGCCACAACCTTTTTATTCTAGTTCTTGTTTGGGCCTTGGCCTAGCCCAGCTTATACAGACTAGGTTTTTTTAAGTCAGCTCTTCTTTCAGGCCCAGGCCTTTTTAGCATAATTCTTGTTTGGGCCTCAGCCTTTTCAGAGCCCAGGTTCATATTTTGCATAATTTCAGAAAATGCATAACTTCAAACAGCAAGTGCTCCACATAACTATAAACAAGTGCTCCCATAACTATAAACAGGTGCTTATAACAGCTCCCGGGTTCACAAAATGCTTATAACAGCTCCCAGATCCACATAACAGGTTCACATAACTATAAAAAAGTGCACAAAATGCTCCCAGGTTCACATAACAGCTCCCAGGTTCACAAAATGCTCCCAGGTCCACATAATAGCAAGATCCTACAGAATGCAAAATGCTCCCAGGTTCATATTTCACAAGTGCTCCCAGGTTCACAAGTGCTCCCAGGTTCAAAGACAAACCGGTTCACGACCTGTTTTGCCATACCCACCTGCACAAACCAGTTCAAAGACAAACTGCATAAAACCAAAGAACTTCACAGCCATCAAACTGCTTTAGCTCCAAAGAGAGCCATCAAGTGGGCTAACTTCTCATCCTGTTCTTGAGACTTCTTGCGCAGCAGCTCAAGTTCCTTGTCGCGTGCAGCTTCAGCTTCTTCCGCCTTCATCTTGATTGCCGCCACTTCTTCTTGCATCAATTCAGCTTGAAGCTCCGACCTCTCCCGCTTCTGCTCAAGATCACGAACATGAGCAGCCACAGCAGCAGTTGCTTTGCCCGAGTTATTCGTAGATGACTGGAGCCCAACATTCCTGAGGAATGTGCTATGCTTTACTTCAGTCTTGAGCACTTCGTCAACAATTTCAGCAGCAGACTTTGGCTCTTCACCTTCTGGTACCGGCGCGTCCTTCCTTTTTTCCATCTTAAGCTAGCATATGGAGGAAAATGATAAGACATTAGTGGCAGATCTATTTCACATTTTGCAAACCAAAGCAAGCAAGAGAAACCAAACAAGAATGCCACCAAACCAGCACACAAAATCTATACGTAGATATTTTACTGAAACTCAAACAGAAGAAGATGATGACTAGTAACCTGAAAGCATTATTTGAATCTGCATGTAGATATTATCAATAACAAATTCATTATAGCAAGTGTACACACTTATGTGATCTGGAGACATGCAATTGGAACAATATGATGGCTTGATTAAGCCTAGAATGGTGGTTCTATATAAGATGGCTTCCCGAGTGAGCCGATCATCAAACTAACATTCTGATATCTTTGTTGAGAACTATACAACAAATTCTGATATCTTTGTTGAGATACCAAACCTATCTTAGGCTCTAGCAAACAGCATCAAAGCATGGAACATAGTTTGTGTTCTTGCTGGCTGTGAATCAAACAGGGCATGACAGAAGTTTGAACTGGCTGGACAAACCAGTCAAACAGCATCAAACAGGGCATGACAGAAGTTTGAACTGGCTGTGAATCAAACAGAGCATGACAGAAGTGTGAATCAAACAGCATCAAACCTATCTTAGGCTCTAGCAAACAGCAACAAAGCATACCAAGCCTATCTTAGGCTCTAGACAAAAGTTTGAACTGGCTGGACAAAGCATGGAGTGACTTACTATAGCTTTCTTTACTGGCTCCGAAAACCCGTGCTTTTTGCTGTTGTGGGTGGCCTTGAACAAGTCAATCGCAAACAGCTCCTCACCCTTCTGCTCTTCTTTCTGAAATGATTTTCAACAAAAATCAAAATGTTATTCAGCAAGAATCAAAAATGTTATTCAACGAGGATCAAACGGTAAGGTCTCTAGACAAAAGTTCTCACAGTGGCAAAAATGTGTGCTGTGTAGTGCCTGGAACCAGTTTTCTGTGCGTACACAACTTTTTCTCGATTCATCTTGTTCGACAAACAGGTTTCCTACAAAAAAGCATACTGTCAGCATGATCTAGCACTAGCATATCATGTGCAGAACATAAAGCAGCAAACAAAGCACAGACAAACCTTGTGTCTTGGGGTAGACCACATCTCCACCAGTGCTTGCCATTCACCGTCCGTCAGATCCAGCACCGGAGACTTGATGCTGACATTGTTTGCTGCTACGGTATCAAAATACTTCTTATTGATCTGATGGCATCTGTTCTTTGAATTTTTCTGCAGAATATCTTTGCACGCGATCTTGATAGTCTCCGAGTCCGTGTTCATCTCAAAATTTGCCTACCAAGACAGCAAACAAGGTAGGAACAGTATTAGTGATCATACAAAGGTGTAACAGAAAATAGATAGCACATTAACTACGAAACAAGTAGCTTACAACAACTTTCCCAATGTAGTTCGCCAATAGATTAGCGTTTTTTTTGTATTCCTTGAAGTGAGGAAGAACCGGCAGATGGGTTCTTGCAACGAGTCCACACTCAGAAGCAAGCTTTGCTTCCTGCAGAGGCTTCTCTGGACGCTTCATCCCTTCAGCAATTTGGATAGGCACCTTGCTACCAAGCGACTTGGTGATTCTCTCTAGCCCTTTGCCCCTTCTCTGTCTAAGCTTGGTAGTCATTGCATCTGAAAATGAAATTGAACTCATAATTAGAAGAGAAATCGACAAATGCAAGAATGGTTCTGCTAAACAGGTAACCATACATGATCACTTCCATTTGGAAAAATGCACTAGTAAAAGAGAGCATTGCAAAGGTGAACTTGCCTGATTGAAGCACAAGCTGTTGTTCCTCTTCACTGCTGACAGCATTCTTGTCAATAGAAGGTGCAGCAGGGCTGAGGTCTGTGTGGAGAGTGCCTGCTTCATCTATGCAGATAGCTCCTCCTTCATCTAGGCAGACAGTGCCTCTTTCATCCATGCAGAGAGTGGTTTCATCATCCATGGGCGGAAACTCATCACCCATTTGCACCGAGCTCTCAGTGTCCATGCGCAGCGGACTTTCCTGATGGTCCGTCGCAGCCGGCATCTTTGCTTTCTGCCTCGTGACTCTAGTAGGGGCCGCTTCATCAGGTTCCAGGATCCTCTGTGTTTGTCCTGGAGGTGGGGCTATCACCCTTCCTGGAGGCATTGCAGCAGATGTTTCTGAGCTCTTCCTCTTCTTGTTGGCTATCTTCTTAACACTAGGCCTCTTCTTCCTAGATTCCTTCAGTGCCTCGTACAAATAGCACGGAAAAAAGCATTAGATCACAAGACAAATATGTGAGCACAAGGAAACACAGAGCATACAAGAACCCCAACCCTCCAAGCAACACAGAGTTTGCACCTTAACAGTCTTCTGCACTACAACATCATCCACTTCCTCTCCATCAATAACTTCATCCTCCTTAGGATTGTACTCTGGGTCATCATTGATAACTCCACTACCTTCTTGAACCTCATCAGTTCTACCTTCTTGTACATCATTCGTTTTCCTAATCATCGACACTATTGCACCGATGCCAAGGGACTGGAATATCCGATTGTTCCTCATCATATTTCTAGCCCTAACCTTCTCGTACTCGGTGAGAGGCTCTTCTTTGCATGATAAAGGAAACATAACTATTAGGTGAATGGTTGGAATGCATGGACAGACAGCCAAACATATCTTATGAGATTTTATTATCATTTAATCCTAGTTATTTGGGTACGGAAGACTAACAGCAAACAGGCACAATTAAGACAGCTTATTCAGATTGCAGCAATACATTTCACTCATCATATTAAGACACATATTTTATAAAACTGACAGTATGACCACAAGGAGCAAGTTGCATACCAACGGTTGGCCGAATCTTTGACCTTGTCATCCTTGCCATGGATGATCTTGAGGTGGTGCTTGCAAAAAAGAATAAACAACAATCAGATACAACAGGGATAAAGTAAAATGATGCACTTGTATCAATAAAGGAAAGCATTTGGACCAGCATGCACATACATGGAATACATGTGAAGCAAACTTGATGGATCAACAATATAGTGATGTAGTGTTATTAATTAAGCAAACATGTAAGTGCACTAAACAAGCATGCATGTACACTGGAAAGATATGAAGCATCTCTTGATATCTTCACTACATCAACATGGCAATTTAGATGCAACATTTAATTATGATGAAGAACTCAAACAAGGAAACAACTGACATGGAATGATAGTACATAACATTGACTACAAAACAGGCTTACTGAACTATTTCTAAAACTTCTTATATCATTAGGAAAACAGCATGGCAAACTGACAAGTGATACAGATTTCCAAACTTAGTGAAAAACACAGTTCATGGCAGAAAACAGATTCATGATGCAATGTTTAGAGCTAGCAAACTACATGCAACAGGAGCTGTTCATGGCAAATATGAGCATGGCAGGCTTGTACTAGATGTACTTAACAAAACTCCCCTACTAAACATGCTCCAAAGATCTACAGATATGATGATAGCATCAATGCAAAATGACAAGTTATGCTGACAGTTTCAGACTTTGTGAAATAACAAGGCAAAACAATTTGCTACTACTCTATCTACATGAACCAGAGGGAGATCATCCCCATGAATCACCATCGATCCTTCCACATGAACAAGAAAACCAGGAGATCCATCCCCATCCAGAACCCTAACCCCATGAACCAGAGAGCAACGTGTACCCCATGAACCCTAACCCTAACCCCATGAATCTACCGAACCATCCCTATCCCCATCGGTCCATCCTCATGAACCCTAGAAGAACCCATGAGGGGAATCTACCGAACCCCAGAAAATCTACCCTAACCGCCGTCGATGGAGCGAGGGGAGAAGTACCTAGGGTTACGTGGCGGGCGATGTAGCCGCCGTCATCGATGTAGCCACCATCATAGATGATGCAGCGGTGGTCGTCGTCGATGTGGCCGCCGTCGTCGATGTGGCCGCCGTCGTTGTGGCCTAGGGTTACGAGGCGGGCGATGTCGTCGATGGTGCCGTCGTCGGGGAGAGGGGAGGAGCGGCGCGGAGTAGGGGAGGGACGGGGCGGCGCGGAGCAGCGGAGGGGCGGCGGGGCAAAGCAGGGGAGGGGCGGCGGGGTGGAGCAGGGGAGGGGCGGCGCGGTCGGAATGGGGAAATTTTGGGAGGGGAGGGAATGGGTGCGGTCGTGGGAGGGAGGGGAGGGGCTCCCGCGGGTTAGTGGGAGAGGGAGTGGTGGGTCCCACCTGTTAGTGGGAGAGGGAGTGGAGGGAAATTTTGGGAGAGGGAGGGAAATTTTGGGAGAGTGGAGGGAAAATTTTGGGGTGGGAGGGAAATTCTTTTGGGTTTGGAGGCAGAAAATTTTAGGGGTCTTTTTGTAAACTTTGTAGAAATAAAGGTTAAAATCATACCGAATAGCTCAAGAAAACATCGGTATTCTAAGTTTAATATTTTTACTAGTTGGTAGGCCACATTTGATGATGTGACGCGGAGGTCTCCCATTTTTTTGAATTTTTTACGGTGTTTTCAAAAACCGGTCGAACTTGTCGCGTCGGCCGTCCGTGGCTAGGGGTTTGATCATGCATATATGTTGGTGATTCTATGATGAAATGCCTACCTGTGAAGCTAAAAATGATTTTTAGCAAAAATAACGGGCAAGCTATGGAGGACCCGCAATTCAAATTCCAGCCGGTTCCACCTGAATCGGTTGATGGTTGTCTGAATGGCCGGGAGTAGCTACGAGGGTCAGAAATGCATGATTTTTGGCGACCGCCTGTAAAATAGGGTCTACTTTGAGATAGACATGGAATGGCGCCGTTTGGAATGTCTCTCTTTGTAGCCCCTTCACGAAAAACACGTGTTTTTGGCATTCAAAAAATGAAAAATGGTTTTTTTTGTGAAACAAGTTGGAACCTCTCTTCGGCAACATTGTTTGCCATCACAAGATGGAGGCATGTGCCAAATTTGGGCATATTATCACAAACTATTCAACGAATGTGGCCATATCATTGCTCGTTTGGCTTGAAAGCCATGAATCTTCGTTCATGGTAGGTCCTTTTTTAGAACACTTTTTCAAGAAAACATCGGTATTCTAAGTTTCATATTTTTACTAGTTGGTAGGACACATTTGATGATGTGACGCGGAGGTCTCCCATTTTTTTGAATTTTTTTGAATTTTTTACGGTGGTTTCAAAAACCAGTCAGACTTGTCGCGTCGGCCGTCCGTGGCTAGGGATTTGATCATGCATATCTGTTGGTGATTCTATGATGAAATGCCTACCTGTGAAGCTAAAAATGATTTTTAGCAAAAATAACGGGCAAGCTATGGAGGACCCGCAGTTCAAATTTCAGTCGGTTCCAGCTGAATCGGTCGATGGTTGTCTGAATGGCCGGGAGTAGCTACGAGGGTCGAAATGCATGATTTTTGGCGACCGCCCGTAAAATTGGGTCTACTTTGAGATAGACATGGAATGGCGCCGTTTGGAATGTCTCTCTTTGTAGCCGCTTCACGAAAAACACGTGTTTTTGCCATTCAAAAAATGAAAAATGGTTTTTTTTATGAAACAAGTTGGAACCTCTCTTCGGTAACATTGTTTGCCATCACAAGATGGAGGCATGTGCCAAATTTGGGCGTATTTTCACAAACTATTCAACGAATGTGGCCATATCATTGCTCGTTTGGCTTGAAAGCCATGAATCTTCGTTCATGGTAGGTCGTTTTTGAGAACACTTTTTCAAGAAAACATCGGTATTCCAAGTTTAATATTTTTGCTAGTTGATAGGCCACATTTGATGATGTGACGCGGAGGTCTCCCATTTTTTTGATTTTTTTTTGAATATTTTACGGTGTTTTCAAAAACCGGCCGAACTTGTCGCGTCGGCCGTCCGTGGCTAGGGGTTTGATCATGCATATCTGTTGGTGATTCTATGATGAAATGCCTACCTGTGAAGCTAAAAATGATTTTTAGCAAAAATAACGGGCAAGCTATGGAGGACCCGCAGTTCAAATTTCAGCCGGTTCCAGCTGAATCGGTCGATGGTTGTCTGAATGGCCGGGAGTAGCTACGAGGGTCGAAATGCATGATTTTTGGCGACCGCCCATAAAATAGGGTCTACTTTGAGATAGACATGGAATGGCGCCATTTGGAATGTCTCTCTTTGTAGCCGCTTCACGAAAAACACGTGTTTTTGGCATTCAAAAAATGAAAAATGGTTTTTTTTATGAAACAAGTTGGAACCTCTCTTCGGCAACATTGTTTGCCATCACAAGATGGAGGCATGTGCCAAATTTGGGCATATTATCACAAACTATTCAACGAATGTGGCCATATCATTTCTCGTTTGGCTTGAAAGCCATGAATCTTCGTTCATGGTAGGTCGTTTTTGAGAACACTTTTTCAAGAAAACATCGGTATTCCAAGTTTAATATTTTTGCTAATTGGTAGGCCACATTTGATGATGTGACGCGAAGGTCTCCCATTTTTTTGAAATTTTTACGGTGTTTTCAAAAACCGGTCGAACTTGTCGCGTCGGCCGTCCATGGCTAGGGGTTTGATCATGCATATCTGTTGGTGATTCTATGATGAAATGCCTACCTGTGAAGCTAAAAATGATTTTTAGCAAAAATAACGGGCAAGCTATGGAGGACCCGCAGTTCAAATTCCAGCCGGTTCCACCTGAATCGGTTGATGGTTGTCTGAATGGCCGGGAGTAGCTACGAGGGTCAGAAATGCATGATTTTTGGCGACCGCCCGTAAAATAGGGTCTACTTTGAGATAGACATGGAATGGCGCTGTTTGGAATGTCTCTCTTTGTAGCCGCTTCACGAAAAACACGTGTTTTTGGCATTCAAAAAATGAAAAATGGTTTTTTTTGTGAAACAAGTTGGAACCTCTCTTCGGCAACATTGTTTGCCATCACAAGATGGAGGCATGTGCCAAATTTGGGCATATTATCACAAACTATTCAACGAATGTGGCCATATCATTGCTCGTTTGGCTTGAAAGCCATGAATCTTCGTTCTTGGTAGGTCCTTTTTTAGAACACTTTTTCAAGAAAACATTGGTATTCTAAGTTTCATATTTTTACTAGTTGGTAGGCCACATTTGATGATGTGACGTGGAGGTCTCCCATTTTTTTGAATTTTTTTGAATTTTTTACGGTGTTTTCAAAAACCAGTCGAACTTGTCGCGTCGGCCGTCCGTGGCTAGGGGTTTGATCATGCATATCTGTTGGTGATTCTATGATGAAATGCCTACCTGTGAAGCTAAAAATGATTTTTAGCAAAAATAATGGGCAAGCTATGGAGGACCCGCAGTTCAAATTTCAGCCGGTTCCAGCTGAATCGGTCGATGGTTGTCTGAATGGCCGGGAGTAGCTACGAGGGTCGAAATGCATGATTTTTGGTGACCGCCCGTAAAATTGGGTCTACTTTGAGATAGACATGGAATGGCGCCGTTTGCAATGTCTCTCTTTGTAGCCGCTTCACGAAAAACACGTGTTTTTGCCATTCAAAAAATGAAAAATGGTTTTTTTTATGAAACAAGTTGGAACCTCTCTTCGGTAACATTGTTTGCCATCACAAGATGGAGGCATGTGCCAAATTTGGGCATATTATCACAAACTATTCAACGAATGTGGCCATATCATTGCTCGTTTGGCTTGAAAGCCATGAATCTTCGTTCATGGTAGGTCGTTTTTGAGAACACTTTTTCAAGAAAACATCGGTATTCCAAGTTTAATATTTTTGCTAGTTGGTAGGCCACATTTGATGATGTGACGCGGAGGTCTCCCATTTTTTTTATTTTTTTTTTGAATTTTTTACGGTGTTTTCAAAACCGGCCGAACTTGTCGCGTCGGCCGTCCGTGGCTAGGGGTTTGATCATGCATATCTGTTGGTGATTCTATGATGAAATGCCTACATGTGAAGCTAAAAATGATTTTTAGCAAAAATAACGGGCAAGCTATGGAGGACCCGCAGTTCAAATTTCAGCCGGTTCCAGCTGAATCGTTCGATGGTTGTCTGAATGGTCGGGAGTAGCTACGAGGGTCGGAAATGCATGATTTTTGGCGATCGTCCGTAAAATAGGGTCTACTTTGAGATAGACATGGAATGGCGCCGTTTGGAATGTCTCTCTTTGTAGCCGCTTCACGAAAAACACGTGTTTTTGCCATTCAAAAAATTAAAAATGGTTTTTTTTTGTGAAACAAGTTGGAACCTCTCTTTGGAAACATTGTTTGCCATCACAAGATGGAGGCATGCGCCAAATTTGATCATATTATCACAAACTATTCAACGAATGTGGCCATATCATTGCTCGTTCGGCTTGAAAGCCATGAATCTTCGTTCATGGTAGGTCGTTTTTTAGAACACTTTTTCAAGAAAACATCAGTATTCCAAGTTTAATATTTTTGCTAGTTGGTAGTCCACATTTGATGATGTGACGCGGAGGTCTCCCGTTTTTTTGATTTTTTTTTTGAATTTTTTACGGGGTTTTCAAAAACCGGCCGAACTTGTCGCGGCGGCCGTTCGTGGTTGGGGGTTTGATCATGCATATCTGTTGGTGATTCTATGATGAAAAACAATGTTTTTGACAATCACAAAATGAAACTTATATTGTTTCATACATGAGCATGCACAAAAACCCATAATTTTATCTTTCATCCATGAGCATGCACAAAATTTCAATTCCCATCAATTACCAAACTGAATATTCATAATTAAGAAACTGACATGTTCAGATGACACTGTCATACTTGAGCATCCTTGAGCATGCATAAAATTTCAATTCTCATCAATTTCAAACTAAGCTTGGCTGACACTGTCATACTTAAGAGGTTTTCACTAACAAGCTTAAACCTGACATACTTAACATTGACATGTTCAAATTAACATGCTTAACATTGCCACTTGATTTCTTAACATCTTCACTCCTTCTTCTCCTTCTTCTCCTTCATCATCCTGATGCGCTCAGAGTGACGAATGCCAACGCGGTGAATGCTGACGGGGCGAATGTACTCCTCTACCACAATTGGCCTGGTCCTGTCTCCAAGCTGTGGGATCGCCGGCGCCACTACCATCGCGAGGTCATCGTCAGGCACCACCATCGCGAGGTCATCGCCAGGCACCACCATCGCGAGGTCGTCGTCAGCCACCACCATAGCAAGGTCGTCGTCAGCCAGAATAGGCTGCACCTCCCCGCTCTGCTCCTCTTCTTCCTCGCTCTGCTCCTCGTCATCCCCGCTGCTGCTCCCATTGCCTAGCCAAATGCAACAAAGTTTTTTTAGCAATCGGTGTCGTCGTCAAAACGAAGCCAAAAGGACAGGAAGAAGAGAGGCAGAGAGCTTACTGGCATCGTCGTCGTGCTGGTAGTACCTGCGGCACATGGTGTTGTCGAACACCTTCATGGTGAGCATGGCGTCGCCGTCGTAGCGGAAGACAAGGAAGTGCCCGAGCTGCAGGTCATGGGCGCGGGCGAAATGCTTCCAGCCGGGCCCTAGGTACATGTGGCCGTCAGCGTCTAACACCACCAGCACGTCCCACAGCCTGCGAAGCCCGCTGCCGGCCCCCCGCAGATTCACTTTCTGGGGCTCATGGCCGTCGAGCATCTTCGCAAACTTGCCAGGCAGCCTCTGCAGCGAGGGTCAAGCAGTGGTTAATTGTGATGATACAGAGATGGGTGAAGGGGAGATCTTGTCTTGAATATACCTGCCTGCTGCAGGATTTCTCAATTATGATATCGAAGAACTCAAAACCTTCCAAGCCGGCCATCTCACTTCTTGGCGTGGCAGAGCGCAGCCGGCGGTGGCGGCCTCCCTCCTCTCTGAAAAGCAGCATTGTAATTAAACAACAAGTTACCATAAACAGGACTGGACATAGTTGGAACAGAGCCAAGTTTATGATGGCAAAACTGAGAAAAAAAGCAATGCACTTGTGGACATTTATGATGGCAAGAGCACCTCTGTTTTCTTCTTCTACTCATACCCCATGAAATGAAACAACATAGGAAGAAGGAGGCCTCAATTTTCTTCTTCTTCTACTCTGTGTTTGCGAGGGCCTCAATTTGGAATACTACTATAAATGGCAATGGACTCAATTTGCTACTACTCTATCTTGGCAAAGGGGCAATGAGTAGAAGAAGAACATCAACATCAACATCAACAGCACCCTTGAACAGTAGTAAGAAAACAAGGACATTTCTGATGGCAAAAACATCAACAGCACTCTGTTTTCTTCTTCTACTCATTCCATATTTTGCTACTACCAAAAACATCAACATCAACAGGGCCTCAATAGTAGATAAGAAACCTAATCTATCTACTTTACCTAATTTGAGCCGTATCATATTTTGCTACTACCAAAGCTAACCCTAATTTCCAAACAGCAGCGGCAAGAAACCTAAACCAATCATAATCAAACCCTAATCTAATCCAATCCTTATCTAATCTAATCCAATCCTAATCAAACCCTAACCTAATCTAATCTAATCCAATCTAGGCGGCGACAAGAACCCTAATCTAAACAGTAGCAGAAAACTAAGTTATAGGAAGAGGAAGGAGTTGGCGGATTCATACCTCAGGAGAGAGGAAGGAGTCGGCGACGGAGAGAGAGGAAGGAGTCGGCGGCGATGGGAGAGGAAGGAGCTGGCGGCGGAGAGGAGTAGTGGGTCGAGTGGAGAGGTGGAGCGGGTCGAGTGGAGAGGAGGAGTGGGGAAAAGAGTGGGGAAAAGAGTGGGTCCACTTGTCAGCAAGTTCTGTGTTTGATACGTGACTGGTTTGCTATATTGAAAAGGGTGGGCATAGAGTACAAAACCAATAGCCTCTTCCTAGCCCAGTGGTAGAAACCCAGTGAAATAAGCGCCAGGTCGTGGGTTCGAGCCCCCGCTCGTGCATTATTTTTTGCCATCTGGTGGAGCCACGGGTGGGATCAGACAGCTGTCTGATGGAGCGCGCCATTTCTCTGTGTTGCATTAGGATCACACCACAACCATTTCTCTGTGGAGCCACATCAAAATGCAACTTTTTTTGAGCATCAGGATCACTAGAGCCCCATCAAAATGCAACTTTTTTTGAACATCAAAATTGATGAAAACAAGATCAAAATGTTCACTGACAAAAAACAGCTCTGAAACAACAGCTCCATCAAAATTTAGTTCAAAAAAGCATCTTCAAAATGATCACTGCAGCCATATTTTGCTCAATCTTCAAGCATTAAAATAGTACTGACAAAATAGTCACTATAGCCATCCAAAATGGCACCAAAATAGCACCAGAGTCACTACTTGTTTGAGAGACAGCACCAAAACAACATTACAGCAAAAAATGCCACCAAAATGGCACCAAAGTATCACCAGTCACTATAACCATCTTCACCATCAGCCATAATGGCACCAAAACTATAGTTCTGACCAAAACTAAGAAATCATGATCACCAAAACTACTAGAGCCATCATGATCACCAAAACTACATGATTTTGCATTGTATCTTCACCATCTGCCTCTTCATCACCAAAGTCTCATGCATTTTGCTACCTGGAGAGAATTGTAGTACAAAAACTACATCAGGATCACATCAACAAAAACTATAGAGAAGGTTGATCACCAATCAAAACAAGGAACATGCAATAATAGTATTAGGTCACCAAGGAGACAAAATTTACCTTCATGTCCATTCGCTACTCATCGTCGTCGATACCAAAACAAGGAACTCTATGCCCACTCCTGTTTTCCTCATCATCACTACAATATTGCAGCATAGTATGATCAGTCCTGTTTTTGTCATCCTCGCTCTCATGTCCATCCGCTACCACCTTTCTTCTTTTCTTAATGCCTTCAACTGTTGTAGCATCAATGAGCACACGTTCCCGGTCCCTTCGCACTCTGCTTTGCACCGAAACTTCCATAGAGTCATCATTAGCTCGCACCGGAACTTCCGTAGAGTCATCATCCTGGTATGTTAGTCCACTACCACCGGGGCCCTTTTCCATTTCAGTTTCAGTCACACTCCACAAGTGTCTGTGCCGAAAGGTTTGCACAACTCGCCATTTTCCATGCAAAAAAGTGTCTGGCAGATAAAACACCATTGTTGCTTCTGCTGATAGAATAAAGGGATCATTCTTATACCAGCACCTTCCAGTGTTGATGTTTTTGAAGTGGCCATCATATTTGACAAAAGAGTGTCTCTTCTTCTTTCCACCAAGATCAAACCAGTCACAGCGAAATAAGACAACCGAGCGATGGATGCCTCCACTAGAGTTGTATTGCAACTCTACGATGCTTTTCAGCTGACCATAGAAGTCAATGTTCTCACCATCATGTGACCCCTCAGTGACTATTCCACTATTCTGTGTCTTCCTTCTTTCCTCGCGGTCAACGGTGTGGTACCGGACACCGTCAGCAATGCATGCTGAATACACTCTCACTCGCTTATCCGGTAAGCATGCCAAAGCAAATAGATCATCACTGACCTTCTTCTCCTCATGCAACTTTCCAATCTGCACAAATAAACCATTTAGCAACAATGGTATTTAACAGTTGGTGAATAACACAGAAAACATAAAACATGTGGCTAAAGATCTCACATGATTCTTAAACCATTTAGCAAATCCCTTGGCAACCCTTATATCAACATTGATCTGGCTTTCTTCCTGATTTAACTCTTCCTTGCATTTCCTGCAATGCCAACAAAACATGTGAATTAAAACATTAGGCTGGTGCCAACCCAAGCAAAAAAAAATATAACGAGTGCACAAGATATAACGTACTCGATATATGGTAGAACCTCGGCGCAATTGCTGAGCACATACCAAACCATCTTGTCATACTCATCACCAGCCTCCAAGTATTGTGAGGCTCCAAGAAAGTTCACACCATGGATGAAAACCGAGACATCACCACTTTGCGAATCAGACAGCTCTCTATTTCTGCCCGGCCGGTTCCATCTTGTTTCCACATCGCCAAAGTATCTAGAGCAAAAAGTCAAGCACTCGTCAACGACATATGCTTTAGCAATCCAACCTTCAGGTCTTGCCGTGTTTCGCACATAACGCTTACAAGTAAGCAGCCTTCTTTCGATTGGGTACATCCAACCGTATTGCACAGGGCCTCTAAGAATTGCCTCTTTTGGTAAGTGCACCGCCAAATGGACCATCACGGTGAAGAAAGCTGGAGGGAAAATCTTCTCGAGCTTGCAAAGAATAATTGGGATTTCTTTTTAAAGTCTTTGCAGAATAGTTAACTTGAGTGTTTTGCAGCACAGTTCTCTAAAAAAAATTCCTAGCTCAGCAACCGCTTCATATATATCCTTGTCCATGATTCCTCGGAGGCCCGCCAGTAAAATCCTTTGGAAGAGGATGTGACAATCATGGGTTTTCAGTACTGAAAGCTTGAATCCATCAGAAGTAACACACTTTGCTAGGTTAGCAGCATAACCATCTGGAAATCTCACCGCTCTTATGAATTCACAGAATGCAAGCTTTTGTTCTTTACTCATTGTATACCATGCTCGTGGCATTTCAAATGAATCTTCATCTTCATCATGCTGTAGATGCAAATCTTCTCTTATGCCCATGTCCTCCAAATCAAGCCTAGAACTAACCGTGTCCTTTGTCTTCCCTTCAATTTTCAGAAACGTCCCTAGCAGATTCTCGCATATGTTTTTCTCAATGTGCATTACATCGAGATTATGCCTTAATTTCAGATCAGCCCAGTATGGCAGGTCCCACAAACAAGACCTCCGGTCCCAACATTGACCTTCCTCACGCTTTCTTTTCTTTGCAAGCTTTCCTGGTCTCACATCTTTCACCTTTTCAAGTTGCTGCTCCAGCTCTTCTTTAGTGAATTCAGCTGGCTTGTCACGGGTTTCATTCTCACCATTAAAATCTTTGCTTCTTCGCCAGCGATGGTTTCGGGGAAGAAAGCGGCGGTGCCCAATATAGCAGATCTTGCTCCTTATTCTCTTTGAGCAAGGGTCTTTGTCACAATGGACACAGGCCTGATAACCCGCTGTGATCCTCCCAAACAGAGTGTGCAGCGCCGGGAAATCATGGATGGACCATATGATTGCAGCACGTAGATTGAACTTTTCTTCCGAACTCGAGGCATCATATGTAGGTACACCATTCCAGAGCTGGAGCAGTTCTTCTACGAGGGGCTCCATAAAGACATCGAAATCCTTTCCTGGAGACTCTGGACCCGGGATAAGCAACGACATCATGAAGTTGGATTGATCCATGCATGCCCATGGTGGCAGGTTGTACGGCACCACAAAGAGAGGCCACATGCTATAAGACGTGCTCATGTTCTCAAACGGATTAAAGCCATCAGTGGCAATGCCAAGTTTTATGTTCCTTGGATCTGCAGCAAAATCTATATGAATAAGGTCAAATTCTTTCCATGCCTCTCCGTCTGCTGGATGGCTTAGCTCATTGTCCACAGGTTGCCGCTTCAGCTTGTGCCATTGTACCTCCAGCGATGATTTCTTCGAGATAAACATCCGCTGCAGCCTTGGTATCAACGAAAAGTGCCTCAGTACCTTCTCCAGTATTGACTTCTTCCCATCAGCATCTTTCCACCTAGAGGCATTGCATTTTGGACAGTTGTCATGCTTGGCATAATCCTTCCGAAACAAGACACAGTTATTTGGGCACACATGTATTGAAACATAACCTAGCCCCAGCCTGCGGATTATGCTCAATGCTTCATCATAAGACCTGGGAACACAGCTATCAGGGAATTGCAAGGTCAAAGGCAGAGTATTGCGTTGAATGCAGCATTGCTAATCCGGTAGAAAGACTTGATGTGGAGTAACTTCACGGTGAAGGTAAATCTTGAAAATTTACCCCCTTCATGAGCTGCGCGCTTCGCCTCCTCTAACACCTCAGCAAACATCGACTTCTGTCCATCAGCACGGTCTTCAAAGTTGTACAGATCCTTCAATAGGTCAGGAATCCTATCATCTTCATGCCCATCCTCTTCCTCCAAACCAGCATTCTCTCGCAAAATCTTTTCCATAAAATCAATGCCAGCATCACCACCACCCATCATATGAGGGGCCTGTGTATCATCTTCAATATGTTGAGGTTGTCCATCTAAAGGTTCTCCATGATATATCCATCTATCATATGTGCTGGCCATCCCATTAAGAAGCAGATGATCTTCCACTGTTCCTTGAGCTCTTCTTGAACGGTTGAGGCATTCGCAGCATGGGCAAAGAATGACAGCATCCTTGGCAAAATTTTCCCGAACAAATTGCATAAATTCATTAACTCCCTTCATATGTTCTTCGGAAAAACTTCTAACTCCTTTTCTAATCCAGCTTTTGTCCATCTGCCAAAGACAACAAATTGTTGCAACTTAGCAACCAATCTAAGTGCATCAACATCAATTAATGAAAATGGATGGCAGTAATGGCAGCTAAAAAATCCAGAAAATTTTATATGCTAATTGCCTAACCACAACATAGAAACAAACCAAACTGTAAATCAAACCAATATTGAAATTGGCATGAATTTAATTTGCTGACAAGGATAAATCAAATCAAACCAAACCAACATTTTAGAAGGATCCTGTTTCAGGGAAAGACCAAGCTAGCTAGCTCCTAACAATTACTATGCAGTTTCTATCAATTACAATTACTATGCTCCAAACAATCTGCAGACAAACAAGCTGAAGAACTCCTAACAGTGCATCAACAAAATTCATCTATGCAGTTTCTACGAAACAAGCTAGCTAGCTCCTAACTCCTAAATCAAAAAAATTCAGCTATGCTGAAGAACATCTACTGAAATCCATCTCTAAATCCTAACTCCTAATAGTGCTCGGTTCTTTAATAGATCAAAAGAGAGGGGGGAGAGGAGAGGGGGCAGAGGAGAGGGGGAGAGGAGAGGGGTGCATACCGGGAGGCCTGCTTGCGGCGGCGGCGGCGGCGGAGAGTCCCCCATGCTCGGCGAGCCGCTCCTGTCGAGCCAAGCGGCGAGGCCGCGGTTCCGCCGCCCCTGCCAGTTGCTTCTACCGTCATGGGCGAGCCGCGTGGGGAGGCAACACCAGCGTCGGTGGCCCACGGCCCCGCCGCCGGCCAGGGCCCTGCCTCCCCAGCCGGTTGCTTCCGCCGCTGGCCCCTAACCCCGCCGGTTGCTTCCGCCGCCGGCCCCCGCCCCCGCCGCCTACCAGACCTAAGAAACGAGAGGGGGAAATTTTTGGTAAGTGTTGGCTCGAGTCCCCGCTCGATGCTGCTGTCAAATGGGTCCCACTTGTCAATGAGTTAAGACAGCTACTGGCTATATGATAGATACAATCCTACTGGTACTTGGGCAACAGACCTTCTCTAGCCCAGTGGTAGGGAACGCAGCGCCACTACTGTGGGTCGCGGGTTCGAGTCCCCCCGCCGTGCCTTCTTTTTACCGAGCGAATTAACGAATTAAGGCGTCTGTCAAATGGGTCCCGCCTGTCAGAGTGTGATCATGTCATCAAAAATGACACGTAAACGTTGACACATAAGCGAGATTGCAGAGGTGGCTGCCTAATCATCCTAATGCATTCGAACTCAAGTGTAATGACCATTTACATTGGTCATGATCAGTTAGAAATAAGGCACCAGACCAGTGCCGTCTGCTTTATGACCTTTGGGTGTAAGGAAATTATGACCTTTCTGGCCCTAATGGTCATTATGGTTTAGGGTTTGGAGCCCCCCGAACAGCTTACGACCAATTGGTCTCAAATGGTCATAGATTTACGATCATTTCCTCCAGGGTCACTGACAGAAGGTCACAAGTTGACATATTTCTTGTAGTGTATAAGGAGGCAATAATGTTGATATTTATTCTCTATGGTATATTGAATCACATGCCTTTCTATCACATGACATGCATGCATGTGATGGTCAAAGAATTAAAGCATGTCAAATTAACTAGTAATTGAGGCATTCACATTGGTTTCCAAATCAACAGTCAAACAAGATCCAACGACAGATAGACAAGGTGACCGGGCACCTAGGTGTCCCAAACGGTTATATATATACATAAACACTATTCTGATCACGGGATCAGAATATTATTCTGATCACGGGTTGAACTTCCTGAGTTACACAACCTGAACTTCCCTCTGTAGGAACCCGACCTTCGGGCTATCTTCGCAACCGTGTCTCCCCGCGCGAATTATTCTGGTCACTCGTGTTCTATGTGATGTAAGTGTAATCTGGAAACGGTTTTTAGCAACTAAATGCCCGTTTTAAATAGGAATCTCGATCGTTTTCGGATTTGCTCTCGGGACGTGATGAACTTGCGTCTCTTGCAATTTTACTGCCTCAGTTGTTCGACCTGAACTTCCCTTGGTGAGAGGTTGAACTTCCCGTAACATTGTCCAAATGAGGCTTGCAATATACCGTTGGAAAGCTGTGGACACGACGGTCACGACCTAAGCTGAATTTTTGTCAAAATCTAAATGGTTTAAGAGCAGTTTTGAAAACCGTTTTTCTTCACACAAAAAGACGTGAATCGTATTTTTGAGCCTGTTTCTAAACCGTTTATCGGAATGAGGCAAATGAGATGGCGTTGGATAGCTGCTGCAAATTCGCTTCTTTTTTGTAGAGAATTTTTTTTCCAATTTTAAACTATTTAAACGTAATTTTGAAAATGGCCCAAGTCCCACCGAGTTCGTATTTTCGCATTATTTTCTCAACGGTTTATCGGAATGCAGAAAGTGATATGGCGTTGGAAATCTTGAAGAAAAGCGAAACTTTGTTATGTAGATTGCTTTTACCAATTCTTTACAGTTTTAAGTCAATTTTGAAAATGGTGAAAAACGTTTTTTGAACGTAATTTCTACAAAATTTATCGGAATGGGCCAAATAATATACTGTTGAAAAGCTACGGAAAATACAAACATTTTCTATGATTCCTAGCCGTTTTCAAGCAATTTTGAAAACAGCGAGATCATGCGGTGTGCCTTTTATCGCGAAACAGAGTCTTCGAAAATGCACCGCGTGAAGAATTTGAACTTCATCAACACGTCTACCTGAACTTCACTCTGTTTCTTCACGTGCTATTTTTTGCTCGTAGCTCTCCATCCACTCACCGGAATTGAGCAAGTGATATACCGATGGAAAGCTGTTGTAAACACGCAACTTTTCTGTCTTGATTATTTTTTTCATACTTGCGACGGTTTAAAAGATTTTCATCTGAAATTCATTTAGCGTAGTAGTTGAACTTCCTGCTGTTTCCACGTTGAACTTCTGTCGCGTATTTTTGTTTGTAATTTCTCACCCATTCATCGGTGTTACACAAATGATATTCCTTTTTATACAAACCTCTCTCACAATATTTTTCTAACTTTCTCCGACCGAGAACTTGAACTTATAGCAAGAAAAAAATTGGACCTTGCCTTTTTATTCATTTTTCTCACTCACAAGAATGGGTGAGAAATACATAGTGAACCACACTCACAAGAAGTTTTGAACCTTCCCGTGTCGAGCACCTGAACTTCTAGCAACAAATTTTGCATACTTTGTCTTTTTATTCTTTTTTCTTATATGAAAACACACACCATGCAACACGTGAACTTCTGGCTGTTTTCACTTTGAACTTCTGTGTTATTTTAATTTGAACTTCACGTTTTCTATTTTTGAGTAAAGAATTCTAGTAACGAGAAAAAAATCTGAGTTTTTCATAAACTTCAAACTTCTCTTCTATTTTAATTTGAACTTCTTCATTTATTATTTAGCAACGAGAAAAAATCTGAGTAGTTTATATAGTTCTAATTTCTCTGTTATTTTTTTAAATGTAGAGAAGTTCAATTTTTTTGAAAGTACTTCGATGTTTACTTAAAAATCATTTATTTAAGAAATATTGGACCGTTCGTTATATAATTTTAGTTTTTTATACACATCAAACTTTCCCGGGCAGAGCACGTGAACTTCTTTCAACAAACCTTTTAAGCTTTTATTTTTCTATTTTTTTTATTCTCATCTGAAACGCATTCCGTGTAATACTTGAACTTCTCGTTATTTTCACTATGAACTTCTGTCACATTCTTCTTTGAAGTTCTCACTTTTCTTAGTTTAGTAATGAAAAAAATTCGGGTTGGTTTACACGTCGAACTACTCCATTATTTTAATTTGAACTTCTTAGATTTTTTATTTTGAACTTGTATGTATTTATTTCAGAAACGGGGAAAATAAAACTAATATGTTTTTCGTGTAAGGAATTTCATGAGTTTAATTTGAACTTCTCAACTTTTTTATATGAACTTCTTCATTTTACTCTTTAGTAACGAGAAAAAAAAGCTGAGTTTTTCAAAAATTTCGAACTTCTCTGCTATTTTAATTTGACATTCTCGTCTTTTTTTATTTGAACTTCATTTTATTATTTAGTAACGAGAAAAAATCTGAGTTTTCCATAAACTTCGAACTTCTCTTAAGTTTTAATTTAAACTTCTCATCTTTTTTTATTTGAACTTCTTCATTTATTGTTTAGTAACGAGAAAAAAATCTGAGTTTTTCATAAACTTTCAACTTCTCTATTATTTTAATTTGAACTTCTAGGTGTTTTTGTATGATCTCCTGTGGGTTCCATTGTTGGGGACGGTAAAATATGAACTTCCCAAAATCGAGAATATGTACTTCAGTAGAACCTTTTTAAAATGCAGTTTGTTATCGCTTGCGAACCTTTGTTTTCTTGTATATACGGAACTTCGTCTTTTTTGTGATTTTACGTGAATATTGTTTTCCATATGAAAGGAAAAGAATGTTTAACACCAAGACATGACGACTAAAGAAAATATTATATATGATTTTAGAGCACACAAACACAAAATGGGAGTATACATCAGAGCACACACGACACACACACTAGAGCACACATAGATGGGAGCACACCACACACACACGAACACAGGAAGCGCTCACAGAGTGAGCACGCACAGACATATGAACTTATCCTTATATGAACTTATGCTTATTTTATATTTGAACTTCTCACAAGAATTCATATGTGAACTTTTCATGAGCTCTATGGAAGAAGGCCGAAGCGATGTATCCTAGGTTTTTTTTACAAACATGAAAACCCATTTTAATTTTTTTTAACTTCTCTGTTTTTATAATTCAAACACCTTGGTTTATTATTTAGTAAGGGAGGGATCCAAGTTTCATAATAAACATCGAATCGCTCAACAATTTTAAATTTGAACTTCCAGGTTTTTTGACCTTCAAAGTATTTATATTTGAACTTCTAAAAATAAAGCCCGAAGCCATGTGTTATTTTAATTTGAAATTCTTGCTTTTTTTACTTTAAGATAGACAAAAAATTTGATTTCTTTTCCCATTCCAAAAAAGAAATGATCTGCACAATTGCATTGAGCGAACTAAATGAATCGATACTTAATTTTCACAATGTATACATACACATTTTACATACAAAGTCATATGCTTCTCATGATGCGCATGACACGAGCAAAATTGAACTGCCAACCCACGGCACACTTGCACGAACTCCGGCGACCAAAATTGAATCGCTCTGACCTGTTGAACAACGAGTTAAGGAGGAACCTCCTGTTGTCTCTGCTTTTGTTACCGGATGGTGTTGTTGCGTAGCCCACACTGCACAGCAAAAACGTTGCTATTGCCGGTGCACTACGAGCTGAACTTTCATCCGACAGAAAGTTGAACCTCTTTTTTGAACCTAAAGATGTAGTAGAAGAGCAGCATCAACCAAGATCTCTCTGTCATCCTTGTGGTGTGGAGGAGAAGGTACTAGGAAACGAAGAAAGTAGTGGATCGGGGGTAGAGGATGATGCCCGTCATCTCGACGGGCTCCGGCATCCGCAGGCCAACCCGCCGGCGATGCGGAGCAGTCCGCGACGATGGCTGGGTGCAGTCTGCAACGGCGGCTTGGCGCAGTTCACGGCGACCACAACACTCGCGGAGGTCATCCCTGGCCCATGCCGGTCGGGATCCTGTTGAATCCATAGCGCCCGCGACCACATCCTCCCTGGTAGATGCGCCCGCGGAGGTCATCCACAATGCCCGCGGAAGAAGGAAGATGAGGGTGGCGACTTGTGTTGCCGGGGAGGGTGGTCGGGCGGCGGTGTGCTGTCGGGGAGGGTTGTTGGGCGGCGGCGTGTGCTGTCGGGGAGGGTTGTTGGGCGGCGGCGTGTGCTATTGGGGGCAGAGGTGGGGGCGGTGGTGCACCTGACAAGGGGGGAGGTGGGAGCGGCAGCGCATCTACCGAGGAGGGAGGTGGGGGCGGTGCATCTGCCGGGGGGAAGGTGGGGCGGTGGAGCTTTTGCAGGGGAGGGCGGTGGGGGCGGTAGTGCTTCCTGGCGGGGGAGGGAAGGTGGCGCGGCGGCCGGATCCATGGGAGGAAGGCGGGAAGGCGGCCGGATCCGGGGAAGGAAGGCCGGACGGTGGCCGGATCTGGGTGGGGAAGACGGGACGGCGGCCAGATCCTGGGCCGGGCGGGGCAGGGGCTTGTGCCGGCGGGTGAAATCGAGGGGAATCGGGGAGAGTGAGCTGCGGGAGGCGTGAGACGACTGGGTGTTTTTTTACCGGTTCAGGGATGCGTTTTTTGGATCTCGAGAGCTTCTGATCGGGCCCTTATAGGGCGCGTCGTGATCAGAATAGTTATTCTGATCCCAGGATCAGAATAGTGCCACCATATATATATATATATATATATATATATATATATATATATATATATATATATAGAGAGAGAGAGAGAGAGAGAGAGAGTAACACTATTCTGATCCTGGGATCAGAATAGTTATTCTGATCCAGCGCCCCCAATATAGGGCCTGACGGCATGTTCCTGGATCGCAGAAAACAAAAAAGAGAGCAACCCGATCGGCCCACTATCACGTCCTGAACGGATGCCTAACTACCCACGAACTTCCTGGACTCCTGGTCGTCTCCGATTCCTCTTAACTTCGGAACCCAGCGCCGCCATCGGCCTCCTCCCGCAGTCCCGCCCCGCCGCCGCGGGCCTCCTACCACAGACCCCGCCGCCGCCGCGGGCCTCCTCCCGCAGACCCCGCCGGCGGCCTCGTCCCGCATCCCCGCCGCCGGCCACGCCAACGAGCGTCCCTGCTGGATCCACCCGATCCAGCGCCGCCGCCATCAACCCCGCCAGCCGCCGCCGCCATCAACCCCGCAGGTGGCCTCCTCCCGCAACCCTGTCGGCGGCCTCCTCCCGCATCCCAGCCGCCGGCCAAGCCAACGCGTGTCCCTGCTGGATCGACCCGATCCAGCGCCCCCGCCAACCGCCGCCATCAACCCCGCCAGCCGCCGACACCGCCGCCATCCACCCCGCTAACCACTGTCACCGCCTTCCACCCGTGATCCTGCGCCCGGCCAGCAAGCTGCCCCTCATTTGCACACCTCCGACTCACCATGGACGGCTTCCCCTCCTCTGCTCGAACTTCTTCTCCAATCACCGTCGAGCCAGCCTAATGTTCGTTGATGAAGCCCCGCATGCATTGTGCTCTTTATGTCACTGTTGTTCTTCACAAAAAGGTGACTGTTCCCTGTAGATTTTGCAAAATCACCATTTTCTTCAGTAATTAGTAAGGCTGCAGTCCAATGTGTTGATTGTTAGCAGGCCAATTGTGTTCATTGATCGAAATTTGTAGAAATGGCAGGCGCTCAGCTGCAACTCCTTGTGGTATGATCTGATACAGCAAGGTGAGAACAGAACCTGGCCCCACGCGAAGAATTGACAGACTAACTCCAATGGCAGGCGTCATTCTAGTATTGTTGTTGGTCTTTTCACTTCCCTTTTCAGATGGACTATACATCAGATGGAGACTCGAAGCTTGAAGCTTATGGATCTGACACTTATGCACTTCCTGAATGCTTGTCGCTCACTCCTGTTTTAGAATACTTGTTCGTGACAGAAGTTGACCAATATGTATAAAAATTGTAATTTGTATGTTGCCCACGCTTCCGTATACGAGTAGGAAAAGATGATAATTCAGTTTCAAAAACTTCAGCAAATCAGACTTCAAACTTGAAGGTATCATTAGAGCAGATCATGTGTATGTTAATTTTGTAGGTATTTCTAAAAATTGTATCTCTAGATGTTGCCCACATGCTCGAGGGTTTCATATGCAATTCACACTTCGACGGATTTTTCCCGTCTCTAAGAATATCTAGAAGTTCAAATTAAAATAGCAGAGCGGTTCGATGGTTATCACAAAACTGAGATTTTTTTTCGTTACTAAAAGAAATAAACCAAGAAGTCCAATTAAAAAAATAGAGTAGTTCGATGTTTATAAAAAAAACTCAGATTTTCACGTTACTAGAGACTAAAACCAAGAAGTTCAATTGGAAAAAGTGGAGCAGTTTGATATTTATTTGAAAAATCAGATTTTTCTAGTTACTAAAGAATAAAACCAATAAGTTCAATTTCAAACAACGAAGAAGTTCGCTGTTTCTAAAAAACCCTCCAATTTTTGCATTTCTAAAAATAAACAAATGAAGTTCAAATAAAAAAGGTAGAGCGGTTCAATGTCTATAAAAAACTCAGATATTTTTCATTACTAATGCGAAACAGAGAGAAGTTCAAATTCATAACTGCCAGAAGTTCATGTACTGCATGGTGTGTGTTTTCATAAAAGAAAATAGAAATAGAAAGTTAAAGTATAAAAATTTAGTTGCAAGAAGTTCAGGTGCTCGGCACGGGAAAGTTCAAAACTTGTTGTGAGAGTGGTAATTGGCATGGTATACCATTTGTGCAACTCCGATGAAGGGGTGAGAAATTACGAACAAAAATACGTGGTAGAAGTTCAAAGTGAAAACACCGGGAAGTTCAACTACTACACGGAATGCATTTCAAATGAGAATTAAACGAATAAAAAACTAATAGCCTAAAAGATTTGTTGCAAGAAGTTCACGTGCTCCTCCCGGTGCAGTTCGAGATCTCTAGTGCGAGTATGCTAAAGGACAAATGGGTGAGAAATTACAAACAAAAATACGCGACAGAAGTTCAACGTGGAAACAGCAGGAAGTTCAACTACTACGCTAAATGAATTTCAGAAGGAAATCGTTTAAACCGTCGCGAGTATGAATTTCAGAATAATTCATTTAGCGTAGCTACGCCTTGGGCCTCCTTTTATACATTCGAAGGGGTCACCAACAGTGGCGTATAGTACATACATGAGGTGTAAAAGTAGCTACAGTGTTATCATACCTAACACTGACGATTTAGGACAAATGCATTTAATGCTCCATTGAGGTGTCCCTAGCTTTCTTGGGGATGGAAAAAGGGGCCGTCACTTCAGCACCGCTTAAGCCCATCCACAGCTGGCATCTGACACTCACCCAGGAGGACAACAGCTAAAAGACAAGCTGGTGACCGCACTGGAGCGATGACAGGGCAGCAAAAGCTTGCCGGGGCGAGCCTTGCCGGGGCTACGCAGCCAGCCCGGCAAGATCCTGCCGGGGCGCCTAGCCTTCGGTCTTCTACCTTCTGATCGGTGACTTGGACGCCTTCTCAACATCACTAAATTTGTGTCCAGCTGTTCCCCGGCAAGCCTTGCCACTGGTATGGCTACAACTGTCCGTGCACAAGTATGGGGTACTAAAGGACCCAATCTTTAGTACACCGACAGGAGCCCCCGGGCCTAGACCACACACGGGTGCGAGGCGTTGTTGGGCTAGGCCCAAACAGTGCACGGGCACGCGTGGCAGGGATTAACTGCTGTTATCATTCCGTTTTACTGCGCCCCCACGATGCGCATTGAATGCGGGATGTGGGAGACGTGCGCGGAGCGGCCGTTATAGCTGTGCGCTTGCAAAAACGTCATCATTGGATTGGCAAAGAGGCAACCCCGCGCCTTCCCCATAAAAAAGAATCCGCAGAGGCGCTGCTCATTTACCTCCTGTCTCTTCCAATCTGGGAACCGCCATCGTCTTCTTCCTCGAGTCAAAACAGAGCTTTCCCCATCCATCCGCCTCCTCCATGCCCTCTCCTCTCTGGCTTCTGCCCCCATTGCCTCCATGCCACCCAAGGCGAGCAAGGGCAAGGGGACGAAAGCCCCCGTCTCGGAGAACGAGCTAGTGAAGATGCGGAAGAAGCACGCCGTCTTCCCTTCGGTGCTGGACGCGAATGCTCTGAAGGACCGGTACCTGTGGATGTGGGCGAAGGAGACGAAGGCGCATCCTGCTACTCGCGTGCATCCAGGTTCCTTCAAGGGCGTCCCAAACAAGTACCCCTTCTTTGTTGACTACTACTATTGCGGGCTCTGTCCCCCTTTCTCTGATTTCTTCAACGACATCATGTACACGTACGACTTCCAACTCTTGGATTTTACGCCGAACGCCGTGACATGCATGTCAGTCTTTGCGCATCTTTGCAAGAATTTCGCCGGAGTAGTCGCCAACACAGCGCTTTTCCGCCAGTATTTCGTTCCCCGTATTCAAGCAGGGGAGGCCCTTTCTGGTTCCATCACTTGGATTCCAAGAACATGGAACAAGGAGACATACCCAGACGGCGCCTACCTCGAAAAGTGGGAAGAATGGCGGGGCAAGTGGTGTTGGATTCTGGACGAAGACCCTCAGCCTTTCTGCTCGCCCCGGCAAACGAAGATGGTGCGTAGAAAGGACTGGAGGGACCTCGATCTTCAAGATGCGAAGCTCACAGTCGCAGTCACCAGGATTCATCGCCTCAGGAATGCCGGACTCTCCATAAAGATGATCGGCGCCGATTTCATCCGTCGGCGCATTGCCCCTTTGCGGAACAAGGGGAGACCAGCTTGGGAGTTCCGAAATGCGGCAGATATCATGAGGCTGCGCCCTGGCCTGAACAGCAACCTGACGGTCATGCAGCACACAGCCCTTTGCCAGAAGCTATTCAGGACTGACGCCAAATTTAAGTTGCCGGCGGGCATCATTCCTCAGTGTCGCAACTCTGCTTTGAGCTCCCTCATCGCCATAATGCCGGCGTGCAACGCTCATGGCCCTGACGGGAATTGGGAAGTGCCATCCGTAGAGCAGGCACGGAAGTTCTTTGATAATCTATCGGAGAAGGCCATCCGGGAAGAAGCAGTCCTCATCCGCCCCACCCTTGAAGAAGAGGTGGCGTACATCGCCAGCAGGGCAGAGGAGATGGATCTTGCCGCGGAGGCCGGCAGCGCTGGTTTCATAGAAGAGGAAACCGGCGAAGAAGATGATGTGTTGTCGGAGGAGAAACTTGCCGGGGAGGGGGAGATTACCGGAGAACAGAGCGGCGCCTCTACCGGGGAGCCCTCCGCTGAAGAAAAAGCAAAGGAGGAACTGCATGAGGAGCCCCCAGCTCCTGAGAAGAAGGCGAAGCGTGTTCTTTGGAGGGCCGCCTCTGGCACCGCAATCCACCAGCCCTCCTCGAGTAGTGGAGTCCCCGACAAAGGAGCGGCCAGCAAGGCCACACAGCGGCAAGGAGCTCATCAGCAACCTGCGCCTGCCGCAGCCAAGCGACCCAGGAGCACCCCTCCACCTCCTTCCGCGGGCACCATGGCGGAAGTCGACTTCGACCTTTCTGCCTTTAGCTCGGGAGAAGAGGAGGAGGAGTAAGAATCTTGCCGTGTCCTTCGCTTTCTGAGTTTTTGGTTTTACTTATCTCATTTGCTTTGCCTTGGCATGTCTCCGCAGGGATACGGAAACATTGGCGCAGAGGATGGCGAAGAGGGCAAAGTCCTCAATAGGTGATGAGCCGTCGGCAAGCACCTCAGGTGCGCCAGAAACGATCAACATCAACCTGGAGTCAAGTCCGCAACGCAGTCCTCAACACAGCCCCCAGCACAGCCCCCAGCGTGAGTCTGTTACCCACTTTCCGCTGGCAAGTGCCGGGGTGTGTATCTTCACTGCTGACATCTCCGGGCGTGCAGGAGTGGAGCGGCAACAAGGAGTACCAACGAGGGCCGTCCCTGACGCGTCGCCTCCGGCAACCACGCCGCCCAGAGATGAGTCTTCGGCAAGCGAGCTTTACCGCGATGAAGAGGAGCTGGCAAGCACAGGCACCGGCAGCGCTTCTCAGCAGCTCAACACAGGTAAACCGCTCGCCTTAGAGTGCCTGTCACTTTGTTTCTCTTTTTGTCTTCTTGAACTTCCTTCTCAGCCGCATCTTGCTTTTCCTTCTTGGCTTGCAGATCTTCCATCGACAGAGCACATGGAGGTTGACACCGTCATCGAGGAAACCGCCAGGGATGCTGCCGCCGAGGCTGACAAGATTTCCGCTGATGAAGCCGCCAAGAATGCTGCCGTCGAAGCCGCCAAGAATGCTGCTGCCGACGCCGCCAAGAATGCTGCCGCTGAGGCCGCGAAGGCCGCGCAAGAAGAGGCCGCCAAGGAGTCTACTGAGAGGGCCGGTGAGGAGGCCAGTGACCGTACTGATGGCGTCCCTGCCACAGGAGCGCCAGGTGCTGCGCCGGCCATGGAGCCCCCAGCTGCCGGTGAAGCGACTGTTGAAGACCAGCCGGCAACATCCGAAGCTCCCCCCTCATCGAGCAAGTACCTCAAGATTGGCGACAACTTATTCGTCAGCATTCCGGGCACGGCAAGCACTAGAGCGCCAACTGAAGGGGAAGTCTTTGATGAAGACGCCATCGCCGCAGCTGGGCTCGAGGTCGTTGATGAACCAAGCGCCAGCAGCAGCAAATCTGAAGAAGAGAAGCTCCTCAAGGCCATGGGCGACAACTACCAGAAACTCCAAGCACTCCACCACGCCCGGAAGGACAAGCTGAATTCCAGGGCGGCAGTTGTCGAGGCAGCGCAGGTGGATCTTCAGAAGCTCGTCGAGGAGACGCAAGCCTGGTACGCTGAGGCCTTCCAGGAGCTGAGGACGAGGCAAGAGCAACTGAGCGAAAGCTGGAATGACCTCCTCATGAAGCAGTCCGACGTTGAGAAGGCACAGGAGGAGGCCAAACAACGAGCCGCTGCACAGGAGGCACGCTTGAGAGAGCTCCGTGTCGGGCTTGAGGCTCATGACGATGACCTTACCGCTCGCGAGAAAGCTCTTGCCGACAAGCTCCGCGCCAAGGACGAGGAGATTGAAAGGCTTGTCGCGCAGCGGACCCAAGATCTGGAGCTGAAGCACAAGGAAGCTCTCGAGGCTCTAGTCATGGACCACGCCGGCAAGCTGAAGGAAGCCGTCGATGCCGCCAAAGCCGCAGAGGCCGCCAAGAGCTTGCTGGAGGAGAAGGTGAAAAAGCTAGAGGCAGGCCTCGAGGATCACATCAAGGAGCTCTCAACACTCAAAACTGAGAGAGACAAAGCTCTCCACAGCTTGATGGAGACGCAAGTTGCCGTATCCGACAAGACCAAGGAGCTCTCCACAGCTAATGAATCCATCGCTGATCCGAAGCTGAAGCTATCCACGCTGAAGGAGACTCTTGAGGCCGCAGAAGCTCGCGAGAAGACCCTGGTCAAAAGTCTCCGGGATGAGGAGGAGCTGGTTAAGAGCGCCGCCGCCACTCACAACGACTATGTGCGGGGAGTGCAAATCTGGACTGAGAAGCTTGTCGACGTCGCGGAGAAGCTTGCCACACAGCTGTCTACCATGGGCCTGCAAGATTTCAGGTATTCTTCTGACGACAGGGTGTCCACAAGCGCCAAGATGACCATGTTCCTTGACCGCCTGCTCGAGTCCCGCAAGCTCTGCCGGGCCGTCCTCCTCAAGGTGCTCACCAAGGTGGTGTACAGGAACCCCGGCATCAACCTCACCAACGTCCTCGACCGCCTGCCGAAGGACGCGGACCTCAAGGCGGCCGAAGAACTTGTCGCGCCCATCGCCGACAGGGTAAGCCAAGTCAAGAGGGTTGAAGGCGATCGGCGGGATTAGCTGCCTTACTTCTCGCCGCCATCCATGCCAAGAACAGTTTATCTTACGTTAGAATCGCGGCAAGTTGATGTAATATGACTGGCTATGTTCTGAACAAATGCTATGCTATTCCCCTTGCTTAATTTCTCTCTGCATGTATTCGCCCTACGCTTGATTGGGAACTTGCCGGCGCGGACACCTTTGCCGCGAGCGCTAGGTGCGGGACTTTAGCAGCCTGCTGGCGGTGCCACTACCGGCAAGAAACCTTGACGTTTTCAGTGCAGCCACCTAAACTGTTGAGCGGACTCGAAACAGAGTAAGGGCGCAACCGATCACAACAAGGTTCCTTCGTGTGCAGGTTTTCCATACAGGAGTCGAAATCGCTCAAGGAGAATAACCTTATCAAAAATTTGATTGAAATTTCTGCAACTTAGCTTTTCGTCGCAGTACTTATTCCGGCAAGATGTCAACCTTGAACGTCGCCTGCTGGTATCCATACCACCCTTTCCCCCCCGGCAAACTTGCATGCGAGGGAACCTTCTGTCCTTTGAGAAAAAGAAAGAAGAGAAAATAAAGATATGGAACCTTGGCGGTTCGTTAGCACATACCGGGAGCAAGTGTAATACAATATCTCAGATATGCATGTATACGAGTAAATATGAAAATCGACAAGAATTGTAAAACACTTAAGCTTTATTCAACTATGCACAGGGTCTGCACCTGGCTTTGTACAAAGGATTACATGCTTCATCGGCAAGACTTGTACAAAAAGGGTTGCCGGGAGACCCGGCAACCGCGCCTCATGGGTAGAACTTACGAAGATGTTCGGTATTCCAGAAGTTGCTCACCGGAATACCACCTTCGGTCTCCAGGCGGACTGCGCCAGGCCTGGTGACTCGCACTACCCGATAAGGGCCTTCCCACTTCGGCGTCAACTTGTTGGAATTCTTGGCGGACTGAACGCGCCAAAGAACAAGGTCGCCTTCCTCAAGACTTCGGGCGTGAACCTTGCGGCTATGATAGCGGCGCAAGGCTTACTGGTAGCGTGCAGCTCGCACAGCAGCCTGAAGACGATCTTCCTCAAGGAGCAACGCGTCATCTTGCCGTAGCTGCTCTTGCTCAAGCTCATCATAAGCGAGCACTCGAGGTGACCTGTATGTGAGTTCCGTGGGGAGAACTGCTTCCGCCCCATATACTAGGGAGAAGGGTGTCTGGCCGGTGGCTCGATTCGGTGTCGTCCTGATTGACCAAAGAACCACCGGCAACTCATCAATCCAGCGCCTTCCTCACTTGCGCAGCTTGTCGAAAGTCCTTGTTTTGAGACCTCGTAACACTTCAGCATTAACCCTTTCCGCCTGGCCGTTGCTCCTTGGGTGAGCAACAGAGGCAAAGCAAATCTTGCTGCCAAGGTCTTGGACATACTGCATGAAGGTGCGGCTCGTGAACTATGTGCCATTGTCGGTGATGATCATGTTCGGTACACCGAAGCGGCAAACTACTCCTTTGAAGAACTTGACGGCTGACTGTGCTATCACCTTCCTCACCGCTTCCACTTCCGGCCACTTTGTGAACTTGTCGATTGCAACGTACAAGTACTCAAAGCCCCCGGTAGCACGGGGAAAAGGGCCCAAGATATCGAGCCCCCAGACCAAAAACGGCCAGGAGAGAGGTATTGTCTGAAGAGCCTGAGCTGGTTGATGCAATTTCTTCGAATGAAACTGGCACGCTTCACACTTGGTTACTAGTGCAGTTGCATCCTGGAGAGCAGTGGGCCAAAAGAAACCTTGCCGGAATGCCTTACCGGCAAGTGCTCTTGATCCTATGTGGGAGCCACATATGCCTCCATGTATCTCTGCCAACAGCTCCAGTCCATCTTCCCGAGAAATGCACTTCAATTTCACACCGTTTGGTCTCTTTCTATATAGGACATTGTCCACAAACTGGTACATGTTGGACCGTCGGGCTACTTTTTCCGTTTCTTCCTGCTCCTCGGGAAGTTCTCCTGTCTGAAGGAAATGGACGATGTGCTGTGCCCATGCTGGAGCCTGGGGCTCGACAACAAGGACTAAAGGCATGTCTTCTGCCAGGGAAGCGTTTGTCTCGACAGCAAAGGCTTGAGGCCCTGCCGGAGCCTGCTGTCCCCCGGCAAGCTTGGCGGGAGCGTGTGCTTCCACGGCAAGAGCCTGAGGCTCTGCCGGAGCTTGTTGCTTATCGGCAAGCTTGGTGTTGTTCCCGGCAACTTCCTTGCCGGCGGCTTCTGGGAGCTCTGCCGGGAAGTACTTGCCGGAACTCAACTTTCTTCTTTTCTCCTGTCCCATCGATGGTGTCACAGATGGTTGAGTCAACCGGAGCACAAAAGTTCCTGGTTCCACAGGTAACTTAACGGCAGCGCACTTTGACAGGCCATCAGCAATGCTATTCTCTGCACGAGGAATGTGCTCCATTTGCAGGCCATCAAAATGCTCTTCCAACTTCCTTACTTCATCTACGTAAGCTTCCATCAACGGGCTCTGATAATCTTTGTTTACTTGCTTGACGACAAGCTGAGAATCACCCCTGACGATGAGTTTCTTGATTCCAAGATCTGCCGCGATCCTGAGATCGGCAAGCAGCCCTTCATACTCTGCAGTATTGTTCGTTGACCTCTCCCGGGGAAAATGCATCTGAACCACGTATTTGAGCTGCTCTCCGGTGGGTGCGACAAGCAGCACGCCAGCACCGGCGCCTTGCAGCGAGAAAGCCCCATCAAAATACATAATCCACTCTTGATTTGTTTCCTTGCCAGGGAGAGTTGACTCTGGAACTTCTTCATCTGGCGTTGGGGTCCATTCTGCAATGAACTCCGCCAAGGCACTGCTCTGGATTGTCGAAGTACTTTCAAACTTGAGACCAAAGCTTGATAGCTCCAAAGCCCACTCCACAATCCTGCTGGTAGCATCTGGGTTCCGCAAAATCCGCTGCAATGGGAAACGGGTGACAACGGTGACCTCATGTGCTTGGACGTAATGGCGCAGCTTCCTCGAGGCCATGAGGAGGCCGAAGAGCAACTTCGGCACGCCAGAATATCTTGACCTAGCCCCCTGCAAAAGTGAGCTGACAAAATAGACCGGGCGCTGCACCATCTTCTTCTTCTGTATTGATTCATTTGACTGCGCAGATCCTGCTTTGGCAGCACCAGACTCTGCCGGGGAAGATCCTGGCTTGTCGCTCGGCGGTCCTGCCGTTGCCGCTGCTTCTTCATCAACTTCTCTTTCTGCCACTAGCGCAGCACTCACCACTTGATTTGTTGCCGCTAGATATAGCAGCAACGGCTCTTGTGGTTTTGGCGTGACTAGTACTGGCGGAGAGGAGAGGTACCTCTTCAAATCCTGTAGCGCTGCCTCCGCTTCCGGAGTCCACTTCATTGGACCTGCCTTCTTCAAGATTTTGAAAAAGGGCAGGGCGCGCTCAGCAGATTTTGAGATGAACCTACTCAGAGCAGCAACGCAGCCGGCAAGGCGGCGCACATCCTTGACACGTCTTGGCGCTTCAATTTGCTCAATTGCTTTGATCTTGTCGGGATTTGCTTCAATTCCACATTGAGACACAAAGAACCCGAGAAGCTTGCCGGATGGGACACCAAACACACACTTCTCAGGGTTGAGCTTCAAGTTGATCTTGCGCAGATTCGCGAATGTTTCTTCTAAGTCTTGAATGAGCATTGCCTTATCCTTGGTTTTGACCACTATATCATCCATATAAGCTTCCATATTTCTATGTAGCTGGGGCTCAAAACCAATCTGGACCGCTCTTGCGAATGTGCAACCAGCACTTTTCAACCCGAAAGGCATACGCAAAAAGCAGTACGTACCACATGGGGTGATAAATGCGGTCTTCTCTTCATCTTCCTTGGCCATAAAAATCTGATGATAGCCTGAATAGGCATCAAGGAATGACAGCAAGTCGCAGCCGGCAGTGGCGTCCACAATCTGGTCTATGCGCGGCAAGGGAAAAGGATCCTTTGGACAGGCTTTATTGATGTCTGTATAATCAATACACAGCCTCCATTTTCCATTTGCCTTGCGCACTACAACCGGATTAGCCAACCACGTTGGATGAAGTACTCCCCTCACCAAACCTGCCGCTTCCAACTTCTTGATTTCTTCGGCAATAAACTGTTGCCGCTCCAAAGCCTGCTTCCTGACCTTCTGCTTGACGGGCCACGCGTGTGGACAGACAGCAAGGTGGTGCTCAATCACCTTCCTGGGAACACCGGGGATATCAGATGGTTGCCATGCAAACACATCGACATTCGCCCACAGGAAGGCAACGAGCGCGCTTTCCTATTTGTTGTCGAGGGTGCAACTTATGGTGAAAGTTCCCCCCGTACCATCCTCCTTGGCGGGCACCTTCTTGGTCTCTGGTGGAGCAGCCTTGGACTTCTTGCTCTTGCCGGTGGAACTCTCTGGCACATCCTCAACAGGAGCGCAGCACTCCGAGGAGGTGCGCTTGCCGGAGTGTGTGCGGGAGGCCTTGCCGGTCTTCTTCCCCCCAGGAGTTTCAGCGGCAGGAGCAAGCGCCTTGGCGGCAGATGCTGCAACTGCCTCCCGGTAGAGTTGATCGGTGCAGATAAGCGCGTCCTTCTTGTCGGAATTGACAGTGATGACGCTTATCGGCCCGGGCATCTTCAGCACATTGTAAGCATAATGTGATGCCGCCATGAACTTGGCCAATGCTGGGCGGCCAAGGATACCATTATATGGCAGCGGAATCTTGGCGACATCGAAAACAATCTTCTCCGTCCTGAAGTTCAGATCGCTACCAAATGTTAGCGGAAGCGTGATCTTTCCCTTGGGCTGACTCCTTCCTGGATTGACCCCTTGAAACGAGCCCGTCTCCTCGAGATCTCCATCAGGAATTTGCAATCTTTTGATCACCTCGGGTGAGATCAAGTTCAGACCGGCCCCACCGTCAACTAACATTTTCGTCACTTTGAGGTTGCGTATCGTTGGTGAAACCAACAACGGCAAACACCCGACCGCGGTTATGCGATCAGGGTGATCCTCAACGTCGAAAACGATAGGCGTGCTGGACCATTTCAACGGCTTCCGGGCATCGACAGATGGCTCAGTCGCATTAACCTCACGCGCCCACTGTTTAAGCTGGCGGTGGGAAGAATGCAATGAGGCACCTCCGTCAACGCACATGGTGTCTGTAGCTTTCTGGAACTCTTGCTCGCTGGACTCGTCGTCCTCCTCAATGTCATCATCATCCCCTTCTTGCTTGTCGCGTCCTCGAGCGGGCCGGTCCTTCTGTTGCTTGGCCTTGCCGCGGCGACCTCCTCGGCCACCGCGCTTCTTGTTGGAACCCTCCGCGCCATCCTGGGCCTTCTCCTTGTCTCGCCTCTCGTACTCGGCTTTCTGCTTTTCGACAAGCTGCTCAACTTGCCGGCAGTCCTGGAGATCATGACATTTGGTGCGATGGATCTTGCAATACTGCTTGCCGGAGCTGTCTGGCTTGTCGGCAGTCGCCAAGGCCTGGCAGGAGGCGCACCCGGCAACATCCTTGCCGGGGTCGTCAACCTTGGCCTTCTTGGCGGTGCCGGGGTTGCCGGACCCCTCAACAACAAGCACGGCCTTGCCCTTGCGCTTCCTGTTGCGCCGCTGGCCCTTCTTTGCCGGGGTGGCGGTGTCCTCATCCTTAGAGTCGGCCCCTGCGCCAGCGTTCTCGCCGGGGAGCCTCCTCTCTTCTTCAGCTCGAGCACACTTATCTGCCAAAGCATAGAGCTCGGCAACATCCTTGACCTTGTTCATCGCCAGCTCTTCCCGCATCCTGCGGTTGCGCACATTCTGATGGAATGCGCTGATAACAGCGGCAGGATGAACATCCGGAATGTTATGATGTATGCAGCTGAACTTCTGGATGTACTTGCGCAAAGTTTCGCCCTCCTTCTGGGGGATGAGATGCAAATCGCTTTCCTGGCCAGGAGCTTGGTGACCACCGGTAAAGGCGCCAACAAACTCATGGCACAGGTCTGCCCAGGAAGAAATGGAATTCTCTGGCAGGTGCATCAACCACGACCTGACGTTGGGCTTGAGCACCAACGGGAAGTAGTTGGCGAGTATCTTGTCGTCGCGACCCCCGGCAGTCTGCACCGCAATGGTGTAGACGCTCAGGAACTCTGACGGGTGGGTCTTGCCGTCGTATTTCTCCGGGACCTCCGGCTTGAACGTGCGGGAGTTGGGCCACTGGACTCGCCGCAGCTCACGGGTAAACGCTGGACAACCCACCTCGTAAGGTAGATCGACAGGATACCCTGGCGCAGACTTGTCTTTAGTGGGCCCTACGCGCTTATCGGATTGATAACGCGCTTCCCGCCGCCGCTCGATGGTGGTTCAAGCGTCTTCCTTGCCTCGCTCCCGAAGAACTTGACGTTGATCGCGGCGAATTCGCGGGTCGGACGACGCCGTGGAATCATCATCACGGGTGTCGACCCGTCGAGCCAGCGACCGCTGCTGCAGCTGTGGGGGAGAGTACACCGTAGTTGTACCTCCTCCAGTCTTCTCACCACCGACGCGTGCCGGCTCGATGGACTGCCGCCACGAAGGCTCTGCCTGCTGTGGCTTATCTTCGTTGGCGAGGCCAACGAGGCTCTGAATGGCAGTTCTCCATTCGTCGAGCTTGTCCGCGGCAGGAGGGAAGTACAGAAGCAGCTGTGCACGTGCCAGCGCTTCTGCTCATGTAGGCGGCGGCGACAGGTGCGAGGAACGTGAGGTGCTCTGACTCCCAACTATGTTGGAAGGAGCTACATCACGGTCCCGCGACCATACACTGCTTCCACCAGCTTGCGGACGTGCATGTTGGTCTCGCACATCTCGAGGTTAATGCTCAGGAGACTTTCCATGGGGACGCCCGGACCCACCAACGTCACGGCGACGTTCATCGCGCGCGCCCTGAGAAGGTCGCGGCGCGTGCGCCGGTGTGGGTGTCTTGGAAGGCGCCCTTCCGTCTCTGGAATTCGCTGCACCGCCTGCTGGCAGCACAGCTCCATCCCTAGATTTAGCGGCGCGAACGACGCTGCTCGCCTGGCTATGATCACCAGAGCGTCGCGGAAGCTCAGAACCTCCG
Organism: Elymus sibiricus; assembly: GCA_039707655.1. Classification (NCBI taxonomy): domain Eukaryota; kingdom Viridiplantae; phylum Streptophyta; class Magnoliopsida; order Poales; family Poaceae; genus Elymus; species Elymus sibiricus. The sequence continues at coordinate 72,126,101 of CM077663.1, read as the reverse complement.
CGTCCTCCACCCGCGTCGACACCGTCACCCGTGCGCGTAAGCACAGGCGCGGCGGACGTGGATGGTCCAACCGCCGTGAAACCCTTCTTCTTGGGGGCCATGGCGACGAAGATGATGAAGAACTGGCGCGCTAGTCACCAGATCAGGTCCGCACAACGCCTTCCCCTACCTGGCACGCCAAAGATGTCGGAGAAACGACACCTATGGGATCGAGAGGATCCCTTTACGATTCGGCAGGGAAGAGGGTTTGTATAGAGAGCAGATCTGATGATCAACACGCGGAATTTTACCCAGGTTCGGGCCGCAAAGATGCGTAAAACTCTACTCCTGCTTGGTTGTATTAGATGTGTTCTAGTTCTGGGAGCGCTACAGTACACAGCTGCTACACATGCAGAATGGCTAGGAGCCGATCCCCCCCGTAGCTACGCCTTGGGCCTCCTTTTATACGTTCGAAGGGGTCACCAATAGTGGCGTACAGTACATACATGAGGTGTAAAAGTAGCTACGGTGTTATCATACCTAACACTGACGATTTAGGACAAATGCATTTAATGCTCCGTTGAGGTGTCCCTAGCTTTCTTGGGGATGGAAAAAGGGGCCGTCACTTCAGCACCGCTTAAGCCCATCCATCGATGGCATCTGACACGCACCCAGGAGGACAACAGCTAAAAGACAAGCTGGTGACCGCAGTGGAGCGATGACAGGGCAGCAAAAGCTTGCCGGGGCGAGCCTTGCCGGGGCTATGCAGCCAGCCCGGAAGATCTTGCCGGGGCGCCTAGCCTTCGGTCTTCTACCTTCTGATCGGTGACTTGGACGCCTTCTCAACGTCACTAAATTTGTGTCCAGCTGTTCCCCGGCAAGCCTTGCCGCTGGTATGGCTACAACTGTCCGTGCACAAGTATGGGGTACTGAAGGACTCAATCTTTAGTACACCGACAAACGTGAAAACTATATTTTGGTTACAAACATCGAACTACTGTGGTATTTTTAATTTGAAATTTTTGGTCATTTTTTTTAAAAAGAAAGTGGAAATGCATAGGATTTCTTTTATACAAAAAAATGTGTGTCTCCTTTGTGTTCTCGTTATTTTTTGAACTCTCCATGTTATTGAATTTGAGCTTCCATAGTTCACATTTTTTGTACGGAATTGTCCAAGTGCACACACTATTTTTCTAACATGAACCCTCACCCACCCATCCACCCCGATGGATTTCATATTTTATTTTGTATTTTAGTGTTATCACAAGTATACAAAATGAGTACTCATTTGACAGAATCCAGCTGCTTGCAAAAAACATTTTTTTATCATTTTTTCCATTCTCCTGTTTTTAAATTTCTTTCCATGCGAATTTATGAAGTTTGGGGGGGGGGCGAACCTTTACAGTTTTTGCATTGGTTTGCACGTCGAACCGCGTCATCGTTAGAAATTGAACTTCTCCTTTCTTTTAGACGTGTACATGTTTTACAACTTAAAAAAGAGACACCTAGTTGGAAAAACTAGTGGTCAGTTCTCAATTGAAAACGTGGTGCCTTCTCTGCCATACGTTCCAATCTTATCCTCTCATTGTTGCTATGCGTTGTCATCCTCTCTCTCTCACACACTCTCTCTTTGACTTTGCTTTCCTCTTCACTGTACTATAAAATCCACAGCAGAAAACAGTAGCAGTTTGATCTGAAAAAAGACCTTTACAGTTTTTGCATTGGTTTGCACGTCGAACCGCGTCATCGTTAGAAATTGAACTTCTCCTTTCTTTTAGACGTGTACATGTTTTACAACTTAAAAAAGAGACACCTAGTTGGAAAAACTAGTGGTCAGTTCTCAATTGAAAACGTGGTGCCTTCTCTGCCATACGTTCCAATCTTATCCTCTCATTGTTGCTATGCGCTGTCATCCTCTCTCTCTCACACACTCTCTCTTTGACTTTGCTTTCCTCTTCACTGTACTATAAAATCCACAGCAGAAAACAGTAGCAGTTTGATCTGAAAAAAGACCTTTACAGTTTTTGCATTGGTTTGCACGTCGAACCGCGTCATCGTTAGAAATTGAACTTCTCCTTTCTTTTAGACGTGTACATGTTTTACAACTTAAAAAAGAGACACCTAGTTGGAAAAACTAGTGGTCAGTTCTCAATTGAAAACGTGGTGCCTTCTCTGCCATACGTTCCAATCTTATCCTCTCATTGTTGCTATGCGCTGTCATCCTCTCTCTCTCACACACTCTCTCTTTGACTTTGCTTTCCTCTTCACTGTACTATAAAATCCACAGCAGAAAACAGTAGCAGTTTGATCTGAAAAAAGCGTCCGATGTCATTTCTTTCTGCTGCTTGATCCTTTGGTGGATGAAGCAAGGAGCAGCATGCTAGCGGGGGAGGCCATTCGGTCGCCTCTAGCAACAACCCAAATTGACAACAAGCAAAGCCAGTAGCAGCTCGATGCCATAGCCTCACGAACGGGGGAAGGTGCCAGGTAAACACAGGAGGAAACCACAAAGCGCCGTGTGCGGATACAATGAGAGACGTCTGGGGAAGGTCAATGACATGCGCCGTGGACGGTCGATGAGAGACGCCCGAGCAGGTCACGCAAGAGAATGGCGAACATATGGCAAAGAGGATGTCGGAGGAGCTGCACTGCATCCTAATCATCAAGCACTCATCAGTCCAGATCGAAATTTCCAATCAGTATGAATAAAGGATGTTTCTGCTTTTGAAGATGAACAAGAACAGGGGTCGACTGCTGCTTGAAGAACAAGAACGAAGGCCACGAGGACTATCGCATGAGAGGCCGCGGCGCTTGGGAAGCAGGCAAGTGGCGCTGCAGTGGGGAGGCACCGGCGCTGGACCACTAGGATCCGTCGGATTAAAACTCGACGGCGCACCTCGGCTTGTGGGCGACCTGGTGCGGGAGTGGATCTGGGCGTCACGCGACTGGGTTTGGGGAAGCGGTCGGTCGCAGAGGAGCCTGCCGCCGGTGTTTTGCCAGCAGCCTCAGGGGATGGAGGGCGTCCCTATGGTGGAAGCAGGCAGCGGAGCACGGAGGTGAGGCGGCGGCGCGCGGGATGTGGGACGGCGGTGCGCACTGGCAGGCGGCGGCGCGCCAGAGGTGGGACGGCGGTGCGCCGGAGGTGGGACGGCGGTGCGCACTGGCAGAAGGCGGCGCGTGGGAGGCTGGGCGCAGCGGCAGGAGGGAAGCTGGCCGCGGCGGCGGGAGGAAGGTTGGCCGCGACGGTGTTTTTTGTTTGGTCGAGGTGGGAGGAGAAGAAGTTCGTCGGTGTTGTTATGGGCCGTCCAGGAGATGCACAGTGCGCCAGTCGGGTTGCTCTGAATCTCGGGAGGATCTCCTCCGTGACTATATAGGGGCGCTGTGATTAGAATAATTATTCTGATCCTCTGATCAGAATAGTGCCACCATATATATATATATATATATATATATATATATATATATATATATATATATATATATATATCCGGTCTATTCTGTTAATATTAGCAGAACAGTTATTCTGCTAACACTTCCGAACTGCATATTCAACGGAAGTGCACGTCATTGTTTGAAGCAACATCACTGCAGTACTGATGCGAGTGCACTTCCCGTCGCAAAAAACTGCACGCGTTTTTTCGACACCGTTTTCGTTTCAGTTTTCAAACCGTTTGTCGGAACGAGGCATATAATATACCGTTGGATAACTACGGAAAATGCCCAACTTCGCCATGTTGAACACTTTTTGAGATTCTTCACGGTTTAAGAGCAGTTTCAAAAATGGTGGGCGCCCGACGGGTGACAGCGAGCGTATTTTCGCAATTTTTTTGTAAACCGCTCATCGGAATGAAGCAAATGATACGGTGTTGAAAAGATATCGTCGAGCCGCAACTTTTTCATGTAGATTACACTAGCTATTTCCTTACTATTTAAGAGCAGTTTCAAATTTACCGAAACGCGGAATTCTGTTTTTCAAAATTTTCGATTTTTTTGTTACGGTTTTCGCTGCAGTTTTTCAACCGTTTGTTGGAATGAGGTGTGTGATACAGCGTTGAAAAGCTATGGAATAGGCGCAACTTCCATAAGTTGGTCATTTGTTGAGATTTCTCACGGTTTTAAAGGAATTTTGAAAATGATGCCACTGCCTACGAGTGGCAGCGAGCGTATTTTCGTAATTTTTTTCAAACCGCTCGTCGGAACGATGCGAATGATACGGCGTTGGAAAGATATCGACGAGGCGCAAATTTTTCACGTAGAACACTCTCTCTATTTCCTTACGGTTTAAGAGCAATTTTGAAATTATCGAAATACGGACACTCGGTTTTTCACGATACCAAAATCGACGAGTAAACTGCATCCGATAGAAAACCACACTGCTTCAGACGGAAAACCGCACTTCATCGGACGGACAAATGAACTTCATGATTTATTTTGTCGAACATAAATATTTTCAGACGAGAGAATGGACCGCGCTTCACGTTGAGCATAAGTGAACGGCATCGCTACTAAGAAGTGAACCTCATTAGTTTTTGTTGTCATTTTTCATACTTGTTATTTTTTATGTGCGTTGACATTACGAGTGGACCGTACGGATTGGGCGAGTGGACTGCATTATTATTATAAAAAGATGATGCCGCGGGACTTTGCAGTGCACATTTGATTTTTTTTCATAAGAGAACACCAAAAACAGTATAGTTTTGGTCGACGACGCTGTTGACCTACATCAAACAGAAAACTGCACTGCATAGAGGGCTAGTAAACTGCATGATCTAGCATTCCCGTGAATACAATTCCAGTGAGAGAAAAAATCTATGTACTCCAAGCGGCGGCATCTCACAGGCGATGCCAAGTACGACATGTCCTCCTTCCCCTGAGAGCTCATGGCAACATGAAAACCACACTGCTTCATACAAAGGGGTAATGAGCTGCTACAAAAATTATAGTCAACTACTTTTTTTTTGTCTTCTTAAAACAAATTTATTCAAGACATCAGCACTGCAGGTGGGAGACTAGCGAACGGCACCAGAATACACCCGAGTTTGAAACATTGAATCCTGGGGAGGATAGAACAACTAAACCTGACATGTGTCCTCTACATGGCATACAAAAGAGCAATCAGAACAAAAATTAGAACTATCAGACTGAATTGAAACTAAACCTAGCTGTGCACCGCACGCATTAAACATTTGTTCCCAAACCAAGAAACATTGAACACTGGGAAGACGAAAATTCAAAGGACTGCAAGGCCATTGGTGTGCACTGCAAACAAACGGCCAGTCGTGGAGAAGGAACACGAGCTTGCTCCACACATCAGCGACAACTTTAGAAATGACACTGCCACAGAGGAGCATTTGTGTCTTGCAGCGAGGCCCGATCCCAAAATTGTGTCATCAGGCCTGATGAATTGCAAGCCACAGCTGACCAAACACGCCGCGAGGACAAACTGCACGCCACGCCGCGGACTGCACGACCACGCTGCCGAACTGCGTCGTAGACCGGGAAGCAGTGCCATGTGAGCACTGGCCGCCGGCAGAGAGACGGAGTCGCTGCAGTCCACCATGGTGGGTGGCTGCCGACCTCGGTGCAATCCAACATTGAATCCTGGGGAGGGAGAAAAACTCAGTGGACTGCATGACCGGCGGCATGCACTGCAAACAAACAAGCAACCGAGCTCCTGGCCGACACAGGACTGCACGCGGGAGCCAACGTATGTCGAGGGTGCCGATGTGGACTGCACTGCGCCGAGGGGAGGAAGAGGACTAGCCACTGTCAGATCCATGGTGGTGGCGATGCTCTTGCGGGGCGGGCAGCTGCTGTCGTGGGAGCTCCATGCTCCTCCGACCGTCAGATGCAGCCCGCGCCAGCAAAAAAATTCTTGCCGCCCACCCGTAGATGTATAAGGCCGGGGAGAGCCAGAGGTATGACAGGCAAGCGAACGGCTGCGCGGTGGCTGTGGATCTCAACCGGGGTCCGAGAAGACGACCCCTGGAGCAGCGTGACCACCATGGGACTATTGAAATCATGCTGACTGGATCAGATTCAAGACGACACCGTCGCACCTGAACCAGACAGGAAGAGGATGATCGTTGGGGAGGCAGGGGGCTCGGGGGAACAGGTCGCCGTCGGGGGCAGTGCCCCCGCGGTTGGTAGCTAGTGGACGCGCCTCCGCGACAGGACGAAGCTGCGGCAGGCGGGGTGGTCGAGGGTCGACGGGATCCGTCGCGTGGTGGCAAACGCAACGAGGGGTGGAGGAGGTAACTCCGACAAGGGAGCACGCAGTGGTCACCGGCGTCTGGTGGCGCGGCAGGGCCGGCTCTGCCCGGATCCATCACTGGGAAGGTGCCGGGGGAAGGGGGCGGCTGGGGGCGCAAGAAATTGGCACGCAACGAGCGCCGGTGTTATAAGAGGAAGGTGGTGCGGTGGTGGAGGGAGGGATGGAGGTGGTGCGGTGGTGGGGGAGGGAGGAGGACGAAGAAGGTTGGAGGAGGTGGGGATGTGATTCGGCTGGGGGTTGACTCCCTTTGATTCGGCTGTGGTGTGGGCGTTAGCAGAATAAGGTTTTTTTTTTTATTAGAATAAGGTCTTAAGGGGTGTTATTAGAATAGACCGTACCGCATCAAAGAAATATAAATACGTACATTAATTGCACATCTACATACAACATTACATTAATTACATATATCTTGAAGATATGATATTGAATCTTAATGTATATGTACATCAATTGCACATCTATAGACTACAACATTACATCAAATGGCTACAATATTGCATCATACTTTGAAAATATGCACCGAATCCTATATATCGCACTACATAAGGCATTGGACATGTAATTAGTTGACTCATATCTCAGGTAAAAAAAAGGTTGTACTGAGAGACGGAGCTTCTTGGGGACCATATCAGGGATTGACCCGGTTTTTCCACATAAAAGCATAGGTATGAGGCCTAATAAATCTATATTATTGGCCCATACAAGACACTTTTCTTATTTTGCTTGTGTTATTACTCTAGGCTTATCAATTGGCCCCTTCTTAGTTTCGTGTCACACTCGGCTACTTGTTAAGCCCACATATCTTTTTTTCGTCGGGTTTCCTATTTGTATATACTAGATGATCCCCGCGCATTGCCACATGAACTTTGTTAAAATTTATACACAAAGTAGTGCGGAAAACAAGTAAAACAAATTTAAAACAAATGTAAGAGTGTTCTCACCATGCTCCCATGCACCAATGGAAAACAGGAGGTGTGGATGGAAGGTAGAACGTCGAGCTCCAACACGAGACAGTTGGAGAAGAAATGGACATCACTTTGGAGAGTCCAAGTGTCGTCAAAGATCAGGGTATTTCTCTGGCGCCTTGCCAAGCACTCAGTCCCCACTAAATCGTACAGGTTCATAACCACATGCAACTTACAGGAGATGCAATATATGCGGTCACACGAATTTCTCGAGGCGTTCCTGTGTGTAGTGCACAATGCCAAAGCGTGTACGTGCTCTAGTTGACGAGGACATGACCAAACTATTGCACAACTCGCAAGAACCCCATGAACGTGAATGGCTTTTTACCGTGATTGATCTATTGAAACATGAAGATTTGGTGAAAATGCTTGTGATATCATAGGCAATCAGGTGTCGTTGTTTGGTGAATTGATGATTCCTCAGTGGTGAAGAACTTGAATTGTGGCAGGAGAGGTTTTTATTATGGTCACATCGTCCTGGAGACTGAAGAACAAGCTAAATTGTTCCATGAAGCAAAGTACATACCTTCGACAGTCGGCAGACATTTGCGGCTGACAGAACCACGCCCCAGGTGCATTGTATTCCATATAACATTCTAGATGAATAATGATTACATTTGTGTTTCCCTTAAAAGAAATAAGTAACTCCGTTTTACTCCCTCAATTCACAAATATAAGATGTTTTGGATATTTCAGTATGGACTACATACAAATTGAAATGAGTCAACAAACACACTAAAATGTGTCTATATGCATTCAATTCACAAAAAAATTAAAACATCTTATAGTATTTGTGAATGGAGGGAGTAGTATAGAGCAAACTAGATGGAGCAATAACTGCTCATAGAGGGCTTTCGACCAATATGCTTCTCTGACGCTGACGTGACTTGATACTGCGTCGGTATGTTCCCAAAGAGGAAGGGATGATGCGGCACAGCGACGGTAAGTATTTCCCTCAGTTAGGTATCGAACCAGTAGGAGGATCGACCACACTATGTAAACAGCACCTGCATACAAAGAACAAATACTTGCAACCCGACGCGAAAGAGAGGTTCTCAATCTCTCCACGGTAAAAAGATAGATTAGGATATGATAGATTGGATAGATAGATCTCTCAAGAACACAAAATAAAAGAGGCAAATAAAAAGTGCAGCAAGGTATTTTTGGTTTTTTTGGAATAATAGATCTGAAAACAAAAGCGGAAAAAAGATAGATCAGATAGCAATATGTTGGAAAAGTAGACCCGGCGGCCGTAGGATTCACGAGTGGCTTCTCTCATGAGTATAGTACACGGTGGGTGAACAAATTACTGTTGGGCAATTGATAGAAGATCAAATAATCATGACGATATCCAAGGCGATGCTCATTATATAGGCATCACGTCCAAAATTAGTACACCGAAACGATTCTGCGTCTACTACTATTACTCCACACATCGACCGCTATCCAGCATGCATCTAGTGTATTAGTTCATGGAAAAATAGAGTAATACAATAAGAACGGTGACATGATGTAGACAAGATCTATTCATGTAGGAATAGACCCCATCTTGTTATCCTTAATAGCAACGATACATGCGTGCCTCGTTACCCCTTCTGTCACTGAGAGAGGACACCGCAAGATCGAACCCATCACAAAGCACCTCTTCCCATGGCAAGAAAAATCGATCTAGTTGGCCTAACTAAACCAAAGATTCGAAGAAGAAATATGAGCCTTTAAGTAATCATGCATATAAGAGATCAAAGAAGACTCAAATAATATTCATGGATAGAAACTGATCATGAACTCAAAATTCATCAGATCCCAAGAAACACACCGCAAAAAGTTTACATCAAATAGATCTCCAAGATACCATTGTATTGAGAATCAAAAGAGAGAGAGGAAGCCATCTAGCTACTGCCTACGGACCCGTAGGTCTATGGTGGACTACTCACGCATCATCGGAGAGGCACCAATGAGGATGATGAACCCCTCCTTGATGGTGTTAGATTGGATCTCGTGGTTCTGGAACTTGCGGCGGCTGGATGTATTTTTCGTCGACTCCTCTAGGGTTTCTGGAATATTTGGGTATTTATAGATCTCAGAGGCGATGGAGGGGACTCCCGAGGCGGCCACAACCCATCAGGGCGCGCCCGGGGCCCCTGGCGCGCCCTGGTGGGTTGTGGGCGGCCCGGGCTCCCTCCTGGTTACTTCTTTGGCCCACCGGCCTTCTTCTGGTCCAAAAAGATTCTCCAAAAAATTTCGTCGCGATTGGACTCCGTTTGGTACTGATATTCTGCGAAGTAAAAAACAAGCAAAAACAGCAACTGGCACTTTGGCACTATGTCAATAGGTTGGTCCCAAAAAAGAAATAAAGTTGCTATAAAATGATTGTAAAACATCCAAGAATGATAATATAACATCATGGAACAAGCAAAAATTATAGATACGTTGGAGACGTATCAGACGCCCTTCTCCAACAGCTTCAAATCACGAGATATGTCTCCGATAAAAAATGTTGTGAGCAAACAAACTGTGAAGATACATATTGTAATGTAATGCCAACCATTGAATGACAACTCAGACCAACAATTTTTCAGAGCCAACTCACATGAACAATGATGTTTCAGTGGCCATAAGACCACCACAACATACAACAAGAGCACATAAGCAAACCCTAAATCATTGGCTCGATGGCGAGACCATCTCAGGGCATAGGGAGAGAGGAAGGAGATCAAGCACTAACTAGAACCCCTATATCCGGCGATAGACATTATGACGCATCCACCTTCATCCCGTACGTGTCAGGTTAGTATACAATGAAAACACATACACTTATGCTACTTGGCATGATCTCTCAACAACAAAGAACAACAATAAAGCCTTTACTCGAGTTGGGGTAGGCTAGATGTGAAACCCATAAGATCTCGCGACCAACTCATGATTCTCGAACATGGATAGCAAGCTTCCATGCACCCTTGTCCATGGCTAGTTCTTTGTTGATACTCCAGTCCTTCATATCTCTCTTTATGGACTCCTCTCATGTCAAGTTCGGCCTATCCCGACCTCTCTTGACATTATCAGCATGCTTTGGCCCTCCACTATCCACTGGAGCTTCTGGGGGTTGCGCTGAATATGCCCAAACCATCTCAAACGATCTTGGACAAGCTTCACTTCAATTGGCGCTACCCCAACTCTATCTCGTATATCATTATTCCGGACTCGGTCCTTCCTTGTGTGGCCACACATCCATCTCAACATGCGCATATCTGCCACACCTAACCGTTGCACATGTCTCTTTTTTGTTGGCCAACACTCGACGCCATACAACATTGCGGGTTGAACCGCCGTCCTATATAACTTGCATTTTAGCTTTTGTGGCACTCTCTTGTCATAGAGAATGACAGAAGCTTGGTGCCATTTCATCCGTCCAAATTTAATTCGATGGTTCTCATCTTCATCGATACCTCCATCCTTCCGCAGCATTGACCCCAAATGTCGAAAGGTGTCCTTCCAAGGTACCACCTGCCCATCAAGGCTAACCTCCTCCTCCTCCTCCTTGTGCCTAGTAGTACTGAAACCACACCTCATGTACTCAGTTTTAGTTCTACTAAGTCTAAAACCTTTCGATTCCAAGGTTTGTCTCCATAGCTCTAACTTCTGGTTGACCCCCGTTCGACTATCATCGACTAGCATAGCATCGTTCAAAAAGAGCATACACCATATATCTCCTTGTATATCCCTTGTGACCTCATCCATCACCAAGGCAAAAAGATAAGGGCTCAAACCTAACCCCTAATGCAATCCTATTTTAATCGGAAAGTCATCAGTGTCACCATCACTTGTTCGAACACTTGTCATAACATTATCGTACATGTCCTTGATGAGGGTAATATACTTTGGTGGGACTTTGTGTTTCTCCAAGGCCCACCACATGACATTCTGAGGTATATTATCATAGGCCTTCTCCAAGTCAATGAACACCATATGCAGGTCCTTCTTTTGCTCCCTGTATCTCTCCATAAGTTACCATACCAAGAAAATGGCTTCCATGGTCGACCTCCCAGGCATGAAACCAAACTGATTTTTGGTCACGTTTGCCATTCTTCTTAAGCGGCGCTCAATGACTCTCTCCCATAAATTCATTGTATGGCTCATCGGCTTTATTCCACGGTAATTAGTACAACTTTGAACATCCCCCTTGATCTTGAAGATTGGTACTAATATACTTCGTCTTCATTTTTTTCGCATCTTGTTTGCCCGAAAAATTAGATTGAAAAGCTTGGTTAGCCATACTATAGCTATGTCCCCGAGACCTCTCCACACCTCAATTGGGATACAATCAGGACCCATCACCTTGCCTCCTATCATCCTTTTTAAAGCCTCCTTGACTTCCGACTCCTATATTGACCGCACAAAACGCCTGCTAGTATCATCAAAGGAGTCATCCAGTTCAATTGTAGAGCTCTCACTCTCCCCATTGTACAACTTGTCAAAGTACTCCCGCCATGTATGCTTAATCTCATCGTTCTTCACCAGAGCAGATCTGCTCCGTCCTTGATGCATTTGATTTGGCATGATCTCTCAGCTCATCAACTTTCTGGAAAAAAACAACGACCCATAGTTAGATACGATATGTAATTTGATGACCCACAAGTATAGGGGATCAATCATAGTCCTTTTGATAAGTAAGAGTGTCGAACCCAACGAGGAGCAGAAGGAAATGATAAGTAGAATCCAGCAAGGTATTCTCTGCAAGTGCCGTGAGTAACAATAGTAGATAGTTTTGTAGCAAGATAATTCGTAACAAGTGACAAGTAACAATAGTAACTAAGGTGCAGCAAGATATCCCAATCCTTTTTATAGCAAAGGATAGGCCGGAAAGTATTCTTATATGAAGCAAGCGCTCCCGAGGACACATGGGAATTACTCACTACTAGGGAAATCCTTATACACAGAACCTTAGCAGTCGCGTTGGATAAAAAGAGGCGCTACTACTACTTAGCCATAGCGTGCGTGCAGAACAGGTGCTACTGCTAAAAAATTAACAGTAGCGCTTTTTTCAAAAACGCGCTACTACTAATATTGCCCGCACCATTGCCGCCAGGCTAGGTTTAGTAGTAGCGCGCACCAGAGAACCGCGCTACTGCTAAAATAATAGTAGTAGCACGTTTTCTAGGTAGGGCGCTACTGCTAAGTTTGAACCTGGCCACATGGCGGGCCCCACATAGCAGTAGCGCCTCTCCCTGGGGCGCGCTACTGCTATCTTTTTAGCAGCAGCGCGTTTTCTGCCAAGCCACCACCTTTTTCCTCCCCAGCCCCCCTCCCCATCATCCTCTCTTCCTTCACTTTCCCCTAGCTCCCACCTCCTCTCTCCCTCACTTTGCTTCTTCCTCACTACTTCTCCCCCCCCCATTACTCTCCTTCTTCTACCTTCCTCTCTCTCTTTATTGCTCCTAGCTAAATACACCACCTCCATTAATGCATCTCCTTTCTCTTTGTCCTTCCCCCTCCACTAGGTAGTTGAACTCATCTCCTTCCCAAATTAGCTAGGTAGATCTAGCATTTAATGAAGTGACCTATGTACCTCCCTAACTAGATCTAGCCATGTCATGGAAGTAAGCTTTGTCCACTTTTGATCATTCCCCTAGGTGGTGTGGCGACACCGATCGACATCATCATCACCGTGCTCGATCTCGAGATAGGTGATTAAAAATTTGTGCTTTTGCAAGAATGAAAATATGTGTATGTGTGTGATATGAAATAATCAGGCGATATGATGGAAATTGTGTGTGTGGCATGAGTTGCCGCCGAATTGTGCTTGAGTTGCCTATGTTTTGCCGAAATGTCGATTTATTTCCGTTTCGACGAATTTCGGGCAAACTCTATATGTCCTATTTTTAGGGAAGGTCATGCCGAATTTTTGTATGACTTTGATGCATGCATGCATTTTTATAATCAATTTGTTTATTATTACCGTGCAAGCGTTCATGATGGTCAGTGGAACGATGGTGGAAAGGTGGTTGCGGTCGGCGGTGCAGGACATGAATGAAAATAACCGGACAGAGATTAAATGTCCATGTCGAAGATGCAAAGGAGGAGTTTGGCTCGACCCCTATGAGCATGGTCGTGTGATGGCGCACCTACTCATGACTGGTTTCATGGATGGCTATAGTCGGTGGGTAATTGAAGATGATGATGATGAGGAGGAGGAGGACGCCGACGGGGCAGGCAATGACGACACGGGGCAAGACAAAGAGATGATCGATAATGGCAGCGGAGAAGGGGCCGGACATGGCGGCGGGGAAGAGGCCGAACATGGCGGCGGAGAAGAGGCCGGACATGGCGGCGGAGAAAACGTGGACTCCACGCCGCACACTTCGTCGGTACTAAGTTCAATCGTGCGGGACCCTCATGTTCAAGAACTGCTACGCAAGGAGACGAGTACTGACAGAGCTGCTTCTAGAGAGGAGGCCAAGCTGCAGCAACTGGTGGTTGACTCGAACACTCCATTGTATGATGGTTGCGATCCCGAGGTGACCCGCTTGAGTTTCACGCTCGAACTTCTAAACACGAAGGCTAAAAACAAATGGACCGACACTAGCCTCGATGAGCTTCTCAAGTACCTAAAGGATGTTCTTCCCGCGGGGAATCTATGTCCTACTAGTGTGGATGAGGCCAAGAAGATCGTGTGCCCTCTTGATCTGCCGCACGTTAGATACCATGCATGCGTCAACGATTGCATAATTTATCGGAAGGAGCACGCGGAAAAAACCAGCTGTCCGATGTGCAATGCTTCTCGATACAAGAAGGCCGGGAAGAAATCTCCCCAGAAAGTTGTATGGTACTTACTGATCACTCCCCGTCTGCAACGTTATTTTGTAGATCCCAACGAAGCAAAGCACATGCGTTGGCACGCAGAGAGGACAAAGCCCGATGATGGAGATGATCCAAAGCTAAGACACATCGTGGATGGAAGCCAGTGGAGAGCGTTCAACGGCGAATATCGATATTTCGCATGTGATGCAAGGAACATCGTGCTTGGCGCGTGTACCGATGGCATGAATCCGTTTGGCAACCAGAACACCAACCATAGCACATGGCCCGTGTTTGTATGGATGTACAACATCCCCCCTGGTTGTGCATGAAGTCGAAGTACATACACATGGACATGCTGATTCAAGGGCCGAAACAACCGGGAAATAATATTAATATGTATATGGGGCTACTTTAAGAGGAGTTAGACACGTTATGGAAAACACCGGCCAAGACATGGGACGCCAGCAAAGGCGAGTATTTCTATATGAGAGCCGCGCTGATGACGACGGTGCACGACTATCTCGGTTACGGATATGTCGCAGGCCAGGTGTGCCACGGATATTGTGGATGCACGTGGTGCATGGATGATACGACGTCTCAGCAGCTAACGTCAATGAAAGATGGCGGGTCTGGGAAAATCGTGTACATGGGGCATCGAAGATGGCTCGAGAAGGATGACCCGTGGAGAGACCGTGGAGATCTATTCAATGGTGAGGCTGAGCATCAAGGACCTCCACGTAAGCGGATCTGCGCCGAAATTGATGAGCTCTTGAAAAACTGGGAACAGTGCCCCGTGCCGGGAAAGACGATGAAAAAGGCGCCGGAGCCACTGCTGAAGGTATGGAAGACGAGGTCTGTTTTCTGGGACTTGGAGTACTGGCACAAACTCGACACGCCACATTGCCTTGATCAAATGCATATCTGTAAGAATGTCCTTGAGAGCTTGCTTGCGACACTGATGAACATGCCGGATAAGACCAAGGATGGGCCGAAGGCAAGAAGAGACTTGCAAGATTTGAATATCAGGGCAGATCTGCAAATGCCGCCCCATAAAAAGTCAGAGGAGACAGAGACAGAGACGGAGGCGCGGGAGAAGAAGGGCAAAAAAGTGAAGGAAGAGGATTATTGCCCCCCCTTCTTGCTTCACCTTAAGTCCGGCTGAGATCGATCAATTCTTCAAGTGCCTTACCGGAATCAAAGTTAGTTCCGGTTACTGTGGGAAGATTAGCAGATTTCTAGACACGGAGAAGAAAAGGTCCAGCGCGATGAAGTCCCATGACTGTCATGTGATGATGATGCAGATACTACCTGTTGCCCTTAGAGAGATAATGGACAAGCACGTCCGTGAGACACTTATTGGTCTCTGCAACTTTTTCGACGTCATCTCTCGAAAGTCGATCAGTGTGAAGCAGCTCCGAAGGCTACATGAAGAGATCGTTGTGATACTAAATGAGCTTGAGATGTACTTCCCGCCCGCGTTCTTTGACGTCATGGTGCATCTGTGTGTCCATATTAGGACGACACAATAGACCTGGGGCCGTCATTCCTGCATAACATGATGTCGTTCGAGAGAATGAATGGGGTCATCAAAGGATTCGTTCATAACATGTCCCGTCCGGATGGAAGCATCGTCCAGGGCTATCTGACACAAGAGTGCATCTCTTTCTGCGAGAATTATCTATATGGTGGAGACCGGCCTGGTGTTGGTTTGCCCGTTAAGAAGCACGTTGGGAGGCTCAAAGGAGAAGGTCACTCCAACGATCGCAGGGAAGTGCATGTGGCCTACTCAGATCGACGCAACGACTTTGACAGAGCAAACTTAGTAGTGCTACAACACCTAGACCAGGTAGATCCTTTCGTGACACTGCACAAAGAAACCATCGCAAAGAAGTATCGTGGCCGGGGGGTATGCAGGACAGACGCCGAAGTTACTAGAGAGCACAACTCCACTTTCCTGCATTGGTTCAAAGAGCATATTCTTGCTAATCCCCCGGAATAGGGCTCTAAGGACGGATTGCTCATATACGCCTTAGCACATGGCCCCTCGGCCAACCTCGTGACCTATCATGTATACGATATCAACGGATACACGTTCTACACGGAGGCCAAAGATATGAACAGTGATTGGCAGAACTCAGGGGTGACAATGGAATGCATGACCGGCAGCGACAACGGCGCAACTGAGAGATTTTACGGAAGGGTCAAGGAGATCTGGGAGCTTGACTACTCTGGACTGCACAACGCGACGATGTTCCGTGTCAGATGGGCTAAGAATGTCGAAAGAGAAAACCGGTATTTCACTACCATGACTATACCCGACGCCAAGAGCGCTACCGTGAACGCCATCGCAAAAAACGAGCCATGGGTACACGCTAAGCACGTGACACAATGCTTCTTCATAACCGAGCCGAGAAATCCCAGCCGTGTTGTCGTGAGGAGAGGCAAAAGGAACATCATTGGAATGGATGGAGTCGCCAACGAGGAAGACTACGACCAGTACGGCAACCCGATGAGGGAAGATGACGATGACGATGAAGTATACGTCAAAAGAAGAATCAATACTACATTACCTAAGAAAGATCGTACTCGATGGAAAAGGAAAAGTCACAATAAGGGGCTCAATTATTCGTCAACGAACAAGAAGCTTAAGGGAAAGAAGCTCACTCAAAAACGAAAACGTCGACGCTGATCGAGAAACCGTTATCGATCAAATGATGTAATATATATGTTCCTATTTTGTGTACACACTTAACTGTTATGCATGGGTTAAATGATGTAATATACATGTTCCTATTTTGTATACACACTTAACCGTCAAATGATGCAATATATATCACCTTAGTTATTTACATTGTATCACCTTCCCTTCGTTCCTGCTCTCGGAAAAAAAAGAAAAAGAAGAAAAGAAAAGGAAAAGAAAATTGAAGAAACAAACAGGAAAAGAAAAGAAAAGGAAAAGAAAATAGAAGAAACAAACAGGAAAAGAAAAGAAAAGAAAATAGAGGAGTGATAGCAGCAGCGAGTTTCTGTAAAACGCGCTATAGCTATATCAAGTTGCAGTAGCGCGTTTCTGTAAAACGCGCTACTGCTACTTGATATAGCTATAGCGCGTTTTACAGAAACGCGCTACTGCTACTTCCACATAACCCCCCGCGCGGGCTTCCCTCCTTTTGCTTCCTCCCCCAATTCCCCCACTCTCTTCTCCCTCTCGTCGCCGGAGCCCCTGCCCTCGCCCTCGCCCTCGCCGGAGCCCGAGCGCCGACGCCGACCCCGACGTCGCATGCCTCCCTCGCCGTCGCCCGGCCCCGACCCGGACGCCGCACGCCTCTGTCGCCGTCGCCCGGCCCCGGCCCCGACCCCGACGCGGCACGCCTCCCTCCTCTGCTTCCTCCCCTCCCAACCTCAGCCGTCGTCGGGCCTGCCTCCTCGCCATGCACCCTCTGTAAGCCCCCCACCGCTCCTCTGTCTCTGCCATTAGGGTTCTAGCTAGGGTTCTTAGGTTAATTTACTTAGGTTTTAGTTAGGGCAGTAGGTTAATTAGGTTATCTATTTAGTTAGGGCAGTAGGTTAATTAGGTTCTTAGGTTAATTTACTTAGTTATGAACCCTAGGTATCAAATTTAGTTATGAACCCTAGGTAGTTATTTTTTTTTGCCGTGATGAATTTAGTTATGAACCCTAGCTAGGTATCAAATTTTATTCAAGGAATTTTTATTGGTATTTAAAGAAAAAAAAACAGAATTGTTGCTATTTGATTTTTTAGTTAAAGCTATTGTTGCTATATGAACCCTATATGATATGTGGACATGTGATTTGGACATGTGATTCAAACAGGGCCGTGGTGGAACAACCCCTCACTAGCTAGCTTATATTTGAAGTGGACATGTGATATTTGGAAAATGATGGTTATGTGCAGGGTAAATGATCCGAGTGGCCTATGTTTCGCAGGAATGTTGATTCATTTCCGTTCCGGTGAATTTTAGGCGCTCGATATGTCCACTTTTTAGCAAAGGTCATGCCGAAATTTCCCGTGAATTTTGGCATGACTTGTGCTAGAAAGTAGGCATATCGAGTGTCGGGATTTGCTGGGAAACGGCATTCCGGCTAACCATAGACCTTTTTTTATGTCATTACTCATTTTTATTATAGTTTAAGAATTAAACAAGGAGACTTAATCGTAGGAAACATGTCGAACAACGAAGAAATAGGGCCTTCTGACAACGATGCAGACGAGATGGATTATGAGGGTGAGCAACAGTACCTCGACTTTTTGTCTGCTAAGCACAATCAAGGTTTGCAGGACAGCCTCGATGATGGTACTGATGCCGACATCGACACCGACGGCGCCGGCACCGATGGCGGCGCCGACACTGGAAGGGAAGGTACCGGCGGGGAAGATACCGGCGGGGAAGGTACCGGTGGGGAAGGTACCGGCGCCGAAGCCGCTACCGAAAAGAAGAAGAAGAAGAAGCAGAGGATACGAAAACCTAACAAACTCGGCATCGGACGACTGGTGATCACAAAGATGGCCCCTGGCAAGTTTGAGCCATTAGAGCCGGAAGAACCTCGCAAGTGCTACGGGAACCAAGTCGGATGCATCCTACGGGAATGCACGAGCATCAACGACGATGACATAAGGGGTAAAAAAACATTTGATGTAGTTGCTCGTGACGAAGCTCCACAAGAGATTCAAGTTCGCCGACCGGGATGACGCCATAGAACACCCGTGGGATGATAAGAAGATGAAAAAGATTAACAATCACGCCCTGGGCATGTTCAACAATGATTTGGCCTCCTGAAAGGGAGGGTGAAACGAGCTATTGAGGCTGAGGAACCCCTGTCCAAGATTCTGGAGGAAAATCCGACACTTACAAAAGAGGAGTTCCAAAAGTTCAAGGACACTTGCGCTACCGAGGCAACCAAGGCTAAGGCTGCGAAATTCAAGAGCCTTCAGCAAAGGAACACGGGGAACCAACGCCTCGGAAGCCGTGGCTACCTTGGCAAAAGGCCCATATGGGATAAGGAGGACGCAGAACGTGAAGCCGCCGGTCTCCCAGACCCCTTCGCGAAGTTCACCAACCCCTTGGAGCGTGACTTCATCAGGGCCCGCTACAAGTGGGACAAGGAAAAGAAGGTTTTTACACGGGCCCGATCACGAGGAAATTGATTAGAATACTGGTAATTATTATTTTACCACCTTACATTTAGCTTCTGATCAAGTCGATTACACATTCGTAAACGGTTCACATTCCTTCTGCAGGACAAGCAACACAAGCTTGCAGCCGAAAGCCAGTCTTCGTCGATGAGGCCCAAGTGGGACACCCCTCTCAACCGGGCCTTGAACGAACTTAAGGGACTCCCTTTGGACCAACGGCCGCAATATGGACGTGTGCAGGGCACCGGAGACGACGCCACGTGGAAGGTCTTTTACAACGAGGGCCCGGAGGCCAAGAAGTAGAAAAAGAAGTTTAGTCAGGCGGGCATCAACGAGAAGGTGAACCTTGCGTTCGAGAAAAAAGCAGCTGAGGATGTGAAAAAAGCAGCTGAGGAGAAAAATGAGTTGCTACAGCAGGCAGTCGTTGCAGCTGTAGATGCCGGCAGAAATGATTTCGCTACTAACTTGGTCCCAGCTATCATCAACTGGACGAAGGAAAATCCAGACAAGACGGTAGATGATTTCCCCATGCCCAGCTTCGTCGGGAGCAACTCGGTGAACAACACAACCGCACCATCACCTGCTCACGCAACCGCGCCTGCTCCCGCACCCGCACCCGCACCCGCTCATAGCAGCCCGTCCTCAGTCTCTGGCGCGCTAGGCGGGCCTTCGTCTTTGGCTGAGCTTGACGCCCTCACGGTAATTACATGTCGCACCAACATATATTTAGAATATTCCGTTTTCGTTGCCTTTCGGATATTTTACGCCGCAGACATGTCTTTGCAGGCCGACGAAACCCCGTGCACCGTACTCTACTTGATCAAAGGCCAGAAGGTGGACGTGGGAAAGGCGGTGATAACGAAGCCCTTGGAACTCACGTTCCACGGCCAACCGATGCCCGGTGGGCACTTCTGGGTTAGCTTGTCGAGTGTGAAATCGGGGGACGAGGATTTGCCTCCTCCAGTACGGCTAGGGGGAGAGGACGACGAGACCCCGCCGCGGCTTGGAAACTGCAAGGGTTGGGTGCTGCTATGGCCGAAGAATCTTCTTCGTCTGGAGCCGGCCGAGAGCACACCAATAACCACACATCAGCAAGCAGGTATGAACACCACCACCCCGCCTACGCAATTACCAGCGCCTGTAGTAGTGCCGGATGAGAGCGGCGGACGACGCGAGGAAGGGGGTCCAATAGTGGTTGATGTAATCGCCCCCGTAGAACAAAGAATGGATGATGAGATGGATGAGGACCCTCTTCGGTTCCTCAATACGGGCGCCAATGACGATGACTTGGAATTGATGAGTCAGCCATATGACAACTCGGGCTATCAGCATGCTGATGAGGAGATGGATGATCTGCCCGGACAGGAACGTCCTAGCAGGGTTGATTGCAAGAAGTCTCTCTTCATGCAATCCTCACAGGACACACCTGAAGATGCCGCCTCAACACAGGCTCAACTAGCCGAGGGTTATACAGTGCTTAGCCCGACAACACTATGGCAGGGGTTAACCAAGGGTCTGGAAGATCAGCCCAAGAAAAAGGAGAGTCTGGATGGTCAGCCCAAGCAGAAAAAGGAGAGGAGGAGACCGCCGAAGAAAGGCTCTGTTGCCTACAAAGAAGCCAGAGCACATAGCAGCCAGACGGCGGATTTTGAAGAGCGTGTACTCGTCAAAGGTGCGGCAATGTTCCATGTCACGGGCGAGCCGATCCTACCGCCGAAACCGCTGGAGGCAATATCAGGGGATCTCAGGAGACTGCACGACCATGTGCTGTCGACTGAGAAAAGCCTACTAGCCTCGAAGGATCCAGGATATCCGACATACGCGGCTCGTGTGCCCGAGGGGAAGTGCTACGTCGACACACGGCCCACGGAGGTGTTCTTCCTGCGGTTTGACCATATCTTCGAGATGTTTCTGACAAGGCGGCTCGATTTTACAATCGTCCGCCTTTTTGCGCTACATATGAGCTCCGTCATGAAGAGAGAAGTCGTCTTGCAAATCTGTGTGGCGGATCCATACTACATGCACGAGTCTCGGCGACTTTGAGCGTAAAACGGCTAGGGAGTACCTCGAAAACTTCATGGTACAGAATAAGGACCAGGAAATTGTCCTCCTGCCTTATCATCCAAAGTAAGTCAGTGCCGGACAACCCTTTCGTACATTTCAATCATTCCTTGTCGCTAATATGGAGAATAATTTGAGGTGTTCTTTTCCCCGCAGCAACGGGCGCGCCATCCTTATCGTTCTTTACCCGCGAGTCTCCCACGCCATGTATTTCGACCCTACCAGAAACTACGAGAAGAAGGACTACACCCACGTAATGAATATTCTAGATGATGCTCTCCAAGGCTTCAGCTTGAGGGGTGGCCACATGCAGATCAGGAAACAAAGGAACCGCAAGATGGGTTTCTCGCATAAAACTAACTTCTGCTGCATCCATGTCCCGAAATCAAGTAGGAACGATGGATTCTACCTCCTCCATCTCATCATGGAGTTCAGAAGGGATCACCAAAAGCTTCGCATGACAACCAGAAACGATGATCATATCCGCAAGTGGGTAGAATCTCAAGGAGAAGCGGATTATAAACTTGGAGATGACTTCTTTCGCATCAAGAGGGACATTGCGACGATCATCATGAAAGAAGTCGTCGAAGAGAATGGGATGTTCCACCATGGCCCTATATCGCGAGCTGACGTCCGAACTCGCATAGGCATGCAACGTCAGGACCTCACGCCGTTCAAGAAGCTAGGGTGCATCCTCGATGATCTGGAAGGATGGAAGTTCTAGTGATTTACGATGCCGATGATGATGATATGTGTCGGTTGAACTTGTATACTTTCTGTAGCGATGAAACTTTGTGATGTCCACGGTCCCTACCGAACTTGCGTAACGCTACTTTGTTAGTTTGGGTATGATGACCTGCGTACCTCTAGTTAATTAGTTTGCGTACGATGAAACTGCGTTGATTATTTATGTTTACTATATGTTGCATCTAGTTGCTAACCCTTTCTTTTTCGTGTTGCTCAAGTATATTTTGTTGCATATGATTGTACATTCTCTTGATGAAGATGCATCTCTAACAGGTACCTAGTTTCTTGATGACGAGTGGTCCGAGTGTCAGGCGCAAGTGGAGGGGGTCTCGGGCGCCAGCCATAAAGGCTTCAAAAGCAGACAAGAAGCAGAAGCTAGTTACTTGAGGAGGCTCACGCTAGCACGAGAGAGGACTCATAACCACCGCTTCATGTACTGCATAGTTTCGCTCTCACTCATAGTGATAGCTCTTCTCGTGTATATCATTGTTTAGATGGATGACGATGTAGTTGCAAGTATTCGAGACTTGTATCGCTATGTTCGAGAGATGATGACGAGAGACCACTTTGTGTTGGATGATGATTATGATGATGACATGAATTGATAAGACTATTTGTATGTGTATGCTATGATAACATTTGTATGTGTATGATATGCTAGATATTATTGTATAAAGCCTGTACAAATACAAAACAAATATGCAGGAAAAAAAATCAGAAACTAATAAAACTAGTAGTAGCGCGGCTTACTGTAGCGCGCTGCACCTATTAGCAGCAACGCATCCCGGTAAAGCTCGCTACTGCTACCCATGTTTAACAGTAGCGCATCTTACTCTAGAGCGCTACAGCTATTAGCAGCAGCGCGTCCCGGTAAAGAACACTACTGCTACCCATGTATAGCAGTAGCGCGGGTCGAACAGCGCTACTGCTACAAGTTAGCTGTAGCACCGTATCAGTAGCGCGGGTACCCGCGCTACTGATACACCTAAAAACCGCGCTACTGCTAGGCTTTTCCCTAGTAGTGACTGTCTAGTTATGTTCATCATGTTAAGTTGATTCACGTTCGCTACTTTGATTATTTGATATGTGGGTGGACCGGTGCTAAGGTGTTGTTCTTACTTGAACAAACAATCCACTTATGATTGCCCCCTCTCGCAAGCATCCGCAACTACGAAAGAAGAATTAAGATAAATCTAACCATAGCATGAAACGTGTGGATCCAAATCAGCCCCATATGAAGCAATGCATAAACTAGGGTTTAAGCTTCTGTCACTCTCGCAACCCATCATCTACTTGTTACTCCACAATGACTTCCCTTAGGCCCATAACATGGTGAAGTGTCATGTAGTCCACGTTCACATGATACCACTAAGAGAAGCAACAACATACATATCATCAAAATATCAAACGAATACCAACTTCATATGATTACTTATAACAAGACTCCTCCCATGTCCTCGGGAATAATAGTAACTACTCACACCTCATCAACATGTTCAAGATCCGAGGCATAATAATGATGATCAAGGATCTGAACATAATATTGATACGTCTCAAACGTATCTACTTTTCCAAACACTTTTGCTCTGGTTTTGGATTCTAATTTGCGTGATTCGAATGGAACTAACCGGGACTGACGTTGTTTTCTGCAGAACTACATTGCTGTTATTTTTGTGCAGAAATAAAAGTTCCTGGAATTGGACGAAACTTTTTGTGAATTAGTTTTGGAACAAATAATGAATTATGGAGAAAAGATCCACCGGAGGGGGCTGCCTGTGGGCCACAAGCTAACAGGGCGCACTCACCCCCGTTGGGCACGCCCTGATGGCTTGTGGGGCCCATGTGGCTCTTCCGACCCTAATGCCAGTCCTATAAATTCACATCTTCGAAGGAAAAACCAGAGAGAAGATTTCATCATGTTTTACGAGACGGTGCCGCTTCCACCTCCTGTTCTTCATCGGGAGGGCTGGTCTGGAGTCCGTTTGGGGCTCTGGAGAGGGGGATTCGTCGTCGTCGTCATCACCAACCCTTGTTCATCAACACCGCCATGATGCTCACCACCGGGAGTGAGTAATTCCTTTGTAGGCTTGCTGGACGGTGGTGGGATTGGATGAGATTGATCATGTAATCGAGTTAAGTTTGATAGGGCTTGATCCCTAGTATCCACTATGTTCTGAGATTGATGATGCTATGACTTTGCTATGCTTAATGCTTGTCACTAAGGCCCGAGTGCCATGATTTCAGATCTGAACTTGTTATGTTTTCATGATTATAAGAGTGGTTTGGATTCGATCTTGCAAGTTGTATGCACCTATTACGTGTCATGATCCGCATACTCCAAGGTGACAATATTTGGGATTCTTTCCGGTGATTGTCGTAGTTTGAGGAGTTCATGTATTCACCATGTGTTAATGCTTTGTTCTGGTTCTCTACTAAAAGGAGGCCTTAATATCCCTTAGTTTCCATTAGGACCTGATACGTCTCCAACGTATCTATAATTTTTGCTTGTTCCATGCTGTTATATTATCATTCTTGGATGTTTTACAATCATTTTATAGCAACTTTATATCATTTTTTGGGACTAACCTATTGACATAGTGCCAAAGTGCATGTTGTTGTTTTTGCTTGTTTTTAACTTCGCAGAATATCAGTACCAAACAGAGTCCAATCGCGACGAAACTTTTTGGAGAATTTTTTTGGACCAGAAGAAGGCCAGTGGGCCAAAGAAGTAATCGGGAGGGAGCCCAGGCCGCCCACAACCCACCAGGGCGCGCCAGGGGCCCCGAGCACGCCCTCATGGGTTGTGGCCGCCTCGGGAGTCCCCTCCATCGCCTCTGATCTCTATAAATACCCAAATATTCCAGAAACCCTAGAGGAGTCGACAAAAAATACATCCAGCCGCCGCAAGTTCCAGAACCGCGAGATCCAATCTAACACCATCACGGAGGGGTTCATCATCCTCATTGGTGCCTCTCCGATGATGCATGAGTAGTCCACCATAGACCTACGGGTCCGTAGGCAGTACCTAGATGGCTTCCTCTCTCTCTTTTGGTTCTCAATACAATGGTCTCTTGGAGATCTATTTGATGTAAACTTTTTGCGGTGTGTTTGTTGGGATCAGATGAATTTTGAGTTCATGATCAGTTTGTATCCATGAATATTATTTGAGTCTTATTTGATCTCTTATATGCATGATTACTTATAGCCTCGTATTTCTTCTTCAAATCTTTGGTTTAGTTAGGCCAACTAGATCGATTTTTCTTGCTTTGTGATGGGTTCAATCTTGCGGTGTCCTCTCCCAGTGACAGAAGGGGCAGCGAGGCACGCATGTATCGTTGCTATTAAGGATAACAAGATGGGGTCTATTCCTACATGAATAGATCTTGTCTACATCATGTCACCGATCTTATTGCATTACTCTGTTTTTCCATGAACTTAATACACTAGATGCATGTTGGATAGCGGTCGATGTGTGGAGTAATAGTAGTAGATGCAGAATCGTTTTGGTCTACTAATCTTGGACGTGATGCCTATAGAATGATCATCGCCTTGGATATCGTCATGATTATTTGATCTTCTATCAATTGCCCAACAGTAATTTGTTCACCCACCGTGTGCTATACTCATGATAGAAGCCACTAGTGAATCCTATGGCCCCCGGGTCTACTTTTCCAACATATTTCTTTCCGATCTATCTTTTTGCCGCTTTTGTTTCTAGATCTATTATTCCAAAAAACCCAAAAATACCTTGCTGCACTTTTTATTTGCCTCTTTTATTTTGTGTTCTTGAGAGATCTATCTATCCAATCTATCATATCCTAATCTATCTTTTTACCGTGGAGAGATTGACAACCTCTCTTTCGCGTCGGGTTGCAAGTATTTGTTCTTTGTGTGCACGTGTTGTTTACATAGTGTTGGTGATCCTCCTACTGGTTCGATACCTTGGTTTCATAACTTAGGGAAATACTTACCATCGCTGTGTTGCATCATCCCTTCCTCTTTGGGGAAATACCGATGCAGTCTCAAGCCACGTCAAAGGAATTTCTGGCGTCGTTGCCGGGGAGGAAGCGGTCTCTTCTACGTGCCAATCTCTGGCGCTGAGGAGCACCATCAACATCTACCGGGTTCCTAATCACAAATCTCATCTCCTTGCAATTACATTATCTGCCATTTGCCTCTTGCTACTTCTTGAGCATGCGTTGGTTTTCCCTTGAAGAGGAAAGGGTGATGCAGCAAAGTAGATAAGTATTTCCCTCAGTTGTTGAGAACCAAGGTATCAATCTAGTAGGAGATACAAGCAAGTCCCCAATAGATGTACCTACACAAAGAATCAAACACTTGCACCCAACGCTATAAAGGGGTGTCAATCCCTTCACGGTTACTTGCAAGGATGAGATCTGATAGAGATAGATGGAAAAGATTGCTTGAAAGTAAAGTAAAACTAAAGTAAAAAAGATTGCAGAAAGATATTTTTGGTATTTTTGGTTTTAGATCTGAAAGTATAATATGGAAAATAGACCCGGGGGCCATAGGTTTCACTAGAGGCTTCTCTCATGAAGGCAAATATTACGGTGGGTGAACAAATTACAATTGATAGAAAAGCGCATAGTTATGACGATATCCAAGGCAATGATTATGCATATAGGCATCACGTCCGTGTCAAGTAGACCGAAACGATTCTGCATCTACTACTATTACTCCACACATCGACCGACTCCTGCCTGCATCTAGAGTATTAAGTTCATGAAGAACAGAGTAATGCATTAGGTAAGATGACATGATGTAGAGGGATAAACTCAAGCAATATGATGAAAACCCCATCTTTTTATCCTCGATGGCAACAATACAATACGTGCCTCGCTACCCCTATTATGTCACTGGGTGAGGACACCGCAAGATTGAACCTAAAACTAAGCACTTCTCCCATTGCAAGAATTACCAATCTAGTTGGCCAAACCAAACCAATAACTCGAAGAGACTTGAAAAGATATGAAATCATGCATATAAGAATTCAGAAAAGACTCAAATAATATTAATAGATAATCTGATCATAAACCCACAATTCATCGGATCTCGACAAACACACCGCAATAGAGTATTACATCGGATAGATCTCCATGAAGATCATGAAGAACATGGTATTGAAGAGCAAAGAGAGAGAAGAAGCCATCTAGCTACTAGCTATGGACCCGAAGGTCTGTGGTGGACTACTCACGCATCATCGGAGGGGCAATGGACTTGATGTAGATGCCCTCCGTGATCGAATCCCCCTTCGGCAGATTACCGGAAAAGGTCCCCAGATGGGATCTCACGGGAACAGAGGCTCCTGGCGGCGGAAAAGTATTATCGTGGCTCTCTCTGGTATCCAGGGAATATTTGGGAATTTATAGGCCGAAGAGTAGGGTTAGGAGGGCTGCCGTGGGCCCACAAGCCAGGGGGCGCGCCCTACCCCCCCTGGGCGCGCCCCTGTGGCTTGTGGCCACACAGCGGCTCTCCTGCTTTGGTCTCCAAGCTTGGTAGGTTCCTTCTGGTCCAAGAAAAATCATTCCGAATATTTTATTCCGTTTGGACTCCGTTTAATATTCCTTATCTGCAATACTCAAAAACAAGGAAAAAACATAAACTGGCACCAGGCACTAGATTAATAGGTTAGTCCCAAAAATAATATAAAATAGCATATTAATGCATATAAAACATCCAAAACAGATAATATAATAGCATGGAACAATCAAAAATTATAGATACGTTGGAGACGTATCAAGCATCCCCAAGCTTAATTCCTGCTCATCCTCGAGTAGGTAAATGATAAAAACAGAATTTTTGATGTGGAATGCTACCTAACATATTTATCCATGTAATATTCTTTATTGTGGCATGAATATTCAGATCCGTAAAATTCAATACTATAGCTTAATGTTGACATAAAAACAATAATACTTAAAGCATACTAACAAGCAATCATGTCTTTCAAAATACCATGGCTAAAGAAAGTTATCCCTACAATATCATATAGTCTGGCTATGCTCCATCTTCCCCACACAAAGTATCTAAATCATGCACACCCCCGATGACAAGTCAAGCAATTGTTTCACCCCTTTTATGTTCTCAAACCTTTTCAACTCTCACGCAATACATGAGCGTGAGCCATGGATATAGCACTATGGGTGGAATAGAATGTGGTGGAGGTGCAAGGGAAAAGGAGAAGATAGTCTCACATCAACTAGGCGTATTAACGGGCTATGGAGATGCCCATCAATAGATATCAATGTGAGTGAGTAGGGATTGCCATCCAACGGATGCACTAGAGCTATAAGTGTATGAAAGCTCAAAAGGAAACTAAGTGGGTGTGCATCCAAATCGCTTGCTCACGAAGACCTAGGGCACTTTAAGGAAGCCCATCATTGGAATATACAAGCCAAGTTATATAATGAAAAATTCCCACTAGTATATGAAAGTGACAAAATAGGAGACTCTCTATCATGAAGAACATGGTGCTACTCCAAGCACAAGTGTGGAAAAGGATAGTAGCATTGTCCCTTCTCTCTTTTCTCTCATTCATTTTTTTTTCTCTCTCTTTTTTTTTTGGTGGGCATCTTTGGCCTCTTTTTTTTTATTTGGGCTTCGCTGGCCTCTTTTATTTTTTGTAAAGTCCGGAGACTCATCCCATCTAGTGAGGGAATCATAGTTTCCATCATCCTTTCCTCTCATGGGACAATGCTCTAATAATGATGATCATCACACTTTTATTTACTTACAACTCGAAACTTAGAACAACATATGACTCTATATGAATGCCTCCGGCGGTGTACCGGGATGTGCGATGATCTAGCATAGCAAATGACATCAAAAAACGGACAAGCCATAAAAACATCATGCTAGCTGTCTTACGATCATGCAAAGCAATATGACAATGATGGTGCGTGTCATAATAAACGGAACGGTGGAAGTTGCATGGCAATATATCTCAGAATGGCTATGGAAAAGCCATAATAGGTAGGTATGGTGGCTGTTTTGAGGAAAATATATGGTGGCTGTTTTGAGGAAGGTGGGTTTATGCACCGGCGAAAGTTGTGCGGTACTAGAGAGGCTAGCAAAGGTGGAAGGGTGAGAGTGCGTATAATCCATGGACTCACATTAGTCATAAAGAACTCACATACTTATTGCAAAAGTCTATTAGTCATCGAAGCAAAGTGTTACACGCATGGCCCTAGGGGAGAGGTTGGTAGGAGTAAACCATCACGCGCTCCCGACCCATCACACAAAGGACGACAATCATTAAACAAATCATGCTCCGACTTCATTACATAACGGTTCACCATACGTCCATGCTACGGGAATCACAAACCTTAACAAAAATATTTATACTAATCCACAATTACTTACTAACATAACTCTTAATATTACCATCTCTACATCTCAAAACTATATGCATGGAACCGAACTTCTCATCATATTCAATGCACTTAATATGAAAGTTTTTATTATATCCCTCTTGGATGCCTATTATTTTAGGACCAAATTCATAACCTAATCCAATTACCATGCTGTTTAGAGACTCTCAAAATAATATAAGTGAGGTACGAGAGTTCAAATATTTCTATAAAACATAACACTACCGTGCTCTAAAAAGATATAAGTGAAGCACTAGAGCAAAATTGCCTAGCTCAAAAGATATAAGTGAAGCACATAGAGTATTCTAATAAATTCACGATTCAGCGTGTCCTTCTCAAAAATATGTGTGCAGCAAGGATGATTGTGGCAAACTAAAAAGCAAAGACTCATATCATACAAGACACTCCAAGCAAAACACATATCATGTGGTGAATAAAAATATAGCCTCAAGTAAATTTACCGATGGATTGAAGACGAAAGAGGGGATGCCTTCCGGGGCATCCCCAAGCTTAGGCTCTTTGGTATCCTTGAATATGGCTTGGGGTTCCTTGGGAATCCCCAAACTTAGGCTCTTGCCACTCCTTATTCCATAGTCCATCAAATCTTTACCCAAAACTTGAAAACTTCACAACACAAAACTCAACAGAAAACTCGTGAGATCCGTTAGTATAAGAAAAATAAATCACCACTTTAGGTACTGTTGTGAACTCATTCTTTATTTATATTTGTGTAATACCTACTGTATTCTAACTTCTCCATGGTTCATACCCCCCGATACAACCCATAGATTCATCAAAATAAGCAAACAACACAAAGAAAACAGAATCTGTTAAAAACAGAACAGTCTGCAGCAATCTGTAGACTTCGAATACTTCTGTAACTCCACAAATTCTGAAAAATTAGGAAAACCAGGGAAATTTGCATATCAATCTTGTGTAAAAATTTCAGATCAAAAGCACGTTCCAGTGAATTTATAAAATTCCTGGACTGAGCGCAAAAGTTTCTGTTTTTCAGCAAAATCAAATCAACAATCACCGTAGACCATCCCAAAGGTCTTACTTGGCTCAAACACTAATAAAAACATAAAAACACAATTACTACAGAAGTAATAATTTGCAAAACACACCAAAACAGAAACAAAAAACAGAAAGCAAAAAATAAAATTGGGTTGCCTCCCAACAAGCGCTATTGTTTAACGCCCCTAGCTAGGCAAAACGCAATAGATCTAGGTATTGTCATCTTTGGTATGCAATCCATAAGTAGTTCTCATAATAGATTCATAAGGCAATTTAATTTTCTTTCTAGGAAAGTGTTCCATGCCTTTCCTTAATGGAAACTGAAATCTAATGGTTCCTTCCTTCATATCAATAATTGCACCAATCGTTCTAAGGAAAGGTCTACCAAGAATAATAGGACATGTAGGATTGCAATCTATATCAAGAACAATGAAATCTACGGGCACATAATTCCTATTTTGGGAGTCGGTCTACTTATCTTGGACGTGATGCCTATATAATGATCATCACCTTGGATATCGTCATGATTATTTGATCTTCTATCAATTGCCCAACAGTAATTTGTTCACCCACCGTGCGGTATACTCATGAGAGAAGCCACTAGTGAATCCTACGGCCCCCGGGTCTACTTTTCCAACATATTGCTTTCCGATCTATCTTTTTGCCTCTTTGTTTTCAGATCTACAAAACCAAAAACCCAAAAATATATTGCTGCATTTTTTATTTGCTCTTTTTATTTTGTGTTCTTGAGAGATCTATCTCTCCAATCTATCACTACCTAATCTATCGTTTTACCGTAGAGAGATTGACAACCTCTCTTTTGCATCGGGTTGCAAGTATTTGTTATTTGTGTGCAGGTGCTGCTTATTGGGTGGTGGTGATCCTCCTACTGGTTCGATAACCTTGGTTTCATAACTGAGGGAAATACTTACCGTCGCTATGCTGCATCATCCCTTCCTCTTTGGGGAAATACCGACGCAGTCTCAAGCCACGTCAAAGGAATTTCTGGCGCCATTGCCGGGGAGGAAGCGGCCTCTTCTACGTGCCTATGTTAGGCGCCGAGGAGACTCCATCATCATCTACCAGGTTCCTAATCACAAATCCCATCTCCTTGCAATTACATTATTTGCCATTTGCCTCTCGTTTTCCTCTCCCCCACTTCACCAATTTGCCATTTTTATTCGCCCTCTTTTTCGTTTGCCTTTTTCTCGTCAGATCTCTTGCTTGCTTGCAAACTTGTTTGCGTAGTTACGATGACTCAAGAAAACACCAAGTTGTGTGATTTTTCCAATACTAATAACAATGATTTTATTAGTACACCGATTGCTCCTCCCGCCACTAGTGCGGAGTCTTGTGATATTAATGCCGCTTTGTTGAATCTTGTCATGAAAGATCAATTTTCCGGTACTCCTAATGAGGATGCCGCGTCCCATCTAAACACGTTCGTAGAATTGTGTGATATGCAAAAGAAAAAAGATGTGGACAATGATATTGTGAAGTTGAAATGGTTTCCTTTTTCCTTGTCGGATCGTGCAAAAATTTGGTTTTCTTCTTTGCCTCGCAATAGTATCGATTCTTGCAATAAGTGCAAGGATTCTTTTATCACTAAGTACTTTCCGCCCGTAAAAATTATTTCACTTAGGACGCAAATCATGAATTTTAAGCAACTTGAGCATGAACATGTTGCACAATCTTGGGAAAGAATGGATTTGATGCTAAGAAATTCACCTACTCATGGTTTAAATCTTTGAATGATCATACAAAAATTTTATGCGGGATTGAATTTTGTCTCTAGAAATCTTTTAGATTCCGCCGCGGGTGGTACTTTTATGGAGATTACTTTGGGTGAAGATACTAAATTGCTAGATAATATCATGGCTAATTATTCTCAATGGCATACCGAAAGAGCACCTACTAGTAAAAAAGTTAATTCGGTTGAAGAAATTAGCACTTTGAGTGATAAGGTTGATGCTTTGATGAAATTGCTTGCTGGTAAAAATGCTCCTATTGATCTTAATGATGTGCCTTTGTCTACCTTGATTGAGGAAATTAGAGATTCCGTAGATGTGAACTTTGTCTCGCGAAACAATTTCAATAACAATGCTTATAGAGGTAATTTTAATCCTTGGCCTTTTCCTGGAAATTCCTCTAATAATTATGGTAATTCCTATGGCAATTCTTCTTACAATAATAATAGGAACACCTCTGATCTTGAGAGTAATATTAAAGAATTTATCAATGCGCAAAAGGCTTTCAATACTACGATAGAAGAAAAGTTGAATAAGATTGATGATATGTCTAGAAGCATTGATAGAATTTCTCATGATGTTGAAAATCTCAAGTTGAAAGATTTTGTGCCCAAGATTTATGAATCAATTAAAGCTTTATATGTCTCTATGGATGAAATTAAGAAAAGAACCACTATGCTTAGAGCTAAAACAAAAATCTTAGAGAAATCGTTTTCTAGTGATTGCCTTCATAAAAAAGATGAAGATCTTAAAGTGATTGGTGTTTCTTCTATTGATTCCTTGTTTAGTAATATTAATATTGATGTTAAAGGGACTGAAGTAGAGTCAACTTTAGCTAAAAGGCGTCCCAATAATTTGGAGGGTGAAAATCTTGATGAAAATTTGGATAAAAGTGGGTTTGAAGAGGTCAAAACTTTAACTAGTGATGTGCCCACTATTTTGGATTGCAAAGACTTTAATTATGATAGTTGCTCTTTGATTGAATGTATTTCTTTGCTGCAATCCATGTTGAATTCACCCCATGCTTGTGAGCAAAATAAAGCTTTTACTAAATATATCATTGATGCCATGATGAAATCTTTTGAAGAAAAGTTGGAGTTGGAGATTTCTATTCCTAGAAAATTACCTGATGAGTGGGAACCTACCATTAAGGTCAAAATTAAAATTATGAGTGCTTTGCTTTATGTGATTTGGGTGCTAGTGTTTCCACGATTCCGAAATCTCTATGTGATGTGCTTGGTCTTACCAATATTGAAGAATGTTCTCTTAATTTGCACTTGGCGGATTCTACTATTAAAAAGCCTTTGGGAAGAATTAATGATGTTATTATTCTTGCAAATAGGAACTATGTGCCCATAGATTTTATTGTGCTTGATATTGATTGCAATCCGTCTTGTCCCATTATACTTGGTAGACCGTTTTTACGCACTATAGGTGTCGTGATTGATATGAAAGAAGGCAATATTCATTTTCAATTTCCACTAAGAAAAGTTATGGAACACTTCCCTAGAACAAGAATTAAGCCACCATATGAATCAATCATGAGGGCATCATATGGATCCAAAACCAAAGATGACAATACTTGAATCTATGCGTTATGCCTAGCTAGGGGCGTAAAACGATAGCGCTTGTTAGGAGTCAACCCAATGAATAAATAATTTTTTGCTTTTTCCTTTCTGTTTTTGAGTGTTGACACAATTATTCCTCTGTTATGATTGTGTTTTTACGGTTTATTTAGTGTTTGTGCCAAGTAGAGCCTTTAGGATGATTCATAAGATGAGTAGAAGCGATGCTGAATCTGAAACAGAAACTTTGCGTCCAATATATGAATTTTCATTTTTTACTGGAATGTGATCTTGAGCTGAAATTTTAACACAGTGTTTCTATACAAATTCTTTACGTCTTCCTAAGTTTTCAGAATTTTTAGATATACATAAGTATGGTTAGAGTACAGATTACTACAGACTCTTCTGTTTAAGACAGATTCTGTTTTCGTTGCATTGTGTGCTTATTTTGGTGAATCTATGGGTTATATTGAAGGGTATGAGGCATGGTAAAGTTAAAATACAGTAGGTATAATGCAATCATAAAATATGAATGGGTTTGAAACAGCACCTAAAGTAGTGATTTGCTTTATTATACTAACGGATCTCACGAAGATTTTGTTGAGTTTTGTGTGATTGAAATTTTCAAGTTTTGGGTGAGATCACGATGGATGAAGGAATAAGGAGTGAAAAGATCCTAAGCTTGGGGATGCTACAACACCCCCAATATATATTGAAAGAGAAACAAGCAATTAAGCTTGGGGATGCCCCCGAGTGGCATCCCCTCTTTCTTCTAACAACCATCGGTATTTTACTTGGAGCTACATTTTTATTCGTCACATATCATGAGTTTTGCTTGGAGCGTCTTGTATCATTTGAGTATTTGCTTGCTTTTCTTGTTAGTTTGTCACTTGTATCCTTGCTGGACACACTTATTTGAGAGAGCCAAAATTATGCTATGATTTGTTAGAATTGCTCTAGTGCTTCACTTATATCTTTTTGAGCACGGTGTGCTTGGAAATTTTTGTAGAAATACTCTCATGCTTCACTTAGATTAATTTGAGAGTTAGTAAATTTTGAAGAAATCCTCTCATGCTTCACTTATACCTTTTTGAGAGATGGAATCTTTATGCTCATGTGCTTCACTTAAATTTGTTTGAGCTTGTCAAAAAAGCAATGGCAATATATGAAACTAGTCCCAAAGTGATAGATATCTAAGGAGGATATAATAAAAACTTTCATGAAGATCATTGGACAAATTAAACTTGATTCCTTGTAATAGTTTTGAAACATGATGATAGTAATATGTGAGTCATGTTAGTGAGTAATTATGCTTTAGTAGGAATATTGGTGTTAAGGTTTGTGATTCCCTATGCATGCACGAAAGTCAATAGTTATTCAATGAAGTTACATCCTACTTATGGTGCATCATTCGGTGTTAGTTATGCTCAATGCTCGCTTATGTGAATTTTCGTTTCTTGGTTTGGTTGCTTCTCAATCTATTTGCTAGCCTACATTTGTACTAAGTAGAAATACTACTTGTGCATCCAAAATCCTTAAAACAAGTTTTGCCTTATGAGTCCACTATACCTACCTATATGTGGTATTTCCATGCCGTTCCAAGCAAATTTGTATGTGCCATCTCTAAATTTTCAAAATAAATTTTCTCTTTTGTGTGCTCATACCGCTCATGAAACGGTGGGGAGTGTCCTATATTTTTCCATGCTAGATGTGTTATTCTCAAGATGAGTGTTTATTCACTTGTCATTACACGAGAGTGCGGCGGTAATAGGGATGCCCATTCCTGAAATGAAAAGGAAAAAAAATATTTACTTTATGTTGTCAAATAATAAATTCCTTGGAAAGTGTTGGTATGGAAGGCAACCGTGGATACGGCCCGCCATGGAAAGTGAAAGTTTGGTGGAAAAAGGAATAAACTTTATTTTCTGTTTGGGAACCGCCTATGATATATCTAGCATGGAAAGTATTGTGAGATACTTTGTCGTTTTCGTCGACAGGAAAGGCATGCCACCCAAAATATCTTTCCCTCTCAATTTAAAACTTTGAGCTCTGGCACCTCTACAAATCCCTACTTCCCTCTGCGAAGGGCCTGTCTATTTACTTTATGCAATTTTTATTTTGAGTCTCCATCTTCTCTTATAAAGCACCAACTAGGGGGCACTATGATCGTACTTGAGCATCGGGCATAGCTAATATTTGAGTGTGTTTCATGAATGGATCAATGATTGAGAATGATGGGCTAGGGATAACTTTCTTTAGTGTTGATATTTTGAAAGACATGGTTGCTTGTTGGCATGCTTGAGTATTGAAGTCATTATGTTAAAACTAGACTATTGCTTTGAATCATCTATAAGTCCAAATGTCCATGCTATACAAAAGAAAAGAATATGAGATGAACATGTTAGGCAGCATTCCACATCAAAAATTCTGTTTTTATCATTTACCTACTCGAGGACGAGTAGGAATTAAGCTTGGGGATGCTGATACGTCTCCAAAGTATATATATTTTTTGCTTTTTCCATGTTGTTATATTATCATTTTTGGATGTTTTACAATCATTTTATAACAACTTTATATCATTTTTTGGGACTAACCTATTGACATAGTGACAAAGTGCCAGTTGCTGTTTTTGCTTGTTTTTTATTTTGCAAAATATCAGTACCAAACGGAGTCCAATCGCGACGAAACATTTTGGAGATTTTTTCTGGACCAGAAGACACCCGGTGGGTCAAAAAAGTGCCAGGAAGGTGGGCTGTGGAGAGCACAACCCACCAGGGCACGCCAGGGGGCCCCCGGCGCGCCCTGATGGGTTGTGCCCTCCACAGGACCCCCCTCCACCGCCTCTGATGCCTATAAATTCCCAAATATTCAAAAAACCCTAGGGGAGTCGACAAAACACAATTCCAGCTGCCGCAAGTTCCAGAACCTCGAGATCCAATCTAAACACCATCACGGAGGGGTTCATCTTCTTCATAGGTGCCTCTCCGATGATGCGTGAGTAGTCCACCATAGACCTGTAGGTCCGTAGGCAGTAGCTAGATGGCTTCCTCTCTCTCTTATGATTCTTAATACAATGGTCTCTTGGAGATCTATTTGATGTAAACTTTTGCGGTGTGTTTGTTGGGATCCGATGAATTTTGAGTTCATGGTCAGTTTCTATCCATGAATATTATTTGAGTCTTCTTTGATCTCTTATATGCATGGTTACTTATAGCCTCGTATTTCTTCTTCGAATCTTTGGTTTAGTTAGGCCAACTAGATCGATTTTTCTTGCCATGGGAAGAGGTGCTTTGTGATGGGTTCGATCTTGCGGTGTCCTTTCGCAGTGACAGAAGGGGCAGCAAGGCACACATGTATCTTTGCCATTAAGGATAAGAAGATGGGGTCTATTCCTACATGAATAGATGTTATCTACATCATGTCATCGTTCTTATTGCATTACTCATTTTTCCACGAACTTAATACACTAGATGCATGCTGGATAACGGTCGATGTGTGGAGTAATAGTGGTAGATGCAGGCAGGAGTCGGTCTACTTATCTTGGACGTGATGCCTATATAATGATCATCGCCTTGGATATCGTCATGATTATTTGATCTTCTATCAATTGCCCAACAGTAATTTGTTCACCCACCATGCGCTATACTCATGAGAGAAGCCACTAGTGAATCCTACAGCCCCCGGGTCTACTTTTCCAACATATTGCTTTCCGATCTATCTTTTTGCCTCTTTGTTTTCAGATCTACAAAACCAAAAACCCAAAAATATATTGCTGCACTTTTTATTTTGTGTTCTTGAGAGATCTATCTCTCCAATCTATCACTACCTAATCTATCTTTTTACCGTAGAGAGATTGACAACCTCTCTTTCGCGTCGGGTTGCAAGTATTTGTTATTTGTGTGCAGGTGCTGCTTATTGGGTGGTGGTGATCCTCCTACTGGTTCGATAACCTTGGTTTCATAACTGAGGGAAATACTTACCGTCGCTATGCTGCATCATCCCTTCCTCTTTGGGGAAATACCGACGCAGTCTCAAGCCACGTCAGTCAGCGTGGCAGTTGTCGTGGAAAGCAAAGAGGCGGGGAAGGGATACCCGGTCCAATGGCCAGTTTATTATATCATTGAAGTTTTATCAGAATCCAGGCAGAGATATCCACATTGGCAGAAGTTGGTGTTCGGAGTGTTCATGGCTAGTCGTAAACTGAAAAAGTACTTCCTTGGACATCCAATCACTATGGTCAGTTCAGCTCCTCTGGGAGATATCATCCAAAATAGAGAAGCTACAGGCCGGGTTGCTAAGTGGGCAATTGAGCTTGGGCCACACCACTTGAAATATGTGCCCATGACTGCTATCAAGTCTCAAGCCTTGGTAGATTTCATCAATGACTGGACAGAGTTACAAACACCCGAGAAAAGACCAGATAATACATACTGGACGATACACTTTGACGGATCCAGACAATTGGAAGGCTCGGTGGCTGGAGTCATTCTATCTTCCCCAAGAGGTGACAAGTTTTGTTATGTCCTACAGCTTATGTTTCCCTGTACTAACAATGCAGCTGAGTATGAGGCTTTGTTACATGGGCTCCGCATGGCTAAGGAATTGAACTTAAGCCGGGTCAGGTGCTTGGGTGACTCAGACCTCGTTGCACAGCAAGTTTCAGGAACGTGGGACTCTAAAGACCCGCTCATGGTGGCTTATCGTCAGACAGTGACTAACATTCCTGGTCACTTTAAAGGATATCAAGTGGATCACATAGATCGGCGGCTTAATGAGGCGGCTGATGCTTTATCTCGGCTAGGTTCTCAGCGTAAGCCGGTTCCCCCCAATGTGTTCCTAGATTTGTTGCATAACCCTTCTGTCAAGTTGCCTTCGGAAGAAGATTTGGCTATCCCAGACCCGGAGGGGCGGTTAGTGGCGGCTCTACGAGCAACTCCAGATTGGACAGTACCTTATCTGGCTTATTTAACCTGGGGTGAGCTTCCAGAGGAAGAACTTCTGGCCTGGCAAATTGTCAGGCGGTCTAAGTCTATGACTATTGTCAATGGCGAGTTGCATCGATGCAGCGTCACTGGTGTGTTTCAACGATGTGTTTCCCCTGACGAGGGCAGGGAGATTCTGTAGGAAATTCATGCAGGAGATTGTGGTCATCATGCCAAGTCAAGATCATTGGTGGCCAAGGCTTTCAGACACGGTTTTTACTGGTTATCTGCTCATCCTGATGCGAAAGACATTGTTCGCAAGTGTGATGGTTGTCAGAAATTTGCATGACAAGCCCATGTGCCGGCTCAGGAATTGCGTATGATCCCAATAACTTGGCCGTTTGCGGTCTGGGGGCTTGATATGGTTGGGCCATTCAAGAGGTCGAAGGATAAAAAGACTCACCTTCTGGTGGCGATTGATAAATTTACCAAGTGGGTTGAAGTAGAGCCCGTTAGCAATTGTGAGGCGGCAACTGCAGTTGAGTTTGTGAAGAAACTAATCTTTTGTTTTGGTTATCCTCATAGTATCATCACTGATAATGGGACAAATCTATCTAAAGGCGCCATGAGAAAGTTCTGTCAGAAGGAGCATATCCGTTTTGATGTTTCGTCTGTCGCTCATCCACAGTCCAATGGCCAGGCAGAGCGAGCTAACCAGGAAATATTACGAGGTATTAAACCCTGGCTCATGGTTCGTTTGGAGCGTACTCCGGGTTGTTGGGTTGAAGAGCTTCCTGGAGTTCTCTGGAGCATAAGGACTACCCCTAACAGATCAACAGGTTACATGCCGTTCTTTATGGTTTACAGCGTAGAGGCGGTTCTCCCAAGTGACATACGTCATGACTCGCCCTGAGTGGCGGCTTATGTTGAGACAGATAATGAGACATCTCGACAAAATTCGCTCGACGCCTTGGAGGAGGAACGCGATCTGGCGGAGGCTCGATCTGCAATTTATCAACAAGACCTTCGTCGTTATCACAGTCAAAGAATTCGCAGTCGCACTTTTCAGGAGGGCGACTTAGTGCTCCGTTTGATTCAAGATCATACAGGCATGCATAAGCTTTCACCTCCTTGGGAAGGGCCCTTCGTGGTTAGCAAAAATCTCAACAATGGGTCATATTATCTTGTTGATATACGTGAACACAATAAGTCGCGTACCTCTGAGGAGGAGACCAACAGGCCCTGGAACATTGCTCATCTTCGGCCTTACTGCACTTAAGCCACTGGCTTCAATCATTGTACATACGTCATGTATATACCTTATTATGATCAAGTATAATAAAGCCGGCATCCCTGAAACTCAGGGCCTCTCTCGTTTCATCTCATATCTTGCACATGAATTTTTATTTAGTGATCATGGTCACTTAGGGGCTTCCGACTCATTGAGTCTAGCTTTCTCACCCTCTTGACCCGGCAAACACGCCACAATACATTGGTCACTTGGGGGCTTTTGACTCATCGAGTCTAGCTTTCTCACCACCTTGACCCGGCAAACACGCCACAATACATTGGTTACTTGAGGGCTTCCAACTCACCGATTTTAGCTTTCTCACCCTCTTAACCCGGCAAAACTGCCACAATATATTGGTTAAACCTGCCTGTTCGCAAGATGCTACTCCAAAAAGGTGACCCCGTGTACTCTCGATAAGTCAATCCA
Source organism: Elymus sibiricus (assembly GCA_039707655.1). Taxonomy (NCBI): domain Eukaryota; kingdom Viridiplantae; phylum Streptophyta; class Magnoliopsida; order Poales; family Poaceae; genus Elymus; species Elymus sibiricus. The sequence goes on along the minus strand of CM077663.1, from coordinate 72,085,763 downwards.
CACAGACCCTGAACTTATCCAGGTTAAAACACCGGCTTGGATCACGTGAGAGCCGGCTTACAGAAGGCGAGGATAAACCAAGGCTATCATGCCAGCTTCCTTGAAGCAAGACTTGAGCCTCGAAAGCCAGTCTTTTTGTCGAGCCTCGAAAGCCAACTCATAATTCACTCCATACATATATGGGGACCTTGTTTATTTCTGTTTTTCATGATTTTTTCTATCTAAAAATTTCCGGGTCGAAAGAGCTCCAGATTATTCATGCTCATCATTGAGTTTGCATCGACCATGAGTCGCGAGATTATTAATCTGAAAATTCTTTTTAATGATTATAAGGCGCCGGTCGATGACTCGTCGGTTTGTTCCATTTCAAATATTATTTGGTGGAATCTGTTTTGCAGGTATACTTTCGGAACATACTTGTCATTACAGGCGACTTATCAAATACCCGTGCAAGCAATAGGCTGTACGATTTCAAACGACATGATAAGGGCAAGTTGACAAATTTGTTGATATACACATCCTTCATCGTCAACCTCAGATGGGATCAAAAGTTTAAACGTGCATGAAGGCACGGCACATGCACTCAACTGTTTGCTTAAAACTATTACAAGGCTACACCGAGCCCAGAATGTCGGATCAAAGTTTTCAAAGTTATTTATGTAACCCGGCCTCTGCAGCATCCGGGTTAGCAGCATCTGGGTTAGTCCTGAGTTGGCCTCTCGTCTGGGATGCCTCCGGATTATCCGACGCCGAGTCTTCTGGATCTTGGATCTAAAGGTTGTCCACATCCTAGTTGACATTGGTTAAAGCCTGGAAAACGGCTTCTTTATGCAAGATGGGGGACGGGTCAACATCAGGGGCGAAGATATGCTTACGCCGGTAAGGAGTTAAGTCTATAGCTTCAAAGGTCGGCGGCTGAACTCGCGAGTTGTTGTTATCATAAGCCGGCTGAACTCGCGATCAAGTCCATTTCTGCAACCAGCTGGCTGGCCAATACTCGAGTCACCTTCACACAATGAGCATAGTCCGCTTCCGAGAATTCTGACCCGTCATCCTTGTACTGCGGGAATCCTCGGGCCATCTCTGTAGGATCCAACTACACCATGACACTACACCCCCAACAGACAAGTTGGTAGGAAAAACAACGTCCACCGACAGACAGTCGGTCGGGAAAGATTATTGTTGACCGACCTTGTCTGTTGGGGAAAGTCCAGACGGGAAAGCCTTTTCCCGACCGACATACCTTTCCCTACCGACTGTTTGACGGCTATTGAAAGCATTACCGACCGACTTTCTGTTGGTCCTGCTTGGAACCTTTCCCGACCGACTGTCTGATGATAAACTTTCCCGACCGACTGTTCGATGGTACTTTCTTTGCCGACTGACTTTCTGTTGGCCCTGCCATGAACCTTTCCCGACCGACAATCCGACGGTAGTATATTTGCCGACCAACTTTCTATCGGCCCTGTCCTAAACCTTTCCCGACCAACAGTAGGACGTTGTTATCTTTTTCCGACCAACACTTAGATAGCACTTTGTTTAGCCGAGCAAGATATATTTAATAGCCACCCATTATTTGGCTTGTGCCTTGCAAAACTATATCAATCAAGTTGCATATCTCATTACAGCACAATATCAATCAACTTACAGTAACTTGCATGTACTCCCAAAATATTAAACCAGAACCAAAGAAAAATATTCTTATAGGTAAAGGTAACTAACTGAAAGGAGGGAACATTTAAGTTTCAATCACCGATAGGTTTACAAAATGATAGATGCATTTCTAACGATTCATTGTTTTCTCCATTACACAAAATACCCGGTTGACAAGACACCATATAAGTTTAGAAAATGATAACTGAAAGACACATTTTTTTGCTCCATTACACAAAATGTCTAGCTGACGTAAACTGCCATCTTCATGGTTCCTTCCTGGCCCTCTTGTATGTCATTCCTACAAAGGATAAAAGGGTCACCGGTGAATTCATGCATTCATAGAGATAATGGCAAAAATAATAATTGTATAAAGCATCAATGGCAAAAACAAACTAGGATTTTACTATTATAAAAACAGGGCATGTTCTAATTAGAATCTGTGATGTGCGTTAAGACATATTAAAGCATCAATGCCATACCGACCCACCATATAGCCTGTATCAATCTCCTCAAGCAGCAGACGAGGAAATATATTCAATGGAAAAGGAGCATATGCATTATCTCGCCACAAGGCAAAATTTAGCATGTCTAGACACCCAATTATTCACATCCACGAACGTACACACAAAGAAATTTTTGAAGAAAAGACTGCACTAGTTTTCTTTCTTTTTCTTCTCTGGGCTGGAAAAGACCACACTTTGATGCACTAGACGGCAATACATTAGGCAAAATGATTACTATTTAATACACAGCTAGGAGTTTCAATGATGAGTGCAGCATGGCATGGGAAAAGCATTCTAAAAAAACCACGTACATCAGGAGGTTAAACATACTTTCCCTATGTTAGAAATGAATTCCAAGGAGAAGAACCTATTCACAATCATTTCTAAATGCAGTACTAAGCACACGAGGACCTGCAAAATACCAAACAAAAAGCATCTGAACTTAGACTGCACCTGACTATTATATTCATAAAAGCATCGGAGAAAAGCATCTGAACTTAGACTGCACCTGATTATTATATTCATAAAAGCATCGGAGAAAAGCATCTGTACTTCAGTGCCACAAATTAGATTAACTTGCTTATGCCATATGCATGGTAGGATCACCATTAAGCACCTGACTTGACTGCTCAGGATTCAGAAACTGAGAAGATTTCACTTGTGGTGATTTCTGCGAAGAGGTGCAAGCTGTTGGCGGCGTCGGACTTCTTGGGCTCAAAGTCCAGCACTGCTGCAGCAGCCTCCCACTCCGCCTAAGTGTATGGGATGCAGAGAATCCTGGGAAAATATTGGATACATGTACAACTTAATTAAGTCTAAGTGTAAATTACAGAAAAATGCAACTGTAACATCTATAGAAAAAGACCGAGAATAAATTAGAACCAGCTTTTCATAGTTTGTCTTGTTTCGAAAACTACTGAAGAAAAAATAAGCTGAAGTTCTTGTTCTCAGAACATGAAGATTAAATATAGACTCTTATATTTGTGAGAATTCTACAATGCTCAACTAAAAGCCTGAACCATTATATGATTATCTTATCTCGTTGTTAGCATGCAGAACAAGTGTTCCATTGATAAGTTACTTAAATCTGAATGTCTAACTATGTCATTCTCTCTCTTGATGAAAATACAGAGTTGCAATTCTTCTTAACTAACAGTCCCTTCCCCCTTCCTCTCATAAACTATATAAGAGTGGATCGGATATAGAGAGGGGGTGGGGCAAATAGGTGAATGAATAACAAAGAAAGGAATCTGTAACCAGTTCATGAAAATACTTTTTAGAAAACTACAAAACAATAATGAATCGTAATTAACTGCATTCACTACGTACGGGTATGTGTTGGGATTAACTAATCTATGTTAAAAATCTAATTGTATGTTCTAAAAAAACAGCATACAATAATTGGCAACTGTTGCATTTTGATGCAAAATAACAAGAATAATAGCAGTCAACTTAAGAGATTCAGGTGCAACCTAGGATGCCCACTTTCGACACCATGGATGCTACGACAAGAAGATGCCATATTTCCTCAAGTTGTACAGACACACACCATGCTGACACCAAGGTGCAGTGTACAAATTTCAAGCAAAATTATCACTAGCCTCAGCATATATCAAACAATACGAGTCAAGCAGCGAAAATTATCACTAGTCACTACAACATCATACATCAAACAATACTGATTTCAAGCAAAACATTAGTAAACAGAAATCTATTTTTAGCATTGAGATAATTGAGTTGGAGAAGGCCATATACCTCAGCTTTTAATTATTTCAGGTCATTATTCTCTACCTAATAATAAAGCGCTGATAACTTCTGGTCGTACGTCGTCATCCTTTTTACAAAAAAGTCCCTATGTTTCTGAGAATTCAACCCGCGGTCCTATTTTAAGTGGGTATCTGGAAAAAACGCTTCGTTTTTTGCAAAAATATCCCTGCGTTAGTTAGAAATCTACCCGCGATCCTTAAATAAACTGGTTCACCACCGAGGCTTATCCACGCCGGGCACGCGCCGCCCCTTATCCACGCCGGGCACGCGCCGCCGCTTGCCGCCGACGTCAAGAAGGGGTGATGCGTCGCGGTGAGCCAACAAAATATGTAATAATAATCACATGTCTCAGAGAGATAGGGAGCGAGAGAGCAGGTTGAAGGGGCAACATCCGGTGTCGTCTTCGTGTGATGTAGAGGAGCAGCAGCAGTTCGAAGTGGAGAAGAGTAGCAGCAGTTTAGACGTGGGGAGGAGCAGCAGCAGTTCGAAGTGGAGAAGAGTAGCAGCAGTTTAGACATGGGGAGGAGCAGCAGCGAAGGGAGCTTCAAAGAGAGAGAGCTTCAGCAGCAGATCACAGGCGAGGAGAGCTTCAGCAGGGATGCAACAGCAGATCACAGCTGAGGAGAGCTTCAGGTTCAGAGTAGAAAGCAACAACGAGGGTGATTTGGAGAAAAGGAGTGGCTGGTGGTGGTGGCACAGGTGTGATGGTGATGTTGTGGCGCTGGTGGATGGGTGATAGAGTGGTGGCTGAAGGCGATGGTGTGTTGGTGGACGGATGGCGTGCCGCCATGTCGGCCTGGCCGCGGCGGCGGCCGGAGATGGAGAAAGACGCGGGGGAGAGAGGAGATGGAGATGCCAGGCCTGATTTCGGAATGGAGGTCGCTCGTGCCAATCGCCCCCGACCCGTGCTCCGTTGTCGTCGTCCAAACCAGGATCTGGCCTGCGCCGGACCAGAGCACCACCGCCCCTCCCGGCGCGCCACCGTTGGCCGCGCCCGGCCTGTGCTCCGTCGCCGATGTCCCCACCTCAACCTGGACGGCGAAGGACCCGACACCGCCGCCCCGACCCCAGCTCCACCGTTGGCCGATGCACATGCTCACATACGGGATGAAGAAGCGGAGGCTGCGAAGGGGAGGCTAGCATCACACTGGGGCTAGGAGAGGTTCAAGGCGTCGTGGATCCGCGTGGATCAGCTGAAGACGCTGCAGATCCGCCGCGTGGTCGCTGTGGATCCGGCTGAGAACAGCTCGAGCAACAACCACAAGGAGGAGGCGGGCTTGGTTCGGATCCGTCGGCAGCGCCATGGGCTGGTGGATCTGGGGCCAAGGGAAGTGAGGGGAAAGATGGTGAGGAGGGGGGAGGGTGGTGACCGGCGGCGGAGGAGGAGCTCGCCGGTGGGGCGGCGCAGCAGGGGTGGGGGGGAGAGGGGGCGGCGCTGCTGGGGTGGGGAGAGAGGGGGCGGCGGCTCTCTGGAATGGAACGAGAACGAGAGAGCTGAAGGGATTGGGACGTCGGGGCCGGGTGGGGCGTCCCGGTCGGAGCGTGGAGTCTGTTGGATCCTACGCAGATGAACGATGGTCACGCATGATCCGTGGGAGGCTCCTCTCGAGTCTCGACCAATCAAAACATAATATTGTCTAAAACTGTTTCCTTTCATTATCTATATCTATCTATACCTTAATCTATACATACCTTAAAAGGACGGTTGGTGGTATTTTAGTCGTAAGGACGAGGTCGCAAAGCCGACCACATGAACAGTGCAAGGACGACCGACATTGATGTAAAGTCGGACGCATATCGTTGCAAGGTCGATCGGTGTTGTAGCAAATTTTATCCATGAAGATGTAAAATTAACTAAGTGTACCTTTTAATATTTTGGAGAAGTAAGTTTCCTTAGCATCAGTGTCAAGACTCGGTTAATGATTAATGTGCAGATGATATACATTTCTTCTGTACCTCAGCGTGAGCCTCTCTGTCGTGGCACCGTCGATGCTATCATACCATATTAGTGGATGTTTTGATGAACACGTCAATTTTCTCTCCCGTTGCAACGCACGGGCCCTTTTGCTAGTAGGATTTAAAGAAAACAGAGTGAGAATGGAATGATATTCATATATAACATCAATGATTATGCATACCTTAGACATTGTCTTTGGTGGGTCAATCAATTGTGAGATAATCGAGCCACGATACCTCCCTGCAATTACCAACAATTAAAAAACTTAACACAAATCCTATTGAAAATCAAATTACAGTCTTGAAGTTACAACTTGTCAAAGGATCTCGAGTTCTAGTAAATGTTTACCACACAAAAACTCAAGAAATAAATAGTTGACTTGTTTATCGGTTCTTCCTGGAGAAGAAGAAAACTTAAAAAGGAAGCCACCTGACATAATTATCAATTACGCGCATAACGACATAACTACCCAGAGAGCGCCTCATGAGTTTATCTACACGAACATAACTGTTTTGCAACTTGGACCTGCAACAGAAGTAGATATAATCATTTCACTATACTAACTAATAGAAGGGCATCCTAATCCTTTCACTACAGACCACGGGGACATACAAAACTTCCCTTACCTAACGAGCTTTGAAGTTTATGAGTTAGCTTGGATTCCCAGATGCATATTTATGTGAGAGGTGGTATAACTCCAAATTCAGCAACTTTGTGTTATGCTTAGTGCTATGTTTCCCCTTCCCTTGTTGATGCATATAACTCCAAATTCAGCAAACATGTGCTATGTTCCTTCATCCTATAGTAAATAGGTATCAGTCCATTGAATCAAATCCCCGCACATCAAAAGCCCAAAAGGTTAAATCCAGGGGGGTACACACTGCAGACAGAGAGGGGAGCAGCGATACTACGAGGGAGAGAGATCTTACCCAAAGTCAGAACCTAGAAGCTGCATGCGGAACAAAGTGGTTGGTGCTCGAGCCGACGACGCCGCTCGCCGGGAACCCAAACCTGAAAGCTTCTAGGCGAGGTAGCTGGAAACGTAGACGGGGTTGGACACCACGAGCAGCAGCGCCTTCAGGGAGTGCTTCGCCACGGCCAGCATGGTCTTCCAGGGCAGCGCTCCTTTGTAGGAGACTTAGTCCCGTCTTCCCCGAGATCTGGCCGACGCCCCCCGTGACAACGAGGGTTCGAGCAGAGAGAGAACCTGGTCAGAGGAACGTTCGAGCGCCGGGGGGGGGGGGGGGGGGGGGGGGGGGGGGGGGGGCAGGCCAGCAGGTCCGGGAGCGGCAGGAAGGTGAGGAGGTCGGGGGCGCGACGGAGAGGCCGGCGGCGGGAGCCTAGGGCGGCTGGCGTGAGGAATGAAGAGGGAAACTAGGGATTTGGCTCGCGTCTGTGTAGTGACTTATCTGCAGAGGGGAAAATTTTCGCGGGCTTGGCCAAATGTTGGCGCTAACTTTTCCTGCCTGCGCGCGCGCACGCCCAATTGCAACAGACGGTTGGTCGGCATTATTTACCAACCGATGAATCGATGGGCACAAGAGCTTTCCCGACCGATGCTCCGACAACAAATATTTTTTATTCCCGACCGACAGTGTGTCATTGTTCGCAAGTTTTTCCAACCGATTGTCTGTCACAAGTTTTCTCGACCAACGGTCGGTCGGCGATACTGACTTTTCCCAACACACGTCTGTAGGGTGATCTCCTTTTGTTTTGTGTTGGCAAAAGTTGTTCCATTGTTATCTCCTGTATATCCATTTGGGTATTTGGACCTACATGTTCTATGATGTGAATTATGACGTGATCTCTTCTTATCTTACCGTAGTATAAAAATGGAAGGCTAGTAACGTGGGAAACTTGACAAAAAAAAAAGGCAAAATAGAAAAGGAGAATGACCTGATCTCTTCTTTTTACCATAGTATAAAAGTTAGGCTAATAATGTGGCAAACTTTATATATACAGAAAAAAAACGGCTTTGCTAAAAATCAGTCGACTGAGACTTCGCGAAGTCTCAGTTGATACTATAATCCGTTGATCTTGCATCGAGATTCGTGCAAACATTTTTTTTTATTTTTTTTATATACAGAAAAAAAAGGCTTTGCTAAAAATCAGTCGACTGAGACTTCGCGAAGTCTCAGTCGATACTATAATCCATTGATCTTGCATCGAGATTCGTGCAAACATTTTTTTTCAGTTTTTTTTTCTTCTTGCATACTATATTACTTGACTGAGACGAGACCTAGACATTCCCAAAAAAAAGCAAAGTCTCAGTCGATACTATAATCCATTGATCTTGCATCGAGATTCGTGCAAACATTTTTTTTCAGTTTTTTTTTCTTCTTGCATACTATATTACTTGACTGAGACGAGACCTAGACATTCCCAAAAAAAAGCAAAGTCTCAGTCGATACTATAATCCATTGATCTTGCATCGAGATTCGTGCAAACATTTTTTTCAGTTTTTTTTTCTTCTTGCATACTATATTACTTACTGAGACGAGACCTAGACATTCCCCAAAAAAAAGCAAAAAAAAAGAGAGAGAAGGGCCCAACCGGGTTCGAACCGGTGACCTATTGATCTGCAGTCAATTGCTCTACCACTGAGCTATGGACCCTCATGTGAGAATAAATTGAAATTAATGTTACTTAGTTGAACGTATTTGATAGCGGGAAATGTGGCATGTTTGCTTCTTCTTCTTTTGCGAAAAGAGTAGAGTGGCGTTGCGTGGTACTTGTGTCTGTATTTATTCCTGTAAAGGGTTTTGATATTTGAAAAACATATTTTTTTTAAAAAAAATAGTATGTATAGTGTTAGTAGGTATTTTTGTAAAATGGGGCAATTGCAATATAATTAAGTACTTGTTCATTTTTAAAATTGTACAATTGCAATGGCAAAAAAAATGTGAATTCTTGGGTCAAATGCTAGGAGGCTGGCTTTTTATTTGCCTTTGTGTGTTTTTCATTTCTCTTGCACATATTAGTACTAGAGGCCTAAAGATACTGGCAGATGATTTTGGGGGGGGAGGGGTGTGATCGGCTGGAACTTGCCATGAAAACAGGCGACCGCGTTCTGTATAGTCACAGATCGGAAGTTCATTCCAACTAGATACATGGAATGCAATACAGGTATTTCTTTAATGTCTTTTTAAATAATCACATTTCAAACCTAGAAACCATTGTATGGTACAATGATTTGATGCATAGAGTCGACATTTTTGCAAGTGACATAATCATGTAAGTATATAGTCCATATGGGAGCGACCACAATAAAAGCACAGCTTTTGGTGCAAAAATAGAAAAATGAATCTGGGCCGTTGGATCCCATGTGGATGGTACAGATTCAAGTGGAGGGATCCTAGGCCACTCAATGTGCATTTTATGAAAAAAACCCTGCTAGTGGATAGATGTAAAGTAGACTTTTGCGGTATCTACCTTCACTTTTTCATATCCAAGCGATTTGTTCTTAATAAATGGTAGGACTGTGTCATATCTTCACAACGTTTATTACTGCTCCTTCCCTTCGTACATATGTATTGCATGTCTATTAGCTACAATAATGGGTTATACCATATAAATTAATTATGCAAGAAACTTGAACATGATGGTCATTTTGAGAACATGCCACGATTAAACCACCATCTTGTAACACCCTGGTTTTCGCTCCTGTTCTTTTTTTCCTTTGCGGGATTCGACTCCTGTCCTTTTTCTCGGTGTTATCGGATTTCTTTCACTCTTGGGGATATGAAGATGGTCATTCAGCCTTGCCTTCCTATCCAACCAGAGATTCTTCCCAGTCCAACCTTGCCACCCAAGATCTATCTCCGGACTTTGCCATCGAAACTATGCCTTCCGAGTCACCGGAAGGGAAACCCTAATCCTTTCAGTTACAAAGGAACCCCAATTTCCTTTGATCTTCTGCCTCCCAAACTTTTCCCAGTGATCATCCTTTATCTATAAACCCTGGATATGCAAAAATATGTGTTAGTTTATTAGATGATTTTGTTAGATGTTTTATGTTATTAGATGATCTTTTTATGTGTTCATATTGTTAGATGTTTTATGTTATTAGATGATTTTGTTAGATGTTTTAGTTATTAGATGATTTTATTAGATTTTGTTAGATGTTTTATGTTATTAGATGATTTTTTTAGATCATTTTGTTAGATGATTTTGTTAGATTTTTTATGTTTTAGTTGTTTTAGTTGTTTAGGTTTTTTTATGTTTTAGTTGTTTTAGTTAATTAAGTGTTCATATTGTTTCAGTTAATTTAGTTGTTTTATGTTTTAGTTGTTTTAGTTGTCGGTAAGGGAGAGTCCCCGACGATATCGACGATTTTATATTTTATATTAGGCAGATATATGATGTTTAGATGTTTAAATGTTTAGTTGCATAGCGTAGCCGTTGAGTCGACGATGCCCGGCCAGCATCCTCGTCATCGAGTCGGTGGCAACAACCTGCTTGAGAGGCGCCATGTCCTGGACTGGGCTCCGCCGGGCTGGCACTGGGAGGTGCTGCCTTCCGGGGCGCGCAGCTTGGTGAGGAATCAGGGTCCCGTCATCGACCCGGAGGTTCTTTGGTGGCGTTCGCGTGGACCACTGTCAGTGCAGAGGGAGCCGGCCCCCGCGGAGGTGGTACGTCGCCGTGTCAGGGAGGAGGACGAGCACATCCGACGCTACATGGCTGCGTTGGACGCCAGGTTCTCCAATACCTGGCAGGTTTTTCAGGGATCTCACCCGAGCTATGATCCTGTCATAGTTCCTTATCTTTGGGTGTCCACCGCCTGCGCCGCGAGACGTCAACTAGATCTGTATTAGTGATATTATATTCGAGATGTATTAGTGATAATATTCGATGATGTATTAGTTATATTATATAATAATATACGAGATGTATTAGTGATACTATTCGATGATGTATTAGTGATATTATATGATCATATTGTTGCATTGCCTTGTATTGATTTGCATATCTCCGGTTTTGCTTATTGAATGCATTCTAATTGTTTTATATTTGTTTCGGATTAGTTAAGCTATGGAAGGTAGAGACAGAGACCGTGATCAAGAGAATGCCATGTACGACTTGATACGCTCCGGAAACGAAGAGGATGAAGAAGTAGATGATGGCTCACAATACCTTAACCCATCCGGTGAGGGAATTGAGGAAGAACAACCAAGAGACGAAGGGGAACCAACTGACAATGATGGCGAAGAAAATTTTCTCTATCATCAGAAGTCCGGGAAGGTATTAATTTGCCCTTTGGTGATCATCAGAAGTATTGATTGATTTGTATATATTAACGAATCTTTCTTCTTTTAGCCCTCCGGATCGAGCAAATCTTCTACAAGGGTTAAACGTGGCCCAACAAAACCATTGAAACAAGGCATAAAGTACAACATTGATCAAATCAGAGCAGATGGCGAACCGATTGCTCCTAAAATTAATGCAGACAAATTTATACGTCAATGCGGAGTTATCGTTAGGGACCAAATCCCGATCACCGCTCAAGAATGGAATTAGCCAAAAGATCGCGGAGTTCCTTTTGTCAGCCAAAGAGCAAAAGATCTGCTTTGGGAGGAGCTCATGAAACATTTCACCCTACCAGAGGGTCTCACAGATCTCCAACGGGAGAAAGTCAAGAAGTGTGCTCTTAAGAAGATGGCCACACAATTCCAGACTTATAAGAAAAGATTATGGATTAATTACGTGAAAGGAGGAAAGAAGACTCCAGAATTCAAAGGAGAATATATGAAGTTAAAAGATGACTGGGACAGATTTGTGCAGTTCAAGGAATCAGAAGCAGCTAAGGAACGGTCGAGAGTAAACAAGATAAATGCCGAGAAAAAAACATGGCACCATCATCTGGGGCCAGGTGGCTACAAGTATGGGTTGCCTTTGTGGGAAGAATCCGAGAATAGAGAATTGGCCCGACAGGTGCAGGACTTGGTTTTATGCACATGGGGGAAAGTTGGACCCAAAGACAGGGAAGGTTCTTGAACAGGCAAGTCTTAAAGAAGCCACGAACGAGTTACTTAAAGCAATAGAAGAAGCTCGAATGGCTCTGTACCAGCCCGAGAGAGAGAACGACGAGCTTACACGTGCCCTCAAGAATCCTGAACACCTGGGACGAACACGAGGCAAAGGCCTTGTTCCGTGGCTTCTGGGGTTTGTGGATTGGAACGACAGTTACAGAAGCCGTGAGAGAAAGAAGAAGCATGAAGTAGATCAGATTCAGATGGTAGAAGCAAAGAACGCGGACTTGGAACGCAAATATATGCTGTAGCAGGAGAAAATCAACAAACTAAGCCAGCAAGGCACGTCTCAGCAGCAGGAGCATCCAGATGCATCATTGGATGGTGCCATTCCATCATCTATGCCGAAAAGCAGCGTGGGTTCCACGGGGGTCCCGGTCGATGATGCACTGCTGGCTCGCTACCCCGTGGATGATATCCTAGAGTCGACAGTTTGTGAGCTACACGTGAAACTGAAGGACATATCCATGAAGGTGGCGGACAGCTTTGCTTTACCGAGTGGACCTGAAGAAACCTTCCACGGCAATCCGATTCCACCTGGCTATGCTCGTGTCGGGGTGGATGAAGTTGTGTCGGCATATGAATCACTAGATCTTGACTACCTTGGAGGTGAAGGGGAGCGGACACTGGGAGAAGCCATTCATTGTGTCATTTTATGGAAAAAGGAATGCATCGTGTTTCCAAACTCGGTGCCAAGGCCACCGACTCCTCCTCCAAGTCCGCCGCGTGAGCAGACTCCAACCCACCTCGAGACGGAGCGCAGGGCGAGTCCTCCAAGTCCACCGCGTCAGCAGACTCCAACCCACCTCGAGACGGAGCGCAGGTCGAGTCCGCCATATCGATCTCCGCCACGTCAGCATAGTCCATCCCACCCCGAGATGGAGCCTAGCGCGAGTCCGCGATATCGATATCCGAAGCAGAGGAGAGCACAAAAGAAGAAACCCGAGCCTCCTGTCAAAAAGAAGTTAGCTTACGAGAAGACTGGCGAGGAAATCGATGAACAAGAGGCTAAGGAATTGCAGGCCCATTTTGGACCGAAACCGCCCCCACCGCCAAAGGAGAAAATACCTGAGGAAGTCGTACAACACTTTTTGAATGCAGCTAAACCGGCGGAGAAAAGGCCGCTATCAGACTATGAACGCTCTATTAGCAAGTCCTATCATTAACAAAAAAAACAGAAGTCGAGCGGTAGTAGTAAATGCGGGAGAACTGTTCCCCAGCTCGGAGAACAGGCAGTGCAATCCATCATCCCGCTCAAGGTGAGTACCGATAAGGTGGTAATAACCGACGCTGATAGAGAGAATGCTAGACAGCTCGGTATCACTGTTGAACAACTCCTAGAGATCGAGGAATTCCCACTGACGGATCCGAAGGAACTACAATGGGCATATGTCCCCGGGAACCCTCTCGTGAGTCCTGAAGATGAGAAGCTTCTATCAACGCAAATGTACAGCTTGCATCAGTGGTACATGAGAGAAGTAAAGAGCGGGCGACAGAGCCTCATGGTGAAAGTCAAGCAAAAGCATTACATCCATGAAAATGATTTGTGGATTGAAAATGAAGAATTATTCCAGTTATTCAATCAAAAAGCACTCGACAAATCTATCGTCAGTTGCTACTGTCTGTAAGTGATTTCTTTCTGTAATTTGATTAAGTCTCTAGCTCAGCTCGTTCATTGCCTGTAATTATCCTCACTATATTCTTTCCTATGGTATTGTGCAGAATGAAGATTTTTGAATTGGAAAGAGATGGAGTCTATGACATTGGGTTCATTGACCCAAATACCGTTAATGAAAAGGTGTTAACTACTTACTCAAAAGACACGGAGAAAATGTTGCTAAGGTTTTTGAAGGCCCTAAATACCAAACCAGAAATACTTTTACCTTACAACTTCAAGTGAGTGTTACTTTTACCTTACTTTTACCTTCTATATATATATATATATACTCGATGTTAAGTGTAGTTGATGAGTTATGCATGCCCGCTTATACAAATCGTGTCCCCAGCTACCACTGGATCCTGCTAATCATTAGAATTGACGATGGAACTGTTGAAGTACTGGACTCACTAAGTAAAGACTCTGAAGAATACAGAAGCCTGCATTCGATGCTCGACAGGTAATTTCAATCATTTACGCACTATGTCGGCCTCTCTTTAGTTCGTTTCCTGATATCAAGTAATTAATTAGTAACTCCTGTATTCATTTTCTTTGTCGGGCAGGGTTTGGAAAAAGTTCACCAAAGATGTTAAAGGTGAATGGAAAGAGGAGCTGAAATGGCGAAGGTCCAAGGTATTTAAGTATTACTAGCTACGTCCTTTAAGTATAGTTTCAATACCATGCATTATCATGCTTTATTATTATCTGATTGAATTATATTCTCGTAAAGTGCACGAGGCAGGAAAAAGGGACTAGTTTATGTGCATATTACGTTTGCGAGAACATTCGCATTATGACCGAAAAGATCAGAACTACAAGAGATCTTTGGGTACGTAAACACCATTCACATTTTTTTATCATGATGTAATATATATACAAACAACTAACTTGTTCATATTGATCTCTTCTTTAAAGATGCACGAGATGCGGGATAAGCTCCTACCAAAGGACCGCATACGAGCAATTCAAGAGGAAATTGCGCTTTTTTTTTCTTGAGCAGGTCATATCTCCCGACAGAGAATACCATTACACCTAATGCCTGCATGTAATGATTTGCAAATTGTAGGAGAAATTGTATATACCAAATTATACATATGTGTATGCATGGTCGTACGAAAAGTTCTATGTATATGATTGGTTCTACGAGATATTCTATTATATATGCATAACGTGTACAGTATGTAGCAGCGTAAAATATGTTTGAAATGAAAAAGAATTAAATAGAATACACAAAATGAAAAAAGAAAAATAAACAATAAAACCTAAATCTTTAGTCCCGGATGTTGTTACCAACCGGGACTAAAGGTCCCCATCACCCGGCGCCCGCTGCCGACCATGTGGCAGGGGTTTAGTCCTGGTTCATAGCCAATCGGGACTAAAGGCTTGGACCCTTTAGTCACTAAAGGCCCTTCCCAACCGGGACTAATGGCCTGTTTTCTACTAGTGAGTACAAGAAAATATAACTGTAGAGATGCAGCATAAATCAACTAGCTAATAAAATTGAGATGGAGCACAAATGTACTAGCTAATATGAATACAAGTTAACATCTACGTATTTACCAGGAAAATTAACCACCGATGTGACCCCTTGTTGGTTCGCGCCACATCACATAGGCCGGTCGGCAAGGAGCCGAGGAGCCCACCCCTGGCTTGCAGCCTACGAGGTGGGGGATGACGGGAGCTGATCGTAGGTTCTGAGATTGGAGAGGACGAACCAGCCGCTGCCGGAGCCTAAGAAGAAGGGAGGCTGTGACGCGGATCTTAGTACTCCACGAGCTCCGATCTGCTCGGCCTCAAACTGAGCCGCCGGCGACATAGCGGGCAGGAGCCATCGAAAGTATGGAACATCATCACCTCCGCTCCGTGTACTTGGCTAATTTGGTTGAGGGATCTGGACGCCACTGCCGCCTCCGCCGCCATGGGGGTGGGGGATTAGGTCGCTACAAGCCTACAACTGCGTACGGGACTGGTTTCAACGAGAAGGACATCGGGAACAAATTAACTTTCAGCGAGGGAGCCTTTTGCAAATTGTGCGTGCAGATCGTTTCACCCGAATCTGGGCCATAAATCTCACATCCGATGGTACAGATTTGTTTTTTCTACTTTTGCACCACAAGGCCTTTTTTTTATTGTAGTCGCTCCCCGTCCATATTTCTCATAGTAATACATTTATTATTGTTGTTAATGTTGCATAGCATTAAAAGGAAAAACATATGCAATTGGATATGTTTGTTTCTCAAAGTACTTAATTAGCTACATAGAAAAGAAATATGTTTTCGTGCATGCATATTGCTCGCACATGTAATGCAACCGAAGGTATAAAGGTGGGTGGAGGGGTTATTATGAACGTGTAACCAGAGAGATAGTTTGAGGGAAGACGCCTCACAACAGGGGTGATCGGCTCATATCTCTATTCCTAAAGGAGGAGTTGGTACGTCGTTCATTCCCACCGATTTTTCTCCCCGGTCGATCGAAACCTCCTCCACCGATTTTTCCATCGAACAATACCTACCTCCCACCGGTAGTCTCGCTTGGTACGTGCTCCCCTCCAGCTAAAAAACCAACATCTCCTATCCATCCAAAAAAAACCACTGGCAATAGATCAGAAAAAAATACCTAACCTATAGGCAACCCATCTCGCGTGAGCCAAACCCTAACCTATAGGCAACCCATCGCTCCTGCGCCGCCGCCCCCTCGATGCCGAGAGCGGTCTGTCCCTCCTCCCGACGCCGCCGCCCCTCGCACTACCAGTCTACCACCTCGCTCGACGAAGACACGACGGGAGGGGCGACAAAGAGCAGTACTGAGAGAGAGGATGAGAGAGAAGACGACGATGGCCGCGAAGCCGCTGAGCGGGAAGAAAGCAGGAGAAGCTTGCGAAGGCGGCGGAAATCGGGTACAAATGCTAAGCCACCGTACATCCAGAAGCTGCGTGTCCGCAGCAGATTGGATCGAGTATTCATGGGCGAGCGCATCGATGACTGGAGCCGCTCGTCACTGCCGCTGCCTGGAGTCGCTCGTAGCTGCCGCCCCGCCGGCTGAAGTCGCTGGCCGCCGTCTGGACTCGCCTCGCCTATGCAGCCGCCGGCAGCTGAAGTCGCTCGCCGCTGTCTGGATCGCCTTGCCTCTGCCGCCGCCGTCCGTCGCGAGCAAGGTAATCCTTCCCTTCCCAATCCCTGCTCTTCTCCGGTGGTGTCCGGTCCTCCGGCACTTGCTTGCTTGCTGCCTTGCTGGTGACGTGATGCGGGCGTGCTGGCTGTGTGTCCTTTGTTGCCACCATGCATGCGTGGTTGTTGTGTATGTGTGCGTGCTTGCTGGCTGCTGCTGGGCGCTGGCCACTGCTGGCCACTGCTGCATGCAAGTACTACGAGGATTAAGTATATTGATGATAATTCAGTCAGCCAGTAGGCGAGGATTGAGTAAAGCAGTTGTGGAGTAAAGTGATGATGATTCAGTCATCGAGAACGAGGCATGGATGCAACAAATGGGCAGTATTTTGATCTCATCTCAGGCATTCAATTCATCGTCTTCTAATATGGCATTTTATTAATTATTTATATATACTCGCCGTATTGCCGTATTGATGTTTTTAGAAATTGCCGTATCTTGTATCCCGTGTCCGTATCGCCGTATCGATGTTGCCGTATCGGTGCTTCGTAGCAGTAGATGATAAGGCCCACAAAATTTGGAATATCTTGACGACATGTGGGGTACATCACAGAAAATTAGCATCGAAATAGTAAGGCTCATACTGTAAGTTAACTATGGTCATGTCTTCATGCATGGGGTCTTTTCACAGTCAGTACAGTCCTACTTGAGCTGATTCAAATTAAGTAGCTGTGTTCTGTATATATGAATGCATACGTACAGCCGTACAGGGTACGTACCACTACATAATAGTTTTGAGTTATGTACAGGTACGTATCACTACATAATTGTTTCGAGTTTAGGTAATCTGTAATACATATCACTACATATAAGGTAACTGAGACTTTACGTACAATGACAGTTTCATTTCTCACATCATTAATGGAGCTTTAGAGTTGTTAACACTAATTATTTACATTATGTACATCGCCTTGATGATGAATATGTCAAACTGTTGTGGTTATATATATATTAGCCATAAACTTTTAGTGTCTCACATGTTCGAGTTCTCAAATTTGTACAAATTGGATTCCTATGCTCAAAATCTCAGTTTCATAGGAAAAAAATCATCATGCAATTCTTTTTCATGTACAGGATGCTGGTTTCATCATAATTGAAGGAAATAAACAGGGTGAAGGAATCTCATCATACACCTCTCCGATCCACGCTCATATAGGCTGCTATATTATTGTCCCCTCTAATGCATGCTCATAATTTACTACAAGTAGAAAATTCTGTTGTAGCTTCAAGACAGTGGTTCTTTACCCCCAAGCATCCATTGTGATAACTAATTTATGTCTGTGTTATATATTGTTCAAGGAAATGACTAGCTGTGAATTGATTACTCGATCAATAAAATATAGTTTGCAGGTTAGGGGGTTTTCTCACAAAGTCTCGTACATCCAACAGTTTAACAGGAATACGTGCATGACATTATTAGGATGAAGCTCCTATGTGAGATTCGTTCAGGTGAGTACCTTTGCTGATACGATAATTAGCGCTGAGAGTTATGTATAAGAAGTTCTTGCAGAATCTTTGTTCCGTTGAATCATCTCATCTGCCTTTTCATGGTGTTTTGGCGAAGTATGGGAAGCTTGTGATTTTGCTGTACATGCTTAACCTGGTTCATATTATGTGTAGGTTATCCTTGGTACTAATTATCATACCTGCAATGCTCGAGCCTTTGGTCAATTAGCAATTCAAATAGGGAACACGTACGCAGGTTTTGTGATGGATCTGGACAGGCCCTTTTGAAGATATGCAGACATGTAACATTTCTCTGGATAAAATCTAAAAATAAACTGATAATGAAAATGGATAAAGACATCTTTCTGACTACGTTCGATCAAATATTGGGTCTCAAATCATGAATGGTTATTGTCCTTTAATTCAATTTATGTTTTGGCAAGTTGAGAGAGCTATGGGGAGCGAGGGACATGATGGTGGATGCATAGTTGATGTTAGTATTTTGTGTAGGATCTGAATTTGTCTTGTGTTTATGAATATATGCTGGATTGACCTTCTCTGGTTCTACCTTCGAATGATCATTTTCATTAGCTTGTTGGCTATGTGAAGTATTTCCATATTTAGGAATATTGTAAATAGCCTGATGGCATATAAGATGAAGAAGCTTCTAGCACCACTTCCAATCAGTGATTATATGAAGGCAACAATAACATCTTTGAAGCAAGAGTGACACGGAAGCTGCTGGCAGGAATATTCTATCCTCTTCTCTAGAGGTCTCAAGGACAGACGACGTGATTATTTGAGTTGGTTGAGAATCACCTAGGTTATAGCTACATCAGTCATCTTACGTTTGCCCTGGTGGCACTCTGATCACATCGCAAGAAAAGGTCTACAAAGATCAGGTATACGCACTCAAATAATTATTTGATACATGTCACTATTGATTAAATTGGTCAATGTAATACTCCTAATTAATGATATGTACCATCATCAGACACTGAGATCTCATCTATGCCGCTACCCTATTAGTTAGTTTATGTAAAATACATCATTTTCTTTGAGAACTTGATTATTTGAACTTCTAGACCATCTACCGTTTTGGAGACACTGCAAGACAACATGTTAGTGAACTCTGGCGGAGACTGAAGTAAGTGAGCTTTTGTAGCTGATATAATTAAAATGGATGAAAGGGATGAGTGACTACAAAAAATTCTGACAAGGTATAAGTCATTTTCATGCTACATGTAAGTTTGCACTATGTCTTCTTGCTCATTCGGGCAAGTGTCATGGGAAACTTAATTTAGGAAAATATAAAATAATTATTTTTTTGTTGCGTAGTATTGCATCTCATGGTAAAAAATTGGAATGTTCTTTTACGCAAGATTTCAGGTGTCAGACTTCCATAAATCTGAATTTTCTATTGTACAATTTGCGGCAGTTATTTTAATCAACACTATTTTGCCTGACTGCACGATTTGCAATTGAATTTTATGTTTGCGGATGAGGAACATGATGCTTAGAAAACAAATGCTCTATTAGGATGTAACGATGAGTGATGCAACTTGGGATGATGCTCAATTAGGTGGATGACACATCAATTGTGGGGTAGGCATGAGCATAGCTAATACGCGGAATAGGAGAAAGTGCGCATATGATGGTGAAGTGATGGGGAAGGCAGAAGCTAGCGAAGACACAACAATCTCGGAGCAAGAGGAGTCAACGAGCGGCAGTGGAAGAGGATATGGAGGGGGTGGGAGCCATGGTAGAAATTTAGCGGATTAGGAAGTGGCGTGAACATGATGGCAAAAAGATGTGTGAGCAAATAACAAAACAATGGTGCAGCCGAATGAGACGATGTCAAATGGTTGCTCAGGCGGTAGGAAGCATCGCAGAATTGTACCGGAATAGTAAAAGTTATGCACATGACAATGTGATAATTACATGGTGGCTTCAGAGAATCCGATGAGTGGACGAACATTGAGAAAGATTACACCTTGTCTATTCTTAATATATGAGGATGGAGAATAACGTGTGTGACATAGATGATGACAGTTAAATGAAACATTTTGTAATTAATGATTACATTGGTATATTGTTCTGTAGCAACATATTTATACAAACATTTTAATAACTAATGTCAATGCTAGAGCAGGGTCTGGCGAAGGGAAGATTACTAATAGAATAATAGATTATTTCTCAAGAGAAGAAAACAATTAAACAGTTAAAGAATTGGTACCATGAGTTTCAGTTTTGAAGATGGATGTGAGTATATATGTATCCTACTTTACGCTGCATATTGATATTTTCCCTCAAATTCTGCCAAAAATATATCCTTAATGCCATATTTCAATTTTATAATCCTTACTTTTTGATACACATATAAAAAAACCTATTGTGCTATGACTTATGAGGTTTGACGTCGGCGACCGGATAACTCTAGGAAGCTGTGAAAATTTATGTATACAGAACAACAAGGTATGTTTTCCATCAAACTAACTTTGTTGCGTCCATTCTGAATTGGCCAAAAGGTGGATTTAAATTGATGAGTGTATTTGTATTCAGTTATATTATGTGGCATAATAGGAACAAAAGAGTAAATGAATGCAGTGTCTAACTGTTCCTCTGTTTCATTTATGCTTCTTCAGAGTTTCATTCGTACCTCTGCAAGATACCATATACACTGTAGCAACAGAAAACCAAAATTTATTGAACCTTCTGTCGTTGGTTAGTTAAAATGCATCAAAACCAATTTAGAACCGCAATAGGATATGAAAAAGAATGATGTAGAACTGCAGCTCTATAATCTGAATTGAATTAGGTATTCATTTCAGTCAGTTATATCTCATATCTTGGTATCTCCATGTGTGAAGAAATATTTTTAGCCAAAGGATTAATTTGTAAATTCTCTGCTTGTATATCCTATTATACTGTTCAGATTTTTCCTAGAGATTTGGGCTGGCAACCAAAGATGTTCAGCCTTGCTGGCTCGTGATATATTATCATGTTTAGGATAGACGAAAATAAGATTGCAAAGGTACATTCTTTCCTGCATAAACTAAATAGTGTTACAAATGGTGACAAACACGTGTACTTTTCAGTTCTTTATTACCGCTGAATCATGACATAAAATGCATGTTTCTTGTTTTATACCTTCAGTGTGGATTATTACATGATGTACCTTGTCATTAACTTTCTTTATTTAGGACTACTGTTGTTTCATATTCATACTAAAACTTCTCTGAGGATACTAAAATTTACCCTTGCACTAAATTTTTTCTAGAGCTAATAAAATATCTCGTTTTACTAAAATTTGACTTGTACTATTTTTTTTGCCAAGATACTCAGTTTTCTTATGTTAAAACTTATCTTGTTACCTTGTACTAAAATTTACCTTGTTACTGAAATTTCATAGGAACGAAGAGCTCAAGATTTTGTTTTGTTCATGAAGATGCATAATCAAGAGGAACCACGATGATTCCTAAAAACACTTGAGGTGTAGCAACATCACTTAACCCTTTCATGTTACCCTAGATGATTTATCATACTTGCTTGCCCCTACCGACAAGGATTCATATCAAGAGTTCAAGACTTGCTGGGGGTTCCTCGCAACGCACGCATAGAGAGGCAGAACTTCTTTGCTTCCCCCACCATCTCTGCAATAATATGGCGTGCATGTGCAAAAGGAAGGATCTGATGGTCTACTTAAGGGCTCATAGGCATGAAGGGCTCCTTATCTTCTATACATGTTTATCTGGTAAATATTCATCTGTCAGCAACAACAACGTGCTGATATTGTGCGAGAATATCTTAAGCGGATCAAGTAGATCTTAATTCGTAAACAAATATTAGTTGGATCATTGCTGTCTATGCATCGTCAAATTACCTTTTTTTAATCTTACACTGCAAGTGGAGTGGATTTCAATTATTACCGGATTGTTACTGAATTTTAACATGCATTATGTTTATATAAAACTTCGGAAACATATTTCAAAAGCCCGTGGCAACGCACGGGCATTCTACTAGTATATATATATATATACATATATATATATATATATATATATATATACATACATATATATATATATATATATACATACATATATATATATGACTCGGTTACAAAGGCTTGGAAACCAAGAAACAATCTACACGTATCAATAACATATTAGAAAGATACGGTAGGTACAAGACGTGTCCATGTATACAAGATCTACATACGTTAACATCCCCCTGCAGTCATTGCGTCGGTGGAGCGAATGCAAAGATTGTACCGAAAGTCCAAGAACAGCTGGGATGGAAGACCCTTCGTCATAATATCTGCAAACTGCTGCGAGGATGGCACATGAAGAACCCGAATCTGACCGAGAGACACCTTTTCCCGAACAAAATGAATATCAATCTCGATATGCTTTGTACGACGATGTTGAACCGGGTTGCAAGCCATGTAGACAGCGCTGACATTATCACAAAAAACAACTGTCGCGGTATGGCGAGGACGGTGAAGCTCATGAAGAAGCTGACGGAGCCAACAACATTCGGCCACAACGTGAGCCACAGCACGATACTTGGCCTCGGCACTGGAGCGAGAAACTGTGGCCTGGCGTTTGGAGGACTAGGACACAAGGTTGTCGCCGAGATAGACACAGTAGCCGGAAGTAGACCGGCGAGTGTCGGGACAGCCTGCCCAGTCGGCGTCCGAGTATGCAGTGAGAGACGTAGCAGGTGTGGAGTGCAACCAAAGACCAAGATCTAGTGTACCTTGGAGATACCGAAGAATCCGCTTAACCAAGTTGAGATGAGGTTCCCGAGGAGCATGCATGCAGAGGCAGGCTTGCTGCACTGCATGAGCAATATTTGGACGCGTCAGTGTTAGATATTGAAGGGCACCTGCAAAACTGCGGTACTCAGTGGGATCGACGACTGGCGGACCATCATCGGCAGAAAGCTTGCAACGAGTGTCTATGGGAGTAGGACACGGGTTGCAATCTTGCATACCAGCGCGGTGGAGAAGATCAATGGCATACTGGCGCTGTGACAACAACATCCCGGACGAGGAGCGAGTGACCGATATACCAAGGAAATAGGAAAGATCCCCGAGATCAGTCATAGAGAACTCGCGATGAAGAAGGCCGGTGACGTGCTGAAGAAGACCGACGCTGGAAGCGGTTAGGATGATGTCGTCCACATATAGAAGGAGGTAGGCTAGATCCTCTCCCTGTTGAAGAACAAACAGGGAGACATCGCATTGAGACACCACGAAGCCGAGACGATGAGCATAGTGGGCGAAGCGCTGGTACCAAGCTCGAGGGGCCTGCTTGAGGCCATAGTGAGACTTGTGGAGCCGACAAACATGTTGAGGACGAGCAGAGTCGATGAATCCAGGTAGTTGCTCACGGTAGACCACCTCGGCAAGATTGCCATGAAGGAAGGCGTTCTTGACATCAAGTTGGTGAATCGGCCAAGCGCGGGAGACAGCGATACTGAGGACAACGTGGATCGTGTCGGGCTTGGCGACGGGGCTGAAAGTCTCGTCGAAATCAACGTCCGACTGCTGAGAGAACCCACGGACAACCCAGCGCGCCTTGTAGCAAGCAAGTCCACCATCGGAGGAAAATTTGTGCTTGAAGATCCATTTTCCTGAAACAACATTAGCACCAACTGGGCGAGGCACAAGAGACCATGTGCGGTTGTGAATTAGAGCATCATACTCCTCAGTCATAGCAGCGCGCCAGTGCGGATCCTTGAGGGCACCCTGGTATGTTTTTGGAATAGGAGAAATCGAGGTGTGGATAGCCGAGAGATTGAGCTTGTCAACCGGCTGAACGATGCCATGTTTAGCACGAGTGAGCATATGGTGTGTGTTGACGGCCGGAACGGAAGTGGCACGAGAGCGAGTACGGGGCGGAGGGGGTGGTGGCGGTGGTGGGGTTGGGTTTGGTGTCGTGACTGCCAAAGGAGAGGCAGAAGGTGCAGGTGAGCTAGGTGAGGGCGAGCTAGGCGGAGATGCGCCTGCAGACGCGCGATCGATCTGATCGATCGATGAGCCATGCAGCTGGGACGTGGGTGCAGGAACATGCATGCTGGGCTGGGCTGGTGCTAGTACAGCCGGGATGGTTTGGGTGGAGGCCAAGTCCAGCAAAAAATCAAGGGAATCTGCAGGTTGGGCCGATTGGGTGGTGGTGAACGGGAAGGTATTTTCATCAAATACTACATGACGAGACGTGATGACACGCCGAGAAGTAAGGTCTAGGCAGCGGTAGCCACGGTGGGAGGATGGATATCCGAGAAACACACAGGGAGTGGACCGAGCTGCGAGCTTATGTGGGGCCGTGGCAGACTGATTCGGATAGCACAAGCAACCGAAAACTCTAAGATCGGAGTAGGAGGCTGGTTGTCGATGGAGTAAGGTGTAGAGGATGCAAAACTCAATGGCTTGGCATGGGCGACGGTTAAGGAGGTATGTGGTGGTAGCGAGGGCCTCGGCCCAATATGAGGGTGGCATGTGTGCTTGGATGAGGAGAATGCGGGTGATGTCGTTGAGAGTACGCAAGGCACGCTCAGCTTTTCCGTTTTGAGCGGAAGTGTAAGGACATGACATGCGAAGGTGGATTCCATGGCGAGCTAAAAATTCGACTAGGGTGGAGTTAACGAACTCAGTGCCATTGTCGGTTTGTAGAGAAACGACAGGAAGGTTGAACTGGGTGCGAGCGTAAGCAATGAAATTAATAAGGACGTCGCAAGTGTCGGATTTTCGCCGTAGAGGAAAGGTCCAAATAAAGTGCGAGAAATCGTCGACTATGACAAGATAATATTTGAGACCAGAATTGCTAGCGATAGGACAGGTCCATAAATCACAATGAAGTAACTGAAACGGAACACTGCAAATTGTTTGAGACCTAGAAAAAGGTAGACGTACGTGCTTGCCAAGTTGACACGCATGACACACCATAGTGGCGTTATTACATGGAATAGAAAATTGTTTAGATAAATGTGACATAGCGTCACGACCAGGATGTCCTAAGCGGCGATGCCATAGCTCGGTGGAGGTGGTGGAGGCGACGAGTCAAAAAGGCAACGGAGAGCTGGTGCTTGTGGAGAACTCATAGAGAGGACCGGGGCTACTGCAGCGTATGATCTCGCGCCATGTTTGAAGATCCTTAATGGAAAAGCCAAAGGGGTCATATTCCACAGAACAAGAATTATCAGTAGTGAGTTGACGAGTAGAAAGCAGATTTTTAATAATGTCATGAACTACTAAAACATTATTGAGCAAAAACGTGTGATGAGGTGTGTGGAGGGTAGTATGGCCAAAGGTGGAGATAGGTAAAGAAACACCATTGCCGACAGTGACATAGGAAGGAGTAGAAGATTGAGACGGAGAAGAGAGTATACCGCGGTCCGAAACCATATGAGATGTGGCGCCGGAGTCCATGACCCATGTGCCCTTGGTGGAGGAGCCACCAGTGGGAGCGCCAAAGGTGCTGTTCAGGGCCGCGACGAGGGCGGAGCAGTCCCATGCTGGTGCGCCGTTGCCGTGAGCGCCAAGGCCAGGAGGTACATAAGTCATCGCGGGTGGCGGAGGGTTGCTGTCGAATGCTTGACCATGAAGAGGCGCGAGCTGGGTCGTGTAGGCCTGCGCTGGCCAGAAGGAACCCATGTAGAGGGGCGGTGCTGCGGTCCGGTAGGCCCTGGACGCACTACACCACAACACTACATCCCCAACAACTAGGTTGGTTGGAAATACAGCTTTCACCGACAGACAGTCGGTCGGGAAAGACTATTGCCGACCAACTATGTGTGTTAGGAAAAGTCCAGACGGGAAAGCCCTTTCCCGACCGACATATCTTTCCCGACCGATTGCTTGACGGCTAAGGGGTATTTTTCCCGACCAACAGTCTGTTGGGCCTACCACGGGCCTTTCCCGACGAACAGTCTGTTGGGGCAACCATGGGCCTTTCCCGACT
Organism: Elymus sibiricus; assembly: GCA_039707655.1. Lineage (NCBI taxonomy): Eukaryota > Viridiplantae > Streptophyta > Magnoliopsida > Poales > Poaceae > Elymus > Elymus sibiricus. Next base: position 72,059,613 of record CM077663.1, on the reverse strand, counting down.
GACTATCAGATGGGTATTCTTTCCCGACCAACATTTTGTTGGGCCTGGTATTAGCCTTTCCCGACCGACTGTTCGATGGGGTTTGTTTTGCCGACCAATAATCAGACAACATTTCCTTTATCCAACCAATAATTCATCAACATTTTGTTTAGCCAACCACAACTTTAATTAACATATGGTACTGATTGTCACATACATATAGTTCATATGTTCTAAACATAAGCACAAGAACAGCATACATCAGGTTCACATTAGGTGCGCCAATCCATTTTTATTCCATTAACTAGTTGTCACATACATACACTTCAGTCTATTCTATGCACCAAGACACCATACATCAGGTTTAGAGACGGACAGCCAAAAGATGCAAGTATGAGACATCAGTTGTACAAAATGAAAGCTAAACATCCAGTTGACCCGGATCTCTGGCTTCATGGTTCATTGTGAGTCCAGTCCTTATGTTTGCTTCCTACAGAAGTTAAAGAAGTCTCAATGATTAGAATGTTCAATTAATTTATGAAATTGAATACAGGCAGAACTCATATGTGCACTGTGCACACACAAGAGGACAAAATGAGGAATACACTTACCTAATCTATACAAGTAGCATTTCATGACATCAAGACCACATTGACTCCCAGCAGTAGCCATGGATCTGGCATAGAAGCCCTTTGTCCACTTTTTGTCCATCCATGCACCATTTACTTTGTACGATTGCTGAGCATATAGTGTTCCTGGGGACATACTTAAGTTAATGTACATAGGTACCAGCAGCCAATATTCCAACACTTGTTTCCAGAAAAATAAGCATACAACTTTATAGATAGTGGATACAGTGAGCTGAAAGCTAAATATATATAACTGTGACTCTTTTAGTAGATGTATAGATTTCCAGTAGTTCACACTGGATTTAGTTTTGACTTGAATACACCATGATAGTTGCAATCGTTAGTAATGGATGATATACTCTGTTGAATTTGGCTCAAGAGGGTAAATATTCTAGACTGTATAATCAAATCCATGAACAAAATCCATCAAAATCAGGCATTTACAGCAAATAGGCTGGGACCAATATACTATGCACCAAATAGTTCTTATTGAGATGCAATTACATCAATCATACATGCCATCGCTTCAGCCTGCACTACAGTAGTTGTCGAGATAGAGAACAATGCAGAAGAATAATTAGAATGCTCCATGCTGCATATAGTTCACGATTAGTGGCAGCAAAAATACATAGCTATAGACAAAAAAAAAATCTTGATCTCTTTCAGCTAAGTACTGATGTAGAGGCCGGGGGTCTTTCCTCCTTCTCCAAAAAAAAGCTAAATACTGATCATCCTAGACCATTATCTGTAGATAGTACATGAATGTAAACCTGAGATAAGAAGTCACTGCACCGAGAACAATGGATCTGAGACTTTGTGTTTCCCACCCCATAACACATCTTCTTTTCTTAACAATTTTTTAAGTTATTAAAAAATCTCAGTCTATGAGAGATGTTCGTAAACTAAAAGTCTAGTTACAAAAGTAGGTTCTCGACTTTGGTGTTCAAAGCTAATCTATTTCCTAGCTGGCCTTTAAGTAACCTCATGTATGATATATCCTTGCTGTTGCTTGCAGATAATAAAAAGAATGGAAACAGTTGCACGCCACTTGTGCAAAACAGAGAATAAAAACAGAAAATACCTCGTTTTCATTCAGTGTATAGAGAATAAAAAAATAGTTCATAATATGATACCCCATTATAAATATAACAAGGGGTAAACTAAAGTTGTACAAAGAGATCTAGTTGCATATCAGTAGTAACTCGGATTTGATGGGCAGGATGGGAGATCTAGTTGCAGATTGAAGCAATCAGAAATAACTCACCAACAGGTGTGTGCGGGGCTGGGGGGGCTTTGAAGTTCCAAATTTTAAGGTAATCTCTAGAGGAACTAAACCATCACATAAAACACACATGTGGAGGTCTAGCCCAGATAACAGAACTAGAAGGTTTAGTAATTTAAGAAGAATGTAAAAAAGGAAAACCAGACAGGAACTAAGCCATCCCAAAAAGCACACATGTGTTTTAGATGTTCTATTTTCATAACAGAATAGAACCTATATCACTAACTTCAGCTAGTTGAGTTTGTACTGCTGCATGTTCTACCTATATTTACTTTCCACCAAAATATGAAAATGTGTGGATAAATATACTACAGTTTTGACTCGGCAGGATGGCATACTTTGGAGAAAATAAATGTGATGGAAGCACTAGTAGAAAATGGCCCATTTGTCCCGGTTCCAAAGGCCCATTAGCCCCGGTTCTGGAACCGGGACTAAAGGGTCGGGACTAAAGCCCAAAACCTTTAGTCCCGGTTCGCTTACCAACCGGGACAGAAGGGGCTCCACGTGGCCGATGCGGGGAGCCCAGGCAGGAGGACCTTTAGTCCCGGTTGGTCACACCAACCGGGACCAAAGGGCATCCACGCGTCAGCATCTGGCAGGAGCTGGGGTTTTTGTTTTTTTTTTAAGGGGGGGGGGTTGGGGGGTTTTGGAGGGTTAATTTAGGGGTTTCATATTGTGTTAGCTAGCTAATAGAGAGAAGTGTCCTCTCTTTCTCCATGCTTGGTCGACGCTAACTACTATACATATAGAGAGAACTCGACGCTAGCTAATAAGAAAATGAAGGAAACCATTAATTATACAAGATCGTCATGCTGAACATATATAGAGAGAAGTGACATCTCTTTCTCCGTGCTTGGTCGAACAACAAGTTTTCGTATATCTATCCGACGCTACTACATATATACAATATAACATCTTTTACAATCCTTAACATCATCTACCTAAGATCCAATCACAAATCCACATGGTATTCTCCGTCTTTAGGTATGACGTGGTCAAGAAAGAATCCCGCCAATTCCTCTTGAATTGCTCGTATGCGATCATGTGGTAGGAGTTCATCCCGCATCTGCCAGATCTAATTTAAAGAAGGGGGTCAATACATGCATATATATGAATAAAACTCAACACAATTGATGGTAATATATAAAATAAAATTGTGAATATTATTTACGTACTTCAAATTCTTTGTCAGAGAAGCCCCGCTCAGAGGTCGAGTGACGAATGAACTCGCATACGTAGTATGCACATAAAACAGTCCCTTCTTTCTGGTACAAGCACTTTACGAGAATAGAGTTCAATCAAACTGATAAGCAAGCATGGTAATGATATATTGATGAAAATTTGAATCAATTAGAGATGCGCGGAACTAGCTAGTACGACTTACTTTGGGGTGCGTAAATCGCAACTCTTTGTTTAGACCGGGAACCTTTCGGGTGAACTTCTTCCAAACCCTGCCAGGCAAAGAAAATGATTACTTGATATCAGGAAATTAATTTAAAGTTGCATGCCGATATGGTCCCGGTATTGACTGAACTTACTTCTTGAGCATTGCAGTCATGTCCGCATAATCCTCGGGATCTTTACGTCTCGAGTCTAAGACAGTTACTAATGCCCCGTCAAGCTTAATGGATAGTAGAATAAAGTGGAAACTGCGCACGCATATATAACTCATCAATTACATTACTTAACCTCGAGTAAGCGAAACCGAGTATACAGAGAAGACAGCAACACTCACTTGAAGTTGTAAGGAAAGAGTATTTCCCTTTTGTTTTGATGTATAAGGAACGATTTTAGCAAGTTCTCCTCGGTCTCTTTGATTGAGTTTCGTACCGTCCATTCATTTACGGCATCTGGGCTAATGAACCCAACGTCGAAGATTCATGTTTTTTTGCATTCGACGATCTTCAATATATACCACATCCGAATCATAGACAGGACGAGGGCCGACGGAGGCGGATACCAAAACAATCGCACTATATAATAACAAACAATAATAAAAGTAAGAAAATTACACAAGTATCTATCTAAATCATACAAGTAAGAACTTTTTTTATAGAAAGAAGATAAGAAGAAGAGGCTAACCACGGTGGTGCCGGCGCCTAGATGGGCGCGGGCGATCGACGGCGGTGAGGACGGGGATGGGACAGGACGGACCGCCAAACCTAGACAAATCTTGAGGAAAATGAAGCTTGGACAAGGCGCTTCGAGAGGAGAAAGCTTAAGTGTGGCTCGGGCATTTCATCGAACACCTCATATGCATAGGAGGTGAGCTAGAGCACCACAAAGCTCTCCCACGGCCGGCCAAAAAAACAGAGCAGTGCACTGCTCTGCTCGCGGGGAGGGGGTATATATAGGCCAACCATTGGTCCCGGTTTGTGGCTGGAACCGGGACTAAAGGACACCATTTGGTCCCGGTTCCAGCCACAAACCGGGACCAATGGTTGTGGGCCAGGAGCGAGGCCCATTGGTCCCGGTTCGTGTCTGGAACCGGGACCAAAGGGGTCAGACGAACCGGGACCAATGGCCCACGAGGCCCGGCCGGCGCCCTGGCCTCACGAACCGGGACCGATGCCCTCATGGGTCCCGGTTCATGAGTGAACCGGGATTAATGGGATTTCAGGCCTGGACCAAAGCCCTGTTTTCTACTAGTGAAGCTACATACCTTTTTTTTCTTTTTTTGGGGGGGGGGGGGGGGAGGCGGTTTGCTTCCATATTTTGCTGCACAACAACACTTTTTTCGCATACCACTGGCATCTGTCTCTCGTTTTCTTAAGGTTCCTACTTCTCACTGGTTCATATTCTACTACTTTCAGTTGGTCCTCCGTGACCCCACCATCTTTACCTTTTTCCGCTTGCGCTTGACATTTTTCATGCTGCAGAAGACACATTATATGAGTACATAGCTGACAATATAAAACATAAGAGGATCATACACAACACTTGGTTCTCGACCGATGATTTACTAAATGCATAGCCTAGGAATCTAGAGAGCCCTTGTAAGTACTAAATGCATGGCCTAGAAATTTAAAATATGTCCCACTATACCTAGGCGCATCCATCCGACTTTTATCCATGGTAGCTAAGGGTCACACTTCGTTACTACCAATTCAACACTAAATCCCGACCATATAATATCAGAGCCAAAGAACACAAGGAACTCATGAAAATACACTATATAAGTAGTCTTGTGATCAACCATAAATTGTCGAGTATTAACTCAGCCAGGTCATTGCTTCTCCTTGATTCATTTCTAATTAACATAAATAAAAATAGGTTATGTTTTGTCAGATGGAAGTATCATATAAAACATCTTCACATCTAATAATGAGATCTGTGTACCAGAAAGTAATTTTACTATGCAAAACATGTGCAAACAATGACATCAGTGTGGATTATTCTCATCATCTTACCTCAGTGATACGATACCTGAAGAAATAACACTTTCTATTTAAAGAAATGGAGTGAGAACGGAATGATATTCATATATAACATCATGATTATGCATACCTTATCATTTAAAGAAAACAGAGTGAGTAATCTCAAGAGAAGAGTGAGATAATCAAGCCAAGATACCTCTCTGCAATTACCAACAATTAAAAAACTCAACACAAATCCGATTGAAAATCAAATTACAGTCTTGAAGTTACAACATTGTCAAAGGATCTCGAGTTCTAGTAAATGTTTACCACACAAAAGCTCAACAAATGAAGTTTTTTTTCATCTTGAGAATAATAATCTTTTATCTCAAAGATGTGACCCAGGCAGGTTAATAGACGTCTAATGCAACCTTCAATTCAATCATTGTGAAGGCACATGTACAAAGTAGTTACTTTAGAAAATGAGCATGATATATGTCTACCAACTAATAGTTTGCTGGCCATCGAACAGAAATCTATGGTCCGTATATTTCTCCTACCATGTGAAAGTATGGTCGTTATCTTAACTCATGCTAGAAATTCCTTATCATTTCCTTGTGGTCCGTATATTTCCCCTTCCATTGTTGATGCGTATAACTCCAAATTCAGCAACAATGTGCTATGTTCCTTCATCTGGTACTCCCTCCATTCCACAATGTAGTGCGACCACGCTTCCCCAAATCTATGTTTGACCATAAATTTCACCAAAGAGACCGATTGCGGCGGGAGCAAAAATTATACCACTGAATTCGTATTTGAATGAAGTTTTCAATGGTTCAGTTTTTTCTCTCGCCGCAATCGGTCTCGTTGGTTAAATTTACGGTCAAACTTAAAGCTCGAAAACCGAGGACGCACTATATTATGGAATGGAGGGAGTAGTAAATAGGTATCAGTCCATTGAACCAAATCCCCGCATCAAAAGCCCAAAAGGTTAAATCCATGGGGGTACACACTGCAGACAGAGAGGGGAGCAGCGAGACCATACGAGGGAGAGAGATCTTACCCAAAGCCAGAATCTATAAGCTGCATGTGGATTACAAAGTGGTTGGTGCTCGAGCTGATGACGCCGCTCGCCGGGAACCCAACCCTGAAAGCTTCGAGGGGAGGGCACCACGAGCAGCAGCGCCTTCACGCAGTGCTTCGCCACGGCTAGCATGGTCTTCCAGGGCAGCGCTCATCTACAGGAGGTTGAGCCCCATCTTCCCCGAGATCTGCCCGGTGCCCCCCGTGAAAACAAGGGTTCGAGCAGAGAGAGCACCTGGTCAGAGGAAAGTTCGAGCGCATGGGGGGAAATGGTGTGGGGCGGCAGGCCTGCAGGTGCGGGAGCGGCACGATGGTGCGAGGGACGGGGGCGCGACGGAGAGGCCGGCGGCCGGAGCCCAGGGCGGCTGGCATGGGGAATGAGGAGGGGAAACTAGGGATTTGGCTCGCGCGCACGTGTGGCGACTTATCTGCAGAGGGGGGAAATTTTCACGGGCTTGGGCCAAATGATGGCGCTAACTTTAATTTCTATGTGCGCGCAGGCCCTATTGCAATAGACTGTTGGTCGGCATTATTTACCGACAGATCGATGGGCACAGGAGCTTTCCCGACCGATAGTTTGACCGCAAATATTCTTGTATTGCCGACCGACTGTCTGTTACTGTTCGCATGTTTTTTCGACCGACTGTTTGTCACAACTTTTCCCAACCAATGGTCGGTCGGTGATACTGACTTTTCCCAACACACGTTCGTAGGGAATGCAGTGTCGTGGTGTAGTGAAATCCGCTGAATAAGCCATGGCCCGGCTCAAAGAAGTCATTGCGCCTACTCGGGCGGCTGATCTTTTCAGTTCTTCTATCTGCTTTGGGATTGTGGAGAGCCGTCTCAGTACGTCCTTGATGAAGTTCACCGGTTCTTTATCACCCATGACGGATTTGATAGTGCAGAGGCTCCCAACGTATAGTTGTTCAGCTAAGGAATATACAGCATTTAGCTTCATCACGCTGTTGTCTTGGATATGGCGAGTTCGATCACCTGCAAGCAATTCAAGTGTGTGAGCCGCCAGGCGAGTCTTTATCTATACATGATTATGTGAGCGGGTTATTATAAGCTCATGAACATCCTTACCGAAGGCGGCTTGGGCCATATGGGCAATATGCCTCTTTAACTTGGCCAGCTCTTCGGCAACGGGTTTCAGTTGCCCTTCAGCATCTTCCGCACGCTTGATCAAGGCAGTTTTTTCAGTTTCAAAGGCTTTCTTCTATACTTTAAAGCCTGCCTTGATTTTCTCTAAATTCTCCAATGACAATCGGAGCTTCAACTCGGCATCTGCTCGGGCGGCTTGCCCGCTTCTAGATCTTTTTTCAAGCCGGTCAAATTTGACTCGGTTGCATTCAGAGATTCCTGCACAATGACGGTCATTATTATTGTTCAATCATCAGTCGACGGCAAGGTGCAGCATGACATTTAAAAGACTATGACAAGAAACATGGTATTAAAAGTCCCAAGCAGATTGCAAGCAATATACTTGACACTTGGGGGCTAATGCATATCAGTTTTCTTCCAACACACGATACGAGAAAGACCCGGCTCATCTCATGGAGATGAGCCGGCCCTTGGGGGATATTGGTTGATTCTTCAGTTCTGTATTTAGAAGACCCGACTCATCTCATGGAGATGAGCCGGCCCTTGGGGGCTACAGGTTGATTCTTCAGTTCTACATTTAGAAGACCCGACTCATCTCATGGAGATGAGCCGGCCCTTGGGGGCTACAGATCAATTCTTCAAACATATTCATAAAGAAGACCCGACTCATCTCATGAAGATGAGACGGCCCTTGGGGGCTACACAAGGATATGAAGAATACAAGGCAAAATGGAGCATACCTCATATTTTTTCTTCATCATACTGACCAGCCCGGCTTCCATGTCCCGGCTTGTTGCAAGGTGGCTTAGATAGCCAGCATGCAATTCCTCAGCGCTGAAATCTTCATAGCTGGGAAGTTCAAGCTTGGCCTTCCCTTTCTCAGGCAAAGGTGTCTCATCCTTGGCAATAATTTTGGTCAGCACGTTGGAGACCCCTGGAGCTGTATAACCCGTCCCAGGGATAGTGACATCCTCGTTCTTCTCATGAGGAGCTTCTTCACTTCCTTTATGAGGATTGGGCGGGTTAGGATCAACTGCCGGACTAACTGCAGCATCTCTAGCCTCAGTGCTGGCCGGTTCAGAAGACTGGGCCGGTATGTATTGGCAGTCTTGCTGATCTTGAGGGTTCTTGGTATGAGCTTCAGGAGTCACCAGCATCGGATCTGCCGGCTCAAGGACCTCAGGATTGGTGGACGACTCGCCAATTTTTCTCTTCTTAGTCTTGGCTTTGACCCTGCAAGCAAAACAGCGGAGTAAAACATGTGCAAGGCTAAGAATAAATAGGCAAAACATGGTATAAGGACAAAATTTACCCTTGATTGATAAGGGTGGCAGCTTGCTGGTGGTTGAGTCGCCCGATGAAGGAGATGACTCCTGATAATTTGAATCAGAAGGATTAAGAGGTTGTCGGATAAGGCCAGCTTTTGGAAGAGAAGGAGTTGGGCTATGAGGCACCTTCAGGCTGTCATTTGCGGGTGGCTGATTTGTCAGGCAAGCCGGCAACAAGGTCACCGGAACTGCTCCGAGCGTGGCACCTTGACTCATGCTGAGTTCTCTTCAAAATAAAATTAGGATCCAAATGAGTATCCGGGTGAGAAAAACGTACTTTCCGAATGACCCGCCTTGTTTTCCTTGGAGACAAGGATTCTGAGACGGATGAGAGGGAAATTACCGCAACATCTTCGGCCCGGCTTGTTGCGGCATCACCCTGAGAGTAAGAGGCGTCAGCAAGTTTGATAAAGAGACGACGAAGGGAGTCAAGTTCTACCTCTGACTGCGCATCAACTGTTGGTGATTCTCCCCTGGTTGACGGCTCATCTTCAGCCGCCTTACTCTTCTTCTTACTCACGGCGACTTTAGGCCTTTGTGCCAGAGTTTTCTTCTTCTTATTCCAGAACGCAGAGTTTGCCTGCAAGATTATCAACAAGAACAGTAAGTAAGCTTTAAGGTCTAAAAATTCGGTAAGCCGGATAAGAAGTAATCAAAGATTCTTACTGGAGGAGCCGGGTTAAGAGTACAAAAGGGGTTCAACCCAACTTTGTTTCAAGCCTCTTGATTTTCTCCCAGAAGCTTCTTCACAATCTGGTTGATATCATTGGCCTCCAAACCAATGTTTCTATATCTCTGTGCATCATCTAAACTGCCAGAATAATTGCACATTAAGTCGCCACGACGACTCAATGGTAAGATCCTCCAAGATACCCAGCATCGGGTTAGATCAACCCCAGTCAATCCATTGGTTTTGAAAGCCCTCGGCTTTGAGTATATGGGGGCAAGCAGAGCACATTCTTCTGGAGGAGCCCAGCCAGGAAGATTAAAGTCCATAGGAAGACGGTCTGGTCTATAACCCGGCAGAGGATTTTCATCAGCAGGTGTCGTGTTACGGCAATAGAACCAAGTCTTGTTCCATCCTTTGGGGTGACTCGACAGGGTAGCTACAGGAAAAGTGCAATCTCTTCACCATTGAATTGAGACCCCACCAAGTTCTAAGCTGGGGCCATCAGCACATTCAGTCTGGCGGTTGAGGTAGAAGAATTCTCTAAAAAGAGGGACAGTGGGCTCCGTTTGCAGATACACCTCGCAAAGTACTTTGAACTACCATAGGTTGGATATAGAGTTCGGACCCAGATCTTGAGGATGGAGTTTGAAAAAGTGCAGAACATCCCAGAAGAATTTTGACCCGGGGGGAGAAAAACCCCCGAAGAAGGTGATCTAAGAATACCACTACTTCTCCTTTGCCGAGTTGTGGAGTTTCTTCTCCAAGGGCGACCCGCCAGCTAATTTCATTTTTGGACGGCAGAAGGCCTTGGTCTTCATAGTCCTTGAGCACAAGTTCAGAAACTTGGGAAGGCACCCAGTTGGATGTGGTGGATTTTGACATGATGAGTCGCCTAAATAAAATAAAAAGTTGCAGAAGCATATATGGTGGGTTACTTAAGAAATGGCACAATGTTCTGGCAGTGGTTGTTAAAAAGTAAGACAGCATAATTAATTGTCTACAACAGGTGAGTCGCCACATGATGAGACGGCGCCTAAAAGAAGCAGTATATGAACATGGCAGGTTACAATCATAAGGATGAGCCGGTAGACATAAGGGCGTTTTATGGCAATCGGAGATCTCTGGTTTTTGCTAAGTATGGAACAAACAAGTTTCTACCGAAACGGCTGCGATTACGGATCTGCAAGTAGTTCAAAAAGGAAAAATAATTCCTAAACCTAACGACGAGGTATGGGAACAGTGGTGACCTAGCTCACGGATTTCAAAGGGAGATCTAAATATAAAATGCATGAAATGGAGCCGTCGTTCATACCGCTCTACTTCTATAGAAAGGTTCATTGAAACTACGTATGGACTAACAATGGTGATGAACAAGTGATGAACTCCGGTGGCTCCGATGAACTAAGATGAACTGATACAGATCTGAGAAAGGGGCGACTGGCTTACCTGACGATTGCCGGAGGCGTTCGGCCGAACCTTGGTGAAGTTGAGGTGACGTTGCAGCCCTGGAATCAGTCGGCCGATGCTTGATGAACAACAACAGCGGCGTGGTGAAGGCTTGAGCTCGAGGAAGAAGAAGACGCGAGGAGGAAAGGTAAAAAATGAATGAGGGGAGCCCTCGTGCGTATTTATAATATGACAAGCCGAAGGATAACCGGCAGGCATGAAGATCGAGGGGGCATAGTAAATTTCGGAGCAAGCGGCGCCTCGATTTTTGGGCTAAACGGATATATGCAAAGATTCATTGTGATGTCATCATTAACTTCCTGGATTTCCGGCGAGTGACGTCATGGATTGGTAAAGTGGGAAAATTATAAGTCTGGAGGCATCATAAGCCGGCATTTCATGACCTAGAGAAGACGCAGGTACGATCAGAAGATAAGCCGCCAAAATAAAGTGAAGATTGACATGAATGAATTCAAATCAATCTGGGGCCTAATGTTGGGGATATTACCCCACGATATGACCCGGCCGGTTGGGCCAGGTCATCCTGATGGCGGCTCATAAGCAGCATGCAATGTGGACCATGACGCTAAGGAACATGACTGACAAGGCGGCTTACCAAATAAGCTGTTTGGCGGCCCAGAATTGAAGACGGCGACTCAAGACCCAAGAATTGGAAGGCCGGCTAAATTTTCCTTGCCTAGAAGGCAAGGCGTGTTAGAAACATACTAGGTCACGACTCGTAGCACGACTCAGACTCTTGTAAGCCTAGGGTCTCGACCTGTATATAAAGGCGAGCCCCTGAGGCCAATATACTTGAGTTACAATCGATCGATAGCTAGGTCAAGCGAATCTGCTCACTTGTATTGATCACCAAGTAAAAGGACGTGGATGTCGCCTAGAGGGGGGGGGGGTGAATAGGCGCTTTAAAATAATTACGGTTTAGGCTTGAACAAAAGCAGAATAAAACTAACGTTTAATATGTCAAGCACAAAACCTAAAACAACTAGGCTCACCTATGTGCACCAACAACTTATGCTAAGCAAGATAGACAACTAAGTGATAGCAAGATATATAACAAGAAACAATATGACTATCACAAAGTAAAGTGCATAAGTAAAGGGCTCGGGTAAGAGATAACCGAGGCACGCGGAGACGACGATGTATCCCGAAGTTCACACCCTTGCGGATGCTAATCTCCGTTCGGAGCGGTGTGGAGGCACAATGCTCCCCAAGAAGCCACTAGGGCCACCGTAATCTCCTCACGCCCTCGCACAATGCAAGATGCCGTGATTCCACTAAGGGACCCTTGAGGGCGGTCACTGAACCCGTACAAATGACAACCCTTGGGGGCGGTCACCGGTACCCGTACACTTTGGCAACCTTTGGGGGCGGTTCACCAGTACCCATACAAATTGCTCGGGGCAATCTCCACAACCTAATTGGAGACGCCGACGCTTGCCCGGAGCTTTACACCACAATGATTCAGCTCCAAGGCACCACCAACCGTCTAGGGCGCCAAGGCACCCAAGAGGAACAAGCTCTAGGGTGCTCAAACACCCAAGAGTAATAAGCTTCTCAAACTTCACTTCCACGTATCACCGTGGAGAACTCAAACCTATGCACCAAATGCAATGGCAAGGGCACACGAAGTGCCCAAGTCCTTCTCTCCCAAATCCCACCAAAGCAACTAATGTTAGGGAGGAAAATGAGAGGAAGAACAAAGAAGAACACCAAGAACTCCAAGAACTAGATCCAAGAGGTTCCCCTCACCTAGAGGAGAAAGTGATTGGTGGAAATGTGGATCTAGATCTCCTCTCTCTTTTCCCTCAAGAACTAGCAAGAATCATTAGAGGGATTGAGAGATAGCAAGCTTCAAGAGGTCAGCAATGGTGGGGGAAAACTTGCTCAAAGGATTAGGGAACCATTGGGGAAGAAGACCCCCTTAAATAGGTCCCCACAAATCTGCCCGTTATGTGCAGAATCGCGCACGGGCGGTACAACCGGTGGAGTGGGCGGTACAACCGGTATAACCGGTAAGACCGGTACAACCGGCCAACCACCGCCCAACCACCGGACCACACCAGAAGGTTGGCCCGGATGCAGCAGCCAGGCCTGAGCCCCGGACCCCTAAGCGGTACAACCGCTCGGGACCCCGGTTGTACCGGGCTATATGATTATAGCGGTACAACCGGTCTGGTACCGCCCAACAACCGGTCCACAACAGAAACTTGTCCGGTTGTAGCCCGGTGCTGGGCCGGTTCAACCGCCCAGAGCTGCCTTTTTGGGTCTCCCAGCCTTTGGCGGTACAACCGCCCGGGGGCAGCGGTACAACCGCTAGGGACAACCCAGTGGCAGCACCTCCAGGGTATCACCCCTGAAGTGGTGGTCAAACCGGAAGCTTATGGCGAGCAGTGCATTAGGTCGGGACAGCTGTGTAACCGTATCAAGAAAACAGGTAAGACCAGAACTGCCATAACCTCTGCAAACTCAAGCTTGTTGGATTCAGGATGACAAGAGCTATCCAACAGCGATTGGTTTTCTTAAGAAGAGGCAGTATAAAAATGCCAATGGTATAGAGATGTGAAACCTCTTTCAATGAAGAATCGGCAAAAACTCCAACATCGAAAACATCATAGAAGATGCATATGGACTCCGTTTTCGATGAACTTGAGCTTGTCATGAAGCTGACCATAAGCTCAAGAAACCTCAAAGAGAAAAACCAACTAAGAACCAAGAAAGATGATGATGCCAAGAATGCAATGGTTTGAGCTCTCAACGAACGATACGATCAAGCTACTCACTTGAGAGCCCCCTTGATAGTACGGCTATCTATCCTATAACCCAGTCTCCCAACTACCACTATGAGACCGGTAAAATAGAAAACCCTATCAAGGTCAAACCTTAGCCTTGCGCATAGTCCACTTGAGCTAGATGATGACGATCTTGACTTCCTCAAGATGGACCACCTTTCTTGATTGCGTTGGCTCGATGAAGACTAGAGGATTGCTCCCCCATACTCCACTCTGGGTGAGCCACTCTTCGGCACATATTCACAAGTACATTGTCACCACAATGGACGGCAAGCTTCAAGCATGATCTCTCCGTGATGCTTCACTTGAACTTGCACACCGCAACCTTGATGACGATCACCACTTGATGTCATCCTCCATGGATTGTATGTGATCTTCTTATTGATGCTCGCCCATGGAAACATACCTAACCCCACAAAGAACACTCACAGGGAACATGGGTTAGTACACAAATCGTAATGGACAATGCTTACCATACCATGGGATCACTTGATCCCTCTCGGTACATCTTGTACGCTTTGTGTGTTGATCAACTTGATTCACTCTTTGACTTAGTCTTGATCAACCTTGTACCTTATCTTCTCTATGACCAATCTTTGGATAAAACCTTGAATACCACCTTGGTCACCATATAAACTCCTTGAAACCAACAGATGGACTTCAAGAAGTACCTATGGACAAATCCTTCAAATATAACTTAAGGCAACCATTAGTCCATAGGGATTGTCATCAATTACCAAAACCACACATGGATAAATGTGCTCTTACAATCTCCCCCATTTTGGTAATTGATGACAACCACTTTCAAGAGAGTTTATATAAGGAAATAAGCACAACCAAGCACACACACATGCATAGCAATGCATGGGTGTGAGATGCAAATGCTTAGGCAATAAAAGTAAAACTCTCTAAGATTTCCAAACTAAACTCTCTAAACTTCTCCCCCATTGGCATCGATTGCTAAAATGGGCGAAAAGCTTAGAAAGCCAATATAATAGGTGTTCCTCCAAAAGGTGTGTATTTCTCAAAATATGAGTGCAATGAAATACACATATCCAATGATATGTAGTTGGAGGAAAACAAACTATATTGAGGATCCAAAGATTGCAAAAAGGATCGTATGGCACAAAGACATACACCAGAGTGAAGCAAGCAATCAAAAGATACCAATTGGAACAATCAATCACATGGTCCTACCAGCCACATGAATAAAAGATATTATGATATGGGCAAGAGAGTGTTTATAAAGAAACTAGAGGAGCTCCCCATGATTTGTGCACAAATAAGAATTTTTGAATTTGAATACAAGTGCACAAAATAGGATCATGACTCCCCCAAAATCAATATAAACACACAACAAGTGCAAGCAAGTAGATAAGACAATGAGCATAGTACTTGCACTAAACCTATGGTTGAGCAACATGTAAAAGAGGCAATCTTAAGAATAGGCTCAACCAAAATGATGTGTGTGAGTCATGGCAAAGCACTTGAGAAGACTAGTATAAGGATGAGCATTAAGCATCAACATAGTCTTGATGAAATGAGACACAAAGTGCAAGCCATATCCTTCCCACAAACACAAACTACTGGCAAATGGGTCCACAAGCTTACTAAATAAGAAAGATAAAACCAAAGCTTGTGGCAACCCCAGGTGAAGGTAAGAAAAAAAATAGCCTTGTCAAGAGGAGGGATACCAATCGAAATGGCAAAACCCTCGTGAAGACAAGCATGAGGAAAATAATCTTCACCACCAAAGAGTGCATCAAGATGCAAGGATATAAGATCCGCACTCAAGACAAATTCTTTCACGAAACCACCAAGGAAAATAAAAAAGGGAATGCGACGGTGAACGTGAAAGAAAATAGGATATCAACTAGAGATGTAACTTCTCTCATGTGTATAAGATTCTAGGTAGAGGACAACCATGATGATATATCCACAAAGAATGATGTACACACGAAATAGTTACAAGAAGGAATGGACAAGATATCCAAAAGGAAGTCATAAATATACCAATAAGATCTTTGCTTGAAAGCATAGCACATGGCCTAGTATTTTCTTATTGTACATAAATGAACTCCCAGCATACGAACATCAAAGACATCACAACTAGCAACAAGAGATCATCGTTGGGATGCTTTGAGAAAGGAAACAAGTATCACAAGAATGAATCAAGAACTTCATGCCATGATGCAACCTACAAAAGGTTGAATGCAAGAAATGTATGCATGAAGTAGATACTTGTTACCGAGATAGCATTGGATGATGTAGTAGACAATGGTTCATCGATCATCCTAGTAAGGCTCCAATAAGCACATGGTGTCAACACCTTCCTTGTAAGTGAGCCGAGCATCCAATGCATCTCCAATTGTTCCTAGAACAACAACACAAACAAAGTGGTACCCAAACTCATTGGGACCAAAGAGTTAGTGGACCAACAATACATAGGACAAACTCCACATAAATATGTGCATATAGATATGAAATTGAATTTCATGCACACTTTAGCCAATTTATGTCATAGTGGAGTTTCCCTTATATATTGGGTCAAGGAAAGAGAACATGCCAACGAAAGTACATGTAGTAAATATGCATGCTCAAGGCTTTCAAGAATCAAATCAACACACAGTTGATAAGATACCGAAAGATAAGGTATCAAGTGAAAATAAGATACCAAACGAAAAAATATCACTTGACGGATACCAACTAAAAGATACATCAAGGAATGAGATATCCATTGACACATGCCAAATAGAAGGAAACAAGATACCAATTGAAGGAAAACAAGAGGTATCAAGTTCCCAAAAGAGAGTTAGGTTCCAAACAAACCAAACCCTCCGCAAATTTTCATGATGGCACAAAGCATCATAGAGAAAAGGCTTGCCTCCCACCAACACACACTTGATGAAGATCAAAAGATTTTATGATAAACACATAAAGAGAGTGTTCTAAAGAAAATAGGATAGCTCCCCCAAGAGATGTGCATTATATAGAATTTGCATTTGAATACAAAATGCACACGATGGGATCATCACTTTCCCTATATCTATAGAAACACTAGACAAGCTCAAAAAGATCCACAAGAGGCAAGGAAGACAAACGATAAACAAAATCCTATGTAAAGATGATTAGCAAACTCTACCACTTAAAAGGAATACCAATTGTCAAGGACAAGAAGTATTTGGAAATAATTCCCATTGGTAGATTGCAAATAGATCCAACATCATCTTTACTCCAAAAACACAAGCAAATGACACTTGTAGAGCTAGCATGCCACCTAGGAACAAGATAAATTGTAATATCAAATCTAAGTGGCAATATCTCAAATGTACACATTCTCTGGGCTTGTAATATGCACATAGCATATTACTCCCCCATAATGTGGTAACCCAACGTTAATAACAAGTGGCAAATGAAATCCAACAAGAGAAGATTAATGGATCATTTGGAATTTGAATTTCTCATGAGATGACATACCACATAGAAGCTAGATAATCTTGTAATATCAATACTAAGTGGTATTCCTCATGTACACACATTTTTAGGGTCGTGAAGTGCACAAAGCACATCACTCCCCCAAAATGGGATAATCCATTAATCTCTCAAAAGAGCCAACTAAGATTCAAACTAGATGCAAAAGGCTCAACACAAGTCTCACACATACATGATGTGCAACCCACCATACATACTTGATTACTCAAGAGAATAAGTAGGAAGCACAACATATATAAATACATGCAAGGTATAAAACCACAACATGCAAAGGGACAAGTAACTAACAATGTAAACAATTTAAGTACAAGTTACCGTAAGGAGACACATTGGATATAAGATAGAAACTTGATAATCCAAATGAATTGACTTGAGATAATATGAATGATGAAGATCCCTTAATTCTTCATGATGTAGCCAAGTCTCCAATGCCCTCCAACATCACCTATTGATCAAGTATGAGCTTGTTGGTCCCCAACCAAGTTGGGTCCAAAGAGGTTAGTCACAATAGGCTAGGCAACCCAAATGGTTCTTTTCTTGACACCACTTTGAGTACCAACAAACTTGGCAAACACATTGCCAACCTTATCCTTCCCAAGAGAATAGATATCATCAATAATAATTTGGTTGGATAAGTTACCATTCGTGCATGAAGAAGCAAAGTGACCCTTCTCACGACATAAGTAGCAACTTTTACCCTTTACTTTCTTCTCAATTGATTTCTCAACTTGAGGAGCGTTGACTTGAGTCTTCTTGGGAATATGCTTTGCTACAACTTGCGGTTGAGCAAGAGATTGAACTTGTGGCTGCTTCCCTTGTTGCTTGTCACTATGGGGCTTCTTCTTCAATGGGCAAGATCTAACATGGTGCCCTTCTATCTTGCACTTGAAGCAAATAATCTTGGCCGAATTCTTGACTTGTTCTTGGCCCTTCTTTTTGTTGCTCTTGAACTTCTTCTTCTTATTGGAGTTAAATCCAAGTCCACCCTTATCATTTGGGGATTTTTGCACACTCAAGATATTCTTGAGTGTGGACTTCCCTTCATGACTCTTTTCCAAGTATTTCTTCAAGGAAGTGACTTGGGCCTTGAGCTCTTTGATTTCCTCTACATGGTTAGTGTCAACACAAGTACTAGAGGAAGTATAAGCATCATTGTTAGAGCAACAAGGAAGTGAAAGCAATTCATCACAAGATGTACCAATGTTATGCATAGATGAATTACGAGGACTAGCACATGTCAATAAAGCATTTCTACTAGATTTAGTGCTAATGTCCACATGAGGCTCACTAGATGTTACCTTAGTAGTACTAGCCTCATGAGCTATCTTTAGCACATTATGGGATACTAGAAGATCACCATGAGAGCTCGAGAGCTTTTCATGACTTTCTTCCAATTTCCCATAATTGCTAGATAGCAACTCAAGTTGAGCCCTTAGCTCAACATTCTCCTTATAAATGGATGCTTCACAAGAAATAGAGTTAGTAGCACAAGCATCATCATTAACAACAAAAGGAGAAGGCAACTTGGCAAGCTCTTTAGCATATGATGCTTCAAGTTGAGCATGAGACTCGGTGAGTTCAATGAGCGAACTCTTAATGACCCTTGAGCCATTTTCGAGGTGCTCAAAGTCCTCAAGGAGTTTAGCATGTGCAACTGCAAGCTTATCGTTTTTAGTTCTAAAATCATTAGCCACCTCGAGAGCTCTATCATGGGATTCCTTTAATCTAGATAATTCTAGAGCAAAGGTCTCCTCAAGAGATTCCTTGGTGGTTTGTTCATTTTCAAGAGCTTGAGATAGCTTTGCGATCTCATTAGCATAATCACGCTCATGACCTTCCATTTTATCAATGGTGGCCTCATGCTCCTCGAGATGAGCTTCCAACTCCTCAATATATTTCTTGCCCTCAATTGCAATAGACATGATTTCCATGAAGTTGGAACGAGCAATTTTATTCTTATGAAGAGCTTTAAAAATCATTTCTCCCTTAATTTTTAAGGAAGCAATATTATCACTCTCTTCATTATCATCAACATCATCATCATGGGATATATTGGGATTCAAAGTAGGAGATACCTTTGAAGCCTTAGCCATAAGGCAAAAGTGAGAAATAATAGATGATGATGTAGGACCCTTGACGCACCATTCAAGACCACATCTTGTTCCATGGAGTGTTGGATTTCCTCTACATTGTTAGCACAACAACTCGAGGAAAGCGATGCATTTTTATCACGACAACAAGACATGGCAAGCATATCATCATGAGATTTAGTCAAGCAATTTCTACATGATATGCAAGGACCATCAACACAAGCATGTGCACCATTTAGAGTGCTCGAAGTGTTGAAGTCCAAAGATGAAGCATTGCAATAAGATAGTGATGAAAAATCATCAACAATAAGCCCACCATCATCATTACAATGAACACCACTACTCACCATAAAATTACCTTGTGGAAATCCACATGTAGGTGAAGTAAATGAAGTTGAGAAGGCAACACGACCGGAGGAGGAGGGAGAACAATCATCCCTAGAAATGTTGGACACACCATATTTATCTTGAAGCTTTGTCCACAACTCATGAGCATCCCGGAATGGCATGAGTTGAAATATAACTACATTGCTCAAAGCATCAAAAAGCACATTAGAAGCTTGAGCATTGAGATAAGAGTTTTTCTCATCCTCTAAAGATATGAGTTGAGAATCCTTTGGAGGAGAAAACCCCATATCTACAATTTGCCCCAAATTTGGGTCCATGACCCTAAAGAGATTAAGCATGCGAATTATCCAAACATCAAAATTTGTGCCATCGAAACTAAGAGTGTCAGAGAATCCTAATCCCCAAGTCGACATCCTTACTCTCTAGGTGGTTAAACCTAATAATGAGAAACCTGGCTCTGATACCAATTGAAAGGACGTGGATGTCGCCTAGAGGGGCGGCGGGTGAATAGGCGCTTTAAAATAATTACGGTTTAGGCTTGAACAAAAGCGGAATAAAACTAACGTTTAATATGTCAAGCACAAAACCTAAAACAACTAGGCTCGCCTATGTGCACCAACAACTTGTGCTAAGCAAGATAGACAACTAAGTGATAGCAAGATATATAACAAGAAACAATATGACTATCACAAAGTAAAGTGCATAAGTAAAGGGCTCGGGTAAGAGATAACCGAGGCATGCGGAGACGACGATGTATCCCGAAGTTCACACCCTTGCGGATGCTAATCTCCGTTCGGAGCAGTGTGGAGGCACAATGCTCCCCAAGAAGCCACTAGGGCCACCGTAATCTCCTCACGCCCTCGCACAATGCAAGATGCCGTGATTCCACTAAGGGACCCTTGAGGGCGGTCACCGAACCCATACAAATGGCAACCCTTGGGGGCGGTCACCGGTACCCGTACACTTTGGCAACCTTTGGGGGCGGTTCACCAGTACCCGTACAAATTGCTCGGGGCAATCTCCACAACCTAATTGGAGACCCCGACGCTTGCCCGGAGCTTTACACTACAATGATTGAGCTCCGAGGCACCACCAACCGTCTAGGGCGCCAAGGCACCCAAGAGGAACAAGCTCTAGGGTGCTCAAACACCCAAGAGTAATAAGCTTCTCAAACTTCACTTCCACGTATCACCGTGGAGAACTCAAACCTATGCACCAAATGCAATGGCAAGGGCACACGAAGTGCCCAAGTCCTTCTTTCCCAAATCCCACCAAAGCAACTAATGCTAGGGAGGAAAATGAGAGGAAGAACAAAGAAGAACACCAAGAACTCCAAGAACTAGATCCAAGGGGTTCCCCTCACATAGAGGAGAAAGTGATTGGTGGAAATGTGGATCTAGATCTCCTCTCTCTTTTCCCTCAAGAACTAACAAGAATCATTGGAGGGATTGAGAGATAGCAAGCTTCAAGAGGTCAGCAATGGTGGGGGAAAACTTGCTCAAAGGATTAGGGAACCATTGGGGAAGAAGACCCCCTTAAATAGGTCCCCACAAATCTGCCTGTTATGTGCAGAATCGCGCACGGGCGGTACAACCGGTGGAGTGGGCGGTACAACCGGTATAACCGGTAAGACCGGTACAACCGGCCAACCACCGCCCAACCACCGGACCACACCAGAAGGTTGGCCCGGATGCAGCAGCCAGGCCTGAGCCCCGGACCCCTAAGCGGTACAACCGCTCGGGACCCCGGCTGTACCGGGCTATATGATTATAGCGGTACAACCGGTCTGGTACCGGCCCAACAACCGGTCCACAACAGAAACTTGTCCGGTTGTAGCCCGGTGCTGGGCCGGTTCAACCGCCCAGAGCTGCCTTTTTGGGTCTCCCAGCCTTTGGCGGTACAACCGCCCGGGGGCAGCGGTACAACCGCTAGGGACAACCCAGTGGCAGCACCTCCAGGGTATCACCCCTGAAGTGGTGGTCAAACCGGAAGCTTATGGCGAGCAGTGCATTAGGTCGGGACAGCTGTGTAACCGTATCAAGAAAACAGGTAAGACCAGAACTGCCATAACCTCTGCAAACTCAAGCTTGTTGGATTCAGGATGACAAGAGCTATCCAACAGCGATTGGTTTTCTTAAGAAGAGGCAGTATAAAAATGCCAATGGTATAGAGATGTGAAACCTCTTTCAATGAAGAATCGGCAAAAGCTCCAACATCGAAAACATCATAGAAGATGCATATGGACTCCGTTTTCGATGAACTTGAGCTTGTCATGAAGCTGACCATAAGCTCAAGAAACCTCAAAGAGAAAAACCAACTAAGAACCAAGAAAGATGATGATGCCAAGAATGCAATGGTTTGAGCTCTCAACGAACGATACGATCAAGCTACTCACTTGAGAGCCCCCTTGATAGTACGGCTATCTATCCTATAACCCAGTCTCCCAACTACCACTATGAGACCGGTAAAATAGAAAACCCTATCAAGGTCAAACCTTAGCCTTGCGCATAGTCCACTTGAGCTAGATGATGACGATCTTGACTTCCTCAAGATGGACCACCTTTCTTGATTGCGTTGGCTCGATGAAGACTAGAGGATTGCTCCCCCATACCCCACTATGGGTGAGCCACTCTTCGGCACATATTCATAAGTACATTGTCACCACAATGGACGGCAAGCTTCAAGCATGATCTCTCCGTGATGCTTCACTTGAACTTGCACACCGCAACCTTGATGTCGATCACCACTTGATGTCATCCTCCATGGATTGTATGTGATCTTCTTATTGATGCTCGCCCATGGAAACATACCTAACCCCACAAAGAACACTCACAGGGAACATGGGTTAGTACACAAAGCGTAATGGAGAATTCTTACCATACCATGGGATCACTTGATCCCTCTCGGTACATCTTGTACGCTTTGTGTGTTGATCAACTTGATTCACTCTTTGACTTAGTCTTGATCAACCTTGTACCTTATCTTCTCTATGACCAATCTTTGGATAAAACCTTGAATACCACCTTGGTCACCATATAAACTCCTTGAAACCAACAGATGGACTTCAAGAAGTACCTATGGACAAATCCTTCAAATATAACTTAAGGCAACCATTAGTCCATAGGAATTGTCATCAATTACCAAAACCACACATGGATAAATGTGCTCTTACACCAAGCAATAAGCAGAAAAGCAGGAGTAGGCTATTACCTCGTTCGTGAGGGGCCGAACCTGGGTAAACCGTGTCTCTCGATTCCGATCAACCCCGACAAGCTAATCACCCAGTTGCGATGACCTCACGACTAAGTCCTCACACTAGGACATCTGTCGTGACAAAACCACGTGAGTTAACGTGAATAAACCTCATCAACTTGAGGAGTAAAAAATCACGATTGTGGATCGGCCGGTCCACACAGTTTCACTATAAGAATGGTTAGTATAAAGTCCTCTCTAGAATCTTCAGAGATTTACAGCACGCTCTCTACGTTGCTAATGGGCAACACCAACAACAACAACCACAAGAGGTAATATTTCATAAAAGCGGAGTTTACACAACTTATGTCCCCTTCTGTATTTTGCAAACGGCTCTTAAACCGCTGAACCAAACAACATCAAATTTGACGGACAAGTAGACACACAAGTTCTTTAGATCCCCTCAAAATTTTAGCTTAATCGGACACCATTTGCCTACCCAAAAGCCCGCGCTCGATCAGATGCTTGGCTGTAATCAAAGTATAGTTACGTGAAATTGAACGTGGATGCGGGATTTGATAATGACACACTCGTAGCAACATTGGAGTAGTTATCTGGCACCATATGGGAAAATTTATAGCGGCGGCTCATGAAAAGATGGACCTTTGCTTTGACTCGTTCACAGCGAAAGCGATTGCGATAGGTTTGGTTTGAATCTTGCTAACATTGTCGGATGCAGTAGGACTGAAGTGAATTCCGATAGCGTGGAGGTGATGAATGCATTATGCCAAGACTACTCTTCTCGTGATTTTTTTTTCATGGACGCGTGGCAAGTTTGTGTGGTCGTGATATCCCGTGAAATTCCAGCAACCCCATTCGAATTAATCGCTCTCGTTGTCTACTCTGCTCTCGGGGACCAGCCGAAAGCTTCCATTCTCGCTTCGACCGCTCGTTGAACTCGTGCCATCCTACTACGACTACGAGCCGCGCCATGGCGGAACTGATCGCCATATCCCTCTCGGCAAAGGTCGCCGCGGCGCTGCTCCGCACGGGCCGCACCACGGCCGTCTTCCTCGCCTCCCTCGTCTCCATCCGCTCCGGCATCGCCGCCGCCGCGCGCGACCTCGACCTCCTCCGCGCCTTCCTCCGCTTCACCGACTCCCGCCGCGGCGCCGACGAGCTCGTCGACAGATGGGTCGACCAGGTTCGCGTCGTCGGCTTCGAGCTCGAGGACGTCACCGACGAGTATACCTTTCTCTCGGGCGTCGGCTTCGTCCGTGCCTGCGCTGATGTAGCGGCTCGGTTCGCCCTCCTGAGACGCCTGCGGAAGGCAAGGGAGAGGCTCCGCGCCCTGTCCGCCGTGAAGGAGCAGCTTGGCATCCGGCCGGCCGAGGCATCCGCGTCAAGTTCTGCTCCTGTGGTGGCCGCTATCTGCCGGAACATATCGGAGGCGGCGCACTTCGTGGAGGAAGGGGAAATCGTCGGTTTCACCGAGCACACAAGGTTACTGATGAAATGGCTAACCGGGGACGCCGACCCGCGGCGGATAATAGTGGCGGTCTGCGGGATGGGTGGTGTTGGCAAGACTACCCTTGCCACAAACGTGTACAAGAAAATCGCTGCGAGCTGCGATTTCGATTGCACCGCATGGGTTACCGTCTCCAAGAACTTCGCGACGGAAGACCTCATGAGGAGAATCATCGAGGAACTTCATCGGGATGTCCGAGACGGTGCGCTGGGGGACACACAGGAGATGGACTACCGGTCACTAGTCAAGGCTCTTCGTGGGCATCTCGCTCACAAGAGGTACTTTCTTTTGCTGGATGATGTCTGGAATGCGGATGCCTGGTTTCAGCTCCGCAGAGCATTGCTTGACAGTGGAACCGGAAGCCGAATAGTCATCACCACACGCAATCAAGAAGTGGCTGCTTTGGCATCAGACAACAGGACCATCATGTTGCAACCGCTCCGTGAACATGAAGCACGGTATCTATTTTGTAGCACCACATTCAGGGAAGATGCGAACCGGGAGTGCCCATATCACCTGCAGAATTGGGCTTTCAAGATACTCGAGAGATGCTGTGGTCTGCCATTGGCGATCATATCGGTCGGAAACCTCCTTCTGTTGAAGGAGAAAACAGAGTTTGCTTGGAAGAACGTCCATGATAGTCTTTTGTGGGATGAAAGAGATGACCACGGAATTGGTCAAGTGGCGAGCATACTGAATTTCAGTATTGATGACTTACCATACCGCCTGAAGAGATGTTTCCTCTATTGCAGTATATACCCTGAGGATTTCTTTATCAAAAGGAAGATTCTTATCAGAGAGTGGATTGCCCAAGGTTTGATAGAGGAAACAGGGCATGGCATGATGGAGGAGGTCGCGGACGGTTACGTGAACGAGCTAGTGCAACGCAACTTGTTGCTTGTCAAGTTAAAAAATGAGTTTGGGCGTGCAAAGCGGTTACACATTCACGACCTGATCAGGGAAATTGCTGCATATAGATCAAAAGAACATGGATTCTTTCAGTTATCTACAAGTGCAAGGGTGGACTTAAAACAGAAAATTCGTTATCTTACAGTTTACCAGAGCCAAAGTGACCATCAGTCAGCTCCAAATATGCCCTCACTTCGCTCCTTCTATGTGCTTAGATCAGACCTGGATGTTGCACTATTTTCTCGTTTCAGATTGTTAACTGTGCTAAATCTCTGGTACGTTAAGGCAAGTAAACTTCCTAGTGCAGTGGCCAATCTTCGTAATCTGCGGTACCTTGGCGTACGCTCCACCTACATTGAAGAACTACCGAAAGAATTGGGGAGACTACGTAATTTGGAAACTTTAGATGCCAAATGGTCCAGTATCAAGGTATTACCAAGTAGCATAACCAAATTGAAGAACCTCCGGCACCTGATATTATTTGCACGTGGAACCACCGATTTCATGGAACCGGAACCTGGTACAGCAGTTTCTCTTCCAGATGGTCTTGAAAATCTCAAATGCCTGCAGACTCTTAAATATGTTCAAGCTGATCAGAAGGTGGTCAGATCCTTAGAAAGCTTGGACCAGATGAGAAGCTTAGAGTTATTTGGAGTAGACCGGAGAATTCTTATCGATTTGCCCTCAGCACTATCCAAAATGAGCTGTCTTCTGCGCTTGGGAATAATCAATTCTGATGCTAATGTAACGTTGGACTTGGAGCCATTTTCTCCGGCACCAGTGAAGCTAAAAACTCTGAACTTAACTGGAAAGTTGGCAATGGGTAAGCTACCATTGTGGTTCGGTTCTCTTACCAACCTCATACATTTGCATTTGCGTTCATCTGAACTTGGAGAAGATTCGATTGCACTACTCTCGTCACTTCCCAGGCTGTTACACCTTAGTCTCATCAATGCATGCAACGAGAGAAGCTTGACCTTTGCGGCAGGTTGTTTTCCAGTCCTTAGACAACTAAACTTACAGGGATTGCCTAATCTTACCAGCATAGAATTTCAAAAGGATAGCCTTGTAGATCTACGTCTGCTGACGCTTGGTCTATGTCTTGAACTCACTGAGATACCCCGAAGCATTGAGAACCTCGTACATCTGGAAAATGTGGAGTTGTTTCAAATGCCAAGTAAGCTCATAGAGAAGATACCATATGCGAAAGGTTACGGGGCAAATCATCAAGATGGTCAGCGCATTACAGTTGTGAAGAACTTCTTCTGGCATAATGCACGATTGTTGGAGCAAAAAATTTATGTCAACCTAGCAAATGTTCAAGAGTCATTCAAGACGGATGCGGTCACATTACCAGTGGGGTCGGTTAACTCGTCAAAGTTTCACAAATGGCTTTAGGGGATATCTGCCCAATGCTTAAGGTGCCATGGTGTTGGTGGTGATTCACTCTAACTAAATATCCTAGAAATGGTCTAAGGCCTACTTTGACTTCAATATGGGGCACACAACTTCGAAAAGATGGGGCTACTTGGGAGCAAGGGCAAAACTCATGGCCTCGGTTATTAGGAGGCTGCCAACGTTAATTTGGGTAACTGAAAATCCTCTGGTAGATTGCCACCATGTGTCCATATATGTATGTATGGATGGAACAAAGCAGAGAGAAAAATAAGTATACATATGACCCCATGATGCAACACAAATCAACGTGGAAAGTTGCAGCCTGTCGTCGCTAGGTGGTCTACGAACATGGGTGTAATTTCTATTGCTTCATGTGTTCTTTGTACTGCCATGATGTTTGATGAATAAATCAAAAGTTTTCCCACAAAAAAAGAATGTCTTTAGCAGGTAAGCAATCACATGTGTTCCTAGAATTCTGAGGAGGAGGATTTTGGATCAGAGCTTTTTGCACAAATGGAGACTTCTTTGTTGTCACTGTCGAAGAAAATGGTTTTACCAGAGCATGCCGGAATATGGAGCAGGGGTAGAACAAATACTCGCTCCGTCCCAAAATAAAGTGTTCTCAACTTTAGTACTTGCTCTGTATACGGATGTATGTAGACATATTTTAGAGTGTAGATTCATTCATTTTGCTCTGTATATAGTTTATAGTGGAATCTCTAAAAGGTCTTATATTTAGGAACGAAGAGAGTAGCAGTTACTGTGTTGGTGTTTGGCCTGTGTAACTCACCTAGAACCCGAGGTCTTTACAATGGATAAATGCGCCGTATGGACAGCTATGGTAGGGGCAAACCTATTTTTAACAGAATGGGAATATGGGCAACCTACTTGCAAAGGTTTAACAGGAGCGACAAAGCACATGAATAACAGTAACTAACCTGTCAATAACACTACAAGCATACCATAATTGCCCGAAATGTACATCAGCACATGTTCTTTAAATATCACCAGGCAGACTAACCAATACTTTCCAGGGGCGCCTCATTTTATATGACGTCCAATAGAGACTAAATTTTGCAACCTTGCAGCTTGTAATTTTAGGAAACAATCAGTACAAAATTGTCAAGAAAATGAATTGTAACACGAATAAATAATACAAACAACTGAAACAAGTACAGAATGCACCACTTACCAACAAATATATGGGCTTAGAAGGGAACAATAAGCCCTTTTTGCTGGGGAAAATTTTGTTTTTGCCACTCTAGATTTTGTCAATTTTTCTTATGCCACTCTATATTTTGACATTTCACTTTTGCCACTCTTAGCTTTTGACAATTATCACAATTGCCATTCTGTGGCAAAAGCAAAGTAATTTTATTTCACTTTTGCCACTCTTAGCTTTTGATAATTATTACAATTGCCACTCTGAATTGTTTTGTTTTTGCCACGAAATGGCAATTGTGATAATTGTCAAAAACTAAGAGTGGCAAAAGTGAAATGTCAAAATCTAGAGTGGCATAAGAAAAATTGGCAAAGTGGCAAAAACAAAATTTATCAATTTTATTGAAGAAGCAACTATCCAAGCTATCCTTTTTCCAAATTGTTTAGAATATTGGTATTCAAATTCTTAACCAAACTGATTTTAAGAAAGAAAGTAAGCATCATATGAGATAAAAAGAAAGCACATTACTTTTGGTTGGAGCTAGGTTCCTACCGGGTCTAGCCCGCAGGTTGTAGGGGTGGAAGGGAGGTTGCCGGGGCGATGGGCGCGAGCGGCGGCGCTAGGGCGCCGTGGTCGCGCGATGGAGAGGGAGTGGGAGGCGTGGCGGCTAGGGTTTTAGGGTTCCGGCTCCTAAGGGAGCCGGGCAATAGATATATCTTATTGCTTGATTCTAAAACAAGTCCTTACAAGTGTTTATATAATACTCTACGTGCTAAAAATAAAGATAAGTTGGGCCAGGCCCCTAATTGGATGCGCCCTTGGGCCTCCTCCGGCTGTAATGAACGCCAGTCATAACATCTCTCCCCACCTGCGCAAACAGCTCGTCCTCGAGCTGGAAGTCTGGAAAATGCTAGCGGAACTCCTCTAGCTGCTCCCAAGTGGCGTCCTCCTCCGGAAGTCCCTGCCACTGGATCAAGAGGCGCCACACACCGCGGCTCTGCTGGGCCTTCAACACCTTCGCCGGGCCTGGAAGAAGACATCCATCGGAGGTCGGAGGGAGCGCCGGTGCGGCTGCCGGCGGATCGCCGCGGAAGGGCTTCAACAAACCCACATGGAAGACGTCGTGGATGCGGGCGCCAGGAGGAAGCTGAAGTCGGTAGGCGACCTTGCCGGCGCGTTCCAAGACTGGAAATGGTCCGGCGTAGCGCGGGCCGAGCTTGTGCTTGGCGCGCGGGTCCAATGACTGCGTGGTGCGATGAAGGAGACGCAGCCACACCCAGTCACCCACCGCAAACTCCCTCTCGCGGTGGTTGGCGTCGTAGTACTTCTTGGACAGCTGCTGGGCCTGTAGAAGACGCTGGCGCACCTCAACAAGGATCTCATCCCTGCTGTGAAGAAGATCGCCTGCCGCCTCCATCCGGGCCGTCCCGGGTTGAAACGGCAGGATGGGCGGTGGAGGGCGGCCGTAGACCACCTCGAAGGGGGTGGCACGCAGGGCGGAGTGATATGAGGTGTTATAGCAGTACTCCGCCCAAGAGAGCCAGTCCACCCAAGCACGGGGACGATCACCTGTAACACAGTGTAAGTACATAGCAATCACCTTGTTGACCACCTCGGATTGGCCGTCCGTCTGAGGGTGGAATGCCGTACTCAGGCGTAGTTTCACGCCCGCCATCCGAAAAAGATCGCGCCAGATGTGGCCAGTGAACACCGGGTCACGGTCGCTGATGATCGAGAAGGGGAACCCGTGGAGGCGAATGATGCCGTCGAAGAATGCATGTGCGACGGAGGTGGCAGTGTAGGGATGGCCGAGCGCGATGAAGTGTGCATACTTGGAGAAGCGGTCGACCACCGTAAGGATGACGGACTTGCCGCTCACCTTGGGAAGTCCCTCGATGAAGTCCATGGAGATGTCGGCCCAGACCTGGGAGGGAACCTCAAGGGGTTGTAGCAGTCCTGCCGGCTGCAGGGTCTCCGTCTTGTTGCGCTGACACGTCACGCAAGACCGCACCCAGTCCCGTACAAGCGCACGGTCACCGGGGATGTAGAAATCAGCTCGGAGGCGGTGCAGGGTCTTCTGGATGCCCTCATGGCTGGCCGCATGGGCCAGCAACATGGCCTGGTGGCGGAGGTCCCCGTGATCCGGCACGAAGAGACGCCGCCCGTGTAGGAGCAGAACATCGTCCAGGCGCCACGGCTCCTCCAACTCGCCGTCCTCGAGGCGCTGGCGTAGGTGCTGCGCATCCGTGGCGCTCGCGGTGGCGCGGCGGATGTCATCGATGAAGGTGAAGGAGGGTCCCGAGCGGGTGCAGAGGACCGCCCCCTCGGTGTCGACGTCGCCCGTGACGAGGTCGGCATCGTGGTGAGACAGCGTGTCCGCCACGGCGTTGAGGCAACCCGGGCGGTACTCGACGGTGAAGTCAAAGCCAAAAAGCTTGCTGATCCACTGATGCTGCGGCACGGTGGAGAGGCGCTGGTCCAACAGGAACTTGAAGCTGTAGTGATCTGTGCGGATACGGAACGGCCGCCCCCACAGATACGGCCGCCAGTGGCGCACGGCCCGCACCAAGCCAATGAGCTCCCGCTCATAAGCCGCGATCTTGTGATGGCGCACGGCGAAGGGCCTGCTGAAGAACGCGAGCGGCCCGTCGCCCTGATGAAGGATGGCGCCAAACCCCACGCCCGAGGCATCGCAGTCCACCATGAACAGCTTGTCGAAATCTGGCATCTGGAGGACCGGCCCCGTAGTGAGAGCCTGCTTGAGGGTCTGGAAAGCCTCGGTTGCCTCAGTATCCCAGGAGAAGGCGTCGCGGCGCAACAAGCGCGTGAGCGGTGCCGCGATGAGGCCGAACTCCCGGATGAACTTCCGGTAATATCCTGGGAGGCCCAGGAAGCCGCGGAGAGCCCGCGGCGATTGCGGCGTTGGCCAAGCCGCGACCGCTGCGACCTTGTCGGCGTCCATGGTGACACCCTCCGCCGAGATGACATGGCCGAGATAGGCGACGGAGGGTGTGGCGAACGAGCACTTCGAGCGCTTGAGGTGCAGATGGTGCGCGCGAAGCTCGTTGAAGACGATGGCCACGTGCTGCAGGTGCTCCGCCCACGACGAGCTGTAGATCAGAATGTCATCAAAGAAAACGAGCACAAACCGTCGCAAGTAGGGGCAGAGGACGTCGTTCATCAAGGCCTGGAATGTCGCCGAGGCATTGGAGAGGCCGAAGGGCATCACCAAAAACTCGAAATGGCCGTGATGAGTGCGAAAGGCTGTCTTCGCAATATCGTCCGGGTGCATCCGCACCTGGTGGTAGCCCGAACGGAGGTCGAGCTTAGTGAAGAAGCGGGCCCCGTGTAGCTCATCCAGGAGTTCATCAACGACGGATATAGGAAATTTGTCCTTGGACGTCTTGGCGTTGAGAGCGCGATAGTCGATGCAGAAACGCTACGAGCCGCCGGCCTTGCGAACGAGGAGCACCGGCGCGGAAAACGGGGATGTGGAGATCCGGATGATGCCCTGGGCGAGCATGACCGCATACTGCCTCTCCAGCTCGTCCTTCTGCAGCTGGGGGTAGCGATACGGCCGCACGGCGACGGGGGCGGTGTCCGGCAGCAGGTGGATGCGGTGGTCGTAGGGCCGGACTGGCGGGAGGCCCTATGGCTCATCGAAGAGGTCGATGTGCTATTGCAACAGGCTGGCCAATAGGGGGTGCTCGGCGTCGACAGCGGCCGCCGTCATCTGGGGTTGGGGCGGCGCTGAGGTGGCGCCACCCACGCCCTCCCACCGGATGCGGCGACCCAGGCGCCAGAAGATCATCGTCATGTCGTCGAAATCCCAAAGGATGGGACCCAGGGTTTGCAAAAAGTCGACGCCGAGGATGAAGTCGAAGCAGCCCAAGTCAATACCAACGCAGGTGATGGTGAAGTGCTCGTCGCCGATGATGAGGGGGACGTGCCGAGCAATACCCTGGCAGTGTAGACGGTCACCGTTGGCCACGGTAACGCGGAGCTGCTCCCCGCCAGTTGGTTGCAGCTCTAGGCGGCGCATGGCGGCCCCGGGCATGAAGTTGTGCGTGGAGCCCGTGTCCAGTAGGGCGAGGAACCGTTCCCCGTTGATTGTCACCGGCAGGAGCATAGTCTTCTCCGTCCGTATGCCCGCGAGGGCATGGAGGGAGACCACGAGAGCGTTCGCCTGGTCGGGCCCTGGGGGAACCGCGGCGTCAAACGGGGCGGGCAGGTCGCCGGACCCGGCGTCGGCGGCGTCCTCCTCGACGTAGTCTGCAGCCTCCAAGTAGAAGAGGCGCGGGCAAACGTGCCCCGGGACGTAGGGCTCGTCGCAGTTGAAGCACAACCCTTGACGGCGGCGTTTGAGCTGCTCGGCCGGGGTGAGCCGACGGAATGGCCGCGTCACGGCCGGTGCGGGGGGCATCGCGGGGGCCTGGGCAGGGCGCCCCGTCGCTGGTGGTGTCGGCCGGGGAAGCTGTCGGGGGGACCGGGGCAGTGGCGCCTGCTGCATGGCCACCGCGCAGCGCTCGAAGGCGTGGGCATAGTACATGGCCGTCTGGAGGTCCTGTGGCCCACGCATCTCCACATCCACGCGGATGTGGTCTAGCAGACCGCCAACGAAGAGTTCGCCCCGCTGGCGAGCCGTGACGCCGGGAGCGTGGCAAGCCAGGGCCTGGAAGCGGTCGGCGAAGTCTTGCACCGTGGAGGGGAACGGAAGGCGCCCAAGCTCCGCCAGCCGACTCCCACGTATCGGCAGTCCGAAGCGCAAGAGGCAGAGCTCGCGAAAGCGCTCCCAGGTTGGCATGCCGCCCTCGTCCTGTTCGAGGGTGTAGTACCATGTCTGCGCGGCCCCCCGAAGGTGATATGAGGCGATCCAGGTGCGGTCAGACGCGAGCGTGCGCTGCCCCCTGAAAAATTGGTCGCGCTGGTTGAGCCAATTCAGGGGGTCCACGGTGCCGTCGTAGGTGGCGAACTCCAACTTGGAGAACCACGGCGGTGGCTGGGTGTGGACAATGGTTGGGGACGCCACGTCAGCGTGGAGCAGCGGGGCTGGCTGTCCAGGGTAGGCGGGCTTCAGGGTGCCGCCTTGGAACAGGGGCCCGTCGACGCTGTCTAGTGTCCGGGGGAGCTCGAGTGCCCCCGTACTACAGGGCCGAGTGGAACGTAGGCGGTGGCGGCACGTACGGTTGGCCCGAGGCCAGCAACGGGGACGGCAACGGAGGGAACCGGACCTGGTGGATGGGCACCCCAGGCGCCGTCGTCGGGAGGCCCGGCCCTAAGGTCGCCGGTGCCGGCGGCGGCAGCTGCGGCAGCGGCCCGGCGGAGGCGACGGATGTCGCCGGGGACGGCGGCTGCCATGGGAGGTGCGGCGGCCCCATGACGGTGGCGAAGGGGACGGGCGGCGGCGGCCCATACGGCCCCGCGAGGAAGGCGCAGATGCCCTAGACCGCCTGTGTGAGATCACGGAGGGCCGCCGACATCTCCTCTGGGGTGAGGACGGCGGGGGCAGGCGCGGGTGGCGTCCAGGCGGCGGAAGAGGCCGGCCCGGACAGGGACGGCGCGCTGGCCGCGGTGGTCATCGATGGTGAGGTGACGATCGCCGGCGGGAGGGTGGCGGTGGGCAGCGAGGCGGACATGATCGATCCCGAGACTGCTGATACCAGATTGGTAGGAGCTAGGTTCCTACCGGGTCTAACCCGCAGGTTGTAGGGGTGGAAGGGAGGTTGCCGGGGCGATGGGCGCGAGCGGCGGCGCTGGGGCGCCGTGGTCGCGCGATGGAGAGGGAGAGGGAGGCGCGGCGGCGGCTAGGGTTTTAGGGTTCCGGCTCCCGAGGGAGCCGGGCAATAGATATATCTTATTGCTTGATTCTAAAACGAGTCCTTACAAGTGTTTATATAATACTCTACGTGCTAAAAATAAAGATAAGTTGGGCCAGGCCCCTAATTGGATGCGCCCTTGGGCCTCCTCCAGCTGTAATGCACGCCGGTCATAACAACTTTCTTGTTTGTTTCTTTTTACATTGTGACCAGGGATAAAAGTGTGACGCCCCCATTCTCGACCGTACGCTAATCATTCACACAATGCGTACGACCAAGATTAGGGACTCACGGATTGATATCACAACACAACACAAGACACAAAATTAAAGTCATACAGCTTCATATTACAAGCCAGGGGCCTCGAGGGCTCGAATACAAAGCTCGACAAAGCACGAGTCAGCGAAAGCAAATAATATCTGAGTACAGACATAAGTTAGACAAGTTTTGCCTTAAGAAGGCTAGCACAAACATAAGCAGCGGATTGAAAGAGGCGAGGCCTCCTGCCTGGGAACCTCCTAACTACTCCTGAGCGTCGGGGGCAGCCTCCACGTAGTAGTAGGCTCCAGCGGTGGTGTAGTAGTCGTCTCCGGCGTACTCCATCTCCTGGGCTCCATCGTCTGAACGCAGCAATCGTATCGAGGGGAAAGAGAATGCAAAGCAGCGGTGAGTACTCATCCAAAGTACTCGCAAGACTGACATCAGAACTATGCTAAGTATGCATCATTATCAAGGAATGGGGTTATAACTGGACTGACTGCAGAAAGCAAGAATAGGGGGAAGGCCTAGTCCTATCGAAGACTAGCATCTTCAGCATCTTGCAGCATTAGAAGAGAGTAGACTGGCATATCATATATATAGTCATATTATTGTAGCAATTTTATTAAGTAACCACGCCCAGAGATTCTTCCTCGACTCCCTGCGAGGAAGCAATCTCGGAGCCACAATTCATTTCAAAAATTAAATCACAGTTATAGTTGTATAAGGTCGAGGTACAACTCCAAGTCGTCCTGTTACCGTGGACACGGCTATTCGAATAGATTAATCATCCCTGCAGGGGTGCACCACATATTCCCCAACACGCCTGAGTCACCTCCGGCCGGACACACTTTCCTGGGTCATGCCCGGCCTCGGGATATCAGCACGTCGTCGCCCCACCTAGGCTCAACGAAGAGGCCAGCCTGCCAGTCTAAATCCTAAGCACGCAGGTTCGTGGGCCCACTTGCCCTTGCAATCCTGCACGATGCGAACGCGGCCGAGGTCAGTCCTAGCACCCCTTAGTAACAAGCGCGATGCCGTTGCAGACCACTCGGGCGCGCGTCGCTCCATTGCTGACGTCCGAAGAGCTTCGGCTGATACAACGACGCTGAGTGCCCATATCTTCTCCACGTGAAGGTTAGTGCGTATTAAGGCCAACGACCTAACTCAGATCAAGAACACAACCCATTAGTATTTTATTAATGCGGGGAAAGCGCGACCCATGAAGTGCGGTCCGTCGCCCCGCCTCGAGGACCGTGGCAAGGGCCTCTCTTGCCCGTCCACGCCTTATCAACATCAAACCGTGGGTACCCCTCAGGGCCGACCCATCACCAACATGTTTCAGTAACCCGGTCATAGTAACTATGTGTGTAAAACATCAAGACGAAACCTGAGGAATCACCCTCAAGGGGCCCCGCTCGATGAAACCGTCAAGGTGGACTTAGAGGAATCACCCTCGAGGGACCCACACTTGAGGGGTTGCACGACAGAGTCATCGTCGGGAGTGGTGAAGGAGGAATCACCCTCGATAACCATGACCGACTAGCTGCACTACAGAACTAGCATCATGAGTACTTCACGAGGTGTCACCCTCAGTACTCGATAGTAGCGCTGCAGAGTCGTACAAATAAGGGGTGTGCGGTGATGTGAGGGGCCTGGCTTGTCGGTCGGTTGACCGAGTCTTCGAGTCTTCGGGTCGTCGAGTCGTCGATGAAGAAGCAGGGGCAACTGGGACTAAGGGGTCACTGGGGATTCACTGATCAACCTATACTAAGCAGTTGGTATGATTGCAGGTATAGTAACAGTTCATCAAAAATAGGCTATGCATCAGAATAGGATCTAACTAATACAGTAGCAAAATCTAATGCAAGAGTAAGAGGGAAAAATGGGCGATAT
Source organism: Elymus sibiricus (assembly GCA_039707655.1). Lineage (NCBI taxonomy): Eukaryota > Viridiplantae > Streptophyta > Magnoliopsida > Poales > Poaceae > Elymus > Elymus sibiricus. The sequence goes on along the minus strand of CM077663.1, from coordinate 72,023,837 downwards.
CGGAATGCTCAAGGGGGGTTGCTTGCCTTGCTGCTCTGCGGCAAAAGGCTGATCGTCAGGAGCGTAGTCGTACCCGACAGCACCGTCAGTCTCGGGCTCTACCGGTAAGAAGAGGGGGGAAGAAACAATAAATATAAAGCACCGATGCAATCACGCTGCATGACATGGCAATATACAGAGCTAGGCATGCACTCATGCGGTACTACACGTGTTAGACGGAGCGGGAGAATATCTGACGATATTTCCCAGGTCTTTGGATTTATCGGACAGATGATCCGGAGGGGGAAAGTTCAATGTTCATCATGCTAGGAGCATGTGACAGATGAACGGACAGCGTATTTGGATTCGTGGGATTTTTCTGATCAACTTTCATGTATAAAACTTTTTCATCTGAGCTACGATTTATTTTATATGAATTTTCAAAGATTTAAACAATTTCTGGAATTAACAAAATTAATTTAATTCGAAAAATGCTATTATGACATCATGCTGACATCAGCATTGCATCAGCAGTCAACAGCACAGTGGCCAGGTCAAACCTGACATGTGGGACCCACATGTCATAGACTCATTTTTAAGTCAGAGTTAAATTAAACTAACAGAGACTATTTTAGCAAGTGGGGCCCATCTGTCATAGACACATTAGGCTAAATTAATTATTTTAATTAACCTAATTAACTAATTAGTTATCAGACAGGGTTGGCCCACATGTCATACACAGGGGGGGGGGTCTGGGACCCACCTGTCATAGACTGGGCAGGTCCAGTCAGCACGTTGACCTGGTCAACAGGTCAACGGGGTCGTGCTGGCCCACTGGCCAGTGACCCTGCGGGTGGCCCCGACTGGGCCACGTCGGCGGCGGCGCCGTCCGACCGCCGGAGGAGCTCCGGCGAGCTCCCGAAACGGTGGCGTGGCTCAGAAATCCTCTACGGGGCACCAAATCGTGCGTTCTTGGGCGCGTTCGAAAGCTGCCGTTGTCGCCGATCCATTCCGGGCATCAGGGCGAGCTAGGACGGCCTGTGGCGAGCGCTACGATGGCGACGGCAGCGGCGGCGCTCGGGCGTGGTGGCAAACGGCGATGCAGTGCGTTAGCGAGCGAACTAAAGGTGCTGGGCGACTCTACGCGACGCGGCGAGCACGATGGTGGCATGCCCGGGACCATTTGGTCACTGGCGGCTCATCGGCGACGAGCTCAGGTGGAGGAACGCTCGGGCGCGCGTCGCAGACGGCGCTAGGAGGCACGAGCGGGGGCGTGCGTGTGCGCGTTGTGCTCCTGGGAGCACCAGGAGCACGGTGCTGCGCTCAGGCGAGCCTGACGGCGACGGTGGCGATGACTACGAGCTCAAAGGCGGCGACCGGAGCTCGGGTGCGGTGGAAGCTAGCTACGGCGGCCTAGGGGAGCAACCAGGGGAAGTGGAGGACGCCGGGGAGCTCACTGTCGTTGCTGAGAAGGCCCGGTGCAGTTGGCGTGCAGTGCAGACGGCGGATCGACGGCAGCGAGCTTCGGGTCCAGCGGAAGAAGACGGGTCGATGGCGACGGCGCAGGGGTCCAGGGGCTCGCTCCAGCGGTCGAGGAGGAAGGGCTCGTCGCGGCGGAGCTTATGGACAGGCTACGGAGGCGAGGGGAGGGCTGTGGCCGCGGCTAGCCGGTGTCCATGGCGGCGGCTGCGTGGCGGATCTGGAGGAGGGAGTGAGGGAGGAGAGCGAGCGAGGCGAGGGAGGAATGGCGAGGGCGTCTAGGGGGGACGGCTCGGGGCGAGTCTTATCCCCTTGCCCACCTGCTCCCGTCGGCGTGGCGAACGGCGACGGCGCGGCGCAGCGCTGTCCATGGCGGGAGCGACACGGAGGGAAGAAGGACGGTGGGCAAGTGGGAGTGGGCTGGGCCAGCGCGACCCAGTCGCCAGGTAAGTGGGCTTCTGCCCTTTTTCTTTTGTTTCTTTTCTGTTTTTTTCTTTTCTCCAGAGTGCAAAACAATTATTTGAGCCACCATTTCATTTTGCAAAAAATGTGGGAATTGGCCCAACAATTATGTTGCAATATATGGCAGTGACAGAAAAAGTCTGGGGCCCAATTGACTTTATTTGAATTTTTCTACAAATGGAAGAGCATTTAAAATGCCTCCTTTGCACTGTTTTAAATTGCTATGGCCCACCTTACCTTGATGGTATGTTGTTTTCCCTAACAAATAATAGTTAGGGAATTTTTGCTAAATGATGAACATTTTTGCAGAAATATTTGAGCAACTTCAAATTTCACTTGCCAATTGAATTTGATTTCAAAGTGGTGTTTTAAATGATATTTGAATCAAAGGTGATCAAGCACTGTTTAGCAAAAGATTAGCTTAATCACTTGGCCATTACTGTAGCTTAATTACAAACATCACTGTAGTAGAAATCCAGGGTGTCACAACTCTCCCCTACTAAAAGGAATTCTCGTCCCGAAAATCAAGAAGTAGAAGGAAAGAGCCCGGGGTATTCTGCACGAAGATGATCTTCGCGTTCCCAAGTGGCTTCATCTTCAGAATGATTTGCCCACTGCACTTTGAAGAACTTGGTAACCTTCTGACGAGTCTGAAGTTCAGTTTCATCGAGAATGCAGACCGGTTGTTCTTTGTAAGAAAGGTCTTGTTGTAGTTCAAGCATATCATGATCCACTGCTCGGATAGGATCCTTGAAGCAGCGACGAAGCTGTGACACATGGAACACATCGTGAACCTGAGAAAGGTTTGACGGTAACTCCAATTGATATGCCACTTTACCACGCCTTTCGAGAACAGTGAAAGGACCAATATATCGAGGAGCCAGCTTGCCCTTGATCCCGAAATGGTGTGTACCTCTCAATGGCGTGACTCGAAGATAAGCCTTTTCGCCAGGTTGATAGACCATATCCTTGTGATGACGGTCATACTGACTCTTCTGACGAGACTGAGCAGCCTTCAGATTTGCATGAACAATGCGGACTTGATCTTCGGCATGTTGGATAATATCCGGGCCGATAAGTGCACGTTCCCCAGTTTCTGACCAATTCAGAGGAGTCCGACACTTGCGTCCATATAATACCTCAAAGGGAGCCATCTTCAGACTAGTTTGATAGCTATTGTTGGAGGAGAACTCAGCATACGGGAGAGATTCCTCCCATTTCTTGCTGAAAGAAATTACACAAGCTCGAAGCATGTCTTCGAGAATATGATTGACTCTTTCAACTTGTCCCTGGGATTGAGGGTGAAAAGCGGTGCTAAAGGACAAATGAGTCCCCATAGCTTCCTGGAAACTTGCCTAGAATCTTGAAGTGAATAAGCTACCATGGTCTGAACTAATCACCAATGGAATACCGTGGAGTGAAACAATTCTGGACATATATAGATCTGGCAGCTGACTAGCAGTAATAGTTTCCTTGACAGCCAGAAAATGTGCAACTTTGGACAGTCGGTCAATGACGACAAGAATAGCATCATTACCTTTCTGCGACCTGGGAAAACCAGTAATGAAGTCCATTTCAACATGATCCCATTTCCATTCAGGAATAGAAATAGGTTGCAGAGTTCCAGTAGGCTTTTGATGTTCTGCTTTGATCCGGCGGCAAATGTCACATTCGGCAACGTAGCGAGCAATGTCTTGCTTCATGTTAGACCACCAGAATCTTTGACGAATGTCTTGGTACATCTTGGTACTACCAGGATGAATAGTCAGCGGAGTGTCATGTACTTCCTTCATGACCTCCTGAGTCATATTATTGTTTTTCTCCTTACTCGGTACCACTAGGCGGCCTTTGAAGTACAAAGCTCCATCCTTAGCAATAGTGAAGAATGAGGGTTTACCTTCCGCCAGGTAGCGTTTAATCCTTTCGACTTCATTGTCACACTTCTGGATCCACTTGATGATGTCTACAAGATCTGGTTTAGCAACCAGGGTATTAAGAGAACCCTGGGAAACAACATGGAGGTTCATTTTGTAGAACCCTTCTGGAGGGGGAGCGAGATAACCCTGAGGAACAATATGGAGGTTCAGCTTGAGGAATTCTTCTTGAAGCAGGGGGTGAACCTTATGAACCTGGAGGTGATTGCAGTATGACTTGCGACTCAAAGCATCAGCCATTACATTAGCCTTGCCAGGTGTATAAGAAATACCCACGCTGTAATCTGCTATGCGCTCCATCCATCTCTGCTGACGGAGGTTCAGATCTGGCTGAGTAAACAGGTACTTCAGACATTGGTGATCGGTGTAGATCTCGCAACGATTACCAACAAGGTATTGCCGCCACTCTTTCAGTGCATGAATTACCGCAGCAAGTTCAAGGTCATGAACTGGGTAGTTCTCTTCATGAGGACGCAATTGACGAGAGGCATAAGCAACCACTCTGCGTTCTTGCATTAGGACACAGCCCATGCCTTGACGTGAAGCATCACAATAGATGACGAAGTCCTTATGAGTATCCGGAGGAGCAAGCACTGGAGCAGACGTCAGTTTGTCTTTAAGTGCCTGAAAGCTCTCCTAACATTTTTCTGTCCACTCATATTTAACACCTTTGTGAAGCAGATTGGTTAAGGGCTTTGCAATCTTGGAGAAGTTCTCGACGAATCGACGGCAATAGCTGGCGAGTCCGAGAAAACTTCTGACTTGCTTGACATTCTTCGGGGGAGTCCAGTCAAGAATAGCCTGAACTCGTTCAGGGTTGACCGCAATACCATCCTTGGAGATCACATGACCAAGGTAGGTTACTTCGTCCATCCAGAACTCACACTTTGAATACTTTGCATAAAGTTGATGTTCTCTAAGCCTCTCCAGTATAAGACAAAGATGTTCAGCATGCTCTTCTTTATTCTTGGAGAAAACCAGGATATCATCCAGATAAACCACGACGAATTTATCGAGGTAATCCATGAATATATAATTCATCAACCGAGAGAAAGTTGCTGGAGCATTGGTTAAGCCGAAGGACATGACGGTGTACTCGTATGAACCATCGCGAGTAACAAATGCAGTCTTGGGAATATCCTCTTCACGAACCCGGATCTGATGGTAACCCAACCTCAAGTCGAGTTTTGAGAACACTGATGAACCAGCAAGTTGATCATACAGATCGTTGATCCGAGGAAGCGGATATTTGTTTTGAATCGTTGCTTGGTTGATGGGACGGTAATCTTGGACCAACCGATTCGTACCATCCTTCTTCTTGACAAAGAGAGAAGGTGCTCCCCAAGCAGAGGAACTTGGACGAATGAACCCTTGACGAAGTGAATTGTCAATTTCTTGTTTCAGTTCAAGGAGCTCATGCGGAGGCATCTTATATGGCTGCTTGGCAATAGGGGTGGTGCCTGGCACTAAGTCGATGACAAACTCGACAACTCTAGCAGGGGGATTCCCTGGAAGTTCTTCCGGAAAAACATCTTGGAAATCCCGGACAACTGGAATGTTTTCGATCCCTTCAAGAGGTGACTCATTTAATGCATTCAAGGCATATAGTCGGGCTTCAGCATCACGAACAAGATGAGCATGGTAGTTGACTATCTCATCCGAAGGATGCAGAAGGTGGATAGTTTTGGTGGCACAAACGACGGAAGCAGTATGTGCTTTCAACCAATCCATCCCCAGAATAAGGTCGATCTTGGAAGACTTCAATATAATGGGGGAAGCATGGAATTCTAGCCCTTCTATTTCAATGGGGACATCTGGACAAACCATGGAGGTTTGACATTGGCCAGCGGGTGTTGTGACGCCCCCATTCTTAACCGTACGCTAATCATGCACACAGTGCGTACGACCAAGATTAGGGACTCACTAATTGATATCACAACACAACAAAAGACACAAATATAAAGGTCATACAGCTCCATATTACAAGCCAGGGGCCTCGAGGGCTCGAATACAAAGCTCGACATAAACACGAGTCAGCGGAAGCAAATATATCTGAGTACAGACATAAGTTAGACAAGTTTTGCCTTAAGAAGGCTAGCACAAACATAAGCAGCGGATCGAAAGAGGCGAGGCCTCCTGCCTGGGAACCTCCTAACTACTCCTGGACGTCGGAGAAGTCTACGTCGTAAAAAGCGCCATCCTGCTGGTAGGGGCCTCCGTTGGGGTAGTAGTAGCCGACATCTCCAGCGTACTCCATCTCCTGGGCTCCATCAACTGAACGCAGCAACGTATCGAGGGGGAAAAGAGAAAGGCATAGCAGCGTGAGTACTCATCCAAAGTACTCGCAAGACTTACATCAGAACTATGCTAGATATGCATCATTATCAAGGGGTGGGATTTTATCTGGACTGACTACAGAAAGCAAGAATAGGGAGAAGGCCTAGTCCTAACGAAGACTAGCATCTTCAACATCTTGCAGCATTAGAAGAGTGCAGATTGGTATCTCATATATAGTCATATTGTTGTAGCAATTTTATTAAGTAATCACGCCCAGAGATCCTTCCTCGACTCCCTGCGAGGAAGCAATCCCGGAGCCACAATTCATTTTAATTTAAAGTCACAATTATAGTTGAATAAGGTCAAGGTACAACTCCAAGTCGTCCTGTTACCGTGGACACGGCTATTCGAATAGATTATTCATCCCTGCAGGGGTGCACCACATATCCCAACACGCCTGAGTCACCTCCGGCCGGACACACTTTCCTGGGTCATGCCCGGCCTCGGGATATCAGCACGTCGTCGCCCCACCTAGACTCAACGAAGAGGCCAGCCCGCCAGTCTAAATCCTAAGCGTGCAGGGGTCATGGGCCCACTCACCCTTTGCACTCCTGCACGATGCGAACGCGGCCGGAAGCAGTCCTAGCACCCCTTAGTAACAAGCGCGATGCGTTCCAGACCAATCCGTCGCGCGCCGCTCCATTGCTGACGTCCGATGAGCTTCGGCTGATACAACGACGCTGAGTGCCCATAACTTTCTCACGTGATGGTTAGTGCGTATTAAGGCCAACGACCTAACTCAGATCAAGCACCCAACCCATCAGCAATTTATTAGTGCGGGGCAAGCGCGAACCATGAAATGCAGTCCGTCGCCCCGCCAATAACATTCGGGTGCCTTACCGGCGCACCCCACCAATATCTCTCGGGTGCCTTAGCGGCGCACCCCACCAATATCACTCTCGCGGGTACCCTTGGGGCCGACCCGTCTTCAACAAGTTTCTGTAACCATGTCATAGTAACTGTGTGTCTATACGCCAAGTGGATATCTGAGGAATCACCCTCGATGGATCCCACTCGAGGTATGAGTAAGGCAAGAGTCGCTAACGGTAAATGGGAAGGAGGAATCACCCTCGATACCCACGACCGATAGCTACGCTACAGAATTAACACCGGGAGTGCTAAGTGAGGTATCACCCTCGGCACTCGGTAGTAGCTCTGCAGTGCCCTACTAAAGGGGTGTGTGGTGATGTGTCGGTAACGGCTTGTCAGTCATGATGACTGAGTCTTCTGTCTTCAAGTCCTCGGTGTTGTCGATGAAAGCAGGGGCAACTGGGACTAAGGGGGGTCTCAGGGGTTCACTGATCAACCTATGCTATGCAGTTGGTAAGATTGCAGGTAAAGTAACAGTTCATCAAAAACAGGCTATGCATCAGAATAGGAGCTATCTAATACAGTAGCAAAATTCTAATGCAAGAATAAGAAGGAAAGAGATGGGTGATATCGGAATGCTCAAGGGGGTTTTGCTTGCCTTGCCGCTCTGCGGCAAAAGGCTGAACGTCAACGGCGTAGTCGATCTCGGCAGCACCGCCAGCCTCGGGGTCTACCGGAGAGAAGAGGGGGAAGAAACAATAAATATAAAGCACACAGATGCAACATGATGCATGACATGGCAATACGCAAGGCTAGGGGTGTTTACGGCCTATCTAGGTGCGATAGTTAATTTAGAAATTTATTTGGAATTATTTTAATAATGTCATGCACTATTCACCTATCCGAAACAGGCAAAAAGTTGCATGTTCAGATAGTTAGAGGCATGTGACAGATGAATGGATAGCATATTTGGATTCGTGGGATTTTTCTGATCAACTTTCATATATAGATTATTTTCATCGGAGTTACGGTTTAAAAGATATGATTTTCTAAAGTTTTATTGATTTTCTGGAATTATTTCTATTTATTAAATCAACATTATCCAGAACAGTATGTGATGATGTCAGCATGAGGTCAGCACTGCGTTAGCAGTCAACAGGGGGCTGGCCAGGTCAACCTGACCAGTGGGTCCCACATGTCATAGACTCAGTTTTATTCCAGTGTTTTAAATTAACTAAACAGGTTAATTAACAGGTGGGGCCCATTTGTCAGTGACTGGTTAACCTAAATTAATTATTTTAATTATCCTAATTAGTAATTAGGCAACTGACAGTGGGGGCCCATATGTCATAGACACTGGGGGAGGGGCCCAAATGTCAGTGGCACACGGTTGCCCAGTCAGCACGTTGACTGGGTCAACCCAGTCAACGGGGCCCGTGGGGCCCGTTGGCAGTGACACTGGGGGGTGGCCCCGACCCAGCCACGTCGGTGGCGGCCGGCGGCTCGACGCCGGCGACGCCAAAACGTAGCGGAGGGCACGGGCCAGCGTCGGAATTTGCCTACGGGGCACCAAAGCGAGCGTTCTTTGGCGCGTTCGAAAGCTGGGACTGCCGCCGATCCATTCCGGCCATCGGGGCGAGCTGTGGTGGCCTGTGATGAGCAGCACGTCAACGGCGGCGGAGGGAAGTTTCGGGCGCCGGCGGCAGCGAGCAAACCAGGGCGCTCATGAGCTATCTACGGGTGCTACGCAAGCCTACTCGGTGTGTGGAATCGAACGGTGGCGGTGGTTGGACCAAATGGCCACCGGAGAGGCGCCGGTGGCGAGCTCAGGCGGCGGCGCGTTCGGGAGCTCGAGGGGGACGGTGCTACGGCGGCGAAAACGCACGGGGAAGAGAGGGAGAGGGAGGCGGAGCTCACAGTGGGGCGTTGCCGTTCACAGTGGGCTCGGGGGAGGCTTGACGGAGCGAATCTTGCAATATTTTACAATTCCACAACAACTTTGGGGATTTTTAGAAAATGCTTGTATTTTCAACTTGGTTTTAAATTGCTTTTAAAATGCATTTAGCTTCTGTTTTGGTTAGTGGGGACCACACTAGAAGCTTGGTGATGTTGTTTTCCTCAACAATATTTGTTACATGATTTTTCACTAATATGCAACATTTTACTTATGCTGTTTGAGAATTTATTTTATCACCATAAAATCCTAGGGTAATTGAATTGAAATTTGAATTGGAATTTGAATCCAAACTTAATCAAGCCTCACTTAGCAAAATGACTAGGCACTGTTCATGATCATTACTATAGCTTAATTACAATCATCACTGTAGCTTAAACCCAGGGTGTCACAGGTGTGTTTACCACTATTGGAATGCTCATTTCCTTGTACTTAATGCCATGCATGTATGCAAATTCTTCAGACATGAAAGAATGCGATGCTCCTGTATCAAACAATACAGAAGCTGGTACTGAGTTGACGAGAAGAGTACCCATCACAGTAGCAGGCTGGTCTTGAGCTTCATTCAGTTTAGCATTGTTAGCTTGAGCACGACCCTGAGCAGGCCTGGCATTGTTGTTGCGGGGCTGGTTGGTAGGCAGTGCAAGTTGATTCTGACCCTGCCTGCAGTCTCTAGCACGGTGTCCTGGATGACCACACTTGAAGCACAGCCCATCATCAGGATGAGAAGGGGGAACAGGAGCTCGTGGTGGCGGAGCTGGGAGCCTCGGCTGCCTAGGTGGGGGTGGTGGCATACGAGGTGCAGCATAGGACGGCCTCGGAGCAGGAGACGGTGCATGGTACATGTTGTGGGGGATCCAGATCTTGCGCTTCTGAGCAGATGAGCCTGAAGATGAGCCCATGTCACGATTGCGCTTGTTGCTGTCCTTGTAGTCCTGCAGACCCGTTTCCACAATAATAGACTTGTTCACCAAGGTGGCAAAGTTACCGAAGTCTTGAGCAAGGAGTGCCAGCTTGATATCCGGGTGGATGCCTTCACGGAACTTCTCCTGCCTACGAGCATCAGTTGCAACGTCTTCTTCAGCATAGCGAGACAAGTCCAGAAATTCCCGCTGATAAGCATCCACAGTCTTGTTGCCCTGGACTAAGTTGCGGAATTCACGCTTCTTCTTATCCATCATTCCCTGAGGAATGTGACGAGCACGGAACGCGGCTTGGAACTCCGGCCAGGTGATGATTGTTCCAACAGGCTGAGAGCGCTTGTGGCTGTCCCACCATTGAGCAACAGGACCCTTCAGAAAGTACGAGGCAAAGGTGACATAGCTACCCTCTGGGGCGCCTGAAGACTCCAGCTCATAAGTGATGTCACGGAGCCAGTCATCAGCGTCAAGCGGCTGAGTTGAGCTGCGGTAGATCGCAGGGTTGAGACGCATAAAGTCTTGTAGAGTCATTGGGGCTGGCTACTGATTCATATTCGGCCTCGGGATCTGGTCCATCAGCCCTTGCATAAACTGGCGATTCAGTTCAAACTGCTGCATCATACCAGCCATGTAGTCCGGTGGTGATGGTGGTTTAGGCGCACCACGACCACGACCAGCTGGCCTAACCATTCTGTCAAATTTTAACAGTGGTAGTTTAGCATTTTGTAATTGCAAAATCAATGAATCATTCATGAAGTAAATTGCACAAAGAAGGAAGTGCAATAAATACGACATAGTAGTTCAAACTTCAACATACAGATCCATACATAGGTCTATTACAAACCATAAGTCCGTTACAAATTAGACGATAGGTCCGGCATGAAAATAACCTAGACAACTAGGCGGCACGCAGGCACGCGGTGGAGGGATACAACAACGAGACATAGCGATATGCTACATCAACGTCGGGGACAACGAAAGTAACCACGGAACTGCAGATGACCCTGGTTGTGAAACCCGGTGGCAGGGTCCTGCATCCCGTGCACACTCCGATCCAGAACCTGCATATTAAGCGGGAGCGCAGGTCCACGTGCCGGAGTACGACCTCCAACCGCAGGCCACTCAAGACCTGGGGGAAACTCAGTCCGACGCGGGCAGAGGATGTACTCCGGATGTATCCTCGCACGGACTGCTGGCAACAAGTGCTCCATAGCCTGATAAAGACGAGCACGAGTGGCGTACAGCTCGATGTTAAGAGCCCTGACAGTGCAATCCAGAGCCTCTGTGTACTGGACCAGAACCTGTGGGTCGTAACGACGACTCACGTAGGGGGTGCAGACAGCAGTGTAGGACCGGTCGGTACGCTGCCGTGCAAAACGGGTCAAGACCTCAGCGTTGGTTGCCGTATCAACTCCAGCAGGAACATACGGGATGTATCGGTATGCTGTCTCCTCCAAACAAGGGTTCGCTGCACGGAGATGAACAATAGCAGCATAGGCAGCATCCTGTACTGCCATCTCAACAGTCACTCCAATGCCACGAAAGGTGTGCAGCTCAGTGATGGAGAGGTCCTGTCGATCCCAGATAACCATCTCAGCCTCATTCTGTTCCTGGTTGAACTCGCAGTAGTCCTCGTAAACAGTGTACTCGGGGTACCAGCGATATCCCAGCTTCTTCAAAAGACCGACCAGAATGGCCGGGAACCCAGTCGTATCGTGCGCGAAGGTCAGACAAACGACCTGCCTAGCGGGACGCATCTGTAACAAGGAGAATAAAGATGTCAAATGACAGTGTGTGCATCATAACTTCAAAGGAAACAATTGTCGACGAAACAAATCTCCGGTGGATGTGATCACGAGAACCTAATGTTAGAGTTAGGAAAATCTTTAACCCGAAAGAGAAGAGAGATCAGAACCCAGAGTAAGGATGAGGAATAAAAGATCCTAATACCACCCGATTGAGATGTGGGCCAGTAAGCCACACAACTATGTTAGTAAAAGTTTTTCAAGTAGTAGACTCAACTTCGGCCAAGGAGTTGGAAAGGGGGCTACCTACAGGCAGTCGGCTCTGATACCAACTTGTGACGCCCCCATTCTCGACCGTACGCTAATCATTCACACAATGCGTACGACCAAGATTAGGGACTCATTAATTGATATCACAACACAACACTAGACACAAAATTAAAGTTATACAGCTTCATATTACAAGCCAGGGGCCTCGAGGGCTCGAATACAAAGCTCGACAAAGCACGAGTCAGCGGAAGCAAATAATATCTGAGTACAGACATAAGTTAGACAAGTTTTGCCTTAAGAAGGCTAGCACAAACATAAGCAGCGGATCGAAAGAGGCGAGGCCTCCTGCCTGGGAACCTCCTAACTACTCCTGAGCGTCGGGGGCAGCCTCCACGCAGTAGTAGGCTCCAGCGGTGGTGTAGTAGTCGTCTCCGGCGTACTCCATCTCCTGGGCTCCATCGTCTGAACGCAGCAATCGTATCGAGGGGAAAAAGAATGCAAAGTAGCGGTGAGTACTCATCCAAAGTACTCGCAAGACTGACATCAGAACTATGCTAAGTATGCATCATTATCAAGGAATGGGGTTATATCTGGACTGACTGCAGAAAGCAAGAATAGGGGGAAGGCCTAGTCCTATTGAAGACTAGCATCTTCAGCATCTTGCAGCATTAGAAGAGAGTAGACTGGCATATCATATATATAGTCATATTATTGTAGCAATTTTATTAAGTAACCATGCCCAGAGATTCTTCCTCGACTCCCTGCGAGGAAGCAATCTCGGAGCCACAATTCATTTCAAAAATTAAATCACAGTTATAGTTGTATAAGGTCGAGGTACAACTCCAAGTCGTCCTGTTACCGTGGACACGGCTATTCGAATAGATTAATCATCCCTGCAGGGGTGCACCACATATTCCCCAACACGCCTGAGTCACCTCCGGCCGGACACACTTTCCTGGGTCATGCCCGGCCTCGGAATATCAGCACGTCGTCTCCCCACCTAGGCTCAACGAAGAGGCCACCCCGCCGATCTAAATCCTAAGCGCGCAGGTTCGTGGGCTCACTTGCCCTTGCACTCCTGCACGATGCGAACGCGGCCAAGGTCAGTCCTAGCACCCCTTAGTAACAAGCGCGATGCCGTTGCGGACCACTCGGGCGCGAGCCGCTCCATTGCTAAAGTCCGAAGAGCTTCGGCTGATACAACGACGCTGAGTGCCCATATCTTCCCCACGTGAAGGTTAGTGCGTATTAAGGCCAACGACCTAACTCAGATCAAGTACCCAACCCATTAGCATTTTATTAATGCGGGGGAAGCGCGACCCATGAAGTGCGGTCCGTCGCCCCGCCTCGAGGACCGTGGCAAGGGCCTCTCCTGCCCGTCCACGCCTCATCAACATCAAACCGTGGGTACCCCTCAGGGCCGACCCATCACCAACATGTTTCAGTAACCCGGTCATAGTAACTGTTTGTATAAAACATCAAGACGGAACCTGAGGAATCACCCTCAAGGGGCCCCGCTCGATGAAACCGTCAAGGTGGACTTAGAGGAATCACCCTCGAGGGACCCACACTTGAGGGGTTGCACGACAGAGTCATCATCGGGAGTGGTGAAGGAGGAATCACCCTCGATAACCACGACCGACTAGCTGCACTACAGAACTAGCATCATGAGTACTTCACGAGGTGTCACCCTCGGTACTCGATAGTAGCGCTGCAGAGTCGTACAAATACGGGGTGTGCGGTGATGTGAGGGGCCTGGCTTGTCGGTCGGTTGACCGAGTCTTCGAGTCTTCGGGTCATCGAGTCGTCGATGAAGAAGCAGGGGCAACTGGGACTAAGGGGTCACTAGGGATTCACTGATCAACCTATACTAAGCAGTTGGTATGATTGCAGGTATAGTAACAGTTCATCAAAAACAGGCTATGCATCAGAATAGGATCTAACTAATACAGTAGCAAAATCTAATGCAAGAGTAAGAGGGAAAAATGGGCGATATCGGAATGCTCAAGGGGGGTTGCTTGCCTTGCTGCTCTGCGGCAAAAGGCTGATCGTCAGGAGCGTAGTCGTACCCGACAGCACCGTCAGTCTCGGGCTCTACCGGTAAGAAGAGGGGGGAAGAAACAATAAATATAAAGCACCGATGCAATCACGATGCATGACATGGCAATATACAGAGCTAGGCATGCACTCATGCGGTACTACACGTGTTAGACGTAGCGGGAGAATATCTGACGATATTTCCCGGGTCTTTGGATTTATCGGACAGATGATCCGGAGGGGGAAAGTTCCATGTTCATCATGCTACGAGCATGTGACAGATGAACGGACAGCGTATTTGGATTCATGGGATTTTTCTGATCAACTTTCATGTATAAAACTTTTTCATCTGAGCTACGGTTTATTTTATATGAATTTTCAAAGATTTAAACATTTTATGGAATTAACAAAATTAATTTAATTCGAAAAATGCTATTATGACATCATGCTGACATCAGCATTGCATCAGCAGTCAACAGCACAGTGGCCAGGTCAAACCTGACATGTGGGACCCACATGTCATAGACTCATTTTTAAGTCAGAGTTAAATTAAACTAACAGAGACTATTTTAGCAAGTGGGGCCCATCTGTCATAGACACATTAGGCTAAATTAATTATTTTAATTAACCTAATTAACTAATTAGTTATCAGACAGGGCTGGCCCACATGTCATACACAGGGGGGGGGTCTGGGACCCACCTGTCATAGACTGGGCAGGTACAGTCAGCACGTTGACCTGGTCAACAGGTCAACGGGGTCGGGCTGGCCCACTGGCTAGTGACCCTGCGGGTGGCCCTGACCGGGCCACGTCGGCGGCGGCGCCGTCCGGCCGCCGAAGGAGCTCCGGCGAGCTCCCGAAACGGTGGCGCGGCTCGGATATCCTCTACGGGGCACCAAATCGTGCGTTCTTGGGCGCGTTCGAAAGCTGCCGTTGTCGCCGATCCATTCCGGGCATCGGGGCGAGCTGGGATGGCCTGTGGCGAGCGCTACGACGGCGACGGCGGGCGGCGACGCTCGGGCGTGGTGGCAAACGGCGATGCAGTGTGTTAGCGAGCGAACTAAAGGTGCTGGGCGACTCTACGCGACGCGGCGAGCACGATGGTGGCACGCCCGGGACCATTTGGTCACCGGCGGCTCGTCGGCGACGAGCTCAGGCGGAGGAACGCTCGGGCGCGCGTCGCAGACGGCGCTAGGAGGCACGAGCGGGGGCGTGCGTGTGTGCGTTGTGCTCCTGGGAGCACCAGGAGCACGGTGCTGCGCTCAGGCGAGTCTGACGGCGACGGTGGCGACGACCACGAGCTCAAAGGCGGCGACCGGAGCTCGGGTGCGGTGGAAGCTAGCTACGGCGGCCTAGGGGAGCAACCAGGGGAAGAGGAGGACGTCGGGGAGCTCACTGTCGTTGCTGAGAAGGCCCGGTGCAGTTGGCGTGCAGTGCAGACGGCGGATCGACGGCGGCGAGCTTCGGGTCCAGAGGAAGAAGACGGGTCGATGGCCACGGCGCAGGGGTCCAGGGGCTCGCTCCAGCGGTCAAGGAGGAAGGGCTCGTCGCGGCGGAGCTTATGGACAGGCTACGGAGGCGAGGGGAGGGCTGTGGCCGCGGCTAGCCGGCGTCCATGGCGGCGGCTAGCCGGCGTCCATGGCGGCGGCTGCGCGGCGGATCTGGAGGAGGGAGTGAGGGAGGAGAGCGAGCGAGGCGAGGGAGGAATGGCGAGGGCGTCTAGGGGGGACGGCTCGGGGCGAGGCTTATCCCTTCGCCCACCTGCTCCCGTCGGCGTGGCGAACGGCGACGGCGCGGCGCGGCGCTGTCCACGGCGGGAGCGACACGGAGGGAAGAAGGACGGTGGGCAGGTGGGAGTGGACTGGGCCAACGCGGCCCAGTCGCCAGGTAAGTGGGCTTCTGCCCTTTTTCTTTTGTTTCTTTTCTGTTTTTTTCTTTTCTCCAGAGAGCAAAACAATTATTTGAGCCACCATTTCATTTTGCAAAAAATGTGGGAATTGGCCCAACAATTATGTTGCAATATATGGCAGTGACACAAAAAAGTCTGGGGCCCAATTGACTTTATTTGAATTTTTCTACAAATGGAAGAGCATTTAAAATGCCTCCTTTGCACTGTTTTAAATTGCTATGGCCCACCTTAGCTTGATGGTATGTTGTTTTCCCTAACAAATAATAGTTAGGATATTTTTGCTAAATGATGAACATTTTTGCAGAAATATTTGAGCAACTTCAAATTTCACTTGCCAATTGAATTTGATTTCAAAATGGAATTTTAAATGATATTTGAATCAAAGGTGATCAAGCACTGTTTAGCAAAAGATTAGCTTAATTACTTGGCCATTACTGTAGCTTAATTACAAACATCACTGTAGCAGAAATCCAGGGTGTCACAAAAAGTATAGAAACAGAGTTGCTTCCAATGAGGCTAGCTGATAACACAACCACAACAGTCACCACGTCATACCGCAATATAAACATCAAAACGTGCACGAGCTACCCAAAAACACCCTGATTACTAACGGGACAACTTCATCTGCAAAGCCTCTACATGACAGCATCCAATGAAGTCACGTTTATCGGATGGAATCAGCTTCGAAGCTTTCCAGCCAGCCGTCTCTTCATCAACGACAACCTTGATCTTAAAGGTCTTTTCTCACATTCATCTGCGCTATCCTCGCTATCTGAAACAACATTCTCCATCCGCTTTGCATTTTGTTTGATGGCACAATTGCTCTGGCTGACACTTTTGTGTGAACGAACAAGGCCTGATTCAATGATCTGACATTCGTCTGCGCTATCTTCACTGTCTGAAACAACAACATTCTTCATAGATGTTGCGTTCCGTTGGATGGGGCAATTGCTTTGGCTGACACTTTTTTGTGAATCAACAAAGCCTAGGTCACTGGCTTGGCTTATGGGGACTGGACCTGATAATGGACGTTCACTAGGCTTCCTGTCATCCTGTGAACAATCAGGTGGCTTATATCCCTTGTCACTTGTCTTGTCCATCTCAGGCAGCTCAGATTTCAGTGACAACCTCTTACTTAGTAAGCTCAGCTTCTTTCGGCCTTGATTGCTTTCTTTATTTATTACCGACTGGGTCTTACGAAGTACATGCTCGGTATGAGAATTGTCTTGAACTAGATCAGCACATCGACTAGAAATTTCCTTTGAAACATCTGAGGACCTTTTCTGCAGATTATTAAAACCTGACACTGAAGGAAGATGATCTGGAGCCACATATTCATTCCGATCATTGCTCTTGCTTTCAGGCTTTGCCAATTTCAGTTGCATCGTCTGACCAAGTGACCCAACAGTCGTTCTATTGCCTTCTGATGATGATTTATGCACACTATCTAATGATTCACCTATGCTTTTTGTCATACTCTTCACTAAGACATCATCAGAAGATTGCTTGACATGATCTTTAGTATCAGATGCTGATACTGGAAGATGATTGGGGAACTTGGCTTCCACATTGCCACTATTTGGAGCCTCTAATGTAACAGAAGGTCTCCGTCCATGTAACTGGAATTTTGCTCTATTTACTTGGTACCGTTTCTTTGAAATTACTCCACTGTCGGCACTGGCAGAAATGCTTTCGGAAGTAGGATTCTGTCTGACAGAAACATGAGATGAGCATGTAGTAGGAACAGTGGATACTGCCGTTGATCGCAAGTGGCCTGCCACCGCATCCTGCTTAAGAGTGCTGGCATTCTCTTCAGATCCTTCTGATTTTAGTGATAACTTTTTACCCAGTAACCGCATCTTCTTTCGACTCCCTTCACAATCTTTATTAGGAACTTCCGGCAAAGGTTCCAGCTTCTGTGTCTTCTCCATTTGCATGTTCTGTGCCTATCAGAATACAAAGTAAGCTCATGACAAGAACACAACAAAGTGGAGATTAAAATTTCAGGCGCTTGTGTACCTGAACTGAAGAATCTAAAGAGCTCCAACCACTTGTGCCAACTACTGTAGGATTAGCATACTTCTCAGTCCATGATTGAGCATTTAAGTCAAAAACTTGTCTGTTGTATTTGTACTCTCGACTCTGTAACAAAAATAACAGCATGGTTGAATTATGAAGACTTTTTCATTATGATATGATCATTGATCTGCCTACGATTGTGAAACAAATGCATTCCCATTTCCTTCCAGAAACAAGTACTTACTATTTCAGCCATGAGCCCGTCATCAGGATTTGGCTCAGTTAGCAGCAAACCAATGCTCCTCAAAACTGTAGAAATGTTGAGTGATGGTTGCCAGGCACCCTGCACATGAGTATTTGTTATCCATACAAAAATTTGTTGGGATTGAGGACTACCTTTATGCACAAGATAATTCATGTAATCATAAATTAGTTTCAGTTCACGTGATTAACCTTTGGAGGTAAATTTAGAATATCAAGGCAAATGCGTCCTCCATTGTCGATGTTGGGGTGATAGATGGGAGTAACAAAAGTCACATTGGGAGGTTGAAAAGGATATCTGCATCTCAGCAAAAGCGTGACTGTCAGAACATTCAAACCACGAAGGGAAGGGGGGGTTGGCTTCCATCATAATCTTAACAAACCTCTCAGGAATCTGGATCTTCAGAATGAAAACTCCTTTTGAATAAACTGTTCCCTCAGGCCCCTCAATTCCTTCATTTAATGAGTAGAGAAGTCACATTAAATCGAGAAGAAAATAGTTGGCAAATATAGCTACTGTTTACGGTGAGTGTGTGTGTGTGTGTGGGGGGGGGGGGGGGGGGGGGGGGGTGGGGGGGCACATACTGGTCTCAATGCTCGATAAAGATGGCAAGTCACTTTCCTCTTCAGACAGATTAAGAGAAACCCCAGGAGGTGGATCACTAAGCAGAAGTTTAATCTCTTTCTGCATTCTTAGATTCAGCCTTGCGGCTTGAGCCATCTAGTTATTTATGGGAAACTCTAGCCTGGCACAAAAAGAAGATCACTTTTAAATATCAGCATATCTTTGGAACATTTAGCCCAAGCAAATCAGGTAGAGAAAAACCAAAGCACACATTATTTTGCACAATACTCGTAAGTAATTTCATATAATGTAATCTCAAATGCCCTTTGTTTTCAAGAGAACCAGGTTAGCATGGTCTTACTTAAAAAAAGATAGCATCATATAAATTTACAAAGCATTGTGATTATGGTAGTGGTTATCAATTTCGTGCCAGATAAGATCAAATCATTATCATTATAACAGATAAAAATAAACCAATTTGCAGGAATTATGTAGAGGATGCAGAGGAGCTATATTCCATTCATCACGAGGGGAAATTTACAAACACCAGGCCAAGGTGGACACAGGTTAAACGCCGAATAAACGTCACAAACCGGGCGTCATAACCGGGTTGGTACATTCCAAAAAGAAAACCGAGTAAACACCGAGTAAGCCGGGCGTTATGACCAAGTATAACCGGGTGTTAACGTCACCAAAAAAACGCCGAGTAAATGCCGAGAAGCCATATTTTGCTATATTCCATTATCATTATCACCAGCATAGGCCAATACATACAACCATGAGCCGACAATACAACCGGGCGCTGCTCATGCGCAAACCGTTTGCATGCTAACTTAGAAGCAAAATGTGGCGTCATCTTCTGAGGAATTTTCGGAAGACTTGCGATTAGCTCAATTTGGCTACTGAAGAAGGCTCGTTTTCTTCAAATCTCGAATTCAGTAAGGCTAGTGAGTTAGATGCAAAATAAGCAGCTATCTAACAGACTGTTTCAACAGTCACAGCTCCCATGGATACAACGCTAAATAGGCTGGGTGCCAAATAATATCATTATCATGGAACAATCATGCCATCAATACTAGGATCTGACCTTCCTTGTAGTTTTACCAGATACACAGGAATCTTGTTACATGATTATATGCATGGTGGCGAGCACACAATGTGGTAACTAGTATGTGGTGGCGAGCACACAATGCATCCCATCCGGAATGGCATTGTGGGGAAGGGAAAGCAGCGAGGCGAGGCACCCACCTTGCAGCTTGCGCGTGCGCGGGGGCGGGCAGGGCGAGCTCCTCCCCGCCGTAGATGTGCCGGAGGCGGCCCCCGGGCGTGGCGGCGGCGGCCGGTTTCCGCTCGATGATGTGGACCCGAGCTGCCCCGCAGGCGGCCTTCCGCCGGACCGGAGTAGTTGGGGAAGGGAAGGGAAGGGGCGCGCTTGGCACCGCCGTAGATCTGGATTCTGGAGCGGCGCCGCCGCCGTCGGGGAGCAGCACGGAGGGAGATAGGCGGCGAGAGTGGCTCCAAGGAGGACGGCGGAAGCAAATTCACCAAAGGCGAGGGGCCTCTTCGCACAGAAGCACTCATTTCATTTCTGTGTGCTACGGACCCCAGCACTGCCATCTGTGCCGTTCATCCCCGATCCAGCGGTCCAGCATCGCCTCTTCTATTTCTGCGTCCTCAATCCAATCCAGTCGCCACACCGGCCGACCGATGGCGACGACGGCTGTTGCTGCGGCGTACGGCTGCTCGGCGGCGGCGGCGCCGTCGTTCCCGGGGAGCCCCTTCGCCCGTCGCTCGCCCCCGTCCCGCGTCCGCCTCGCCTCCTCCAATCCCAAGCCTCCAAGGTCGCCCGCTCGCTGGTAATAGCTTCTTCTTCTTGCCCTTGTCGGGTTCAGCTCCCCCGGCGAGGCCTGAGCTAACAAGGGGATGGTTGTGTGCTGTCCTTGCAGCAGCCTGAGGGCTTCATGTCGTCGTTGGAGACTGTGTGTCTGTGCGTGCTCCGGCGAGGTTGGTCCGGACAACGCCTCGGCAGCGTCACCGCCGGCGGTGAGAACCCCCTCCCCCGCGGCTATGGATGAACTGGTGTGCGCGTTGCCTGCCTTTTGTGCTCGCGGTGGTTAGGTTAATGAAAATTGGACTAGTTGAGTAGGCAATTCCGCAATTGTGGATTTGGCAGCAATAGTATGAACTATGGTTAGCTGCTTCAGATATCTTCCAGTTAACTAATTGCTAGGACTTTGGATCTGAAATGAAAATTACCAATGTATTGCTTAATAGCACAGAGATATAGAACATCATCCGTGTGTCAACCTGGTGCTGTCAACTCACTCAGGGGGTCACAAGAGGCAGCAGTGTGGAGTACAATGCGTTGCAAACCACGACTCTGAATGATGATGTACGATGTTCAGTATGGCCGCCGTTATCAACCTTAAGCTTGTTAGATTATTATTAGAATGAGGTGTGGTTTGCCTTTTATGCACCGGTTCAGATCACCTGTTGAATACGCTTATGCAACCCTATTCCGGTTCAAATAGAAACGCCAAACATATCATAGATGAGGTACCTTTTGCGTTCTTTCAGTCTTGTACTTTTAGGCATTTTAATTACGCAGTCCCCCACATAATACTCATGCAGCAATTTTCCCACCAGAATTTGGCACAGACCATAGCTTTTGAATTGGGTAGGCTGAAAGCTTAATGGTGTAGATATTCATCCTTATGTACCATACTAAATTGTCTTGTATGAAAATACACTTGTTGCCACACTGGTGGGAATAACTGAACAGACATAACTCTTGTTCTCAATGATGGTGAGTCATTTTGAATTGGTGATACTTTCGATCAAATATTATTTCAGTATTTTTTCACACCATTTACATTGAAATTGAAGTATCATACTGCGGATTAACCGGTTGGCTAGAATGGCTTTGAAACAACATACCTTTCTTATGTGATATTGCAGGAAGCTAGTTTTGATATAAAGCTTCCTAGAAGAAGCTTGCTTGTTCAGTTTACCTGTAATAAATGTGATGCAAGGACAGAGCGTTTGATAAACAGGGTGGCCTATGAAAGAGGAACAGTTTTCCTTCAGGTAAATTGTTCAGCGTGTTTATTTGCTTAAATTGTACAGCCATATGCTCATTTATTTCCTGAGATATGCTGTTCATTACTTTCTAACATGCACTGCACACACAGTGCGCTGGGTGCCAGGTGTATCACAAGCTTGTTGACAATCTTGGTCTAATTGTTGAGTATGACCTACGAGAAGAAAATGGGGTGAAGACTTGTACTGAAGACTGATTTGGAATGTGTCATAGAAGCCAGGCATGCTAAGTTTTTTTTCCTCTAAATATATTAGGTTTGAGTCTTGACAATATTGACTATTTGAACCTTGTAGACTGCTTATATTGAACAGTATTTGTGCATTGAAATAGCAGCTTACTCAGTTCATAACTGGGTTTATATGCACTCAAATAGTATCACAGTTCACAATACCAGATTACCTTATTGTTACCAAAATTGATCTCATTATAGCAAAACGACACATTGTTGCTGGAAATTGCTGGCACAAATTGTATGATATTCGCACTGTATACACATCATCATACTTTGCTCCCATCTTGCTGATCTTGATTGTTTGAAACATCGCTTTTCTCTTGTTCTTCCTCCTTGCCACCTGGTCCACCTTTTCTGTTTTGCCAGCGCCATATTTCTTTCCCTTCTTATAAACTGGATCAGGCAACTCTCAAGGGGTGACTCTTGGCTTTGACAGCTTTTTGAGCAATATATTCAGGTGGGGATCCTCCCCCCCCCCCCCCCCCCCCCCCCCCCCCCCCCCCGGTGACCGTTCAAAATAAAATAAAATAAAAAATCTTTCTTTCCCTTGAGGAACTGGATATGTAAGACCTTTGAGTGTGATGTCTGTCTCTTTATTCCTCATGAGCACCTCTGCTATCTCTGCCGGAGACCTCCTTGATCATTGATGTTTCCAAATTGGCTACCAGAATATGCTACTCCTGTTGAAAAGTGAAATGCAGATGGAATTACATAATCAGATGAATTCATATGTAAGGGCAAGGGGAAAATGAATGCACAAGTAGAGTACATACATACCTAAGGCAGGCCGAATTGGATTTCCCAGGTCTATACTTGTTAAAGTTTCTTGGTCAGTGTAGGCGGCGCACTTGCCACAGACCTATAGTTTCCAGTTGATGAAAAGGAACCGAATCATTTACCAGTTTCGATGGGCTGAACAAAGATAGTAAAACAGGGGGCCTCTTTCCAGGGAAGCAAGTGTGCACCAGTCCTTTTTTAGTACAGAAAATCATGGTAAAACTCTTTGCAGTCCATGTATAAACCCAGAACAATATAATGATACATTCCTAAAACTCTTTGCAGTTCATGTGTAAAGGAAGCTTAGTTATCCTAGCTAGTTCATGAGCACGATGTGCTCAAGCTTTAATAAAGGAAGGAATTTCATTACCGGTGATGCAGACGAGCAACTCCCTCCTGGATCGATCAGTGACATGCTGCAACTGTGAAAGCCAGGACTACACGCCTCTAAAAATGTTCTGTCTGATATGTGCATAGCCACAGTGGAGGCATTCCATCATGCTTCTCCATCTGATCCACCAGAAATCTGATACAGCCAAGCTAAGAGCATCTCCAGCCGTTCGGTGCCCCCAGGGGCAGAAATAGCGCCGCCTGGGGGTCAACCGGCACAAAAAACGGCGTGGGGGCGGTCTGGTTTCCAGTCGCGTCCCCAGTCTCGCCCCCGACGGCGCATTTTGAACACAAAAAAAGTCAAATTTCGGCCATGTTTGGACAAAGTTCAGGCGATTCCAGTTGACATTTGTACAAAAAGTAAAAAAAAAACATAAAGACATAGTAAAAAAATTAAACTACGCCGCTACTTCGCCGTTGCCGTCGCCGCCGCCTTCTACATGCCGAGGAGGCTGTAGAAGGCGGTGTAGGCGCCGCCGTCCTGCACGCCGCCGCCGTCCCTGCTGCAACCCTGCCCTGGGTCGTCGAGGCGATGCAGCTCGGGGTTGGATGGCCCGGGCGCATCCTCGTCGCTGTCGTCGAGGATGACGACGCTGCCCTCCTCGCGTCCACGGTGGCGAGCGGCGATCTCCTTGAGGGCGTGGCGCTGACGAACCATTTCCTCGCGGACGTAGTCGCCCCGAGCCCATTTGAGGGCGGTCTCGTCGTCAGCGGCCATGTCGAGGTGCTCCTGCTTGACGGCGACCGGCGGCGGCGTCGCCTCCGCGCCCGGCTCCGTCTTCGGCTTGACAAGGCGGAGGTGGCCGCGGGTAGGGGGGAAGGCTGGCGGCGGCGGCCCTCATTGATCGTGATGCCGCCGCCACTGCGCCCGCTACGCCGGAGCGGCGTCTCGCCGGGCTCGGTTTTCACGGCGAGGAGGGGCGTCCGTGCGCCGGAGGAGGTGGACTGGGAGCTGGACGACGACGACGACGCCCCGAGCATGCGCCTCGGCTGCCACGAGGAGCCACTCCGGCGCGAGAAGGACTGCGCCGGGTAGTCAAGCCGCGGTGAGTTGCCACCCTCGATGTGCTCGAGGACGGCTTCGAGCATGCGCCCGGGGACGCCCCACCGCCGCCGCCGTCCCTCGGAGTTGTGGCGCTAGCGGCTGGGCGGAGCGCCGTTCGTGGACGCGAGCTGCTCCTCGTGGCGGCGCTCGAAGTACGCCGTCCACAGGTTGTGGCTGTCCGGGGCGTACCTCGGCTGCTGCCTCGCCGCCTCCGACAGCGAGGACCGGATCCTGGCGATCTCGGCACGCCGCTCAGCGCCACTGGGCGGCGGAGGCACCGGGACCCCGCCGGCGCTGAGCCTCCAAGAGCCCGGCACCCGCATGTCGGGCGGCGCCGGGTACTCCGCCTCGTACAGGAGGCGAGCTTCGTCCTCGCGGAGGTGGTGGCGGCCGAACCCGTTGGCCGCGACACCGTCGCCTGGAAAGCGCTCAGCCATGGCGTTTTTGGGGGAGAAAAGGTCGCCGGGGAAGAGGAAGAGAAGGGCGTCGACGGCGAGATTGGGAGGGAGGAAAGTTGTGGCGAGAAGTGCCCAGCCACCGGCGAGGAGGGCGGCTTTTATAGCGGCGAGCGGGCGACGCCGTGTGGCCGCGTGGCGGGAGAAGGACGCGCGTCGGCGCGCGTTCACTGCGCCGCTTCAATGGAAGGCTGACAGGCGGCAGCGCACGGTCACTTCGCATTGATTCCCCGCGGGAAACCGAGGCGATGAGGACGACGAAGCGCCCGGTCGCTGACACGGCGGGTCCACCTGTTTTCGCGCCAAAAACCTTTCCCCCAGCGCTCCCAAGCGCCCCCCCCCCCCCCCCCCCCCCGCCCCCAAGCGCGCCGGGTTCGGCTTGGGTCCGCCGGCGCCAATTTCGGCCCTAACCGGCGAAATTTGGGCTCCTAGGGGCACGACTGGGCCGATTTTGAACAACCGGCGATAAAAATTGGGGGCGCGGCTGGAGATGCTCTAATAGTACTAATCAACATTTTACAAAATTAACTGTAAAGCACATGGCTTTGACAAAATATTCAAAGGTTACATTAGGAAAAGCAAGAAAACCGAAAGTTAAAATATAAAGATTGCCTCACTCAATTTCAACCGAGTGAATAACAGATTATAAATAATAATATTGCTAAACTTAGACGGGGGCACAGCACAGAACTGAAAATAAAACATGAACGCGGCCTCACTCAGAATCAACCGAAGGAATCACACGCTAAATAATCTTGCTAACACTTGGATAGAGGGGAATAACGTTTCACTAACCTTCTTCCCTTTGTGCTTACAACAGAAAAAAAAAATATAGTGATAACATGTCGAACTATAAAATGAAAGGGCGAGGCACGTGTACACCTTTGCGGCTGCCCTAGCGACTCGAAGGCAAGGCGGCTGGGTTGCTCGCCTCCTGCCGGCGCCATCGTAGGCCTACCCGTCTGCTGTGGCCTTAGGCCATGTGAACGTGTTGGATCTCGGTCCTTGCCGGCAGGAGGGCTTCAACTTTGTTTTTAGTTGTCTTTTGTTGTCTGCTTAGGGTTTTTGTCCTGCTCAAGAAGGTGAGGCGACGACAGCTCTTTGAAGATGAAATAATGTTTTCCTCGTCTAGCCCCCATCATGATGGTGCATCTAGCCTCGTCGGAGGACGCATGTGGAGGTGTGTCTTCGGCGAATCTCGTAGGATTCGATCGGTGTTTGCTTTCGGTGGATGTGTTTGGATCCAGTCTTCGTTCGTCTGTGTATGTGTGTCTACTGGTTAGATCCTTTCGATCTACGTTTTTTTTCATCAGCGGCGGTTGCTATTCTGATGTGCTGGTCCTATAGGGCCTTAGCCCGATGACTTCCCGACAGTCTACTACAATATTGTTTGCTCGGCTCCGGTGAGGGAGGGGCGATGACGCGGCGTGTCTTCGCCTCACTTTAGTGATTGTAGTCATCGCTAGATGGTCTACGGACCTGGATGTAACTTTTACTTCTAGTGTATTTTGTACTACCTTAACAATTCATGAATAGATCGGAAGTTTTCTTGCAAAAAAAACTATAAAATGAACGAAGTCAATAGGTACTCATGACTAAACTGACGGAGACTGGGCAAATAACCTTCCGTTTTTCATTGTTTAACAAAATAACTTAGGCTCTCGTTTATCATAACAACGTAGTACGTGTAACAACGTAGTACGTAGACTCTTTCATCGGTTGTTGCTTAAGCATAGGAGCA
Source organism: Elymus sibiricus (assembly GCA_039707655.1). Taxonomy (NCBI): domain Eukaryota; kingdom Viridiplantae; phylum Streptophyta; class Magnoliopsida; order Poales; family Poaceae; genus Elymus; species Elymus sibiricus. Next base: position 71,997,417 of record CM077663.1, on the reverse strand, counting down.
AAAGTGTCAATGAAGGGCTTCACGTTTAATGTGCCAAAATAATACGTATTTGAGATGAAACGCACTATAGGTCAGAAAATACGAGATGGAAACTAACCAGGAACGCTACGCCGATTGGTTTCCGATCCGGATGGAACTCCAAAAGAATCGTCTGGTTACGGAAGTTTTTAAAGAGGTTCTTTCTGCCTCGCAAGGAACCCGCGGCGAACGTGTTTTCCGTCCATGTCGTCTCGATCCCATGCCCGCCGCCGTTGCCGCCGGCGCGCCAGCAGATCGCTGGCGGCGCGTGCCTCCCTGATGGACAATGACGATCTCCTCGAGGAGATCCTTCTCCGTCTCCGGCCGTCCTCCCTGCCACACGTCTCCGCAGTCTCCAAGCGGTGGCGGCGCCTCGCCGCCGACCCTACGTTCCTTCGCCGTTTCTGCGCGCATCACCGCAAGCCGCCACTCCTTGGATTCTTCGAGTGTCTTGAAGAGATTGTGTTCACCCCTGTGCCTCCCTACTCAAGATGGCAATGGGGTCCCGAAACCCGCGTCCCCGCGGGTTTTTACCCTATTAGGGGATGGGGATGGGCGCCTTTTTAACCCCGTGGGGCTACTGTTGGGTAAAGTATAAAACCCGACACGTTTCGTGGGTTCAAACCCGTTTCAGTAATACCCGAACCCGAAATCCGCCATCCCCGTCAAAATACTACACTTAGCGTATTGGGCCACTCAGCCTCGACTACACACCTGCCCACCCAGCGTCCTAGCTCCAGTGTCCTAGTCCCCAGCTCCAAATCCACACCCAGGCCCCGCCTCGCTAGGTCTCAGCCTCACAGTCACTTCCGCAGCCTCCCTCTCGCACACCTAAACCTAGCAATCCCATCGCCGACGCCTGATCTCGCCTACCGCAGCCTCCGTCTCGCGATTTTGTGTTATTACAATGTTTGCTTCAATGTGCCGATTTCCCAGTGGGTTTAGAAAACCCGATGGGTTTAGGGGACGGGCAAAAAGCTAGCCCCGCGCACGTTAATGGGGACGGGCTTGCGATTTTCTCGTGGGGATGGGTTTGAGAAAGCAAAACCCGGTGGGTTTCGTCACCGTTGCCATCTTGACTCCCTACCGCATCCCTGCTGAGCGCTTCTCACTTGAAAGCTGCAGGGGCCACCTCAGCAACGACCATGAGCTCCATCGTGGCCGCCGATACGACATGCTCAGCTGCCGCCATGGCCGCGTCCTCATCAAGGACCGGGTGCGGAAAGAGATCGTCGTATGGACCCCCATCACCGGCGAGCAATGCTTCGTGGCCGTTCCTCCCTTGTTCAAGAGGAGCTTCCTCAACAGGGCGGTGCTCTGCACCGACGGTGACAAGGGCCACGTCCATGGAGCCTGCCAGTTCAGCCACTTCAAGGTGGTCTTGGTGTGCAAGGACAGAAAGGAAAAGAAGCTCCTTGCCTTTGTTTACTCCTCGGATACCGGTGTATGGGGCGATCTTATCTCAATATCGGTCCCATCTCATATCCGTGATACATGCACTCATGGGTCACTTGTTGGTAATGCACTTTATTGGTTGTTGTCTCCAAGGGATGGCATACTCATGTTCGATTTGGGTATGCAAAGCCTAGCTTTGATCAAGGGGCCTCCCGTTGCAAACAATTTTTGCCGTGACAATCGCCGGATCATTCAAACTGAGGATGGTGTTGTTGGTCTTGCCACATTGTCTTATCCTCGCTTCGAAATGTGGCAGAGGAATGTCGATTTTCATGGTGTTGCCACATGGTTGTTGCAGAAGACAGCTGAAATGTGTACCATTCTTGGGCTGCCTCCTCAGATTGAGGGAGGTTGGACGCAAAAAATATTGGCCTATTCTGAAGACATTGATGCAATTTTCATATACGTGGACACCAATGTATACGTGGTTCAACTTAAGTCGATGCAATCCAAAAGACTTCACGAAGCCCATCATATCAATAACTACCATCCTTTCACGAGTTTCTACACACCTGGTGATTACTCATGCTTAGTCTTTATATTGTAGGAGTGACCCAATATGGTTATGTTCTGCACACGTATTGCTAGAGTACAATTATTGTGATTTCTCATATGTTTATTCACAACTAAAAATTATTCAATAGCTTTTGGTAAAAAAGAATAAGTTCGGATATTTCCCCTTTGCTACATGGAGTAGTAGTTGTCTTTTGTCTTCGAGGATACTAATTCAAACGTCAAATGAATAACTTAGTAGGCATGTTTGCAACCTCAACGCTAGTTTCATTATTTTATCCATGATTATTTGCTTTAATCATGGTATTAACCATAAATACAACTTCTGTTAAATCCGTACTTTGTTGTCTCGGGATTCATTTATTTAGGGCAAAAGACCCAATATCACTTTGTGTCAGAGTTTATTATTGTGGTATAAGTATCTCCTATTAATATGTCGAGCAATGGATTTACACGAGAAAAATTCTTCTCCAATTCTTTTATTTCATTCTTACCACCTAAAGCATATATTATCAATTAGCTAAGCTTATAGTTTTAATGAATATTCGTTGCATTGTTTTGTTTATATCTAATGCTAACATAAAGAGTGGGTTATAAAACATTAGTAGAAATGGGGTATTTTGATGTTCATATATTTGTCAGCCCATCTTTCTAATTATCTCATTATTGCCTCCTCTTATCATTTATCTTTTTTTCCTCAGAACTGTTCTTAATGCTCTGACTTCTTATGCTTCTAGGCAGAACCATTACCGATGTTTGTAGTGGAACTGAAAAGTTGCAAGATACATAGGTGCTTGTCTGTTTTTATGTGCTAAACGTGCTAATCTGGTTCAGCGGGTAAGAATATCGTCTGAATATATCGTTTGAGATTTTTTTGTCTGGGAAATACTGTTGCCAACATGAGTGGGCATCCACAAACAACTGTGCATTTGGCTTAGTGATTTACGCATATGAATAACATAAAAAAAGGGCAGGTCAGTGGATGTAGCTCCCGCTTGCGCAGGGTCCGGGGAAGGGTTTGACCACTTTGGGTCTATTGCACGCATATAAATAACATAGAAAAATTGAAATGATAACAAGCCCGGGGAAAATGCATTATTTTCGGATTGTAAATGATATCGAGATGATCCTAATGTTGGCTATGGTGTGGGTGTTGAAATTACATGTGGGCCTATCTGGACATGCATAGAGTTCTCCTTGGTTTGGCACATTCAGAATGAATATAAGTTGGAGACAATATATTAGTAGTAGTCTATTTTTCTTGTGATAAACAACCATACCCCCCATCCAAAAAATTAGTGTCCAAAGGCTTCAAAGATTCATTTGTTAAGCTTCATGCACTAGCCAACGCAACCAAAAGTCCGAACTCATGGAAAGGGCTAGTGCAATCCACATGTACTGTAACACCCCCTCTCACGTGTGACGGGGAAGATAAGTCAACACGTGCAACCGGAAGAGAGCGACGGCGTGCGAAACTCACGTATGACTCAAGAGGCCTCTACGTGGACACAAAGGGGGCTACCAGCAATTTTTTAAGGGATTTTTACATCTGTGCCCCTAGTTCTCTAGCTGTGCTCATTCATCCCCACGTCCTTAACTTTTGCTCACTTTTCCCCACTCCCTAGCCCGAAACCCTCACCAAAGGTCACAACGGAGGATGCCGTTGGGTCAATGGTTTGACCGTTAACTCTGACGAGTGGGGCCCCGCTGAGTCCGTCCCGCCCCATTTCCGGCCACACGGACGCCGAACGGACATGCACGCGCTTTCTCCTTGTCCGCCTCGGGGGAGCGTGGCGGCCTTCCAACTACCCCCACAGCCAAAAGTAAATGCGCACGCGCGGCTGGCCCCGGTCGTCAGCCACCCATGTTCGGGTCGTCGTCCTTCTTTAAATGGAAACCGGCCAATCCACAGCACCTTCCATCCTTCCAGAGCCGCGCCTGCCCCCTCCACCCTCGGCAGGATACAAACCCTAGTCTGCCGGTGACAAAACCAAACCCTAGCCAGTAGCCACCATGGGCATCTTCTCAGGGGCCGGCTCGAGCTCCGGCAAGAAGAAGTGCAAGGCCCCCGCCGTCCCTTGGCGCGTGCTACCCCCGCCGTCCTCTTCCCGTCCGCCTCGGCAGCGGATTAGCGTCCTAGTGCACCAGGCGAGGTGGCACTGGGAGCACACCATCCCTCTCCCCTACCCCGACGTGATCCTGCCAAACTACTGGCACTTGGATCCGGAGAGGATCACAGTGCCGACGGTTCCACGGTCGGCGCGGGCGCATGCGGAGGAGGTGAGGCGCCGGTGGCAGCAGCTCACGCCCGAGCAGCGGCTCGATCCGGCCTATGCTGCAGACTCTCCCAATTGGGAGATCTGGTTTGCGTTTGAGCACGAGGAGCAGCGCCGGCGTGGCGTCCACGACGTGCGGGCTGGCACCCCGCCGCCCCTCATCGTGCGCGATGAGGACCAGAAGGCGGAGGCCGCATACCAGGAGGCGCTGGCAGCTGTCCTCCACGAAAGCGAGGAGGAAGAGCGGCGCAAGGAGGAGGAGGAGGAGGCGGCTTACCAGGCACGGATGGCGGAGGCCATTGCGCTCTCCGCTGCTGTCGACTGCGTCGTGCCGCCGCTGGCACCGCAGTCCCCTGCCAGGCTCGAGCAGGCGCCGACCGCCCTCACGCCCCACGAGTACGTGTGGGGGGGTGGTGCGGGAGTGGGTGAGCGCGCCACCCATATGGATGCTGGCGACGCCGAAGCAGGAGCGGAAGTACCTAGAGTTCTGGCGACAACGGCACCTGCGGGCAGAGCGTCGCGAGGGTCAGCGGCTCGAGGAGTTGGAGAAGGACGCCGAGGCGGAGGAGGAGGAGCGCCGTGCCGAAGCGCAGGCAGCGGCGGTGCAGCCACCGGCGGATGACGTCGCCACCGCCTGGGAGACGTCGTTCCCCTGGGCTGGCCCGGCGCCGACCCTCGTCGACCTCACCAGCCCTGACGACGACGACGACGAGGACGCCTAGGGGGCAGCGCACCTCCTCGTTTTCATTTTTAGTTTTAATGTTTTTAGTTAATGCCTGTCAGACTTGTGAACTCTCGCCGGCCTTTGTGGCCGCCATTAATGTATAATTAAAGTCAACGCAGGTTGATGTGATTTGATATGATGTTTCGACTGTGGTGTGATGTTTGAATTTTGACTGACATTTGAATTATAAGCAACATTTGTGTTAATGTTAGCCTAAACCCTAAACCTCTGTGATTGCAATGATCATGTTAGCCTAGGTTGCAATGATCTAACAACAAATAAAACAAAAATACAAACAAATGATTATGTTAGCCTATGTTGGTGAGCTCCGAAAAGTTAGGGTAAGCAGGACATTTCCAATATAAATCATTATAAAAATTCTTATTCACACTAAAATGAATCTAGGGTGATTTTTTTGATTTTTAAAATTTTTCATAGACCCAAACCCACTATCACTCTCTTCTTGGACTCTATACAATCTCATGTTTGTGTAGAAGATCATGTGTGCAAAATTTGAGGTGATTTAGAGGAGGTCAAAGAAATTTGAATTTGAGAAATGTGCTCCAAATGAGCTCCCAGGCTAGGGTAAACAGCCCCATTTGTAATCAAGTTTTTTTTGGACCTACTCTAAATAAGCCAAATGTTTTCTATTAACACCTATTCAATCTATATGGTGTAGATTCGAAGTCTCACTATTTTTTGAATTAATCTTTATATTTTTACATTTCTTTTTGAAAAAGTATGCTTTAATATAAAAACTATTAAAAACACGTTTAAAATATGAAAATAGAAAACTAAGTTCAGATCCTTCTTATTCAGTTTGAAATAAAGCTTTGGTGATTTTTTTAAATTTTTCAAAAACAGAAGGTAACCCTACCTCCTCTCCTCGAACTCTATGAAATGTTGTACGTGATAGTTCATATGTGTGAAGGTTTTTTCATGAAAATGACCATAGACCAAGTTTGATTTTTGGTTGGTAACATGTCACATAAGACAACATTGTGCGCAGGTTTTATATTTTTTTGATTTTTTTAAATTAATGGTGCTCATTTGACTTCGATCGTGCCAGCTAGGTTTTTTTTTGAAAATGTCCGTATACCAAGTTTAGTATTTTTCCTAGTTAGTGTGTCTTATAAAACGACGAACAGCGAAGGTTTCATATTTTTTTCGATTTTTTTTTAAATTAGTTATGCTCAGTCAAAGCCTTGGAAACCCCGTTGACCAGCTCAAAACCCCTCTAAACCCCTCCTAACCCTAGCTCGGAACGTCAGCCGTCCGATCATATGGACGGCTCCGCATCGTTGGATCGGGGGGCGATCCGCGAGAGGCGATCCTATTGGTTGTGCTCGGCTGCTCGCCCACCATTGACTCCGCGAAAAAAAACGTAGTTATTGGGCCCAAAAGGAAACCAAGTTCTGGTTGGGCCGTCGAATTGCGTCGTTTCTTTTGCATCGTTTGCTCTGTTTTTAGTGAACGTGCTGGCTCTGTTTTTTTGCATCGTTTGAAATTACACAACAATTGACATTGCCTAGAAAATTTAGTTCTTTTTGTTCAATACAAATGTAAAATGACCAAATTTATAAGGGCCAAAGTTATTTTTATCATGCAAAAGAGGCCTATTAAAATGGTGCACGCGCTGGTTCAGTTTTTTTATTGATTTGATTGCACAGTCACCCTTTTCTTTATGGGCCCTTTCTTTATTGATTTGATTGCACCGTTTGTTTTTTTTTTATTTGATTGCATCAAATTAGTTTCATCATGCAAAAAATAGTTTCTTTTCCTTCTTCTTTTTAAACATCACCATGGTTCATATTAGATTGAAAACATCATTGCACAACCGGATATCTCATATTCAGAAAGGAAAAAAATTCATACAAAAGCATGCAGGATGTAAAACCTACATACTACTACATAATAAAACCTATCTACTCTTCGTCGGAGATGTCGATGATCTCCGTGCCCTCCGGTGGATAAATGGCCGCCTGTTGCGGCTCCGCCCGCTCCGGCGCCTGCGGCTGCTCCGCTGCCGCCTCCTCTGCCGCTATCTCCGCCTCCAGCTCGTCGAACATGGCGTCGGCCTCCGCCTGCCTCTGCCGGATGAGCCGACGGTCGGCCTCCACCTCGGCCTCATCCCGGATGGAATCCAGGATGGCCTGCTGCTCCGCCATCTCCTCCGGCTGGTCGACGGCGACCTCCGCCTCCGCCTCCGGGCCGTCCTCCTCCATGGGCGCCGGCTGATGCTCCTTCTCCTGCTCCTGCTCCTCCTCTGCCTACTCCTCCTCCGTCTCCGACGAATCTGGAGGGAGACCCGCAACGATGCGGGCGGCGCGGCGAGCCTGCATTTCCGCCTCGATTTGCAGGCGCCGCTCCGGAGTGAGCTGCGCGTACGTGGTGATGAGGCGCCGGACCATCCTGACGGCGACGGAAGTGCGAGAGGAGGCGTATGGGCTCGGGCGGCGGTGGGGTGGAGGGAGGAGGAGGATGTGCAAGGGCTGGGGGACGACGGTCGGCTTAAATAGCCGGGGAATGGCCTCGGGCGGCGATTCGAAGCGGCGCCATGCGGCGTTCACACCGCGCCGACGGTCGAGACGCCCGTCGGACCGTCGGGTTTCCCGACGAGTCCGCGTGGGGCCATGTCGTCAGCCCGACGTGGCGGGCGCCTGTGAAAAGACGCCTGCAAAACGGGATGGAGGGAGTGGCGCGCTTCGGCCCAACAGTCCACCGAAACCGGTCCCACTCGTCAGAGTTAACGGTCAGAGGCATTGACCCGACGACAACGTCCGTTGTAACCTGTTCTGAGGGTTTCGGGCAAGGGAGTGGGGAAAAGTGAGCAAAAGTTAAGAGCGTGGGAATGAATGAGTACAACTAACGAACCAGGGGCACAGAAATAAAAATCCCATTTTTTAAATAAATTGCGAAAGTCAGGACTTGAACACAAGACCTTAGCTCTGATACCATGTTAAGCTTCATGCACTAGCCAACGCAACCAAAAGTCCGAACTTATGGAAAGGGCTAGTGCAATCCACATGTACTGTAACATCATTCAGTTGGTGGCTTGTTCTCATCGTTATTCCAAGGAAATATAGCTAGGAATATGGTATATATTAGAAATATCTTATTTACGTTGCCGAGTTGATTGTACACACATCTTGTTCATGCATAGTTATATGTGTGCTACTATTAGGTTCTGAGTGTATCTTTATAAGGTGACTAATGGATTTACGATTTTGTTTTCTCTAGGTGAAGGCAAAGACAGGCTATTGCAGTTCTCATCGAAATTTGTCACATCGTATTAATGTCGTTGAAAGTGTACCTTAGTCTATGCAAGTTTCAAATGTAATAAGATGTTTCTGAATACTACTTACCCAAGTAATATTTTAAGTCGGATTACATTATATGTTGCTTTTTTAGCAACAAATATTGGGAGGCCCCTACGTATTTTTCTTTAACAATAAAACAGGGTCTGAATCCCGTTCGAACCAGAACCGGACCCAGAAATTACATGCATCCTGATTCCAACTTCTAAAATGGGAAAGATGAACAAGCAAAAGAAAAAAACAGGATGGTGGTACAGCGGGAGGCGATGAAAACTGAACCGAAAGGAACAAACTTAGCCATCCGTCGATCCAATTTGATTCTGCTTTTACATATTTGTATGTTGTATGTTTTTGCATGATTGTGCTTGGCGTCTCTTCTGTTCAGCGAGGAGAGAGTTTTGGGGTGCATTTCTGGTTTGATCAACTATTAAGAAAAAGGAAGAAAAACACCTGCAAGGAAAATGGATAAACAAGACTGGTTTTTAGTCCATGGATCTTGGAAGATATATATAAACCGAGTCCAACTGTTGTAGCCAATATTGGCGTCTCTTCTGTTCAGCGAGGAGAGAGTTTTGGGGTGCATTTCTGATTTGATCAACTATTAAGAAAAAGGAAGAAAAACACCTGCAAGGAAAATGGATAAACAAGACTGGTTTTTAGTCCATGGATCTTGGAAGATATAAACCGAGTCCAACTGCTGTAGCCAATATTGGCGTCTCTTCTGTTCAGTGAGGAGAGAGTTTTGGGGTGCATTTCTGATTTGATCAACTATTAAGAAAAAGGAAGAAAAACACCTGCAAGGAAAATGGATAAACAAGACTGGTTCTTAGTCCATGGATCTTGGAAGATATAAACCGAGTCCAACTGTTGTAGCCAATATATTCATCTCGCCCTCTGGCCAATGAGTGGATGCCAGCTTCGGTATTTTCCCTGATTAGATGTAGCCAATTTTGCACCGCTTTAATGGATACAGTACGACCGGCTATTTTATGGGCTTTACTAAAGTCTAGAAACATATTCCCTCCGTTCCAAATATAAGCCTTTTTAGAGATGCCAATACGGACTACATACGGATGCATTTTGCTCCGTATGTAGTCGATATTGGAATCTCTAAAAAAAGCTTATATTTAGGAATGGAGGGAATATATGTTTATCGTAATATGTATCTATATGATCCGTCATGTATTATTACTCAAACGTCACACTGGTCAACGGAGCAAGGCTACTGCTGTGAAAGTTTCAGCAACAAGAGAGGTTGGGCACCTGCGGTGCTGAGAATTGCATGATAAACATGCGAGCTATTGTTATAATCAGTTGGTTAGATAGCAGAGTTGTATGTCTTGTTATTTTCTATAAGGTTGTTGGTGCTTTCATGCCGTGCTATTGGATTGTGCTCTATATTAGCTATATGGCAGCAGATGAAATTTAAAAAGTTTCTGGTGGTAATTGTATTTTTCTGTAGTGTTCGAGCTGAGGCTTTGCATGTGCTGAGGATATATGATACTCTGTTTATCAGTTTTTAGGCGATTGAAAATTGGAGGCCCTATTGGTCCCTGTGATTGATTTTTTATATAATGGAACACAGTCATTATGTATAAATAATTAAATATACAATGTTTCAAAATTTGAATTAAGATAGATCCTTTAATTCGAAAAATAAAAACCTACGTGCAATGATAGAACACATACACTACTCCTACTACTTTTTTTACATATACCAGAACACATATACTACTAGGAGTAGGTCTAGAGTTGTCCCCCATTGGAAGTGATGAATCAGCTTATGAAATCCCAAATTTAAAACCTGCCCCGGTACGTATTCTCCTTCTCTCCTGCCGCCGGACATGAAGAAGGAAGCCGTACCAGTTCCAGGGCCAAGAAGATGACAACAGCCAAGACCAAGAGCCGCACGTCTGATGGAACCGTCGGGCGCATGCCATAGAAAAGGGCATGCGGCGATCTTCCCAGGCCCAGCCACGGCGATCTCATTAGCAACCTCCCCCAATGCCATCCCAGGGAGCATCATCTCCCTTCTCCCAACCAAGGACGGCGCCCGCACACAAGCTATCTCCTGGAGATGGCGTCCGCTCTAGAGATCTGCCCCTCTCAACCTCGATGCTGACAGCATTTGCCTCGCTAATTTCAGGCAATCCACCATCGTCTCCAGCATCCTCCGCGATCACCCTGGCCTGAGCCATTGCTTCGTGTTCAACCACATCCGCCTGCACAACCGGACTAAAAGGTTAGCCGAGGAGGCTACTCAGGTCGTGAGCTGGTTCTGCTCCCAATGCCTCCGCAACCTTGAGGAATTCGATATCTTCGAGTCATGGGGTGGATCGCATATATATGTCAGTGAGTCACCACCAGCTGCCATTATCATCCATGCTCCCATTGCTAGTCAAGCCACTTCTATATCAGATTCTCAAGGCTAGGCCTAGTTGCTAGTCAAGCCACTTTTACCATTGCGATCTCAAAATAGGGTTAAGTCACACTCCAACGAGGTGACCAAACCTGTTAATATCACAAACTTTTGTGATGGTTGTATCATTTTTCAGAAATTACTAAAATTTCACCAATTCATTTAAAAGAAGCAATATGACAAAAAAAAACTGGTAATGTATATAATGGACAAAACATACATTGCACGCATGACAAAATCCAAGTACACCGGTACAATTGAACTTCCCTCGATTTGTGGGTGAAAGCATACAACCAACTGAATATGCCACTTGTCTTTCTCTTCCCCTTCCCCTCCCCCCTCCGTCACATCACATTTAGCAAATTAAGTTGTATTTGGACCTTTGCATCAGCTAGGAATACAAGTTACTAAGGCAAAAAATTGGTTGACCTCGGGCATAAATGAACCCATTAACTTTGGATATAAAAATCGCATAAAAGTTGTTTCTTTAACAACACCAATTTCTTCTGATTCCTTGATCCCTTCACATACCACAAGTCATAGGTTGATAGGTAGAACCAAAAAATGGTATATGAGCAAACATAATTTAGACAGTTTGAGGAGAAGGCTTTATTATTTTCATAAACGTTCTTCTCATACAGAGTGCATAACATAAACTTTTTTGAGCACAACCTCACGAATTACATATATGAAAGGAAAGTTGTTGTGAGGCCAGCCACATGGAAAAAGCCAACGCTTCTCCTCGCGTTGCTAAACTAGTCACTACGCCAGAGGAGGGAATGTGTAACCTGCAAGACCATTCAATTTGACCCAACATATGATCAGAAAAGCACAACAAGCATATAAATGCATAACTAAAATCAAGACCGTGTGAATCCGGAGAAAAATAATATAAAAAGTGCATGTATGCAATGCCCATTATTATAATTCCCTTAATGTATTTCACTTACTTCCACACTTGTAGCCATGTGGGAACGGCTTCTTGCAGAAATTGGCAACGTAGGCAACCTTCTCCATACACCATATCTTCTCTTTCTCCTTGGTGACACCGGCGCAAAGGCATGGGATGTCCGCCTTCTGCCACACGGCGCAGCATGCGTCCGATGGATCTAGCTTCGGCTCTGCTGGGAATTTCTGATACTTACCACACTCCCTGATCATGTCCTGTCGATCACCGTCGCATCCGCCGGCCGACACGACTACCGTAATAGTGAGGATGATGAAACATAAGCACATGAGTTTCGCCATGGCTATGGCTTTTGTATCTGCTACGCTAGAGCCTTCTCTGTCCCTTTGATGCTAGAATCCTACAATGTAGGATTTGTGTGGTTTCTGTGTGGATGTGTGGGGTACATGACTTCGTTGGCTATGGCTTGGTTTATATAGCCTTGTGAGGGACGCGGCTGTTATGATCCCGAGCTCATGTGAGCTCGGGTGAACAGTAAAATCGAAAAAATATCAATACAAATTTTAAAAAATCTGAATTTTTTTGTATGAAACTTTGACAAATGTTTTGATAGCTTGCAAAATTTCATCACCATATGACATTCGTGTAAAATGTGGCAAAAAAAAAAAAAAAAAACGGATGCTCCAAAAATGTTATTTTCAAATGCATTTTGGAGCATCAATTTTGTTTTTTTTGCCATATTTTACACGAATGTCCCCTGGCACTGAAATTTTGCGAGCTATCAAAACATTTGTTAAAGTTTCACACAAAAAAAATTCGAATTTTTTTAAATTAATTTTCATTTTTTTGATTTTACTGTTCACCCGAGCTCACATGAGCTCGGGATTAGAACAACACTTTCGTGTCTAAGATGATGATACGGGCGTATAAATCAATAGTATATCTTTAAGATATAACACCTTGTCAAACAATTAATGTGTAAATTATTGCCCATCTAGAGGCTACATCATACAGTAGTTCTATTTCTTGAAGATACCAAATTGCATCAAACACTGAATATGTACATTAACTCTATATCTACATGCTATACCTTGAAGATACGAAATAGCATCAAAGAAATGAATTGTGTACATTAACTCCACCTTGACACGTTATACATACATTAGATTAATCGTATATATGATATATCTTGAAGATATGGTACTACATCAAAGAAATGAATTTGTACACTAACTCTATATCTACAGGCTATACCTTAAAGATATGAAATAGCATCAATAAATGTGTATACTAACTCCACATCGACACGTTATACATATATTAGTTGTATATATGATATATCTTGAAGATATGGTACTACATCAAAGAAATGAATTTGTACATTAACTCTATATCTACAGGCTATACCTTGAAGATACAAAATAGCATCAAACAATGAATGTGTACATTAACTCCATTATATATATATATATATATATATATATATATATATATATATATATATATCTTAAAGATATGGTACTGCATCAAAGAAATGGAGGTGGCTATCGGAACCGTTTGTTTGCTTCAAGATCCGAACTTTCCGATGGATAAGGTTCCTATTTGTTGATTTATGTGTGATCGCATTTATCAAAGAGGAAGCCATGTGGGGGTCCTTTACGTAGCAATGGACGAAAATGGCAACCTAGCCCCTGCGATGGTAGGAGTATTTATGGAATGGGGGCAACTCCTTTCTAGCATTGGTCCTCGAGCATCATCTATTCTGGGTAAGCCTAGTGGGGAAGTTTTGTTGTGTTGCTAACGTTGAAAGGTTCCGTTTATCCCGAGTTATTTTTAGTAAGTATGACCATCATTTGGCTGCATGACCTACGAACGGTTCAACGCCTTTTAAATCACCACTACAATAACTAAATCTGCTCGTGAGTAAATGTCGTACTCGCAGTTCAGGTGAACCGGTAATGCAACAGTACGGCTGGTTAATGGTGTATGCTAATTTTGTTAATGCGACAGTACGAGTTGAGCACGAGATCGACGAACGGTAGTGAAATGGCACTTTCTGTATCATCAAATGTAGGAGGAAAGGTGAGAAGATACATCTGATAGTGTTTTGGCATTAGAGTTTAAAAACTTCGTGTGCAGCCCGCATCCAATCATAGCTGCCGTGGAGACAAACTGGATTATCACGGCGACAACCTTCACCTTACGCAGCGCCTTATTTTCTTTATAGGTGTCTCGAATTGGTATAATAATCTGGAAATTTCACGGAGACACAAAGAACGTGCACATGCGAGTTGGAGCGCTTATAGTACCACCTGTTTTTCTCCCTGCCTGATTTCATCTTCCGTCTGTACGTGACAAGACCGCACCCACACCGTAACCACGGTCGTTGTTGTCGCCGACGGCCATGGCCTGGTGCGCTACCCTAGACTACAAGGGTGACAGATAAAGAATGGCGCTTGATTGCTTTACAAAACTTCAACGCGTCGTATGTAGGCAACCCAGCACATCGGATACCCATCACAAGTGCAGGTCAAAGTCATTTTCTCGGTGCGAGCGGTGTCCGGACCTGCTCTAACTTTCTCGTTCGCAGTATTTCAGGTTGTCTCTGTCCAGCAACAGCAGCCGAATTCTTTTTTTGAAAGTTAGCAGGAGAACTGCTAAGATTCCATTGCAGAAGAAGAAGTCGATGGCTGGAACTGCTCGGTTTATTAAAGGAAAACCGGGCGAGGTGAAGTATGCGAGCGATCCTGCCGCCATGTGGTGCATGCATATCTTTTTTTTTTTTTTTGCGGGAAATAGAAATTCTCATTACTCAAGGTGGCATTTCAGCCATCACCAAATTTACAACGGCGTCCGTTCCTGAGTGGAACCACACAGCAGTACGGGGGGTACGACGACCATATGAGGCTAGTTCGTGACTCACTTTATTCTGTGAACGACTACAATGAGAAAATTGGACCTTACGTCCCTCCGTCCCTGCCAATCTTTTGATCTCCTGCACGAGGCTGCGATGAACAGAACGGTCTATCGAAGCGGCCGTGCACATGGCCACCGCCTCCGCAGAGTCCATCTCGACGAGCGATCGGCCGGTCGGTACGGTGCAGCGCCAAGTCCAGCCCCTCCTTGCACGCCTCAAGTTCAGCTGCAAGGGCATTATCACATGCTCGAAGCTCCCTACATGCCGTGAAGATGATGATTCCATGCTCGTCACGGGAAGCCATCTTCGATCAGCTGAGAAGAGGGCCCTCCCGTGTCGCCCCCGCGAGGCGACCGGGAGGCGACTCCAACCCCACCGCCGCCGGTCCACCCTTCCTCCGCCCCCTCCCTCGCCGCCGCCACAGGGCACGACCGGGCGAAGCCCGGACGGTGCCGGCGGCGGCGGGGCCTTCTTCGCCTCCTCGTGCGGCCTCCCGACGCGGGCGGCCTGGGCCGCATCTGGACGAGCTGCTCCCGTGGGGCATCTCGGCGTGGCGGCGCCCCGGCGAGACTACCCGTCGGCTCTTCGGCGCGGAGCTCCTTCGACGGTTCGCGCGGCGCGGCGGGCTGCGGGGCGGGGTCCCCTGTGGCGGCGGCGGCGGATCTGGCCTTGCCGGGTCTGGCTACGCCGGTTGCGGTGGACGGCGGCGACCCCTTCCCCTCCCTCCGCACGGATCCGGCTGACGGCGACCTGGACCCTGTACGGGGCCTTCGTCACCATGCGGCCGGTGGTTGCCCGGAGGTGTGTGGGGAGATGGTCGCGGTGGTCTGCGCCTTGGAGGGGCGGCGGCTTCGGCCCCGATCTCTAGGCGGCAAGGAGGTGGATGGCACCGGATCTCCTGGCTGTGCGTGCACCTTGGGGGATCTGGGGCCCGGTCTTGGGGGCTGGCGGCGGTGGATCTGGGCCCCCCGGCCCTGATCCGATCTCCTCCGGCGGCGGTCCTAGGGTTCCAACTCGCGCCGAGATTTTGATCGACCGGATGCATGTCCCCATCGATCTGGCTGCAGTGTCGTGTTCCGGAAGGCTCCGTCGGGAACTCCCTTGGGCGATTCATGCCTGGAGATTGCTGGATCGGGTGGGATTCGGTCGTGCGCACCCGTGTTTTTCTCTGACTGTTTGGTTTCAGAGGGAGCGCTGCGAAGCTCTGCTGGCTGTTACCATCATGGGGTATGCTTTCTCATTCCATGTTGAAGTCAGCTGGCGGAGAATGTCATGGAAGCTGAGATCTGAGGACTAGCAATGGTGTTTCGAGTCTCTGTGGCGATGAGGAATTGGCTTGGTGATTCGTGACTTGGAGCAGCGGCATGCTAGTGGGGGCGACTGCACAGGAGAAGTCCAAAGTCTTTCTTTCAGGATGAAAATCCAAGGTCTGGCCTTAATTGGTTGTGCCTGGCAATGGCCTTGTTGAAGGCATTGTTTTTGAGAGCGAGGACTTTCTTCAGGGTGAAAACCTAAGATCGATGATCGGGCGACGACGGTGTTTGTGCACTGTTCCCTTATTGGAGGCGTCGCTTTTGGAGAAGCTGGACTTCTGGTGCTGTCTTGGTGGTGTTAGTGCTGCTGTTTCAGGGAATAGATCATTGCAGCGGGACTTTTCTTTTTCGTTATTCTTCTTTCTTTTTTTGGCTGTGTGCATCCGTAATGTCGCTAGGGCATTGCGTTGTTGCAGAGGCTGGGTGTAATTGGTATCTCCGCGATATTAATATATGCTCTTTGTCGAAAAATGCTCGTCACGGAGGATCATCCCCTCACCTGCCGCGCCTGTAGCCGGGTCGTAGCTCCCGTCAGTGTTGAGTTTAGTGCTCGCTCGCCCTGGTGGTACCCATCTCCTGTCCTCCTTCGGCGCAGCCCGCGTAGCGGGGCGCTGCTGAGGGCCTCGAACGACCATCTTCCCCTTCTCTATATCAGCTCCAGGGTGTTGCTTGATGCACAACAAGGAATTGATGTAGCCCTGGAGGAATCGCCTGGATGCTTCAGTTGGTGGAGGCTTCTTCTCGTGAGTGATCTCGTTGCGGACGTGCCACACACGCCACAACGTCATCAGAACAATCATGCGTGTGTCCTCATCAAGCGGCTCCAGAAGCGAGAAGAGCCACTCCGGCCCGTGTTCGCCACCTCATCCACTCTTGGGATATTCCAATCCCTAGCCATAGCATGCCACAACTCCTTCGCCAGAGTACACCTACAAAGTGCATGGAAGCAATCCTCTCGTTCTATACCACATAGAGGACAAATATCAGTCACCTCAAGTCGTCGAGAGCACTTGTTGGCCCAAGTGGCAAGGTAGTTGGTGACAATTCTCCACGCAAACACACGTACCTTCGGGGGGGGGCAGAGTCCATCTCGACGAGCGATCGCTGGGCGAACGAGGCCGCTGCGCGTCCAGCCGCCTGCAGAAGCAGGAGGCCAGATGTGTTGCCGCACACGGCCGGCGCGGAAACCGGCGGTGGCGGCGGCGGCGGCGTGGGGTCGCCCCCGAGTCGCCCGCCCTGGGAAACCCTAGGAGAGACATCGAACCTGGTAGTTCGTGGTGCATGCATATCGATGCACCATACATGGTTAATTAGCATCTTCCAATGACGCACAAGGCCGAAGATAGCATGTCCATCAGCACTGATACTACGTACGCGCATATATATCATGTCAAAGGTCGTTGAGTTTATACTATGTCACCTGATTGCATTCATTGTTGCGTGGTGGACCAAGCCAGCTTAGGGCATCCAACGACAACCCGTAAACTTTCCTTCGCATCCGTTCATGGATATAGATGTAGAAATATGTCATTCAACCGTAACCGCATCCATTTCGACAACTGTTCGAACCAACCGGACAAAATTCATGCAAACCTCTCAAATTTTTGTACAAATACGACGGATTCCATTTAAACAAACCAGGATAATTTGTATATAAAATCAGACGATATTTCATCCGGTGAACTAAAAACCTTAAAATAAAACCCTGAACTACCATATACTTGACGGTGACCTTGTAGGCCATGCGGCGGCTCGTCCTCCGTCGTCATCGCCCGATCCGGCATCGGAGTCGTCGTCGTCGGGCTTGGGCGACGGAAGGTGGCAGCGTAGCGGCAGGGCTTCCCGCAAGCCGCCTGACGCTTGTGGATAATCCACCCCGCTTCCTCCTGCGTCGTACGCAGTGCAGCCGCGGTCACAGAGGACATGGGCGTGGGCCAGCGGCGATCTGCGCTCTTCCTTCACGCGGTGTCCGATTTGGATGCCATGGTTGCGCGGGGAAGATCGCAGAGGGGATGTCGGCTCCGGCTTCACGGGGAGGAGCGTCCCTGGTAGCGGAGCCGAGCCATTGAGGTGGAGGACGGAGCGACGAAGCATCAGCTCTATCTGCTCCTTGTACTCCATGTTGATGGTGGCGTACACCTCGCCTGCGGACTTTTGTTGCTGCGACGGCGGTCGGTCCTCCTCATCGCAGAGGAGATGACGATCTCCGCGTTCGCCGAGGAGTCGCCCGTCGATGAGGATGACGGACCTGTAGTTCGAGGGCGCGTTGCCACGATCCCGCTCTAGAACCGCCGCCTGCCGGCGCTGACGCCCAGGACTTGTCCATCGCTGAAGCTGTTGAGGGAGATGGTTTGGGAGAGGAGAGGAGGAGGAGGAGGCGATGTGGACGGCGTTGGAGCGCGGCTTATATAGCCGCGACCAGGCCATGTGAATGGTCGGTCACCCGCTTCAATGCGGCGCAATGGCCGAAGTTGGTTCCTCGGGAACCTGCGTTTGCATTTAAGCAGCGGCTCCTAATAGGTTGCGCCGGTCAGCGCCGCCCTTCTTCCCTCCGGTCACATCACGGCATCAATGTCGGTCGTGGTGTGCTCTGGACCGGCATGAATCTGGTGCGGTAAGTGACGTGTGCATCAAAAGGAAAGAGCGGGAGGGGCGGATGGGTTTGGGTGGGCTAGGGCGGTCAGAAACGGGGGTGGTCGCATGTCCGGACTCCCGCAAAGCCCCGCAACGTTTGTCTCCGATTTACGGAAGAAAGTACGTGTGAACCGTGCCACAGACCGATACAGGAACTCGTTGGATGGCTTCCGCGGTTCAGACAACACTGTCCGGCCGCTTGCGGGATGTTTGTGGATCCGGTTGTGCAAGGTTCGGACAATATAAAATAAAGGTTCCCGTGTTAGTATGTGAATACGAGCATTGTAGACCACTGTGATTGGTGTACCTTGCATGCATTGACAACTGTCAGTCCATAATTGTTGTTTCTTCTTATGTAAACTCTATAGGCATATATTTCGAGTGATCTTAATCACATGGAGAGAGAGCGAGGGAGAGAAAGAGAGATAAAGAGATAAAGAAAGGGTTCACAAAAAAATCTCCCTCTCCCTCTAAACTTTTAACTTTCACTGATCGCACCTTACTATGAATATGAATGCGCTATAGAAAGGTTCTTGTGCACAAAAGAAAGGGTTCCCTCGATCAGGGGTATGCATGGTTCTGGTAATATAAAATGGATGTGCGTGTAAAATCTAACGATGAAGTGGTTCCGACCATGTAAAACGAAGGTTATTTGTAATCTAACAATGCGATGACACATTGTGAATGGGCTATGTAATCAATTAGAAAACTGACATGGCAGTATAACACAACATCGTTGTCTGGAAAACATGCACGGTGTGAAAGGGTACAATGGAGGTTCTTGTTTAATGTAAGTGTTGTAATGATGCTATATCTAGTTGTCTATCGCTCGCTCTCTCTCTCTAGTCCTTTAACATCTCATTTAACGCGCACACACCGTAAAAAACTTACACGGGTCAAATGGTGTCGGTGGGTGCAACGGCCACCTTATGGAGAAGGTTCTCGTGTGCAAAAAAAATGCCATCGGGTGGGTATGCATGGTTCCGTCAATGTTAAACGGAGGTTCTTCTGTAATGTAAGCCTTGCGGTGATCTCTCTCTCTCCCTCCCCCTCCCGCCCCCTCTCTCTCGTCCTTTAACATCTGATTTAACGCGCACGCATCATAAAAAACTTACACGGTGTCGAATGTTGTTGGTGGATGCAACATCCACCTTATAGAGAAGGTTCTCGTGCACAAAAAAGGGAGCCTCGAGTGGGTGTGCGTGGGTCCGACAATGTAAGTTGAGGTTCGCATGAAATCCAATGATGAAGTTGCACTATATACCGTTCTCCCACCCGATAACAATCCGCTTTCTATCGCTCTCTCTATTTATATGTCTATCTACTTACCACTCCCTCGCTCTCGAGTCCTCTATCATGTAGACCACGCGCACGAAGCAAACAAAAAAGCTAGAGTGTGAGGGGACAACATTTCTGAACAACAACATGACCGTAGTTGGCGTTTCCATCCGCTCATCTTCTTCACACTAGTAGAAAAAGGGCCTTTAGTCCCGGTTCCAGAGGGCCTTTAGTCCCGGTTCTGGAACCGGGACTAAAGGGTCGGGACTAAAGCCCAAAACCTTTAGTCCCGGTTCGCTTACGAACCGGGACCAAAGGGGCTCCACGTGGCCGCTGCGGGAAGCCCAGGCAGGAGGACCTTTAGTCCCGGTTGGTAACACCAACCGGGACCAAAAGGCATCCACGTGGCCGCTGCGGGGAGCCCAGGCAGGAGAACCTTTAGTCCCGGTTGGTCACACCAACCGGGACCAAAGGTCATCCACGCGTGAGCATCTGGTAGCAGCTGGGGTTTTTGTTTTTTTTTGAAGGGGGGGGGGGGGTTGGGGGGTTTTGGAGGGTTAATTTAGGGGTTTCATATTGTGTTAGCTAGCTAATAGGGAGAAGTGTCCTCTCTTTCTCCGTGCTCGGTCGACGGTAGCTACTATACATATAGAGATAACTCGATGCTAGCTAATAAGAAAATGAAGGAAACCATTAATTACACAAGATCGTCATGCTGAACATATATAGAGAGAAGTGACATCTCTTTCTCCGTGCTTGGTCGAACAACAAGTTTTCGTATATCTATCCGACGGTACTACATATATACAATATAACATCTTTTACAATCCCTAACATCATCTACCTAAGATCCAATCACAAATCCGCATGGTATTCCCCGTCTTTAGGTATGACGTGGTCAAGAAAGAATCCCGCCAATTCCTCTTGAATTGCTCGTATGCGATCATGTGGTAGGAGTTCATCCCGCATCTGCCAGATCTAATTTAAAGAAGGGGGTCAATACATGCATATATATGAATAAAACTCAACACAATTGATGGTAATATATAAAATAAAATTGTGAATATTATTTACGTACTTCAAATTGTTTGTCAGAGAAGCCCCGCTCAGAGGTCGAGTGGCGAATGAACTCGCATACGTAGTATGCACATAAAACAGTCCCTTCTTTCTGGTACAAGCACTTTACGAGAATAGAGTTCAATCAAACTGATAAGCAAGCATGGTAATGATATATTGATGAAAATTTGAATCAATTAGAGATGCGCGGAACTAGCTAGTACTACTTACTTTGGGGTGCGTAAATCGTAACTCTTTGTTTAGACCGGGAACCTTTCGGGTGAACTTCTTCCAAACCCTGCCAGGCAAAGAAAATGATTACTTGATATCAGGAAATTAACGAAAGTTGCATGCCGATATGGTCCCGGTATTGACTGAACTTACTTCTTGAGCATTGCAGTCATGTCCGCATAATTCTCGGGATCTTTACGTCTCGAGTCTAAGACAGTTACTAATGCCCCGTCAAGCTTAATGGATAGCAGAATAAAGTGGAAACTGCGCACGCATATATAACTCATCAATTACATTACTTAACCTCGAGTAAGCGAAACTGAGTATACAGAGAAGACAGCAATACTCACTTGAAGTTGTAAGGAAAGAGTATTTCCCTTTTGTTTTGATGTATAAGGAACGACTGTAGCAAGTTCTCCTCGGTCTCTTTGATTGAGTTTTGTACCGTCCATTCATTTACGGCATCTGGGCTAATGAACCCAACGTCGAAGATTCCTACTTTTTTGCATTCGAAGATCTTCAATCTGCATAATATAGTGAGGATAATTATATATACATGCAATGAACGAGCTGAGCTAGAGACTTAACTATAGAAGTAATACTTACAGACAGTAGGAAGTCATGAGTTGTTTGTCGAGGGCCAGTTGATTGTATAACTGAAATAACTCCACAAATTCAATAGGCATCACGGGAAGTCCAATGAATTCGTGCTCTGGTTTCACTGCCATATACATAGTGTCTCTCCCAGACTCCCTGCGGGTTTTCATGTACCACTCATGCAATTTGTACATCATCGTTGTTAGAGGAGGATGATCAGGTTTGACGAGAGGCTTCCCGTGCACGTATTTATATTCTTCTTTTGTTACCTCAGCCGTTTGAAAAATTACATCATCCCCCAAGTAATCACCAGGATTGGTACCAGGCACCATCCCCGGATGATTAGCGACGATATCGCTAGACACCTTGAGCGGGGGGCACGATTTCTTCTCCTGTTCGCCGAGCTGGGGAATTGTTTTCCCACTTCTTCGTTCTGCTAACCTTGCATCACTGGAAGTACTTCCCGACCGCCACGCTTCTTCATATGTCTTTTTAAGAATGCGGACATAGTTGGAATCCGGCGGAGGCGGTGGTGGTCGCTTCAGGGCATCGATAGTGCGCTTCACTTTCACCGGATCTAGCTTCTCCTTCGGAGGTGGAGTTTTCTTTGCAAAATGGTCCCTCACTTGGGCACGACATATGTCCTCGTTTTCCTGCTCGGTCCTCTCATATGGTAACTTTTCCACAGGCTTGAGAGATGGACCGTATCTGAATTGCCTCCCGCCTCTGCTTGTACTGCTAGCCGCCGGAGCGGCGGCGTCTCTCTTCCGTCGTTGCTGACGAGGCGGAGAAGGAGGCGGAGTGCTCCGACGCGCCGGAGTAGGCGAAGGAGGAGGCGGAGTGCCCTCACGCGTCGGAGGAGCCGGAGAAGGAGGCGGAGTGCCCTGATCACTCGCCGGAGGAGGAGGAGGAGGAGGCGGAGTGCCCTGACTCGCCGGAGGAGGAGGAGGAGGCGGAGGCGTCCAGTTTGGAAGCTTGATGTACTCCTTCTGCCATAGACATGTACTCCTCAGAGCACGAACCAGCTGATTCTCCCCTTCACCTGTAGAGTGGTAAAGCTCGAGCTCCTCAAATCCCTCCATTACTTCATCCACCATCACAACAGCATAGCCATGTGGAATCGGAAGGCAGTGAAAAGTTCCGTTGGGTTGAGGAGGTGCAACAGAGCCGAGAGCCGCCTTGAAAGTGAGGTTATGGCATTTCGTCATAAGCTCGCAATTTTGAGCCTCCGTGATAGTATCCACGGGGTAGATAGGCTCCGTGAAGTCAGTCTGAACGGGCTCCGTGGAAGCCACGCTGCTTCTCCGCTGAGATGGCGGGGTAGCTTCTGGGGTAGCTTCGTGCCACTGAGATAGTTGGCCGGCAGCTCGCTGGCTCTCAGCTTCCTCTAGCTTTTGTAGTCTTGCACTCATCTTCTGCATGTCGCTCAGCTCCGCTTTCCTCTTTCTCTCCCGGCTTCTGTAACCGCCTGCGTCGGGAAACCCAAACTTCCACGAAACGGAGCCTGGTGTGCCTCGTGATCGTCCAGGGTGCTCAGCATTCCCTAGGGCCTCAGTCAGCTCGTCCTTCTCTCTGTCGGGAATGAACGTCCCTTCCTGCGCTGCGGTGATATACTTCTGAAGCTTCGTGACGGGTATTGCAAGTTGCTCGTCCGTCCAACGGCACTTCCATGTTTCAGGGTCCAAAGTTCCCCCAACCCCGAAGAACCAAGTCCTTGAACGGTCTGGCCAGTTCAATGTCTCTGGTTCGACCCCTTTAGCAATCAGGTCATTCTCAGCTTTGTCCCACAACGGCCGGGCTTTGAGGTAGCCACCTGACCCCGTGTGATGGTGATACTGCTTCTTTGCAGCGTTGTTCTTGTTTGTCTCTGACATTTTCTTACTCTTGTCTGATGTCTTGTAGGCCACAAATGCGGGCCAGTGATCTCTTATCTTCTCAAATCGGCCGATGAATTCTGGAGTCTCACCTTTGTCGACAAACTTTGATTTCAACTCCTTCTTCCACCTCCTGAATAGATCTGCCATCTTCTTAAGAGCACACGCCTTGACCAGTGGCTCTATAACGGGCTTATTCGGATCCTCCTCTGGCGGTAGGGTGAAATTTGCCTTCAGCAAGGTCCAAAGATCATCTTTCTGTCTATCGGTGACATAATCACCTTCAGGGGCGTCGTCCTTAGGCTTATTCCATTGCTTGATGCTGATCGGGATGTTGTCCCTAACAATAGCTCCGCACTGAGCAGAAAATGCGTCCTTGGTCCGCTTGGGTTCAATCGGTAGGCCATCGTCCGCGAGTGCTGTGATCGTGAACCTTTCATCCTTGCGCAACCTCTTCTTCGGGCCTCGTCTCGTTACCGAAGTTTGGCTCGATCCGGAGGGCTATAAAAGAAGAAAGAAGAGTTAATATATGTACATACCAAAACAATTAATGCATCAATTAGCTAGTCAGCACCTCCGGAGCCATCATGATCATGTCACCGGAGCCATCATGATCATGTCCTTCCTCCTCCATTGTTCCATCGGTGTCGTTGAGAAACGACAAGACAGCATCACCTCCGGCGAGGATTATCTCCCCCAACAATTGTTCTTGTTCCAAGTCTCTTTGATCCATAGTTTCTGCAAATATAGAAGAATATATATATATAGATGAGATCAGAAAAAAATTGGATCAACTTGTGCACATCCATAATGGGGGTATTCTTGATAAATCTATGTTACCGGAGTTATCTATGTTACCGGAGGGGGTAGACGACAACGACGCTCACCCCTCATGTCATGTCCGACGTCCCTCCTCATGTCGAAGTTATCGGGGAGGGGGTAGACGAGAACGACGCTCACCCCTCATGTCCGACGTCCCCCCTCATGTCGAAGTTATCGGGGAGGGGGTACAGGTGGCCTCGAGAGTTGGTCGGGCGAGCGGACCGGGAGTAAGTAACTTTTAACTCATTTTAACTCATTTTGAATATATGAACATTTTGACTTTTACGGGTAGGGGCGGGAGGGGGTTGATCGACGTCTCCCCCCCTCTTGTCGAAGTTACCGGAGTTTTCTATATGAACAAAAAAATCCACATGACATGTCCGACGAGCGGACCGCCTCTCTCTCATGCATGTCCGACGTCCCCCCTCATGACAAAAACTTTCTATATAAAAAAAAGCATACATCTATGAACAAAAAAAATTCTATGAACAAAAATAAAATTGTATCAATGCATATATAAAAACTTTCTATGGATCATCATTGTTCATATATCAATGCATATATAAAAACTTTCTATGGATCATCATTGCTCATATATAAAAACTTTCTATAAACAAAAAAAAACATACATCTATGAACAAAAAAAAATCTATGAACAAAAATAAAATTGTATCAATGCATATATAAAAACTTTCTATGGATCATCCATCCATACATACATACTGCATATACATACATACATACATACAGCATCCATACATACATACATACATACTGCATATACATACAAAAAAAAAGGCAGATCCGGCCGGGGCGGCGGTGGCGGCGGCGGCGCGGCAAGCAGAGCAGGGGCACGGCGCGGCAAGCAGAGCAGTGGCGGCGGCGCGGGGGAAGGGGGGGGGCTCACTGGGGGCGGCGTCGGGGCAGGGGCAGGGGGCACGGCGGGCGGCGTCGGGGCAGCAGGGGCGTGGGGAGCGGCGCCGGCGTCGGGGCAGAGGGCGTCGGGGCAGCGGGGGCTCGGCGGTGATGGCGACGAGGAGCAGCCTGACGGCGTCGACGGGGCAGAGGGCGGCGAGGGCGTCGACGGCGAGCTCGGGCAGCCTGGCGGCGTCGATGTGCTCGGCGTCGTCGGGGGAAACTGGCAAATTTTCCCAACTCCCGCTTATATAGGGAGACCTTTGGTCCCGGTTGGTGCCACCAACCGGGACCAATGCCCACCTTTAGTCCCGGTTGGTGCCACCAACCGGGACCAAAGGTCTCTTTTCGTCAGCCCAGAGACCTTTGGTCCCGGTTGGTGGCACCAACCGGGACTAAAGGGTGGCATTGGTCCCGGTTGGTGGCACAAACCGGGACCAAAGGTTGGTATTGGTCCCGGTTAGTTCCACCAACCGGGACTAAAGGGTGGTGCTGCCCGGGGCCAAAAGTTTAGTCCCACCTCGCTAGCTGAGAGGGCTCGAGAGTGGTTTATAAGCGCTGCTGCGCCAGCCCTCTCGAGCTCCTCTCAACTGCAGGCTTACAGGCCTAATCGCACACACCTCTGCCTGTAGGCCTTCTGGGCCTTCTGCGGGTCTGAATCCTGGCCCAACTAGATGGTTGGGTTTCTAGTCGTATTCAGGCCGTGGTGGCCCAATAAGCGGCATTTTTTTTAATTTTTTTCTACTTTTTTTGTTTTCTTTTTTGCTTTATTTATTTTCTTTTGTTTCTACTTACAGTTTTTCAGTGATTCTTTTTGCTTTTAGGTCACAAAAATTATAAACTTTCTGTTAGTGCCATTAGTTTCCAAATTTGAATAGTTTAAATTTGAATTCTTTTAAATTGGTGTGAATCACTAGTTTGTGAATAACTTTACTATAAAAATAGATTTTTGAGTGATTCTTTTTCCTGCTATTTAATATTACTGTGTTTTATCATTATATTCAATTTGGTAATTTTTAGGTTATTTTAAATGTCTGTTTTAACCAAAAACAGATTTTGTTATTTTAGTTTGCTATTAAAGTTTCTAAAAAAAATCTTTATGAAAATTCTTTTTGCTATTAATGTTTTGAACAAAAAATACTTTGATAACTTTAGTTGCATAAATTTTATATAATTTTAGTTTCATAAATACTAGAGGTTTATAAAATATTTTTAGTTGATTCCTTTTGCTAAATGACCCTGAAATTGAAAAGCACTTCAAATGAACTCTGAAAAGGTTGAAAGTTGGCATGGTATCATCATTTCACCCACATAGCATGTGCTAAAAAGTTGAGAGGGTTACGGCAAAAACTGGATGCACTTCGTGTACAAAATGGACAATCTCTTTCGAAGTATCAGGGTTTCGGACGAAAACTCATCTGTTACAAAGGGATTTCATTTAATTTCTTCAATGTAACTGCAATGATATAGTTGTGGAGAGAAAGTCTTCACTTTTTCTTCGCTTGTGTCCTTTGCTTATTGCGCCGTAACCATGGATAATCTTCATCGTTTAACAAGGTGCTTGGGTCAGCCTTGACTTTGAAGGGAGGAATTTCATGAAACTTTTCATAATCTTCAGACATGTCTGTCTTGCCCTCCAATCCCACAATGTCTCTTTTTCCTGAAAGAACTATGTGGCGCTTTGGCTCATCGTATGATGTATTCGCTTCCTTATCTTTTCTTTTTCTCGGTTTGGTAGACATGTCCTTCACATAGAAAACCTGCGCCACATCATTGGCTAGGACGAATGGTTCGTTTGTGTACCCAAGATTGTTGAGATCCACTGTTGTCATTCCGTACTGTGGGTCTACCTGTACCCCGCCTCCTGACAGATTGACCCATTTGCACTGAAACAAAGGGACCTTGAAATCATGTCCATAGTCAAGTTCCCATATGTCCACTATGTAACCATAATATGTGTCCTTTCCCCTCTTGGTTGCTGCATCAAAGCGGACACCGCTGTTTTGGTTGGTGCTCTTTTGATCTTGGGCGATCGTGTAAAATGTATTCCCATTTATCTCGTACCCTTTGTAAGTCAATACAGTCGAAGATGGTCCCCTGGCCAACGAGTACAGCTCATCAGAAACAGTGTTGTCACCCATGAGACGTGTTTGCAACCAACTGCCGAAAGTCCTGATGTGTTCATATGTAATCCAGTCGTCACACTGCTCCGGGTGTTTGGAGCGCAGAATATTCTTGTGTTCATCGACATACGGGGTCACCAAGGTAGAATTCTGTAGAACTGTGTAGTGTGCTTGAGACCAAGAATGCCCGTCCCTACATATTATTGAGTCCGCTCCTAGCGTGCCTTTTCCAGTCAGTCTCCCTTCATACCGCGATTGAGGGAGACCAATCTTCTTAAGGTCAGGAATGAAGTCAACACAAAACCCAATGACATCCTCTGTTTGATGGCCCATGGAGATGCTTGCTTCTGGCCTAGCGCGGTTACGAACATATTTCTTTAAGACTCCCATGAACCTCTCAAAGGGGAACATATTGTGTAGAAATACAGGGCCCAGAACGACAATCTCGTCGACTAGATGAACTAGGACGTGCGTCATGATATTGAAGAAAGATGGTGGGAACACCAGCTCGAAACTAACAAGACATTGCACCAAATCACTCCTTAACCTTGACAGGATTTCTGGATCGATCACCTTCTGAGAGATTGCATTGAGGAATGCACATAGCTTCACAATGGCTAATCGAACGTTTTCCGGTAGAAGCCCCCTCAATGCAACCGGAAGCAGTTGCGTCATAATCACGTGGCAGTCATGAGACTTTAGGTTCTGGAACTTTTTCTCTGCCATATTTATTATTCCCTTTATATTCGACGAGAAGCCAGACGGGACCTTCATACTGAGCAGGCATTCAAAGAAGATTTCCTTCTCTTCTTTGGTAAGAGCGTAGCTGGCAGGACCTTCATACTGCTTTGGATGCATGCCGTCTTTTTCATGCACACGTTGCTGTTCCTCCCGTGCCTCCGGTGTATCTTTTGTCTTCCCATACACTCCCAAGAAGCCTAACAGGTTCACGCAAAGATTCTTCGTCACGTGCATCACGTCGATTGCAGAGCGGACATCTAGGTCTTTCCAATAGGGTAGGTCCCAAAATATAGATTTCTTCTTCCACATGGGTGCGCGTCCCGCATCGTCAGTCGGAACAGATAGTCCGCCAGGACCCTTTCCAAACATTACTTGTAAATCATTGACCATATCAAGTATGTGATCACCAGTACGGAGGGCGGGCTTCTTCCAGTGATCTGCCTCACCTTTGAAATGCTTTCCTTTCTTTCGACATTGATGGTTGGTCGGAAGAAATCGACGATGCCCCAGGTACACATTCTTCCTGCATTTGTCCAAATATATACTGTCGGTGTCATCTAAACAGTGTGTGCATGCGTGGTATCCCTTGTTTGTCTGTCCTGAAAGGTTACTGAGAGCAGGCCAATTGTTGATGGTTACAAACAGCAACGCATGTAGGTCAAATTCCTCCTGTTTGTGCTCATCCCACACACGTACACATTCTCCATTCCACAGCTGTAAAAGTTCTTCAACTAATGGCCTTAGGTACACATCAATGTCATTGCCGGGTTGCTTAGGGCCTTGGATGAGCACTGGCATCATAATGAACTTCCGCTTCATGCACAACCAAGGAGGAAGGTTATAGATACATAGAGTCACGGGCCAGGTGCTATGATTGCTGCTCTGCTCCCCAAAAGGATTAATGCCATCTGCACTTAAACCAAACCATACGTTCCTTGCGTCACCTGCAAAGTCCCCCCACCTTCTCTCGATTTTTCTCCACTGCGACCCGTCAGCGGGTGCTCTCAACTTCCCGTCTTTCTTACGGTCTTCTTTGTGCCATCGCATCAACTTGGCATGCTCTTTGTTTCTGAACAGATGTTTCAGCCGTGGTATTATAGGAGCATACGACATCACCTTGGCAGGAACCCTCTTCCTGGGGCGCTCGCCCTCAACATCACCAGGGTCATCTCGTCTGATCTTATACCGCAATGCACTGCATACCGGGCATGCGTTCAAATCCTCGTACTCACCACGGTAGAGGATGCAGTCATTAGGGTATGCATGTATCTTCTGCACCTCCAATCCTAGAGGGCATAGAACCTTCTTTGCTTCGTACGTACTGCCGGGCAATTCGTTATCCTTTGGAAGCTTCTTCTTCATTATTTTCAGCAGCGAACTAAATCCCTTGTCAGATACACCATTGTCTGCCTTCCATTGCAGCAATTCCAGTGTGGTACCGAGCTTTCTGTTGTCATCTTCGCAATTTGGGTACAACCCTTTTTTGTGATCCTCTAAGATGCGATCGAACTTCAACTTCTCCCTTTCACTTTCGCATTCTCTCTGTGCATCAACAATGACCCGGCGAAGATCATCATCGGGCACATCGTCTGGTTCCTCTTGATCTTCAGCTTCCCCCATTGCAGCATCACCGTATTCAGGGGGCGGGTAGTTGTCATCATCCTCTTCTTCTTCGTTGTCTTCCATCATAACCCCTCTTTCTCCGTGCTTGGTCCAAACATTATAGTGTGGCATAAAACCCTTCTCAAGCAGGTGGAAGTGAAGGGTTTTAGAGTTGGAGAAAGCCTTCGTATTCTCACAGACAGTACATGGACAATGCATAAAACCATTCTGCTTGTTTGCCTCAGCCGCTTCGAGAAAATTATGCAGGCCCTTAATATACTCGGAGGTGCGTCGGTCACCGTACATCCATTGCCGGTTCATCTGCGTGCGTTATATAGTTCTTATTATTGAACAACATATAACTCTCTAGAGCATCTAATTAAAACACACAAGTAAGAACTTTTTTCTTTTAGAAAGAAGATAAGAAGAAGAGGCTAACCGCGGTGTTGCCGGCGCCGAGATGGGCGCGGGCGATCGACGGCGGTGAGGACGGGGACGGGACAGGACGGACCGCCAAACCTAGACAAATCTTGAGGAAAATGGAGCTTGGACAAGGAGCTTCGAGAGGAGAAAGCTTAAGTGTGGCTCGGGCATTTCATCGAACACCTCATGTGCATCGGAGGTGAGCTAGAGCACCACAAAAGCTCTCCCACGGCCGGGCAAAAAAACAGAGCAATGCATTGCTCTACTCGCGGGAGGGGGCTATATATAGGCCAACCATTGGTCCCGGTTCCAGCCACAAACCGGGACCAATGGTTGTGGGCCAGGAGCGAGGCGCATTGGTCCCGGTTCGTGACTGGAACCGGGACAAAAGGGGTCACCTTTAGTCCCGGTTCCAGCCACAAACCAGGACCAATGGTTGTGGGCCAGGAGCGAGGCGCATTGGTCCCGGTTCGTGTCTAGAACCGGAACAAAAGGGGTCAGACGAACCGGGACCAATGGCCCACGAGGCCCGGCCGGCGCCCTGGCCTCACGAACCGGGACCGATGCCCCCATGGGTCCCGGTTCGTGAGTGAACCGGGACTAATGGGCTTCTCAGGGGTGGATCAATGCCCTGTTTTGTACTAGTGTCACTACCTTTGCCTCACGCGTGTCGGTCAGTTGATCACTTGATCTACAGATTCTATTTGTTTGTGTCTTTGCTTAATAATTTTATCATTAAGAGCATATACAGACGCAATCATCAAATCTAGCACTCATCATATTCGTGCGTCCGCAGCCGTGTATCACAAATTATGTCCCTCATAACCATGCAATCTATGAAATGTAACCTATGTAGATTAACGCCCGAGCAACAAACCTGCTAAAGTCAGGCATAATTCACAGATATGATCATTGGACAAACAAAATAAACAATTTCCATCGACTGGACAGTACTTAAAGTCTTAAACATATGAAAAATAACTGAATTATACGGGAAAGGGCGGAGTAAATTAACATTTTCTCGTCGGCCGCTTCCCCTTGCAGTCGGCGGTGCTGCTTTGGTCGTCGATATAGGCATCAGCCGTCGGAGGGTCGTCGGAGCTTTCATCGCTGACGTCTTACACATCGTCCGACAGGTCCATCTGCACGCCGACTAGCCTCCGGAGCAAGCGCTCCTTCTCCATGGCGTGCCTCCTCGCCTTCGCCTTCGCCCTCACCGCTGCCTCGCGCTCCGATAGCTCGATGACAAGCCGGAGTGCTTTGGCGTTTTTCCGCCGGAGTCGCCGCGCATCCGACAACGCCATTGTCAGGGAGCAGCGGAGGGCGGGTTGAGGCGCCTGGATGTAGATGCTCTAAGCGATCTATGGTTGCCACAAGCAGTAAATGGCATTTATAGATGATGTCGTTAGTTAATTTCGTTGATGTTGTTTTTTGCTTATCCACATCTATATGTGCATATGGTCGCTGAACAGCTGCCATCGTTGCCGCACCGATTACTGGTGAAAACAAAACGCACGAGCATGCGATACGGGATCTCCCCTGGCCACGGGTGATACGTCCTGATTCTTGGTCAAAATGTCTTGAGCCACAAATGGTCAGGTTCAGAATCGCATCCGTGTGTCATTGTTAAGCGCACAGTACCCACTTTGAGTCCGTCTGACGCGTATTGCCCCTGTACATCCTGTTCATACGCCGACACATCTGAGCGCGTGCCCTGGTTTCAGGGCTTTAGTTTAACCACGGGTGTTGCACACTTGCACGCCGTCAGACTGTAGCGGGCAGCAGGCTGTGTGTGACGCATTTAGTTTAACCAAGTA
Organism: Elymus sibiricus; assembly: GCA_039707655.1. Lineage (NCBI taxonomy): Eukaryota > Viridiplantae > Streptophyta > Magnoliopsida > Poales > Poaceae > Elymus > Elymus sibiricus. Next base: position 71,965,445 of record CM077663.1, on the reverse strand, counting down.
GTAGTAATTCTCGGCGGGGAGCTGCCAGAAGACACATCAGCCTTGGGTGAAAAAAGTTGCGGTGCTACAGTAGACACCAACACAACCCACACCATCGGTGAAGAATGTGTGCTCCCCCATGTCGTTTACCTCCAACCCAAACAACCGTCCGTTCATGCCCCACTGCGTTATTGAGCACGCACAGGCCATGTTCGGACGAGGAGAATCGCCTCCGAGCCACCGCACTGGTGATCACCGCGTCCTGAGTCGACCCAGACGCGGAGGCGAGCCACCGCACTGGTGATCACCGCGTCCTGAGTCGACCCAGACGCGGAGGCGAGCCACCGCACTGGTGATCACCGCGTCCTGAGTCGACCCAGACGCGGAGGCGAGCCACCGCACTGGTGATCACCGCGTCCTGAGTCGACCCAGACGCGGAGGCGAGCCACCGCACTGGTGATCACCGCACCCTCAGCCATCCAATCCGAATTCGCCGATATTCAACGAGCGGCCGTTGGCGTGTCCATCGTCTCCGTGCAGAACTTCCTCGTCCATTTCATGAAGTTACCTGATTATCAATACTCACTTAGTAACTAATGTATCTCTATTCACATGTTTTACCATGCAGAAACTTTTCGTTTATGTAGCTTAAAGCGAAATACTGTACTTAGTAAGCTAGGTCTATTAGACTGGTAGCACCGCAGTCAACAAGCTTTGTGTGCTGCAGTAGAAGCCATCCAGCCAGGAGCTAAGGTTTCCATTTTTCTAGGAAAGGAACTAATTTCTACTAGAGCGTAAAATTCAGAGTAAACCAAATAGATCACGTACATCCATAATTCCTTAGTACAGTAGCACGGAGAGAGGCAGGATCTGTATGGCGCCCACATTATAACGGATGATTCTAAAATAACAACCAAAATGGTTTTGCTTCTTCATGTAGAAAACCACACCAAATGAATTAAACGAGGGAATCAACTCTGAGGCCAATGAAATTACCAGCTAGAAAAAACAGAACCCTCTAAACGAATTTTTAGCCAGGAAAAAGACGTGCATTCTTTTCTGGCATTCCATCAAACAGTGTTTTTAAGGCATTCCATCAAACAGTTGACGCGCAATTTAAACTAGAGAACAAATCTCACAGACTGCAGAGAATAAGATTTAGTCAAAACTAATTCAGTTGGACCATAACAAATACGTACATCAGTTCAGAAAGATGTTGAACGTGCCGTGGGAGTTGAAGCTGCTGCTCCTACACTCTGGCCGCTGCAGCTTGTCGTTCCCTCTCCAAGACAACCAACTAAAAATCAATAGGGGAGAAGCAAGAACAGCAGAAAGGAGGCAACTAAAAATCAATAGGGGAGAAGCAAGAACAGCAGATAGGAGGCAAGACATCTGGTTGCTGCAGCTTGTCGTTCCCTCTCCAACACATGACCTATCCACGGAACATCATTCCTGTGATTATCCACACAGTCCGTTTCATTGCTTGTCTCATCTCATACTCTCAACAGCCAACACCAAAAATATTAACACAACACTTGCAGGGAGATCCACTAGAGAAGGGAGGAGATTCAGAAATCGATTAAGGGAAAGCAAACAACTTTCCAAAATCTAATGAACTTCCAAAATCACATCAAACAACAAAGAGTTCAAGCATTTGTTCAGAACAATCAGAAGCCTCTGGATTAATTGAAGATTCAGAAATCGATTAAGGGAAAGCAAACAACTTTCCAAAATCTAATGAACTTCCAAAATCACATCAAACAACAAAGAGTTCAAGCATTTGTTCAGAACAATCAGAAGCCTCTGGATTAATTGAAGATTCAGAAATCGATTAAGGGAAAGCAAACAACTTTCCAAAATCTAATGAACTTCCAAAATCACATCAAACAACAAAGAGTTCAAGCATTTGTTCAGAACAATCAGAAGCCTCTGGATTAATTGAAGATTCAGAGCAAAAGCTTAAATATAGAGCTCCAAACCTATGAAAGCAAAACGCTAAGCTAATAATCAGGCTCGAGTTATGTTTGGTGCCACCGCCGTCTCGAATTTCCTCGTGCGTGGCCTTGTCTTCCTCCTCACGACCCCCAGTTCTGCACATGGCGAGCACAAGGCAGCACCATCATGATTCTTGGTGAAGCATGGCGACCTCGAGGCAGCTGCTTGGGACACCAGACCACATCTACGACTAGTTACCTGCATCATCAAATCCAAAATGCATCACACGGGAAACCAGAACAAACAAAAACATTGATTAGGAGCAGGCCCGGATCGGGGAACAGGCGAGGGGGGAATTAAGAACAACAACATTACATTCAGAGGGTCGTAGTTAGGAACAAAAAGATGACATATACATCAGCAGCACTTCAGCAGAAAAACTAGAAAAAAATTGATTCGTTCAAGGTCCTGGTAAGTAATATATACAAATTAGTAGTAATCTGGCTACTACTCTTTCTGCAGCTTGAAGATCTCTCCAGCCCGAGCAACCACAAATTCACAAGTCCACCAAAAATCAAATGGAATAAGCAAAAGTTCGAGCAGAAAAAAAAACAGGCCTTTTTTCAATGCCTCCAATTTGGAGTCGCGAAGTAGCTTTGGACCAGGACTCCTCCAGGAGGATTCCAGATCCACAGACGGCACGCTGCTGCCACCACTGCAGCTCAGGGGGTGGGGGCAGGAGGAAGCTGTGGCGCGAGGGCGATGACGGCCAGCCGGTGAGGATCAGCCATCGCAGGAGGGCGGTCGACGCACGGATCTGGAAGGCGGGGCGAAGTCTCGCCGCCACCGTCCAGGGGAGGGACGGAGCAGTACAGGCCGTGCCCACCGTCAACACTACGGCAGCTCGGGGCCCTAGTCTCCCCGGATCAAGCTCGGCGAAGGATGATGGGGAGCACCAAGATGGGGGTGGCAGAGGATTGGGGCGGTGCGACTCGCCGAGAAAAGGCGGGAAGAGGTGGCTCGCTGTGGGGGAAAGGGTGAGACCGTGAGAGGGTTGGGGCCTTGGGGCCATGGATGAGATGGAGAACGAGCGAGAGAGAGCGACGGGGTGGATTTTTTGTTTTGTGAGAATCAGCGGCGGGGTGAATAAACGAGGAAGATTAGAAACAAAGATCACGCGCATGGGCCGACGGTTCTCCAGAACCTTACATCCAGCTGCAATTACGGGCCCACGACTGCCAAACCTGCCGTCCTGCCAGCCTACTACTGCATGCTACTGGGCTGGACGCAGGATGAGTGGTCCAGGTTTGGATATAAGAGGAATTATTTATCAATCACATAAAAGTAGAAAAATGCAAAGAGGGAAAGGTGAGGGGGCAGATCCCAATGCATATGAACGCCCGTGATTGCAATCTCTCTAGCGAAACTTTATATCTTTGCTTTTGTCTGTTTTATCATTAATAATGCACCATATTTTTACGTCCCATATTTTTTTTCCTACTTCATACCTAAAAATAGAACGTAAGAAAGTATTAAATCGCCGTAAAAAAATTTACGCTACAAAAAGTTACGAACGTCAAAACATAATGTAAAATGTACATAAAATGTATTTTTTCTGGTCTTATGACATATATATTTGTTTTCTTATGCCAAATTTTACATAATGAATTAATATGCATGTAACTATTTATATACAAAACAAAATTTATTTATGAAACAATCGTAAGATTACCTCGGGTGAAGAATAACTCATTCTGCACCCTGGGTGATGAATAGTATATATATATATATATATATATATATATATATATATATATATATATATATATATATATATATATATATATATATATATATATCTTAAAGATATGGTACTGCATCAAAGAAATAAATACGTACATTAATTGCACATCTACATGCTATAACATAACATTAATTACATATATCTTGAAGATATGATATTGAATCTTAAAATGTATATGTACTTTAATTGCACATCTATAGAGGGAGGGGCGTTTTGGCTCCGGGGTCCAGGTGATCCCGAAATCTGGGCCGTCCAGGTGAGCTGTGGGATGTGTGCAAGGCATTATTGAATTTGATATACAGGAACAGAATAAGAGGGGAATACACGTGTACGTATGCTGTCAGACGAGGGGTTGGCAACGTCTGGGGAGGCACCGTTAACGGCTGGCTAGCGCGGACGTGTACTGGCCGTCAGCTGGACCCACTAGTCAGCCCAGGCAAAAGTGAATGCACGCCCATCCACCAGCTTCGCCATGTTCGAGGGAAAGGGGATTGGGGAAAAAATAGAGCCGGTGGGCGGCGGCGGCGGCAGGGGCGAGTGCATCGACGGTGTTCTCTCAAGTATTATTACTCAAACGTCACACTGGTCAACGGAGCAAGGCTACTACTGCAGGTAGGGTCTGAAAGTTTCAGCAACAAGAGAGGTTGGGCGCCTGTGGTGATGAGAATTGCATGATAAACATGTGAGCTATTGTTATAATCAGTTGGTTAGATAGCAGAGTTGTATGTCTTGTTGTTTTTCTATAAGGTTGTTGAAAGCACAATATGCTCCCTTGGTGGTTTTGATAATTCATGACAACATACATTGTCTCTTGGACTAATACTTTTACCTAGTGTATTTCAGATAAAGTCAACAGAGAGGGTTGGCAAAAAGGATTGTGGAGATTGTGGAATTACCCCAAGATGCAAGGAAATGGATTGGCAAAGCTTCAAGCAAGAGGACTCTACATTTTACATTTGTGAGAAATCACTTTGAGTCCATAGGAAAGCCAATACTATTAAAAGGGGGTAAGGCTTTGTTGGTGAACAAAATGCTCATACGTGCACAAGTGATAGTCACCAAAAACACCCACAAGCTCTTCCACAAAAAGTCTGTCCATAGCCTAATATTCAAAATCGGTGCAACCAACACTTTCCACTCGGTGCCACCGGTTCCCAAACTCAGACAGACCTAAGCCAAACCCTAGCCACTTCGGTGCAACCGATTTTGCTTCGGTGCCACCGAGTTTGGGTTGCCAACTTTCTGTTACGCAAATTCACAATATCGGTACCACCGAGATTGTTGGATCGGCGTCACCGAGAATGGCAATCTGACCGTTGGTCACCTTATCGATGCAACCGAGTTTCCTATATCGGTCTCACCGAGATTCAAAAGTTGCCACCTTTTGGTCACTTCGGTACCACCGAGATTAACACATCGGTGTCACCGAGTTGGTCATTTTGTGTGTAACGGTTGGATTTTTTGGGATGCCTATATATACCCCTTCACCACCACCCACTCGAAAGAGAAGCACTCAGAACTATTCCATACTTGCCCCATCTAGTTTTTTGAGAGAGAACCACCTACCCTTGTGTTGAGGTCAAGATCATCCACTCCAACCATATGGATCTTGATTTCTAGCCTCCCCAAGTTGCTTTCCACAAATCCCATCTCTTCCACCAAGCCAAATCTGTGAGAGAGTGATTGTGTGTTGAGGAGTCTATCATCTTGAAGCACAAGAGCAAGGAGTTCATCATCATTGCCGAGCCTATTACCTTTTGGAGGGTGGTGCGTCCTAGATTGGTTAGGTGTCGCTTGGGAGCCTCCTACTTCGTGTTGTGGAGTTGAACCAAGAAGTTTGTAAGGGCAAGGAGATCGCCTACTTCGTGAAGATCTACCCATAGTGAGGCTAGTCCTTTGTGGACGAAAGCCGTTATGGAATAGTCAAGGTTGCTACTTCGTGGACCCTTATGGGTGGAGCCCTCCGTGGACTCTCACGGCCGTTACCCTCCGTGGGTTGAAGACTCCATAAACATGGACGTACGATAGCACCACCTATCGGAACCACGGGAAAAATCTTCGTGTCCCTCATGCGTTTGATCTACCTATCTCAACTCTTTACTTCATGTGCAATGTCTTTACTTTCCGCTGCCATATTTGTTGACATGCATGTGTAGGATTGTTAGACTTGCTATAATTGTTAAAATCTACCAACCAATTAACTTGGGAAAAGGTTAGGTTTTAAATTCCTTCTAGCAGTCTATTCACCCCCCTCTAGACACTCTTCTAGTGATCCCTCAATTGGTATGAGCGCATTGGTCTCCATTGCTTCGGTTTAATCACCGAGGAGGAAGATGAATGTGTCTAGTATAGGGAGTTTGAGTTGTAGAGTGCCTATTCTTGATGGAGAGTACTATAGCCAATGGAAAACTTTGATGCTTGAGCTGTTTAATGAATTTCAATTGAGCAAGTATGTTAAGAGCCCCTATGTACCTCCCATTGATCCTTTACATCCCACACACGAAGTGGAAATTGATATGCTATGCAATCTTAGAACTGTTAATCTCATTGTTAGAGCATTACCTAGAAATGTGCTTGATCAAATGAAGAATTTTGCATGTTCTTACACTTTGTGGAATGACTTGGAGAAACGATATCCAAGTTATTCATTGAGTAATCTTGATGAAATTCTTCATAAAACTATTGCCTTCCACAATATGACGCCTTGTGATCCCAAGTTTGATAATTGTCTATTTGAGCTTAGAGACCTCATGCGAGCTAAAGGAGATGTCACAACTATCAACAACATCGTTGTAGAAGCCATTCGCATTCATAAGTTTGAACATTGTCATGATCACAAACCTAACGAATCTCTTGTTGTTTATGACGAGGATTTCCCACTCGATGATGACAATGTGGAACATGGCTACTATGATGAAGATGAGTTGTTCGACATCGAGTATGAGAAGATCATGAAGAATCTAAGTCTTATGGCAAACTTCAAGGATTACATGTCCGGAGGAAAAGAGTGGATTCTCGATAGCGGATGTACCGATCATATGACTGGAGATAGAGAAATGTTTGAAGAGATCACACCAAACCATGGACCACGAAGGTACGTAACGTTTGGAGACAACTCCAAGGGTAAGGTACTTGGTCTTGGTAAGGTGGCCATATCCCATGATAGCTCTATTCAAAATGTTATGCTTGTTGAATCTCTTGGCTACAATCTTCTTTCCGTGTCTAGACTTGCCGACTTTGGTTTTAATGTGCTATTCACGAAAGTAGATTGCCAAGTGTTTCGTCAAGATAATCATAAAATGGTCTTTACCGGTTTCCGTAGAGGTGATTTATACATTGTAGATTTCACTAAGAGATCCAAACCTGGTACTTGTCTTATTGCAAAATCTTCTAAAGGTTGGCTTTGGCATAGGAGACTAGGACATGTTGGCATGCGAAATCTAGACAAGCTTATCAAAGGTGATCATATACTTGGTGTCAAAGATGTTATCTTTGACAAAGATAGACTTTGTAGTGCTTGTCAAGCTGGAAAGCAAGTAGGTGGAAGTCATCCCGTTAAGAATATCATGACTACTAGGAGACCACTTGAGTTACTTCACATGGATCTTTTTGGTCCCAATGCTTACAAGAGTCTCGGTGGAAATTCCTATGGTCTAGTTATAGTTGATGATTTTTCCAGATTTACGTGGGTATTCTTTCTTGATGATAAGTCGCGGGTTCAAAAGATCTTCAAGAACTTCGTTCGCAAAGCGCAAAATCAGTTTGAAGTGAAGATCAAGAAGGTTCAGAGCGATAACGGATCGGAGTTCAAGAACACCCATGTGGATACCTTTCTTGACGAAGAAGGTATCTCACATGAGTTCTCGGCTACGTACACGCCTCAAAAAAATGGAGTTGTTGAGAGGAAGAACCGAACTCTTATTGAGATGGCAAGAACGATGCTTGACGAATACAAGACGCCAAGACACTTTTGGGCAGAAGCCGTGGAAACAGCGTGTCATGCCACAAACCGACTCTACTTGCACAAGCTTCTCGGTAAAACGGCATACGAGCTACTCACCGGTAACAAACCCCAAGTTGGATATTTTCGAGTATTCGGCTCAAAGTGCTACATTCTTGATAAGCATCGTCGTACTAAATTTGCTCCTAAATCTCATGAAGGATTCCTACTCGGTTACGGATCGAACTCTCACACTTACCGTGTCTACAACAACTTCACTCGAAAAGTTGAAGAGACGGTAGATGTGAAGTTTGATGAATCTAATGGTTCGCAAGTCGAACAATTGCCAAATGATGTAGGTGATAAGGACCCTTCGGAAGCTATCCAAGACTTGTCCATCGGCAAGATTCGTCCCATGGAGGTGAAGGAAAGTACTTCATCAACTCAAGTGGAAGCCCCTACCTCACGTCAAGGTGAACCACAACATGACATGGAGGCATCCACAAGCGGTACACGACAAGATGATGAAGAGGAGGAAGTGCATCATGAAGATCCACCACAACCTCCTTCACCACCACCTCAAGGAAACGACACCTTCAACAACAACGAAGATGAAGGAGATGATGATGATGAAGAAGAAGCTCCACCATCCAACAATCGGAAGCTGACCCAAGTTCGAGCACAAGTGACCAAGAACCATCCCCTAAACCAAATCTTTGGTGATATACAAACAGGGAGAATCACTCGCTCGAAAACTCGCCTAGCTAACTTTTGTGAGCATTATTCTTTCATCTCTAGCATTGAGCCCTTGAAGGTAGAACAAGCTCTTGAAGACGCAGATTGGGTGAACGCGATGCATGAAGAGCTTCACAACTTCGAGAGAAACGAAGTGTGGACACTCGTAGAGAAGCCCAAGGATGAGCAAAACATCATCGAAACAAAATGGGTGTTTCGGAACAAGCAAGACGAAGACGGTCAAGTCGTACGGAACAAGGCTCGTCTCGTAGCCCAAGGATATACGCAAGTCGAAGGTATGGACTACGGTGAGACATATGCCCCCGTCGCTAGACTTGAAGCTATTCGCATTCTTCTTGCTTATGCTAATCACCATGATATCACGCTTTATCAAATGGACATTAAAAGTGCCTTTTTAAATGGTGAGATTGAAGAAGAAGTCTATGTTAAGCAACCACATGGTTTTGTAAATCCTAAGAAACCTAATCATGTTTACAAGCTTCGTAAAGCCCTTTATGGTCTTAAGCAAGCCCCTCGTGCTTGGTACAAATGCCTAACGAAGTTTCTCATTGAAAAGGGTTTTGAAATTGGTAAAATTGACGCAACCTTATTCACTAAGAGAGTTAATGGTGAATTATTTGTGTGCCAAATCTATGTGGATGATATTATCTTTGGATCTACTAACCCACAATTTAGTGAAAGATTTGGAAGGTTGATGTCCGAGAAGTATGAGATGTCCATGATGTGTGAGCTGAAATTCTTTCTTGGTTTGCAAATCAAACAAATGAAAGAAGGAACTTTCATCTCTCAAACTAAGTATACCAAGGACTTGATCAAGAAGTTCAACATGCAAGAGTGCAAAGGTATGAAAACTCCCATGCCTACTAGTGGACATGTTGATCTTACCAAGGAGGATGAATCGGTTGATCAAAAGGTTTATCGATCTATGATTGGTTCATTGCTATATCTATGTGCCTCTCGTCCCGATATTATGCTTAGTGTTTGCATGTGTGCTAGATATCAAGCTGCACCTAAAGAGTGTCATCTTTTGGCCATGAAACGTATTGTGAGATATTTGATACAAACACCAAACTTTGGCATTTGGTATCCCAAGGGATCTTCTTTTAACCTTGTTGGCTATTCCGATTCGGACTATGCCGGTGACAAGGTTGATAGAAAATCCACCTCGGGTACTTGTCAATTTTTGGGTAGATCTCTTGTGTCTTGGTCCTCCAAGAAACAAAACTCGGTATCTCTATCTACTGCCGAAGCTGAGTATGTTGCTGCTGGATCTTGTTGTGCGCAATTACTATGGATGACACAAACGCTTAAGGATTATGGAATCCATGTTAAAAATGTTCCATTACTTTGTGACAATGAAAGTGCTATTAAAATTGGTCACAATCCTGTGCAACATTCTCGAACTAAACATATTCAAGTTAGAGATCATTTCATTCGTGATCATGTTGCCAAAGGAGATATTAATCTTAAGCATGTTCGCACTAACAAGCAATTGGCCGACATCTTTACTAAGCCACTTGATGAGAAAACATTTTGTTACTTGAGGAGTGAGTTGAACATCATTGATGCTTCAAACTTAAGCTAGACTCACTCGTTTGCATGCAAGGGCATGAACTTTCTTGATATTTCCATGTACTCCTAACATGTTACCCTATGCCATGGAATTCTATGCTCCCTTGTATTGCATCTAACCTTTTGTAGGTACTTAGAAGAATTTCTTTCCACAAGATTGCCATCAACTCCAATCATAAGCAATCTTGTCATGACCAAGTATCCACAACCCCTCTTGATGATGGAAGGAAGAAGACAACTCAACCATATCCTTGACATATACTTGATGTGATCACATTTGCTAAATCTCAATTGGTATCATGTCAAATGGATATATCTATTGTTTTTCCTTGCATGACTAACCTATGTAGGTGACAAGTGAACTAAAACGAAAAGGATTGCTCCCAACTCAAGATGACCTTCATCAACCTCGAGCATCCTCAACAAGTTCTCCTACAAGCCATGTCATCAACATCACTCAAAGGTATGTACTCATACCCTTGAAAAAGCTTTACTCCAAGTCATGAGCTAAAGCAACTCAAGTGATATGAAGACATTAAAATGCTTAATCGAAAAATGGTAACCCCATTTTGAGCTTAACGTAGAGTATGACCTATGATCAAGTATTCTTGCTTGGATCCTAAGTCAATATACTCTAACATAGGTGACCTAGTCACCGCCCATCATCTAGCTAAGGATCGTATGTGGTTTATTCTCTATTTGCAAGATCTCTTGGAACCACTCAAATCTTTTCTAGTTGATATCCCGTTTGTAAAAAAAAACCTTACATTTTCTTTGAAAAATTCTCTTTTGACACTTTGAAAACAGAAACTTGGTCCCTTATGTTTTAGCTGTTTTAGCCTCGGAGCCGCCGATACATATATCTCGGTTCTACCGAAATTTGCAGATAAGCTGCACCACAAAATCTCGGTACCACCGATTTATCTATCTCGGAGTCACCGATTTGTTTTCTTTTCTTATTTATGTTTCTTCTATGATCTTTCAAGTGTTGATTCTGTTGCTTCGATGATCCCTTCTTAAAAAATATATATATATCTTAGGGGGAGAAATTCTTTATTCAAGGATCCCTAACTCAAAGGAGGAGAAGTCTTACAAGTTCCCTCAGTTTTCATTTCTATGAACCCTACATTCAATGACACTTGTTCTCAAGGATCCCTTCTCTGTCAATGATCCCTGTATCTGTTCCTGTGTTTGACCTTTTTGGTAATTAATGCCAAAGGGGGAGAATACCAAAGCTTCATGCTAAAGGGGGAGATACATGCTTATGCAAAGGGGGAGATATTATCAAGGGGGAGAATATCAAAGCTTTTATAAACAAGGTGAGAATACCAAAGTAGGGGGAGAAGAATATATTTGGAGAAAATGTGTATGTTTTGTCTATTCATCTTAGATGTTTCTCACCCTATCCAATCCCAATATCTACATGCTAAGATTCAGGGGGAGAGGATGATCTACTATTTTCATATCTAAGGGGAGAAAGTTCTAAATGATCTTGGAGACATATCAATCTTAAAGATTACTATCTTATATATGTTCTCCATATCTTGGTACTTTTGAGCTCTATTGCTTTTTGATTGGTAGAATACTCTTGTGTTTCCTAACATTGTTTTCTCAAGTGTATTTCTACTACAAGAATGCTCAAGAACTCAAGGTAAGTATATGCATCATATCTTTGATCAAGACGATCTCTTGCTTCTTGCACATATTGTTTGCAAGAGTGAAGCCTTGAACAAGGATACATCCCATTCACATATATTTGGTGCATATAGCCTAGATACACATGACTTCTTATATATCCCTTCCACTATATGTGTGTCCATGCATTCCAAAGCAACTATCCTTTAAAGGAACCACACATTCAGGGGGAGCAAGTTTAAGTCATGTGTCTCTCAAAGCCTTCATTATATCCATACATATCTTTATTTGAAGCTTTGATTGTATGTTGTCATCAATTACCAAAAAGGGGGAGATTGAAAGCACAATATGCTCCCTTGGTGGTTTTGATAATTCATGACAACATACATTGTCTCTTGGACTAATATTTTTACCTAGTGTATTTCAGATAAAGTCCACAAAGAGGGTTGGCAAAAGGATTGTGGAGATTGTGGAATTACCCCAAGATGCAAGGAAATGGATTGGCAAAGCTTCAAGCAAGAGGACTCTACATTTTACATTTGTGAGAAATCACTTTGAGTCCATAGGAAAGCCAATACTATTAAAAGGGGGTAAGGTTTTGTTGGTGAACAAAATGCTCATACGTGCACAAGTGATAGTCACCAAAAACACCCACAAGCTCTTCCACAAAAAGTGTCCATAGCCAAATATTCAAAATCGGTGCAACCAACACTTTCCACTCGGTGCCACCGATTCCCAAACCCAGACAGACCTAAGCCAAACCCTAGCCACTTCGGTGCAACCGATTCTGCTTCGGTGCCACCGAGTTTGGGTTGCCAACTTTCTGTTACGCAAATTCACAATATCGGTACCACCGAGATTGTTGGATCGGCGTCACCGAGAATGGCAATCTGACCGTTGGTCACCTTATCGGTGCAACCGAGTTTCCTATATCGGTCTCACCGAGATTCAAAAGTTGCCACCTTTTGGCCACTTCGGTACCACCGAGATTAACACATCGGTGTCACCGAGTTGGTCATTTTTTGTGTAACGGTTGGATTTTTGAGGATTCCTATATATACCCCTTCACCACCACCCACTCGAAAGAGAAGCACTCAGAACTATTCCATATTTGCCCCATCCAGTTTTCTGAGAGAAAACCACCTACCCTTGTGTTGAGGTCAAGATCATCCACTCCAACCATATGGATCTTGATTTCTAGCCTCCCCAAGTTGCTTTCCACAAATCCCATCTCTTCCACCAAGCCAAATCTGTGAGAGAGTGATTGTGTGTTGAGGAGTCTATCATCTTGAAGCACAAGAGCAAGGAGTTCATCATCATTGCCGAGCCTATTACCTTTTGGAGGGTGGTGCGTCCTAGATTGGTTAGGTGTCGCTTGGGAGCCTCCTACTTCGTGTTGTGGAGTTAAACCAAGAAGTTTGTAAGGGCAAGGAGATCGCCTACTTCGTGAAGATCTACCCATAGTGAGGCTAGTCCTTCGTGGACGGAATCCATTATGGAATAGTCAAGGTTGCTACTTCGTGGACCCTTATGGGTGGAGCCCTCCGTGGACTCTCGCGACCGTTACCCTCCGTGGGTTGAAGACTCCATAAACGTGGACGTACGATAGCACCACCTATCGGAACCACAGTAAAAATCTTCGTGTCCCTCATGCGTTTGATCTACCTATCTCAACTCTTTACTTCATGTGCAATGTCTTTACTTTCCGCTGCCATATTTGTTGACATGCATGTGTAGGGTTGTTAGACTTGCTATAATTGTTAAAATCTACCAACCAATTAACTTGGGAAAATGTTAGGTTTTAAATTCCTGCTAGCAGTCTATTCACCCCCCCCCCCCCTCTAGACACTCTTCTAGTGATCCCTTAGTTGTTGGTGCATTCATGTCGTGCTATTGGATTGTGCTCTGTATTAGCTATATGGCAGCAGATGAAATTTAAAAAGTTCTGGTATTAATTCTGTAGTGTTCGAGCTGAGGCTTTGCGTGTGATGAGGATATATGATACTCTGTTTATCAGTTTTTAGGCGATTGAAAATTGGAGGCCCTATTGGTCCCTGTGGTCGATTTTTTATATAATGGAACATACTCATTATGTATAAATAATTAAATATACAATGGTTCAAAATTTGAATTAAGATAGATCATTTGATTTGAAAAATAAAAACCTACGTGCTATGATAGAACACATACACTGCTCCTACTACTTTTTTTACATATACCAGAACACATATACTACTATTTTGAGGAGAAGACTTTATTAGTTTCACAAACGTTCTCATACAGAGTGCATAACATAAACTTTTTTGAGCACAACCTCACGAATTACATATATGAAAGGAAAGTTGTTGTGAGGCCAGCCACATGAAAAAAATCCAACGCTTCTCCTCCCGCTGCTAAACTAGTCACTACGCCAGAGGAGGGAATGTGTAACCTGCAAGACCATTCAATTTGACCCAACATATGCTATGACTTGGGAGGGTTCTGGTCACCCCTACCCGGGCAGACAACCTCCCTCATTCACATCAGAAATGGCAAAGATTCCATTTTGGAAAGTAAATCTCTTTTTGTATAGAGGGACGTAAAATAGCAAAAGTACGGTTCGGAGTCTTTTTTTTTTCTTGATTATTTGAAATCCAAATCGAAATGCCTCAACTTGATAAATTGACTTATTTCTCACAATTCTTTTGGTTATGTCTTCTCCTCTTTACTTTTTATATTTTCTCCAACTACTCGATACAACGATCTATTAGATCGCGTCCTTAGACACCGCGATGCAATCATATCCCACCTTAACTGGGTATGTATATTTCTAGGTTTTCACAGTTTTGGCTTGTACATTCATAATGATACCATGTGTATCACTTTGAGATGGAGAAAGCGAGACCAATTTCTCTTTGGGTTTTAAATTCAGGTTTTCAAGAAATAGAAAAATTGAATACTAGAGCAAAATTTCATGTTCGGTTTTGAATTAGAGACGTTAAAAATAATCAACCAACGCCATTTCACTCGAATCTGTAGCTTTGCTACCTTCGCAACTAGAGGCAATGAAGATATTCTTCCTTTATTTCTCTTTCTTGGCATCAATAACAAAAAGAACCATCTTTTTCCATTATTAGTTCTATCTTCCGAGTGGACTAAGGCATCAATCTGAACGATAAGCCCTATCGCTTGGTAATAAATGCTTCCCTAGCAGCTTGCCGGAGAAAAACGAAGCCTTATAAATTGTAAATGAATCCCTAAAAGCGGATAAAGGCTTAAACCTATTCATCTATCCTATCCCTCGCTTGACTCTTCTCGGAAAATCAGAAAAGCACAACAAGAATATAAATGCATAACTAAAATCAAGACCGTGTAAATCCGAAGAAAAAATAATATAAAAAGTGCATGTATGCAATGCCCATTATTATAATTCCCTTAATATATTTCACTTACTTCCACACTTGTAGCCATGTGGGAACGGCTTCTTGCAGAAATTGGCAACGTAGCCAACCTTCTCCATACACCATATCTTCTCTTTCTCCTTGGTGACACCGGAGCAAAGGCATGGGATGTCTGCCTTCTGCCACACGGCGCAACATGCGTCCGATGGATCTAGCTTCGGCTCTGCTGGGAATTTCTGATACTTACCACAATGTGTATATCAGTTAGAATACTTACCACATGTTATTTCTACTCTCATATCTGAAAATTCTAGCGAAAATTTTGGCAGCATAACGCGTTTGGGAGAATCCAAATTAAACAATGGTATTCTAACTGATATACCAGATATGAGAGTAGAAATAACATGTGTGCTTTGCCTCCTCCTATACCATCAATACCAGGATGGATGATTTCTAAGGGCTACTACCTACTCCTATGCATCCATCCTACCAACACAGCTAGCAATTCTAAAAACAACAAGACAAACTAACGAATCTTGACGGCAACGAACAGCTCCCATCCATCGTTATGGCTAAGGCTGGACGGAACGAGCGGGCTTTCCGGCCCGCTCGTGGCCCGTTAAGGACCGGACCGTACGGTCCAGGACCGGTGGAAAAACTGGTCGGTCCGGGCTGCAGTTTTTGGCCCGAGAAAATGTCGGTCCGGTCCGGTCTTTAACCGAGCCGCTTGGTCGGACCGAGAAAACGTAGTCACCGCCGCCGCCGTGCCTCGTCGTCGTGGCCACCGGCAGCCCCCGTGTGAACCATCATGTCCCCGAGCTTCCCCTCTCATTCCTTCCTCACCTCCCAGTGCGCCATAGCCTCTTGGCGCCGTTCGCCGTCGCTGCCGTGCGTGCACCGCCGCCAATCTGAAGTTCTCGGCCATGGAGTCGACCCCAAACGTATCACCAATTCCTGCCATGACGACAGCACGTACACCGGCCATGAGCTGCCCCAGGTAGGCGAACGCCTCGCCGGCACCACCAGGAATAACTGGGTACGATCCCGAACGCTCTGAAGGTGATGCCGCCGCTGCTGTTCGAGGCGTCCCTCTGTGCTCGTCGGGATTTCTCGTGCATGTCAGTTTCGTCAGTTTCGTCAGTGTAAGAAGGAATAACAGGAGAGAAACAGCTCGTACGTTCATTCATCTGTCAGAGTGTTACAAATACAGAGAAGAGGAGCACGCAGGTGCAGCCGTGCAGCCACTACGCCAACAACCTCCGTAACTAACTCATCTAGATAAGCTCATGCGATCATGCACGTTGGTGCAGCCGGTCTTGTAGGGGTATTCCAACAGTCAGATTCAGAAAGTTCAGTTCGTCAGTTTCGTCAAAGTCTCGGTTGTCAGTTAATTCTCGCGCACGTCGGCGCTCGCGCACGTCGTCCACTTCGTCACATCAGCCGCGCACGTAGCCCACCTCGCCGCTGCACCCGCACACATCGACGCCGGTGGTTGTTGGCCGGTCCATTCGGTCTGGCCCGGGCTTCGTCGCCGCCGGTCCGGTCCTTGGAAACAGGACCGCTCGCCTGCTCGGTCCGGTCCGGTCCGGACCGCCGGCGGCCGGTCCAAACGACGGCTCGGTCAGGGACCGGACCGGACCGGACCGTGTCCACCCTGAGTTATGGCTTCAGGCTTCACCATGACGACGTCCGTCCGTCATTCTTCAGTCACACCACAAACTCAAGAGCCAGGGAGCAACACATTTTTGAATACAAAAAATACCCAAAATCTATCCATCAATCAGGCCCTCGCCGCCGGAACCGATGATCCACACCACCAGAACATCACATCCAACAGCAACAACAAGCTCAGTTTTACACCATCCATCTGTCTTCTCGCCCTCCTGTCACTGCAGTCCAGAGAGAGAACAAGATTTTAATTAATGGCCAAGTTACAACAAGCTCCTACGACAATAAAGAATGTACAAACTCTGGCAGATCCAAATAATTTTGTTTTACCATGACCATGAAGAAAGAATAAAGGGAATGGCTTTGGAATCCAATCTGTAAACAACCAACCCCATCTATGCAAACTACCAAAGCAACCCCCAAAAGGACTCTAGGAGGCCATCCCGTCGCACTCCAAATCCTACTTCACAACCAAACCATTTGACTTAGATGACTTAAATGATTTGAACCCATATGGACCAACCACACACCCACATAGCAGCTAGCATGCACCCCTAGGCTGTGTACATGCCTCGGCCATGTACACTTCTACTGCTTACAACTCAAGCAGCAGTCACATGGGTAATATAGAATCGTTGCTAGAAATTTTGGCAGCATAACCATGAACATGTCGTTACTAATACAAGGCCAACTCGGTAAATAAATAAGATATACCAAGACCAAGTATATTGGCCCTGTTCTTATCAAAATTACTCCATATCAATAAACAGTATGAAGCCAAGAGATATACCAAGACCAAGCATGATGATAACTGATTAATCTCATAACAGTAACTAGTTTCCACTTATAACTGAAACCATGATGATACAATGAGGAAATCAACTAAACTAATCACTGTATATATGACAACACTAGCTAGCACCCAGCAAAACAAGAACACTTGAGGTGGAGAAAGGTGGTCTAAATTCATAAACAAGAATCTCCAAGCAGCTGATGCGGCAAAGAATGACGCTAAAATGGTTGGAGTAAGGCATCGGAATAATTAACCACAAGTAGTACCTTTAAAACAGCCAAAAACATTTGGGACCATTTACGGATTAATGGATTGCTGCTATGATGGTTTGTAGAGATGCCAGCTTATTTAAATTAGTGACTTCACAAAGTTTGCATCTGCATCATCACTATTTCTAAGTATGATAGAGAAGTGCATGATTCATTCATAGAAAAAGATTCTTTTCTATGTACAAATTGAACTGAAAAAATCTTCAGAACTTGACACCATTTATAAAATTAGCACACATGTTTATTTCAGATGCCATGTCTTGCCTATAATTGCAGCAATTTTGTTCACGCTGTTGCCCTGGAAGAAACTAAAACCTTGAGGGGGGAGAGAGAGAGAGAGGCTTACGGTTATGTATGCGGCAGCCGTGGCTCGGTTTTACACCATCCATCCGTCTTCTCGCCCTCCCGTGGCTGCGATCTAGGCCCTTAAATAGGCAGAGAGGGAGAACAAGATTTTAATCAGTGGCCAAGTTACAACAAGTTCATACGAAAATAAATAATGTACAAACTGTGGCAGGTACAAACAAAAAACATTTACCATGACCATGAAGAAAGAATAAAGGGAATGGTTTTGGAATCCAATCTGTAACCAACCCACCTCATCTGTGCAAACTACCAAAGCAACCCACAAAAAGACACCTGGAGGCCAACCCGCTCCACTCCAAGTCATACTTCACAACCAAACCATTTGACTTAAAATGATTTGAACCCATATGGACCAACCACACTCCCATAGCGGCTAGCATGCACCCCCAGGATGCGTACATGCCTCGGCCATGTGCACTTCTATTTCTTACAACTCAAACCATTAAACCAGGATTTTTATCCTGACATGCTTGCCAAATACAGTCACATGGGTAATAGAAATTTTCGCAGCATAACCATGAACATGTCGTTACTATACCAGACCAACTCAGGAAATAAATAAGCTATACTAAGACATAGTACATTGGCCTTGTTCTTATCAAAATTACTCCATATCAATAAACAAAAGCATGAAGCATGCCAATTGATTAATCTCATAACAGTAACCAGTTTCCACTTATAGACTGAAAACATGATGATACAGTGTGGAAATCAACTAAAGTAATCACTGTACATGACAACACTAGCTAGCAGCCAACAAAACAAGAACACATCCAGGTCCAACAAAACAAGAACACATCCAGGCACCCGCCTTTACTGATCCACGCCACCAAAACAACATCACATTCAACAGTAACCCAAAATGACTAGCTCAGGTTTATACTTTTGGGGGGTAACCACATCATCATCATCATCATCAATCAATAATTCTCTATGTTACCAACACCAAGCGATGGGCCAAACCACGGCTCGATGGCCGGCAGATAGAGCGGCCATAGCTCAATGGCCAAATCCCAGAGCAAGTGGAACAGAATCAAGGCTTACCAGAATGGATGCCTGGGGCGTGCCATCGGATCAAAGAAGAAGAGGAAGAAGAACCCAAGTTGATGAAGGCAGACATATCCTTGCCCATCCTGTTAGTCTCCATCCCCATGGCCATGCCACCAGAGGTGCTATTGAACAATAAAGTAAAGAAATGTTCAAATCGGGGCAATGCTTAAACCATGACGAAAAATCAAGGAAGAAGGTATGCATTGAACCTATAGCAACTCAAAGAAACGTCACATACATTCGAAGGAACATTTACTTAAGTAACCAAAAGAATCATTCATATGAGAGAAACAGTAAATTAAAGGTTGTTTTTAACATACAAATTCGACGAAAAATGAGGTTCTGTGCACAAAAACAATGAAATTAGATTGGTTGAATGATTTCAACTTCTAATGACCATATTTTCCTGATAGATATGCACATTATAGACCATGACATACACAATGTGATTCAGGTTTCAAAGAAACTCCTCTAAAGGAAAGCTCCCCGTCATTTATAACATTAGGTGTTTTTAGCTCAAGAGCTGAGAGTTTGCTCTCCTATCTAACTTTCTAGCACACTTCGACCAGGTTATGTGAATATCCAAAAAAAGAAACATGTGGGAATATAGAAGTTCGTATTGACAAAGGTCCTTATTTTTGAACTTTTCTGCTCAAATTTCTTTTTTTATTTTAACGGAGGAAAAAGCCATTCAAATTTCACATCTCGAGTTTCACCAAAACATAGCCTTATGGTGTTCTTCTCTCAAGTTCCTACGAAAATAAAGAAGGTACAAACTGTGGAAGATACAAATAATTTTGTTTTACCATGACCATGAAGAAAGAATAAAGGGAATGGTTTTGGAATCCAATCTGGAACCAACCAACCCCATCTATGCAAACTACCAAAGCAACCCCCAAAAGGACTATTGGAGGCCAACCCGTCGCACTCCAAGTCCTAGTGATGCACACCGCTAACTAGCACCCAGCAAAGCAAGAACACATCCAGGCACTCGTCGGAAGTGATCCACACCACTAGAACATCACATTCAACAGTAACGCGAAACGGCTAGCTCAGGTTTATACTATTGGGGGGGGGGGGGGGGGGGGGGGTAACCACATCATCATCAATCAATCAGTCTCGATGGAACCAACACCAAGTGATGGGCCAAACACCACGCTTCGATGGCTAGCAGACAGAGCGGCCATAGATTGAAGGCCAAGTCCCAGAGCAAGTGGAACAAGATCAATACTTACCAGAATGGATGCCTGGGGCGCGCCATCGGATCAAAGAAGAAGAAGAACCCAAGTTGATGAAGGCAGACATGTCCTCGCTTGCCATCCTGTTATAGTCTCCATCCCCATGGCCGTGCCACCGGCGGTGCTGTTCAACAATTAAGTAAAGAAATGTTCAGATCAGGGCAATGCTTAAACCAAGACAAAAAATCAGGGAAGAAGGTATGCATTGAACAACCTATAAGCTATAGCAACTCAAAGCAACATCACATACATTCGTAGAAACATTTGCTTGACTAACCAAAAGAATCATTCATATGAGAGAAACCGTAAATTAAAGTGAGTTTTTTACAATTCAATGAGGCTCTGTGCAGAAAAAAAATGAAATTAAATTGGTTGAATGATCTTATAACTGGACCAGTCAAGTGGCTTATATTCCTTCTACATGTTTGACTTGAACAATGGATCATTTGCGGGCTCTTGTGCATGTCAATTAGAGGGTGGCAAGTTAAGGAGACGTCAAAAAGGCCAACTGAAACCCAAGACCACTTGAGGTGGACAAAGGTGGTCTAAATTAATAAACAAGAATCTCCAAGCAGCTGATGCGGAAAAGAATGATGCTAAAATGGCTGGAGTAAGGCACTGGAGTAATTAACCACAAATGGTACCTTTAAAAACAGCCAAAACATTTAGGACCATTTACGAATGAATGGATTGCTGATATGATGGTTTGTAGAGATGTCAGCTTATTTAAATTAGTGACTTCACAAAGTTTGCATCTGCATTATCACTATTTCAAAGTATGATCGAGAAGTGCATGGTTCATTCAAAGAAAAAGATTTTTTCTGTGGACAAATCGAACTGAAAATCTTCAGAACCTGACACCATCTATAAAATTAGCAAACATGTTTATCTTAAATGACATGCCTTGCCTCTAATTGCAATAATTTTGTTCACGCTGCTGCCCAGGAAGAAACTAAAAGCTGGAGGTCCAGATGAGAGAGAGAGAGAGAGAGAGAGAGAGAGAAGCTTACGGTTCTGAATGTGGGCAGCCGTTGAAGGAGCACCTGCTCTTCTTGATGTGGAGGCTGCAACTGATTACTTATGAATGGCGTGTCCGACCAATGGATCTCTTTTCCAGTGTGAGCACTGCAAGTTTCCATAACTTGAGAAACAGTGGGCAACAAACAACCATGTCACATTGTCTCGAACTGAGTACAGAGATCTATTTTACCTATAGCTCCTGCCAATCCAGGAGAGCCTGTAAGGTGCTTCTGTTGGATTTGTGAGCCCATGTGAAAAGGAGCTACCGCCATGGCACCTCATCGTGGCTGAAACCACGTCCTTACAGCCAAAGGACCTCAAGAGACTATACAGATTAAAACAATCTAGCTTCATGAACTGATATTGGCGATTCATTACAATGAGAAAACTGGAATGAATGAATTAAGTCATTACCTCTTCAAGCTCTAAGGCGTGCCTGGAAGTGTGTTTGGGCTGGCCGTCAAAGAGGCAGCAGAATAAGCATCAACGCCAGGATGAGCCCATTAAAAGCAATGCTCCCTCAGAAATCGCACAAGGAAAGAGGAACATCCTACATTTCCCAAAAGTAGACAGTAAGCAAACAAGGTATGCATGTGCCTCCAAGATCGCAAGAACATCATACATTACCCAAAAATACAATACTTTCTTCCTCCCTGTAAACGTCCCTACACTGATATATGAGTTGCAGCCTTTACTCCAACAAACATGTTATAGTCCACAAAACCCAGAATTAAATCCGCTTAATGTTGACTGAAACTATCAAGTTGCAGCCAAACTCATAAGCAATCACGCTGTAGAATTTAATGGCCGACAACACCTAACTGAACCCTAGAGCAAGTGCGGTGAAAAGACTTGTTCCTTTCGTATCAAGTTCTACAACATAACCAGTAGCATGACAAGATCCTAATTCCTAAATAAGTATCAAACCCCAACAAATAGTATATACGGTAGCACAAGGGCATAACCAACACAGGGACCAATTTCAACGACAAGCTCATCACAATCACGAGATTGTGGTGGCCAGAAGACCACCACCACATACGGCAAGACCACATAAGCGAACCCTAAATCATTGGCTTGATGGCCGGACCATCTGAAGGCACAGGGACAGAGAAAGGAGATCAAGCCCTCACCACAACCCCTATAGCCGGCCATAGACATTACGATGCAGCCACCTTCATCCCGTAGGTGTCAGGTTAGTATACACTGAAAACACATACACTTATGCTATGCCTTGGCATGATCTCTCAGCTCGTCAATTTTCTGGAAGAAACAACGACCCACAGTTAGATTCTATATGTAATTTTGTTAGCAGACATGAAGTACATCATTGACAGATACTCTTAGCTCAAGATTAACACACACAACAATATGGGAAGATGCAAATCAAGAGATGTAAAGTTAACGGTGCAGCTGGTAGAATATCAAGTGAGCAGCAACAACAACAACAACAGATAAATAAAAACACGCATACCATTGTCATAGTTCCTGGAAATAATTCTACATTAATCACATCTCATTTCTGAACTAGCATTATTGTCTTTTAACTCTTCAAGAGTTTACCAGACAAAGAATGCTGAAGACACCATACCATTGTAATTATTTAGCAGTAAACATACAACAACATTACAATGCTTGCTAAACAAGAGTGCTACTTGACAGGGCTAGTTGAATCATCAAGAAACATATAAATATATATTCAACATAAGGATCCAGATTAAGACCGAGAGCACCTACAGTGAAGAACACATAATGTGTGTACCACTAACTTGCTGTACAAGATCTCTAGGCTCAGAACAGTGCCTACTAACCGGATAAATTCACAGCAACAAAGATAATCTATAACATAAACCAGGGATAACTTTTGCACTACTCCGTGAGCCACATAGTTATTGCATGCTAGCTGGGATATAGCCAAGTGCTCAGAGGGATGCATCATCATAAAACAATATATTTATTGATGGCGTGGATGATTCCTCGACAACGACACTTCATTACCTGAGTAATTACAGTCACTTTCAGCACCCCAAAAAAGGCCATTACAGTTATTACTTGAGAGCTGAGACACTTTCAGCCCAAGAAAATTGTTAGCAACGTCACTAGTTAACAGTGTGCAAATGAACCACCACTAAGCAAGAATCACTAGTTCACATCAAGTGCATTTTCAAGCGCTATGACTTCAGAACCTGAATAAAGATTAACATTCATATTACTTCCAGCTACTAGTTTTGCTCAAGTAGTCGATTTGGAAGAAAAAGAATTTGAATTAACTATACTAATGCAGCAACTTACCTGTGTGTCTTCTTTCAGTTCATTAATTAGTCTAGTTCTTTCGCTAACACCATAGCTTTCTATACATTACCAAAATGCCAACATGGAGGAGCATCTCATTCTCCAAAAATACAAACAATAATAAATACACATAAGTCAATAACCATGTGGGAACACTAACGTTGCCATGACACGGTGCCCAGCCTAAACATTTCTACACCTCGATGGTTGTGGGTGTTGGAGAAATGAGCAACTGCATTCTTTGGAGGGCCAAAGGCCAATACATATACATGTGTGTACAATGGGATAAACCGAAAAGGGGCTATATACATCTAACACCCCCCCTCAAACTCATGGTGGATCAACCACACTGAGTTTGGAGAGAAAGAACCCGTGCTGCGCTCGAGTTTGTGCCTTCGTGAAGAAGTCCGCCAACTATGACTCAGAAGGCACATAATGAAGAGCAAGAACTTGATCTTGCACAGCCGCACGGACAAAGGAGGCATCCACACCGATGTGCTTGGTGAGCTCATGCTTCACCGGGTCACGCGCAATGCTGATAGCACCTGTACTGTCTGACAGGAATGGAGTCGGTGCAGCAACAGAAACACCAAAGTCCTCGAGTAACCATCGTAACCAGATCACCTCAGCCGTCAACATAGCCATCGCCCGCAACTCAGCCTCCGTACTCGAGCGAGAAACAGCGGTCTGTTTCTTCGTCTTCCAGGCAATGAGAGAGCCTCCAAGAAAGACACAGTAAGCAGACAACGAGCGGCGATCAGTAGGATCACTAGCCCACGTAGCATCAGAGTAGGCCTGGAGCTGGAGAGAGCTGGAGCGGGGAAAGAAAAGACGGTGTGAAATCGTGCCACGAAGATAGCGTAGAACACGGAGGAGGTGACCATAGTGGACAGAGGTGGGAGCTGAGACGAACTGACTGAGAATGTGAACAGGATAGGATATATCAGGACGAGTAACAGCGAGATAGACAAGGCTCCCAACGAGGTGGCGATACCGTGTGGGATCAGCCAGAGGATCACCATCAGTAGCACGAAGCTGAACGTTGAGCTCCATAGGAGTCACAACGGCACGATCATCACCAAGAGCGGCTCGGGAGAGAAGATCCTGAATATACTTTTCTTGAGAGATGAAGAAGCCTTCAGAGGTCGAAGAAATCTCAATCCCAAAAAAGTAGCGAAGAGGACCAAGATCAGACATGAGAAACTGTTCCCGGAGGCGCGCCTTAACAAAGGCAATATACTCAGAATCGTCACCAGTGATGATCATGTCATCCACATATAGAAGGAGAAGAGTCCGACCACGAGGAGAGGTGTGGACAAACAATGCTGGATCATGATCACTAGGTAGGAAGCCAGCGGCAGTCACCACAGAGGCGAACCGCGAGAACCATGCGCGAGGGGCTTGTTTAAGGCCATAGAGGGAGCACCGAAGGCGGCAGACCATACCATCAGGAACAGAGTACCCCGGAGGGGGGGTGCATATAGACCTCCTCACGCAACTCACCGTTGAGAAAAGCGTTCTGAATGTCAAGCTGAGACACAGGCCAATGACGAACAGAAGCCACAGCAAGGAGAGTGCGGACAGTGGTCATGTGGGCCACAGGAGCAAAGGTCTCGTCATAATCGCGCCCATGTTCCTGTTGAAAGCCACGAGCCACAAGACGAGCTTTGTAACGCTCAAGAGAACCATCAGAGCGAGTCTTAATCTTATAGACCCACTTGCACGTGATGGGACGAACACCGGAAGGAGGAGAAACCAGATCCCACGTGCCATTGCGCTCAAGCGCCGCAAGCTCCTCGGCCATCGCAAGCTGCCATTCAGGCTGAGTCATGGCAGCCCGATAGGTGGTGGGCTCAGCAATGGCAGAAAGACCATACCGGTCAGGAGAATAGCGATCAGGAGGGGGACAAGGCCTAACACGGAGGTTATGGACCGGTGTAGTCAGGAGAGGAGGTGGACCGGAAGTAGAGGGCACATCAGTAGGAGCATCCTCAGCACGAGGACGACGAGTGTAGTGGAGAGGAAAAGGGGAGTGAGGTCGAAAAACTGGGGAGGAGGGAGGAGAGGGAGATGACGAGGGAGAGGAGGAGGAGGGAGGAGATGGTGGTACCGGTGGTGTAGGAGGTGGAGAGAGACTCACCGGGGGAGAGGGAAGAAGAGGAGGCACAGAGGAAGATGTGTCGGGAAGGAGAAGGAAGGAAATATCTTCCACGGAAAAGCTCGAGGAGGAGGGACGCGGATAGTACGAGCGGGACTCATCAAAAGTCACATCACGCGAAATGCGCAGCCGGCGACCAACAGGATCCCAATAGCGATAGCCCTTGTGCTCATCACTGTAGCCAAGGAAAACACACTCAACTGACTGAGCAGTCAACTTGGTTCATTCTCGCGGAGCAAGAAGAACATAGCACACGCATCCAAACATACGAAGAGCAGAGTAGTCAGGAGAGCGACCAGAGAGACGCTCCATAGGAATACCACCCTTCAAGGCAGCCGATGGCTGAATGTTGACGAGGTGGGTGGATACGGAAACGGCCTCAGCCCAAAAATGGGGTGGAAGAGAGGCGGCGATCATCATCGCTCGAGCCGTCTCAAGCAAATGGCGATGTTTGCGTTCTGCAACGCCATTCTGAGCATGGGCATCAGGGCAAGAGAATTGGGCAAGAGTACCCTGCTCCGCAAGAAATCCACGCAACATGTGAGAGATATACTCTCCAGCTGAGTCAGCACGAAAGATACGGACAGGCGTGGAAAATTGAGTGCGAACCATGGCAGCAAATCGCTTGTATATGGGGAGAACCTCGCTATGAGATTTCATACAATAAAGCCAGTGTAGCGAGAGAAATCATCAATAAACAGAACATAGTAGCGATGACCCCCTTTCAAGTCGAAAGGAGCAGGACCCCATACATCAGAATGAACTAAGTCAAAAGGACGCTGAGATACAGACTCACTGGTAGGATAAGGTAACTGAGTCTGTTTGCCAAGCCTACAACCATCACAATGCAACGAAACATCACCAGAGACAGGCCCTAAGACGCCTTGGTGAACTAATGAGGACAAGCGAGAGCCACAGATGTGACCAAGTCGATGATGCCACTGCTGGAAGGACGCAGAAGAGGAGGCAGCAAGAGCATGAGAGCTGGCGGATGTGGTAGCAGCGGAAGGAACACGAAGCCAGTCAACCTCCCAAAGGCCCTCAGACTCACGGCGCCGAGGGCCAGCACCAACCAGAGCCTGAGTGCGACAATCCTGAACGGAACAAGAGTCGGCATCAAGAATGACGCGACAACCAGAATCAGTAAGTTGGGCAGCGGAAAAGAGATTCATGGTAAGACGAGGAACATGAGAAACACTAGGAACCGAAAAAGACGGAGTAGAAAGAATGCCACGACTAGCAACAGGAAGAGGTGTGCCATCGGCAGTGAGAACATTAAGAGGAAAATCAAGAGGTCGAAGGGAAGATAAAGCAGAAGAATCAGAAGACATATGAAAGGAAGCTCCAGAATCCAGAACCCACGAGGATGTACCTGACTGAGTAGGCTCCGGCGGGGGCGGAGTGGTGGTGGCAGTCACAGCAGCAACAGAACCCGTCGAGGAAGAACCAGAGGAAGCCAGCATGCGCTTGAGTCGCATAATATCCTGGTCAGTGAGTGACGGAGTCGAGGAAGACGCACGAGTACCACTAGAAGAGGAGCGCTTCAGGTCTTTCTGCTTCTTGTAACAATCAGACTCTGGGTGACCTGGCCTGTTGCAGTAGCCACAGAAGGTGTGCGAGCGCGGCCGACCCTCTCCTGAAGAAGGAGGGCGACCAGCCCCCCCTGGAGGTGTGGGCAGGAGCGGTGGGGCGGTGAGGCGAGCAGACGACACAGGAACTCTGGCAGCAAGAACTGTGGGAACCACAAGCAGACCAGCAGAACGAAGTCGGGTCTCCTCAGCACGAAGCTCTGCAAGCACCTCCGAAATAGAAACACGACCACGAGCAAGCAGGTGAGCACGCCGAGGCTCAAACTCTGGACGAAGGCGAGATAAGAACTCATGGAGGCGATGAAACTCCAAGTCTGACCGCACAGTCTGGCAACAACGGCAAGTACCACAAACAACTGTCCTAAGAGAGTCAAGCTGGCGCCAGATGGCAGAGCTCTATGAGTAGAACTCATCAACAGAAGAGTCACCCTGCTGAAGAGCGTGCTCCTGACGCACCACAGATAAGTAGAGAGCATCACCAGATGGCTGATATCGCTGACAAAGATAGGACCACATCGCAGCAACAGGACCGAGACCCATGAAATCAGACGCAAACTGAGGTAAGACACTCGCAGTGAGAACAGCAGCAGCTCGAGCATCATCGTTGCACCACTGAGTGTAAGCAGACAGATCATCTCGGTAAACAGAAAGAGCATCTGAGTAGGCGGATACCTGCTGATCATAAGCATCAACCGCAGCATCATCAAGGGCCTTGGCGATATCTCGATCAGCCTGAGAAGCATCAGCAGCAAGAACAGGCGGCACCGGCGGGGTAGGAGCCACAGGAGCAACAGGGCAAGGCGGACAGGGAACCTCGCCAGAGAGAACGCCCCACAGGAGAAGACCACGCATGTGGATGCGCATGAAACCCACAAACTCAGCATAGTTGGTGCCATCGAAGATCACCGAGCACCGAGGAACAGCCACATAGCCCGACGAAGACATGACGAGCTCACTGTTTTTTTTTGGTCAATGCCCGATTCTGGATCGGGATCGAGGCCTCACCCGCTCGAGGGGCGGCACGACCAGGGGCGGGGCGCTGGCGGCCGGGCGCAGCTGGGTGCGGGACGGCCGGAGGCGGGGCGCCGGCGGCCGGCCGCGGCAGGGCCAGGGCGGCCGGAGCAGCAGCAGCAGCTGCGGGCGGCGGCCGGAGCAGCAGCAGCTGCGGGCAGCAGTAGCAGCAGCTGCGGAGGCAGCAGCTGCGGGAGCAGCAGCGGGGCGGCCGGAGAGGAGGAGGCCGGCGGCGGGGAAGGAGATGGCCGGCGGCAGAGGAGGAGATGGCCGGCGACGGGAGAGCTAGAGCGCACGGAGTCGCTACGTGCGGGAGAGGACGAACCAGGCATCTGATACCATGTTGGAGAAATGAGCAACTGCATTCTCTGGAGGGCCAAAGGCCAATACATATACATGTGTGTACAATGGGATAAACCGAAAAGGGGCTATATACATCTAACAATGGGGACAGAGGGGAACCAACAACTTACGCCGGAGGTGAAGAAGAAGTGGACACCGGAGGGGCATGGTGGGAGGCGTCGTAGTGAGCGCCAGAGCAGGCATGACTGCTTCGTCGACCAAACTTGTGTCAAACGGCAGCGTCTCCGCGCTGTGGTATAAGGACAAAAAAACATAACAAATGTTGAGCTCAAATCGAAAAAGGAAAAAAAAAATGTCCTAGGAAGGGATCCAGAAAAAAGGCAGCAACTTTGTAGCTCACCTTTCTGTCCTTGACGCTGGAGCAGGGAGGGCGTGATCCAAACGATGGCGTGGTCCATTGTGGCATTGCAGGAAAGAACAATATGTTCAAACCGACCATCCACCGGCACATCCGTTTTGACCAGCAGTGGATTTCTTCCACGCCTGTGTATATAACAGCAAAAAGTTTGTTTATGACAATATTGGAAGTTCCAATGGCATAAAGCAATAATCTGATTGCCAGAAACAGTTCTGAAGATAAAGCATAATATTATATCAACTTCTGAAATTTAAGGTCAAGTGACAAACTAATATAATGGAGATGAAAAGTTCAATTTGACGTGAAGTGATCCAATTACAGAAACTTTAAGAAAAATAATAGAAAATGGAAAAACACTTTCAATTTGACGTGCAGTTGCCGTTGGTCTACAAAGAATCGCATGTCTTGGGTGAACAGAAGGATTATGCTCCTTAACTACAGTGAGATATGTGTGATCTAAGGGGGAAAACCTAAACCTTTACACTCTGTTTTAACTGAATATCTATGTGAAAAAAACCTGAACCTTTGCACTTAGTTCTTATGTGTGAAAACCTGCTCCGGATAGGGGGAAGAACAAATCATATTCAGTGCAAAAACTAAACCTTTTCACTTCGTTTTAACTGAATTTATATGTGGAAAAAAACTGAACCTGTACACTTTGTTCCTATGTATGAAAATCTGCGCTGTATAGGTGGAAGAACAGATCATGTTCAGTGCAAAAGACTGAACCTTTACATTCTGTTTTAACTGGGAAAAAATGAACATGTACTAAAAAAACTGAATATGTGCCCATATTCAATGCATAAACTGAATGTATATGCTCATATTCAGTGTAGAAACTGAATACATTCAGTGAAGAAACTGAGCACTTGGTGGAAATTCAGTTTATTGATGGCGTGGATGATTCCTCGTCGACAACGACACTTCATTACCCAAGTAATTACAGTCACTTTCAGCACCCCAAAAAAGGCCATTACAGTTATTACTTGAGAGTTGAGACACTTTCATCCCAAGAAAATTGTTAGCAATACCACTAGCTAATAGTGTGGAAATGAACCACAGCTAAGCAAGAATCACTAGTTTCACATCAAGTGCATTTTGAAGCGCCAATTGTTAGATAACTACAACTACAAAATCTGAATAAATATTAACATTCATATTACTTCCAGCTACTAGTTTTGCTCAAGTAGTCGATTTGGAAGAAAAAGAATTTGAATTAACTATACTAATGCAGCAACTTACCTGTGTGTCTTCTTTCAGTTCATTAATTAGTCTAGTTCTTTTGCTAACACCATAGCTTTCTATACAGTACCAAAATGCCAACAGGGAGGAACATCTCATTCTCCAAAAATACAAACAATAATAAATACACATAAGTCAATAACCATGCGGCAACACCAACGTTGTCATGACACGGTGCCCAGCATAAAATTTTCTACAGCTCGATGTCTGTGGGGACAGAGAGCATGACAGGGCAGAGGGGAACCAACAACTTACATATACCGGAGGTGAAGAAGAAGCGGACACCAGAGGGGCAGTGCGGGAGGCGTTGGAGTGAGCGCCAGAGCAAGCAGAACTGCTTCACCGACCAAACTTGTGTCAAACAGCGTCGTCTCCACGCCGTGGTACGCCCAGCAACAAGGCTACTCCACACTGCGACCAGGTTTCGCCGCTATGGCAAATTAGCCAATGATGAAGGGAATGCGCCAGACAGGGTATTGCCATTAAGACTCCTGTTAGCAGCACAGTAAACACTGAGAACATCTACTGATATCATGGCTCGTGTGGAACATGCCATGAATGGGAAACCTTCAGAATATAGTTCTTTCATGGTACAGTAGAACACCAATGCACTTACAAGCTGGGGATTTCACCAGAAAAGTTGTCAATGCAGAGACCAGGCGTCCTGAGTTTTGTTCGCTTGCCAAGGCTGCTGGGGTGCACCCATTGATGTTGTTGTTCTGAAGTAGATTGTAACCAAGAGGAGAGGGAGAAGAAAAGGTAAGATATTTTCCTCCTACCGAAAAGAATCAAAACATGCAGTTAATTTAATCTTTCCAAATCACAAGCAAGCATGTAGAAAGGTCTCAGTTCATTTAAATCATGAATGTTAATGATGGTACAGCTGACCAAAATTCAGACAAACTTAGCTTTAAGCTAGTTGCACAAGAGTAATTAAGTGTGTATAGTACCCTCTTATGGAAAGCTATGCTACCCTACCTGCCTGCTAAGATTTCACTTAGTTTCTTCCCTGCCTGCTGCAACTTAGTTTCAATTTTCGCCATACTTTGGTTGGGAGTGTTGTACATGACATGAACATGAGCTATATATATTCTATCAGTTGCTGCTCAAAGAGCTGCATATATATTCAGCAAGTTTGTATCAGTCAGACTAGTGCTATATCCAGAAAGGCAGGAAGCAGAGGAAGGAGAGGCGCTCACCATGGCTGTTATGGCTCGGAGGAAGAAGAGCCTACAACCGCGCACCTCGATGAACCGCTTGTACTCTGCTGTACCGATGGAATCTTGTTGCTGCTGCACAAGGACAAGAAAACATTAAAAATTTGAGCTCAAATCGAAAAAGGAAAAAAGAAACCATGTCCTAGGAAGGGATCCAGAAACAAAAGGAGCAACTGTGTAGATCACCTTTCTGTCCTTGACGCTGGAGCAGGGAGGGCGTGGTCCAAACGATGGCGTGGTCCATTATGGCATTGCAGGAAAGAACGACATGCTCAAACCGACCATCCACCGGCACATCCGTTTTGACCACCAGTGGATATCTTCCACACCTGTGTATACAGCAGCAAAAGGTTTGTTTATGACAATATAGGAAGTCTCCAATGGCATAAAGCAATAATCTGATTGGGAGAAACAGTTCAAAAGAAAGCAGAGCATGTTACATAACTTTAGGCATTAGTAAATAGTAGTATGGGATGTGGATAATAGGGGATGGAGAAGAATCTGAATCCACTAGCATAATATTACATCTACTTCTGAAATTTAAGGTGAAGTGATGCACTAGCATATGGAGATGAAAAGTTCAATTTAACGTGAAGTGATCCAGTTGCAGAAAATGGAAAAACAGTTTATAGTTGCGGTTGGTTTACAAAGAATCACATGTCTTGGGTGAACAGAACAATTATGCTCCTAAACTACAGTGAATATATATGTGGAGAAAAATTGCACAGTGAATAAATCTGCTCATGATAAGTGGAAGAACAAATCATATTCAGTGCAAAAGCTGAACCTTTTCATTTTGTTTTAACTGAATTTATGTGAAAAAAAAGTGAACCTTTTCACTCTGCTCCTATGTGTGAAATCTGCACTGTATAAGTGGAAGAACAGATCATGTTCAGTGCAAAAGACTGAACCTTTACACTCTGTTTTAACTGAAAAAATGAACATCTACTAAAAAAACTGAATATGTGCCCATATTTAATGCATAAACTGAATATATATGCCATATTCAGTGCACAAACTGAATGTATATGCTCATATTCAGTGTAGAAACTGAATATATTCAGTGAAGAAACTGAACACTTGGTGCTTAAAGTGAATATATATGTCATCTTTGTTTTAAAGTCTGAACCTTTACTTTGTTTTAACTGAAGAAAACTGGACATTTGATCATATTCAATGCAAAAACAGAATGTAGGCTATGTTTAAGTGCTGCTTCAAACATGACAGATGATATCCCAAGAGCAAGAACGGGAAGACCAAGAAGTGAAGTGCGAGTACAAGAATGTATTGTGTCATGTCGTCTGCTATAGTTAGCATTTGCTCACTAAGAAACATTTATGTCGTTCGATAAAAATCAAGAGATGATGCACTTGCGTACAAGGAGCTAAGTGGTAGCAGACATCCTATTGATGGGCGGAAAGTACTACTATTTGCAGTGTGCAGTTCAATTGCCGGCGTTGTTATATGATTATATATCTCACAGCAGAACTATGGTTCTATAACTGCTTCATCCAAGCTATATTCCCCAATTCAAATTGAACCGCTGAAATTCCAAGAAAAGGTGTAGTTATAATATATGTGTCAAGCGTTAACTGAAGCCGATCATGCAAGGTATTCAGATAATCGACAGGTTTGCAAGTTGACACACTAGAACAATTAAGGTGCTCCAAATAGGGACCGCACATCAATCTCCAGTTAAGAAAAAAAATTAAACTGAAATTGAAAAGCATGTAATTCATTCATTCTCCAAAGTAATGCAAGCTTACCACTAGAGTTGCTTAATTGGCATGAAGAATAGTTCCCACGGCAACCTTTTCCACCTCGCCCCTGCGTCCCAGGTCTTCATCGGGGATCAACAGATTTTTTTGTTGCTCTGTAAGATAAAGAAAAGGATATGTTAACCTTCGCAAAAGAAAGGGTACTCATATAAGTAACTATGTCAGTATGTTATATGACATCTTATATGCCCATCTTAGTCCCTATGGTAGCTGTCATAAATCAATACAGTTGACTTGGTCAAAGTGAAACAAGTTTGACTTAGGACAAACTTTGATTAATTTGGACTGGAGGAGTATCACCGATGAAATGAGCCAAACATCTGACGTTAGCTCATGCCACAATAATACTTGTCCAAAACTATTTTTTATCACCATATCTTGCAATGACATACTAACTAATAGTGGAAGCTTGATTGCGCAAATAGATTAAAGGCCAGACAAAGATGAGGGAAAGTATGGCACACTAGAAATACGAGCATCAAAATAGGGGGAGTCCTCTTACCTCTTTTTTCTTGTCACGCTTTCTTTTTGTTTTCACCTCATGGAAGGTATCTGAAATAATCAGAGATCTTGTTAAGGTACAATTATACAAAAAGATCTAGCATCGAATATGCAACAATAAATACAATAAAACGCTGGTGATATGACATGCAGCGAAGCAAGAAAGGGATGGCTGCTCCAGGATCTCTCTCTTTCAAATAACTCAAAAATACAAGTGATTCCGTACGAGGGATCCGGAGGCGGGGAGCAGAGGAAGAGGAGTTCTCCATGGTTGGTCCGCCGAAGGGAACAGTCTAGCACCGCGCACCTCGATGAAACCCCTTGTCCTCTTTCTTCTGTACCGGTAGAATCCTGTGCTGAACCGTGGTTCTATAACTGCTTCATTCATGCTATATTCCGCAATTCGAACTGAACCGCTGAAAATCCAAGCAAAGTTGCGATTATATACACTGTATATGTGTCAAGTGATAACTGAAGCCAATCATGCAAGATACTCAGATATTCGAAAAGTTTGCAGGTTGACACACTAGAACAACTAAGCTGCTCCAAATAAGAACCGCACACCATATCCATCTCCAGATAAGAGAATAAAACCAAACTGAAATTGAAAAGCATGTGATTCTTTTTTTAGCACATAAAAGAAGGTAATTCTCTCACATGTGTTGACAGCAAGCTAGAGACTGAAGGGCCTATTCCTTGTCCCTTTGGTTGCATTAGTGGTTGCGGTCTTCTCCAGAGGACACCGAGCCGGCGTACCAAATCACCATGAAAGAAGCATGGCTGACTTGCGTACCACATCACCGTACCAGTGGTAAGCGGCTGCACGCACAGCGGAAAAAAGGTCAATCTGGGCGTACCAAATCTCAGAGGAAGAGATGCACCAGTAGAAAACAGGGCTTTGGTCCAGGCCTGAAATCCCATTAATCCCGGTTCACTCACGAACCGGGATCCATGGGGCATCGGTCCCGGTTAGTGAGGCCAGGGCGCCGGCCGGGCCTCGTGGGCCATTGGTCCCGGTTCCAGACACGAACCGGGACCAATGGGCCTCGCTCCTGGCCCACAATCATTGGTCCCGGTTTGTGGCTGGAACCGGGACCAAATGGTGTCCTTTAGTCCCGGTTCCAGCCACAAATCCTTTAGTCCCGATTCCAGCCACAAACCGGGACCAATGGTCGGCACCCCATGCCCGCGAGCAGAGCAGTGCATTGCTCTGTTTTTTTGGCCGGCCGTTGGGAGATCTTTGTGGTGCTCTAGCTCACCTCCTATGCACATGAGGTGTTCGATAAAATGCCTGAGCCACACTTAAGCTTTCTCCTCTCGAAGCTCGTTGTGCAAGCTCCATTTTCTTCAAGATTTGTCTAGGTTTGGCGGTCCGTCCTGTCCCGTCCCCGTCCTCACCGCCGTCGATCGCCCGCGCCCATCTCGGCGCCGGCACCATCGTGGTTAGCCTCTTCTTCTTATCTTCTTTCTAAAAGAAAAAAGTTCTTACTTGTATGATTTAGATAGATACTTGTGTAATTTTCTTACTTTTATTATTGTTTGTTATTATATAGTGCGATGGTTTTGGTATCCGCCTCCGTCGGCCCTCGTCCTGTCTATGATTCGGATGTGGTATATATATATTATCTTTTATAACTATTTGTTTTATTTAGTGTTTATGACAATTATGCCGACCAACGTGACATAGATTTTTTAATCTAGGAGGTATGTGAACCGGAAATTCCAACCGACATAGAAATTCTTGTCGAGAAGTTAAATTTGGTTGAAAAAGAAAACAATTACTTGAAAGAAAAATTACAAAGAGTTGAAGAGGAGAAGATGAAGTTGGAGTTGCATGTTGCCGATGTCGTCGACGATCACAAGATCAAGATGGATGCAATGCGATTGAAGATTAGAAAGATTAGAAAATATGCCATTCATACTGAGGCTTGGTATCATTATGCCGTTGGATCAATTGGTACCTTAGTTGCGGTTATGATCGCATTTGTTGTTGCATTTAAATTTTATAGTTTCAATGTATGTTTTAATTAGATGCTCTAGAGAGCTATATGTTGTTCAATAATGAGAACTATGTATGAACGTTATGTATTTATTTTGGTCACTACTGTACTTTGGCTTTAATGTGATGATGAATTTCTATTAATTTGGTTTTTAATACACTTTATTATATAACGCACGCAGATGAACCGGCAATGGATGTACGGTGACCGACGCACCTCCGAGTATATTAAGGGCCTGCATAATTTTCTCGAAGCGGCTGAGGCAAACAAGCAGAATGGTTTTATGCATTGTCCATGTACTGTCTGTGAGAATACGAAGGCTTTCTCCAACTCTAAAACCCTTCACTTCCACCTGCTTGAGAAGGGTTTTATGCCACACTATAATGTTTGGACCAAGCACGGAGAAAGAGGGGTTATGATGGAAGACAACGAAGAAGAAGAGGATGATGACAACTACCCGCCCCCTGAATACGGTGATGCTGCAATGGGGGAAGCTGAAGATCAAGAGGAACCAGACGATGTGCCCGATGATGATCTTCGCCGGGTCATTGTTGATGCACAGAGAGAATGCAAAAGTGAAAGGGAGAAGTTGAAGTTCGATCGCATGTTAGAGGATCACAAAAAAGGGTTGTACCCAAATTGCGAAGATGACAACAGAAAGCTCGGTACCACACTGGAATTGCTGCAATGGAAGGCAGACAATGGTGTATCTGACAAGGGATTTAGTTCGCTACTGAAAATAATGAAGAAGAAGCTTCCAAAGGATAACGAATTGCCCGGCAGTACGTACGAAGCAAAGAAGGTTCTATGCCCTCTAGGATTGGAGGTGCAGAAGATACATGCATGCCCTAATGACTTCATCCTCTACCGCGGTGCGAACGAGGATTTGAACGCATGCCCGGTATGCGGTGCATTGCGGTATAAGATCAGAAGAGATGACCCTGGTGATGTTGAGGGCCAGCGCATCGGGAGGAGGGTTCCTGCCAAGGTGATGTGGTATGCTCCTATAATACCACGGTTGAAACGTCTGTTCAGAAACAAAAAGCATGCCGAGTTAATGCAATGGCACATAAAAGACCGTAAGAAAGACGGGAAGTTGAGAGCACCCGCTGACGGGTCGCAGGTGGAGAAAGATCGAGAGAAAGTGGAACGACTTTACAGGTGACCCGAGGAACGTATGGTTTGGTTTAAGTGCAGATGGCGTTAATCCTTTTGGGGAGCAGAGCAGCAAGCATAGCACATGGCCTGTGACTCTATGTATGTATAACCTTCCTCCTTGGTTGTGCATGAAGCGGAAGTTCATTATGATGCCAGTGCTCATCCAAGGCCCTAAGCAACCCGGCAATGACATTGATGTGTACCTAAGGCCATTAGTTGATGAACTTTTACAGCTATGGAATGGAAGAGGTGTACGTGTGTGGGATGAGAACGAACAGGAGGAATTTGACCTACATGCGTTGCTGTTTGTAACCATCAACGATTGGTCTGCTCTCAGTAACCTTTCAGGACAGACAAACAAGGGATACCACGCATGCACACACTGTTTAGATGACACCGATAGTATATATTTGGACAAATGCAGGAAGAATGTGTACCTGGGGCATCGTCGATTTCTTCCGACCAACCATCAATGTCGAAAGAAAGGAAAGCATTTCAAAGGTGAGGCAGATCACCGGAAGAAGCCCGCCCTCCGTACTGGTGATCACATACTTGATATGGTCAATGATTTACAAGTAATCTTTGGAAAGGGTCCTGGCGGACTATCTGTTCCGACTGACGATGCGGGACGCGCACCCATGTGGAAGAAGAAATCTATATTTTGGGACCTACCCTATTGGAAAGACCTAGAGGTCCGCTCTGCAATCGACGTGATGCACGTGACGAAGAATCTTTGCGTGAACCTGCTAGGCTTCTTGGGAGTGTATGGAAAGACAAAAGATACACCGGAGGCACGGGAGGAACATCAACGTGTGCATGAAAAAGACGGCATGCATCCAAAGCAGTATGAAGGTCCTGCCAGCTATGCTCTTACCAAAGAAGAGAAGGAAATCTTCTTTGAATGCCTGCTCAGTATGAAGGTCCCGTCTGGCTTCTCGTCGAATATAAAGGGAATAATAAATATGGCAGAGAAAAAGTTCCAGAACCTAAAGTCTCATGACTGCCACGTGATTATGACGCAACTGCTTCTGGTTGCATTGAGGGGGCTTCTACCGGAAAACGTTCGATTAGCCATTGTGAAGCTATGTGCATTCCTCAATGCAATCTCTTAGAAGGTGATCGATCCAGAAATCCTGCCAAGGTTAAGGAGTGATTTGGTGCAATGTCTTGTTAGTTTCGAGCTGGTGTTCCCACCGTCCTTCTTCAATATCATGACGCACGTCCTAGTTCATCTAGTCAACGAGATTGTCGTTCTGGGCCCTGTATTTCTACACAATATGTTCCCCTTTGAGAGGTTCATGGGAGTCTTAAAGAAATATGTTCGTAACCGCGCTAGGCCAGAAGGAAGCATCTCCATGGGCCATCAAACAGAGGATGTCATTGGGTTTTGTGTTAACTTCATTCCTGACCTTAAGAAGATTGGTCTCCCTCAATCGCTGTATGTGGGGAGACTGACTGGAAAAGGCATGCTAGGAGCGGACTCAATAATATGTAGGGACGGGCATTCTTGGTCTCAAGCACACTACACAGTTCTACAGAATTCTACCTTGGTGACCCCGTATGTCGATGAACACAAGAATATTCTGCGCTCCAAACACCTGGAGCAGTGTGACGACCGGATTACATATGAACACATCAGGACTTTCGGCAGTTGGTTGCAAAAACGTCTCATGGGTGACAACACTGTTTCTGATGAGCTATACTCGTTGGCCAGGGGACCATCTTCGACTGTATTGACTTACAAAGGGTACGAGATAAATGGGAATACATTTTACACGATCGCCCAAGATCAAAAGAGCACCAACCAAAACAGCGGTGTCCGCTTTGATGCAGCAACCAAGAGGGGAAAGGACACATATTATGGTTACATAGTGGACATATGGGAACTTGACTATGGACATGATTTCAAGGTCCCTTTGTTTCAATACAAATGGGTCAATCTGTCAAGAGGCGGGGTACAGGAAGACCCATAGTACGGAATGACAACAGTGGATCTGAACAATCTTGGGTACACAGATGAACCATTCGTCCTAGCCAATGATGTGGCGCAGGTTTTCTATGTGAAGGACCAAACCGAGAAAAAGAAAAGATAAGGAAGCGAATACATCATACGATGAGCCAAAGCGCCACATAGTTCTTTCAGGAAAAAGAGACATCGTGGGATTGGAGGGCAAGACAGACATGTCTGAAGATTATGAAAAGTTTCATGAAATTCCCCCCTTCAAAGTCAAGGCTGACCCAAGCACCCTATTAAACGATGAAGATTATCCATGGTTACGGCTCAATAAGCAAAGGACACAAGCGAAGAAAAAGTGAAGACTTTCTCTCCACAACTATATCATTGCAGTTACATGTGAAGAAATGAAATGCCTTTTGTAACAGATGAGTTTTCGTCCGAAACCCTGATACTTAGAAAGAGATTGTCCGTTTTGTACACGAAGTGCATCCAGTTTTTGCCGTAACCCTCTCAACTTTTTATAACATGCTATGTGGGTGAAATGATGATACCATGCCAACTTTCAACCTTTTCAGAGTTCATTTGTAGTGCTTTTCAATTTCAGGGTCATTTAGCTCAAAAAAAATCAGTAAATGCATGAAAAATACCAAATGAAGTCAGAAAGGGTTGAAAATTGATGATGTGGCTTTGAATGGTGCATTTTGAACACACAAAAAGTCTAGAGTTCAAAAAAATGAAATCCCTTTGTAACAGATGAGTTTTCGTCCGAAACCCTCATACTTCGAAAGAGATTGTCCATTTTGTACATGAAGTGCATCCAGTTTTTGCCGTACCCCTCTGAACTTTTTATAACATGCTATGTGGGTGAAATGATGATACCATGCCAACTTTCAACCTTTTAAGAGTTCATTTGTAGTGCTTTTCAATTTCAGGGTCATTTAGCTAAAAAAAATCAGTAAATGCATGAAAAATACCAAATGAAGTCAGAAAGGGTTGAAAATTGATGACGTGGCTTTGAATGGTTCATTTTGAACACACAAAAAGTCTGGAATTCAAATGATTTCAAAAAAATGAAATACCTTTGTAACAGATGAGTTTTCGTCCAAAACCCAGATACTTCGAAAGAGATTGTCCATTTTGTACACGAAGTGCATCCAGTTTTTGCCGTAACCCTCTCAACTTTTTATAACATGCTATGTGGGTGAAATGATGATACCATGCCAACTTTCAACCTTTTCAGAGTTCATTTGTAGTGCTTTTCAATTTCAGGGTCATTTAGCTCAAAAAATCAGTAAATGCATGAAAAATAGCAAATGAAGTCAGAAAGGGTTGAAAATTGATGATGTGGCTTTGAATGGTGCATTGTGAACACACAAATAGTCTGGAGTTCAAAAAAATGAAATCCCTTTGTAACAGATGAGTTTTCGTCCGAAACCCTGATACTTCGAAAGAGATTGTCCGTTTTGTACACGAAGTGCATCCAGTTTTTGCCGTAACCCTCTCAACTTTTTATAACATACTATGTGGGTGAAATGATGATACCATGCCAACTTTCAACCTTTTCAGAGTTCATTTGTAGTGCTTTTCAATTTCAGGGTCATTTAGCTCAAAAAAAATCAGTAAATGCTTGAAAAATACCAAATGAAGTCAGAAAGGATTGAAAATTGATGATGTGGCTTTGAATGGTGCATTTTGAACACACAAAAAGTCTGGAGTTCAA
The DNA here is from genome assembly GCA_039707655.1 of Elymus sibiricus. Taxonomy (NCBI): domain Eukaryota; kingdom Viridiplantae; phylum Streptophyta; class Magnoliopsida; order Poales; family Poaceae; genus Elymus; species Elymus sibiricus. The sequence continues at coordinate 71,924,696 of CM077663.1, read as the reverse complement.
ATGAGTTCAAAAAAATGAAATCCCTTTGTAACAGATGAGTTTTCGTCCGAAACCCTTATACTTCGAAAGAGATTGTCCATTTTGTACACGAAGTGTATCCAGTTTTTGCCGTAACCCTCTCAACTTTTTATAACATGCTATGTGGGTGAAATGATGATACCATGCCAACTTTCAACCTTTTCAGAGTTCATTTGTAGTGCTTTTCAATTTCAGGGTCATTTAGCTCAAAAAAATCAGTAAATGCATGAAAAATACCAAATGAAGTCAGAAAGGGTTGAAAATTGATGATGTGGCTTTGAATGGTGCATTTTGAACACACAAATACTCTGGAGTTCAAATGAGTTCAAAAAAATGAAATCCCTTTGTAACAGATGAGTTTTCGTCTGAAACCCTGATACTTCGAAAGAGATTGTCCGTTTTGTACACGAAGTGCATCCAATTTTTGCCGTAACCCTCTCAACTTTTTATAACATGCTATGTGGGTGAAATGATGATACCATGCCAACTTTCAACCTTTTCAGAGTTAATTTGTAGTGCTTTTCAATTTCAGGGTCATTTAGCTCAAAAAAATCAGTAAATGCATGAAAAATACCAAATGAAGTCAGAAAGGGTTGAAAATTGATGATGTGGATTTGAATGGTGCATTTTGAACACACAAAAAGTCTGGAGTTCAAATGAGTTCAAAAAAATGAAATACCTTTGTAACAGATGAGTTTTCGTCCGAAACCGTGATACTTCGAAAGAGATTGTCCATTTTGTACACGAAGTGCATCCAGTTTTTGCCGTAACCCTCTCAACTTTTTATAACATGCTATGTGGGTGAAATGATGATACCATGCCAACTTTCGACCTTTTCAGAGTTCATTTGGAGTGCTTTTCAATTTCAGGGTCATTTAGCTCAAAAAAAATCAGTAAATGCATGAAAAATACCAAATGAAGTTAGAAAGGGTTGAAAATTGATGATGTGGTTTGAATGGTGCATTTTGAACACATAAATAGTCTGGAGTTCAAATGAGTTCAAAAAAATGAAATCCCTTTGTAACAGATGAGTTTTCGTCCGAAACCCTGATACTTCGAAAGAGATTTTCCGTTTTGTACACGAAGTGCATCCAGTTTTTGCCGTAACCCTCTCAACTTTTTATAACATGCTATGTGGGTGAAATGATGATACCATGGCAACTTTCAATCTTTTCAGAGTTCATTTGTAGTGCTTTTCAATTTCAGGGTCATTTAGCTCAAAGAATGAACTAATAGCAAAAAGAATGAACTAGAAAACTTTTATGAAACTCTAATAGCAAAAAGAATGAACTAAAAATAACCAATTAAAATATTCTGTTATGATCAACTAAAACAAAACTATAATATTCTTCAATAGCAAAAAGAATCAACTAAAAAGCTTTTAAAAAACTCTAATAGCAAAAGGAATCAACTAAAAAGCTTTTATAAACCTCTAGTATTTTTGAAACTAAAATTATATAAAATTTATGCAACTAAAATTATCAAAGAATTTTTTGTTCAAAACAATAATAGCAAAAAGAATTTTCATAAAGAAATTTTTTGTTAGAAACTTTAATAGCAAACTAAAATAACCAAATTTGGTTTTGATTAAAACAGACATTTAAAATAACCTAAAACTTACCAAATTGAATATAATGATAAAACACAGTAATATTAAATAGCAGGAAAAAGAATCACTCAAAAATCTATTTTTTAGTAAAGTTATTCACAAACTAGTGATTCACACAAATTTCAAAAAATTCAAATTTAAACTTTTCAAATTTGAAAACTAATGGCACTAACAGAAAGTTTACAATTTTTGTGACCTAAAAGCAAAAAGAATCACTAAAAAATAGTAAGTAGGAACAAAATAAAATAAATAAAGCAAAAAACAAAACAAAAAACTGGTTTTTTTTTTAAAAAAATGCCTCCTACTGGGCCACCACGGCCTGAATACGACTAGAAACCCAACCAGCTTGTTGGGCCAGGATTCTGGCCCGCAGAAGGCCCAATAGGCCCACAGGCATTGACAGATTAGGCCCGGAGGCCTGCAGTTGAGAGGAGCTCAAGAGGGTGTGCGCAGCAGCGCTTATAAACCACTCTCGAGCTCTCTCGGCTAGCGAGGTGGGGCTAAAAATTCGGCCCCGGGCAGCACCACCCTTTGGTCCCGGTTGGTGCCACCAACCGGGACCAATGCACCCCTTTAGTCCCGGTTTGTGGCACCAACCGGGACCAAAGGTCCCTGTTTCCCGCCCTTTGGGCTGCTGAAAACTGACCTTTGGTCCCGGTTGGTGGCACCAACCGGGACCAATGCACCCCTTTAGTCCCGGTTGCTGCCACCAACCGGGACCAATGCTCTCCATATATAAGCCAACACTTAGGAATTTTCAGCATTCTCATCTCGCTCCCGACGACGCCGACGACATCGACGCCGCCAGGCTGCCCGCCCGCCGCCCGCCGTCGCCGTCGGCGTCGCCCCAGCCGTCGCCGCCGCCCGCCGCCCCCGTCGTCGCCGTCGCTCGCCGTCCCCGTCGTCGCCCGCCGCCCCCGTCGTCGCTCGCCGTCGTCGCCCTCGCCCGCCGCGCCCGTCGTGCTCGCCGTCGCCTCGCCGTCGCCCTCGCCGTCGCCGTCGCCTCTTCCCCGTCGTCCCCGTCGCCATCGTCGTCATCGTCCCCGAGCCCACGACACTGCCCCGCCCCCGAGCCCACGCCCCTGCCCCGCCCTCGAGCGCGCCCGGCCGCGCCCCTGCCCCGGCCTGCCCCCGCCGTCGCCGGCGCCCTCGCCGCCCCCGCCGTCGCCGTCGCCGTCGCCCTCGCCGGCCGCCCCCGCTGTGAGCCGCCGCCGCCCCGGCTCTGTGCAATTTTTTTATATATATGTTGATTTTTTTATATGATGAATGTTTTTGTTCATATATAATGTATATATGTATGTGGCTATATGTATGTATGGATGTATATATGATGTTTTTTTGTTCATATATGTATTTTTTTTCATATATGTGGCTATATGTATTTTTTTGTTCATATATGTATTTTTTTGCATGTATGTATGTGGCTATGTATGTATGGATGGATAGCATTTTTTTTTGTTGATTGAATATTTTGTCGATTTCCTACCCCCTCCCGCCCCTACCCGACAAACTCTCGAGGCCACCCAAACCCCTAGAAGAAAACTCCGGTAACTTCGACATGAGGGGGGACGTCGGACATATCGGGCGACCAACTCTCGAGGCCACCCAAACCCTAGAAAAAAGCATTGTCGATCTCCTACCCCCTCCCGCCCCTACCCGACAAACTCTCGAGGCCACCCAAACCCCTAGAAGAAAACTCCGGTAACTTCGACATGAGGGGGGACGTCGATCAACCCCCTCTCGCCCGGCCAACTCTTGAGGCCACCCCAAACCGGAACAAGTCTAGATATATTGAGGCCACCCTAAACCCTAGAAGAGTTGTCGAGGCCACCCAAATTTACCAAGTTAAAAGAGCGTTGTCGAGGCCACCTCCCCGATAACTTCGACATGAGGGGGGACGTCGGACATGACATGAGGGGGGACGTCGGACGTCGGACATGAGGGGTGAGCGTCGTTGTCGTCTACCCCTCCCCGATAACTTCGACATGAGGGGGGACGTCGGACATGACATGAGGGGTGAGCATCGTTGTCGTCTACCCCCTCCCCGATAACTTCGACATGAGGGGGGACGTCGGACATGTCATGTGGAATTTTTTTTGTTAATATAGAAAACTCCGGTAACATAGATTTATCAAGAATGCCCCCATTATGGATGTGCACAAGTTGATCCAATTTTTTTTCTGATCTCATATATATATATATTCTTCTATATGTCACGTTGTCTGTCAAAGTATTGAAGAAATCCATGGCTTCATCATTAGCCGGAAGTAACAGGCGTATGATGCTACGAAGCTCTTCAAAGTTGTTTTGGAATGGAGTTCCGGATAGAATAATTCGCTTTTTGGTACGAATTTCAGCAAAGGCCTTCCAAATAGCGATATTCGGAAGGCTCTTGCTGAACTTCGTACCAAAAAGCTAATTAATTATCCTATCCGGGACTCCGTTCCAAAACAATTTTGGAGAGCTTCGTACCATTATGCGCCTGTTACTTCCGGCTAATGATGAAGCCACGGTTTTCTTGAATCCTTTGACACTAGACAACGTGACATATAGAAGGGTAGATGAGATCAGGAAAAATATGGACCATTTTCTGCACATCCAGAATGGCGCGATTTTGTTAATTAAATCCCTTAAAGGTTAAGAGAATCCCTTGTTTGACATTCATGAGAGAGGCGGTCCGGACGTCGGACATTCATGTTTGTATATTAATTGCCATGTTGTAATATTTGCAGAAACTATGGATCAAAGAGACTTGGAACAAGAACACTTGTTGGGGGAGATAATCCTCGCCGGACGTGATGTCTTGTCGTATCTCAACGACACCGATGGTCTGGAAGGAGAGGATGACGGCTCCGGTGATCGAACAATGGAGGAGGAAGGACATGATCATGATGGCTCCGGTGACCGAATGCCGGAGGAAGAAGGAGACCATGATGACGGCTCCGGTGACCGAACGGAGGAGGGAGCTGTTGCAAAGTCCGGCGAGGTATATATATTAATTAAGCCTGTGCTGACTAGCTAATTGATGCATTAATTGTTTTGGTATGTACATATATTAACTCTTCTTTCTTCTTTTATAGCCCTCCGGATCGAGCCAAACTTCGGTAACGAGACGAGGCCCGAAGAAGAGGTTGCGCAAGGATGAAAGGTTCACGATCACAACACTCGCGGACGATGGCCATCCGATTGAACCCAAGCGGACCAAGGACGCATTTTCTGCTCAGTGCGGAGCTATTGTTAGGGACAACATCCCGATCAGCATCAAGCAATGGAATAAGCCTAAGGACGACGCCCCTGAGGGTGATTATGTCACCGATAGACAGAAAGATGATCTTTGGACCGCGCTGAAGGCAAATTTCACCCTACCGCCAGAGGAGGATCCGAATAAGCCAGTTATAGAGCCACTGGTCAAGGCGTGTGCTCTTAAGAAGATGGCAGATCTATTCAGGAGGTGGAAGAATGAGTTGAAATCAAAGTTTGCCGACAAAGGGAAGACTCCAGAATTCACCGGCCGATTTGAGAAGATAAGAGATCACTGGCCCGCATTTGTGGCCTACAAGACATCGGACAAGAGTAAGAAAATGTCAGAGACAAACAAGAACAATGCTGCAAAGAAGCAGTATCACCATCACACGGGGTCAGGTGGCTACCTCAAAGCCCGACCGTTGTGGGACAAAGCTGAGAATGACCTGATTGCTAAAGGGGTCGTACCACAGACATTGAACTGGCCAGACCGTTCAAGGACTTGGTTCTTCGGGGTTGGGGGAACTTTGGACCCTAAAACAGGGAAGTGCCGTTGGACGGACGAGCAACTTGCAATACCCGTCACGAAGCTTTAGAAGTATATCACCACAACGCAGGAAGGGACGTTCATTCCCGACAGAGAGAAGGACGAGCTGACTGAGGCCGTAGGGAGTGCTGAGCACCCTGGACGAACACGAGGCACACCAGGCTCCGTTCCGTGGAAGGTTGGGTTTCCCGATGCAGGCGGTTACAGAAGCCGGGAGAGAAAGAGGAAAGCGGAGCTGAGCGACATGCAGAAGATCAATGCAAGACTACAAAAGCTAGAGGAACTTGAGAGCCAGCGAGCTGCCGGCCAACCATCTCAGCGGCACGAAGCTACCCCAGAAGCTACCCCGCCATCTCAGCGGAGAAGCAGCGTGGCTTCCACGGAGCCCGTTCAGCCTGACTTCATGGCTCCTATCTACCCCGTGGATACTATCACGGAGGCTCAACATTGCGAGCTTATGACGAAATCCGGAACCTCACTTTCAAGGCGGCTGTCGGCTCTGTTGCACCTCCTCAACCCAACGGAACTTTTCACTGCCTTCCGATTCCACATGGCTATGCTGTTGTGATGGTGGATGAAGTAATGGAGGGATTTGAGGAGCTCGAGCTTGACCACTCTACAGGTGAAGGGGAGAATCAGCTGGTTCGTGCTCTGAGGAGTAGATGTCTATGGCAGAAGGAGTACATCAAGCTTCCAAACTGGATGCCTCCGCCTCCTCCTCCTCCTCCGGCGAGTCAGGGCACTCCGCCTCCTCCTCCTCCTCCGGCGAGTGATCAGGGCACCCCGCCTCCTTCTTCGGCTCCTCCGACGCGTGAGGGCACTCCGCCTCCTCCTTCGCCTACTCCGGCGCGTCGGAGCAGTCCGCCTCCTCCTCCGCCTCATCGGCAACGGCGGAAGACAGACGCCGCCGCTCCGGCTCCTCCGGCGCGTCGGAGCACTCTGCCTCCTTCTCCGCCTCGTAAGCAACGACGGAAGAGAGACGCCGCCGGTCCGGCGGCTAGCAGTACAAGCAGAGGCGGGAGGCAATTCAGATACGGTCCATCTCTCAAGCCTCTGGAAAAGTTACCATATGAGAGGACCGAGTTTGAAAACGAGGAGATATGTCGTGCCCAAGTGAGGGACCATTTTGCAAAGAAAACTCCACCTCCGAAGGAGAAGCTAGATCCGGTGAAAGTGAAGCGCACTATCGATGCCCTGAAGCGACCACCACCGCCTCTGCCGGATTCCAACTTTGTCCGTTGTATTAAAAAGACATATCAAGATGCGCGGCAGTCGGGAAGTACTTCCAGTGATGCAAGGTTAGCAAAACGAAGAAGTGGGAAAAAAATTCCCCAGCTCGGCGAACAGGCGAACCAATCGTGCCCCCCGCTCAAGGTGTCTAGCCATATCGTTGCTAATCATCCGGGGATGGTGCCCGGTACCAATCCTGGTGATTACCTGAGCGATGATATACAGTTTGAGCCGTTGGAGGTGGACGAATTCAGTTACCGGTATGGGCAGCCTCTCGTCAAACCTGATCATCCTCCTCTAACAACGATGATGCGAAAATTCCATGAATGGTACATGAAAACCTGCAGCGAGTCTGGGAGGGATACTTTGACGCTGAGAATTAAAGAGGAGCACGACCTCGTTGGAATGGATCAGTTGTCTGTTGAATTTGACGAGTTATTCTAGTTATACAATCAAAAGGCCCTCAACAAAACAATCTTGACTTGCTACTGTCTGTAAGTACTACTTCTGTAATTAAGTCTCTATATATAGCTCAGCTCTTTCATCGCATGTATATATAATTATCCTCACTATATTATGAAGATTTAAGATCGTCGAATGCAGAAAAGTACAAATCTATGACATTGGGTTCATTAACCCAAATATCATACATGAGTTTACGGTTAAAAACAATGTCACACAAACCGAGGACAACTTGCTACAATCGTTGCTTAAAAATCAAAACAAAGAGACAATACTCTTTCCTTACAACTTCAAGTGAGTGTTACTGTCTTGTGCATATTCGGTTTCCCTTATTACTCAACACTACTAGGGAAAACCCTAGCAGTAGCACGGGTATTATGTTTATCAGTAGCGCGGGCACCCGCGCTACTGATACGGCGCTATAGCTAACATGTAGCAGTAGAGCGTGTTGTCCCGCGCTGCTGCTATACATGCGTAGCAGTAGCATGCTCCAAAAAAGAGCGCTACTGGTAATATCTGTAGCGCCTTGAGTTAGGCCGCGCTACTGGTAATGGTACACTGCTGCTAACTTTACTCCCCGCGCTACTGCTAACTTTATTAGTTTCTGATTTTTTTTCTGCATATTTGTTTTGTATTTGAACAGGCTTTATACAAGAATCTTTAGCACATACAAATGTCATCATCATACACATACAAATGGCTGCGAGACGACGAATGTTATCATAGCATATACATACAAATAGTCTCATCAAATCATGTCGTCATCATAATCATCATCCAACACAAAGTGGTCTCTCGTCATCATCTCAAAAATAGCGATACAAGTCTCGAATACTTGCAACTACATCGTCATCCATCTAAACAATGATATACATGAGAAGAGCTATCACTATGAGTGAGAGCGAAACTATGTAGTACATGAGGCGGCGGTTATGAGTCCTCTCTCGCGCTAGCGTGAGCCTTCTCACGTAACTAGCTTCTGCTTCTTGTCTGCTTTTGAAGCCTTTATGGCTGGCGCCCGAGACCCTCTCCACTTGCGCCTGACACTCGGACCACTCGTCGTATACTCCCGGAACCTTTCCTTTGTACACGACATAGCACCGGTACTTCGCCATCAAGAATCTAGGTACCTGTTAGAGATGCATCTTCATCAAGAGAATGTACAATCATATGCAACAAAATATACTTGAGCAACACAAAAAAGAAAGGGTTAGCAACTAGATGCAACATATAGTAAACATAAATAATCAACGCAGTTTCATCGTACGCAAACTAATTAACTAGAGGTACGCAGGTCATCGTACCCAAACTAACAAAGTAGCGTTATGCAAGTTCGGTAGGGACCGTGGACATCACAAAGTTTCATCGCTATACAAAGTATACAAGTTCAACCGACACATATCATCATCATCGGCATCGTAAATCACTAGAACTTCCATCCTTCCAGATCATCGAGAGTGGACCCTAGCTTCTTGAACGGCGTGAGGTCCTGACGTTGCATGCCTATGCAAGTTCGGACGTCAGCTCGTGATATAGGGCCGTGGTGGAACATCCCCTTCACTTCGACGACTTCTTTCATGATGATCGTCGCAATGTCCCTTTGGATGCGAAAGAAGTCATCTTTAAGTTTATAATCTGCATCTCCTTGAGATTCTACCCACTTGCGGATATGATCATCGTTTCTGGTTATCATGCGAAGCTTTTGGTGATCCCTTCTGAACTCCATCATGAGATGGAGGAGGTAGAATCCATCGTTCCTACTTGATTTCGGGACATGGATGCAACAGAAGTTGGTTTTATGCGAGAAACCCGTCTTGCGGTTCCTTTGTTTCCTGATCTGCATGTGGCCACCCCTCAAGCTGAAGCCTTGGAGAGCATCATCTAGAATATTCATTACGTGGGTGTAGTCCTTCTTCTCGTAGTTTCTGGTAGGGTCGAAATACACGGCGTGGGAGACTCGCGGGTAAAGAACGATAAGGACGGCGCGACCGTTGCTGCGGGGAAAAAACACCTCAAATTATTCTCCATATGAGCGAGAAGGAATGATTGAAATGTACGAAAGGGTTGTCCGGCACTGACTTACTTTGGATGATAAGGCAGGAGGACAATTTCCTGGTCCTTATTCTGTACCATGAAGTTTTCGAGGTACTCCCTAGCAGTTTTACGCTCAAAGTCGCCGAGACTCAAGAAGGACTCGTGCATGTAGTATGGATCTGCCACACAGATTTGCGAGACTTCTTCTCTCTTCATGACGGAGCTCATATGTAGCGCAAAAAGGCAGACGATTGTACAATCGAGCCGCCTTGTCAGAAGCATCTCGAAGATATGATCAAACCGTAGGAAGAACACCTCCGCGGGCCGTGTGTCGACGTAGCACTTCCCCTTAGGCACACAAGCCGCGTATGTCGGATATCCTGGATCCTTCGAGGCTAGTAGGCTTTTCTCAGTCGACAGCACATGGTCGTGCAGTCTCCTGAGATCCCCGTATATTGCCTCCAGCGGTTTCGGCGGTAGCATCGGCTCGCCCGTGACATGGAACATGGCCACCGTCTGGCTGCTATGTGCTCTGGCTTGTTTGTAGGCAGCTGAGCCTATCTTCCCCGTTCTCTTCCTCTCCTTTTTCTTGGGCTGACCTTCCAGACCCTTCCTTAACCCCTGCCCCAGTGTTGTCGCGCTAAGCACTGTACGACCCCTTGCATCTTTAGGCGTGTCCTGTGAGGATTGCATGAAGAGAGACTTCTTGCAATCCCTGCTAGGACGTTCCTGCCCGGGCAGATCACCCATATCCTCATTAGCATGCTGATAGCCCGAGTCGTCATATGGCTGACTCATCATATCTAAGTCACAGTCATAGGCGCCTGTATTGAGGAACCGAAGAGGGTCCTCCTCCATCTCATCATCCATTCTTTGTTCTACGGGGGCGATTACATCAGCCACTATTGGACCCACTTCATCACGTCGTCCGCCGCTCTCACCCGGCACTACAGGCGCTGGTAATTGCGTAGGCGGGGTGGTGGTGTCCATACCTGCTTGTTGATGTGTGGTTATTGGTGTGCTCTCGGCCGGCTCCAGACGAAGAAGATTCTTCGGCCATAGCAGCACCCAACCCTTGCAGCTTCCAATCCGCGACGGGGTCTCGTCGTCCTCTCCCCCTAGCCGTACTGGAGGAGGCAAATCCTCGTGCCCCGATTTCACACTCGACAAGGTAACCCTAAAGTGCCCACTGGGCATCGGCTGGCCGTGGAACGTGAGTTCCAAGGGCTTCGTTATCACCCCCTTTCCCACGTCTACCTTCTGGCCTTTGATCAAGTAGAGTACGGTGCACGGGGTTTCGTCGGCCTACAAACACATGTCTGCGGCGTAAAACATCCGAAAGGCAACGAAAATGGAATATTCTAGATATATGTTGGTGTGACATGTAATTACCGTGAGGGCGTCGAGCTCAGCCAAAGACGAAGGCCCGCCTAGCACGCCAGAGACTGAGGACGAGCTGCTATGAGCGGGTGCGGGTGCGGGTGCGGGAGCGGGAGCAGAACCGGTTGCGTGAGCAGGTGATGGTGCGGTGGTGTTGTTCACCGAGTTGCTCCCGACGAAACTGGGCATGGGGAAATCATGTACCGTCTTGTCTGGATTTTCCTTCGTCCAGTTGATGATAGCCGGGATCAAGTTAGTAGCGAAATCATTTCTGCAGGCATGTACAGCTGCATTGACTGCCTGCTGTAGCAACTCATTTTTCTCCTCGGCTGCTTTTTCCGCGTCCTCAGCTGCTCTTTTCTCGAACGCAAGCTTCACCTTCGCGTCGATGTCCGTCTGACTAAACTTCTTTTTCTGCTTCTTGGCCTCCGGACCCTCGTTGTAAAACACCTTCCACGTGGCACCGTCTCCGGCGCCGTGCACACGTCCATATTGCGGCCGCTGGCCCAAAGGGAGTCCCTTAAGTTCGTTCAAGGCCCGGTTGAGAGGGGTGTCCCACTTGGGCCTCATCGGCGAAGTAGGGCTTTCGGCTGCAAGCTGGTGTTGTTTCTCCTGCAGAAGGAACGTGAACCGTTTACGAATGTGTAGTCGACTTGATCAGAAGCTAAATGTAAGGTGGTAAAAGAATAATTACCAGTATTCTAATCAATTTCCTCGTGATCGGGTCCGTGTAAAAAACCTTCTTTTCCTTGTCCCACTTGTAGCGGGCCCTGATGAAGTCACGCTCCAAGGGGTTGGTGAACTTCGCGAAGGGGTCTGGGAGACCCGCGGCTTCACGTTCCGCGTCCTCCTTATCCCATATGGGCCTTTTGCCAAGGTAGCCACGGCTTCCGAGGCGATGCTTCCCCGTGTTCCTTTGCTGAAGGCTCTTGAATTTCGCAGCCTTAGCCTTGGCTGCCTCGGTAGCGCAAGTGTCCTTGAACTTTTCGAACTCCTCTTCCGTAAGTGTCGGATTTTCCTCCAGAATCTTGGACAGGGGTTCCTCAGCCTCAATAGCTCGTTTCACCCTCCCTTTCCAGGAGGCCAAATCATTGCAGAACATGCCCATGGCATGATTGTTAATCTTTTTCATCTTCTTATCATCCGACGGGTGTTCTATGGCGTCATGCCGGTCGGGGAACTTGAATCTCTTGTGCAACTTTGTCAAGAGCAACTGCCTCAAATGTTCTTTACTCCTTAAGTCATCGTCGTTGATGCTCGCGCATTCCTGTAGGATGCATCCTACTTGGTTCCCATAGCACTTGCGAGGTTCTTCCGGCTCTAATGGCTCAAACTTGCCAGGGGCCATCTTTGTGATAACCAGTCGTCCGATGCCGAGTTTGTTAGGTTTTCGTATCCTCTGCTTCTTCTGCTTCTTCTTTTCGGTAGCGGCATCGGCGCCGGTACCTTCCTCGCCGGTACCTTCCCCGCCGGTCTCGGCGCCGCCATCGGTGCCGGCACCGTCGGTGTCGGTGTCGGCGTCAGTACCATCATTGAGGCCGACCTGCAAACCTTGACTGTGCTTAGCAGACAAAAAGTCGAGGTACTGTTGTTCACCCTCATAATCCATCTCGTCTGCATCTTGGTCAGAAGGCCCGGTTTCTTCGTTGTTCGACATGTTTCCTATGATTAAGTCTCCTCGTTTAATTCTAAAACTATAAAAAAAATGAGAAATGACATAAAAAAAGATCTATGTTTGCTGGAATGCCGTTTCCCAGCAAATCCCGGCACTCGATATGCCTACTTTCTAGCACAAGTCATGCCAAAATTCACGGAAAATTTCGGCATGACCTTTGCTAAAAAGTGGACATATCGAGCGCCTGAAATTCACCGGAACTGAAATGAATCAACATTCCGGCGAAACATAGGCCACTCGGATCATTTACCCTGCACATAATCATCATTTTCCAAATATGACATGTCCAAATTCCAAATATGACATGTCCAAATCACATGTCCACATATCACATGTCCACTTCAAATTCTGTTTTTTTAAATAGCGACAATTGCTTAAACTAAAAAAATGCAAGAAACCTATATAATCAATTCTGTTTTTTCTTTTAACTACACCTAAAACACCTAACCCTAAATTTATGTCCTAATTTGACGAAGAACCTAATTAACCTACTGCCATAACTAACTAGGGTTCATAATATAGCCAAATTAACCTACTAGCAGAGAGAGGAGGAGCGGTGGGGGGCTTACAGAGGGTGCAGGGGCGAGGTTGGGAGGGGAGGAAGCAGAGGAGGGAGGCGTGGCGCACCGGGGCCGGGGTCGGGGGCGTGGGCGAGGTCGTCGGGGTCGGGGGGTCGGGGGCGAGCGCCGGGGTCGCCGGGGTCGGGGGGTCGGGGGCGAGCGCCGGGGTCGGGGGCGAGGGCGAGGTTGCCGGGGTCGGGGGGTCGTGGGCGAGCGCCGGGGTCGGGGGGTCGGGGGCGAGGGCAGGGCTCCGGCGGCGACGAGGGGCCGGGGAGAAGAGAGAGTGGGGATTTGGGGGAAGCAGAGGCGGGAAACGGGGATTTGAGGGAATAGAGAGTGGGTATCCGGGGGTTAAGTCGACATAGCTGTAGCGCGTTTCCTAAAAACGCGCTATAGCTCTTTTTCGGAAAAGCGCTACTGCTATTTTGACTAGCTATAGCTCTTTTTCGGAAAAGCGCTACTGCTATAACCAGTACCTATTGCAGTTTTCCTGTTTGTTTCTTCTATTGTCTTTTCCTTTATTTTCTCTTCCTTTTCTTTTCTTCTTTTTCGTTTCTTTTCTTTTCATTTGACGGTTAAGTATGTATACAAAATAGGAACATATATATTACATCATTTAACCCATGCATAACGGTTAGTGTCCACACAAAATAGGAACATATATATTACATCATTTGACTGAGAACGGCTCCTCAGCGTCGACGTTTTCGTTTTTGAGTGAGCTTCTTTCCCTTCTTGTTCGTTGATGAATAATTGAGCCCCTCATTGTGACTTTTCCTTTTCCATGGAGTACGATCTTTCTTAGGTAATGTAGTATTGATTCTTCTTTTGACGTATACTTCATCGTCATCGTCATCTTCCCTCATTGGGTTGCCGTACTGGTCGTAGTCTTCCTCGTTGGCGACTCCATCCATTCCAATGATGTTCCTTTTGCCTCTCCTCACGACAACACGGCTGGGATTGCACGGGTCGGTTATGAAGAAGCATTGTGTCACGTGCTTAGCATGTACCCATGGCTCGTTTTTTGCGATAGCGTTCATGGTACCGCTCTTGGCATCGGGTATAGTCATGGTAGTGAAATACCGGTTTTCTCTTTCGTCATTCTTAACCCATCTGACACGGAACATCGTCGCGTTGTGCAGTCCAGAGTAGTCAAGCTCCCAGATCTCCTCGACCCTTCCGTAAAATCTCTCAGTTGCGCCGTTGTCGCTGTCGGTCATGCATTCCATCGTCACCCCTGAGTTCTGATCATCACTGCCCATATCTTTGGCCTCCGTGTAGAACGTGTATCCGTTGATATCGTATGCCTAATAGGTGACGAGGTTGGGCGAGGGGCCATGTGCTAAGGCATATATGAGCAATCGGTCCTTAGATCCCTCTTCCGGGGGATTAGCAATAATATGCTCTTTGAACCAATGCAAGAAAGTGGAGTTGTGCCCTCTAGTAACTTCGGCGTCCGTCCTGCATACCCCCCAGTCACGATACTTCTTTGCGATAGTTTCTTTATGCAGTGCCGCGAAAGGATCTACCTGGTGTAGGTGTTGTAGCACTACCAAGTTTGCTCTGTCAAAGTCGTTGCGTCGATCTGAGTAGGCCACATGCAGTTCCCTGCGACCGTTGGAGTGACCTTCTCCTTCGAGCCTCCCATCGTGCTTGTTAACGGGCAAACCAACACCAGGCGGCCGGTCTGCGCCATATAGAAAATTCTCGCAGAAAGAGATGCACTCTTGTGTCAGATAGCCCTGGACGATGCTTCCATCTGGACGGGACATGTTACGAACGAATCCTTTGATGATCCCATTCATCCTCTCAAACGGCATCATGTTGTGCAGGAATGACGGCCCCAGGTCTATTATGTCGTCCACAATATGGACACACAGATGCACCATGACGTCAAAGAACGCGGGCGGGAAGTACATCTCAAGCTCACATAGTATGACAACGATCTCTTCCTGTAGCCTTCGGAGCTGCTTCACACTGATCGACTTTCGAGAGATGACGTCGAAAAAGTTGCAGAGACCAATAAGCGTGTCACGGACGTGCTTCTCCATTATCCCTCTAAGGGCAACAGGTAGTATCTGCGTCATCATCACATGACAGTCATGGGACTTCATCCCGCTGAACCTTTTCTTCTTTGTGTCTAGATATTTGCTTATCTTGCCACAGTAACCGGAACTAACTTTGATTCCGGTAAGGCACTTGAAGAATTGATCGATCTCAGCCGGACTTAAGGTGAAGCAAGAAGGGGGGCAATAATCCTCTTCCTTTACTTTTTTGCCCTTCTTCTCCCGCGCCTCTGTCTCCGTCTCTGTCTCCTCTAACTTTTTACGGGGCGGCATGTGCAGATCTGCCCTGATCTCCAAATCTTGCAAGTCTTTTCTTGCCTTCGGCCCATCCTTGGTCTTATCCGGCATGTTCATCAGTGTCGCAAGCAAGATCTCAAGGACATTCTTACATATATGCATTTGATCAAGGCAATGAGGCGTGTCGAGTTTGTGCCAGTACTCCAAGTCCTAGAAAACAGACCTCGTCTTCCATACCTTCAGCAGCGGCTCCGACGCCTTTTTCATCGTCTTTCCCGGCGCGGGGCACTGTTCCCAGTTTTTCAACAGCTCATCGATTTTGGCGCCGCTCCGCTTACGTGGAGGTCCTCGATGCTCAGCCTTACCATTGAATAGATCTCCACGGTTTCTCCACGGGTCGTCCTTCTCGAGCCATCTTCGATGCCCCATGTACACGATTTTCCCAGACCCGCCATCTTTCCTTGACGTTAGCTGCTGAGACGTCGTATCATCCATGCACCGCGTGCATCCACAATATCCATGGCACACCTGTCCTGCGACATATCCGTAACCGAGATAGTCGTGCACCGTCGTGATCAACGCGGCTCTCATATAGAAATACTCGCCTTTGCTGGCGTCCCATGTCTTGGCCGGTGTTTTCCATAACGTGTCTAACTCCTCTTGAAGTAGCCCCAGATACAGATTAATATTATTTCCCGGTTGTTTCGGCCCTTGAATCAGCATGCTCATGTGTATGTACTTCGACTTCATGCACAACCAGGGGGGGGGGGGAGGTTGTACATCCATACAAACACGGGCCATGTGCTATGGTTGGTGTTCTGGTTGCCAAACAGATTCATGCCATCGGTACACGCGCCTAGCACGATGTTCCTTGCATCACATGCGAAATACCGATATTCGTCGTTGAACGCTCTCCACTGGCTTCCATCCACGACGTGTCTCAGCTTCGGATCATCTCCATCGTCGGGCTTCTTCCTCTCCGCGTGCCAGCGCATGAGCTTTGCTTCCTTGGGATCTACGAAATACCACTGCAGACGGCTAGTGATCGGTAAGTACCATACAACTTTCTGGGGAGATTTGTTCCCGGCCTTCTTGTATCGAGAAGCATTGCACACTGGACAGCTTGTTTTTTCCGCGTGCTCCTTCCGATAAATTATGCAATCGTTGATGCATGCATGGTATCTAACGTGCGGCAGATCAAGAGGGCACATGATCTTCTTGGCCTCATCCACACTAGTAGGACATAGATTCCCCGCGGGAAGAACATCCTTTAGGTACTTGAGAAGCTCATCGAGGCTAGTGTCGGTCCATTTGTTTTTAGCCTTCGTCTTCAGGAGTTCGAGCGTGAAACTCAAGCGGGTCACCTCGGGATTGCAACCATGATACAATGGAGTGTTAAAGTCTACCACCAGTTGCTGCAGCTTGGCCTCCTCTCTAGAAGCAGCTCTCTCAGTACTCGTCTCCTTGCGAAGCAGTGCTTGAACATGAGGGTCCCGCACGATTGAACTTAGTACCGACGAATTCTGTGGCGTGGAGTCCACGTTTTTTCCGCCTCCATGTCCGGCCCCTTCTCCGCCGCCATGTCCGGCCCCTTCTCCGCCGCCATGTCCGGCCCCTTCTCCACCGCCATGCCCGGCCTCTTCCCCGCCGCCATGTCCGGCCCCTTCTCCGCCGCCATTATCGATCATCTCTTCGTCTTGCCCCGTGTCGTCATTGCCTGCCCTGTCGGCGTCCTCAACATCATCATCCTCATCTTCAATTATCCACCGAGTATAGCGATCCATGAAACCAGTCATGAGCAGGTGCGCCATCACACGACCATCGTCATAGGGGTCGAGCCAAGCTCGTCCTTTGCATCTTCGACACGGATATAAAACCTCTGTCAGGTTATTTTCTTTCATGTCCTGCACCGCCGACCGCAACCACCTGTCCACCACCTTTCCACTGACCATCATGAACACCTGCACGGTAATAATAAACAAATTGATTATAAAAATGCATGCATACATCAAAGTCATACAAAAATTCGGCATGACCTTCCCTAAAAATAGGACATATAGAGTTTGCCCGGAATTCGCCGAAACGGAAATAAATCGACATTTCGGCAAAACATAGGCAATTCACAAGCACAATTCGGCGGCAACTCAGGCCACACACACAATTTCCATCATATCGCCCGATTATGTCATATCGCACACATACACATATTTCCATTCTTGCAAAAGCATAAATTTTTAATCACCTATCTCGAGATCGAGCTATGTGATGATGATGTCGATAGGTGTCGCCACACACACCTATGGAATGATCAAAAGTGGACAAAGCTCTTCTTGATAAGGCTATAGATCTAGTTAGGGAGGTAGATAGGCCACTTCACTAAATGCTAGCTAGATCTACCTAGCTAGCTAGTTTGGGAGGAGACAAGTTCAACTAGTGGAGGGGGAAGGAAAAAGAGAAAGGAGATGCATTAATGGAGGTTGGTGTAGTTAGCTAGGAGTAATAAAGAGAGAGAAAGATAGGTAGAAGAAGGAGAGTAATGGGGGGAGAAGTAGTGAGGAAGAAGCAAAGTGAGGGAGAGAGGAGGTGGGAGCTAGGGGAAAGTGAGGAAGAGAGGAGGGGAGGGGGGAGGAAAAAGGTGGTATGGCTGCGGCTTAGCAGTAGCGCTGGGTGCAAAACGCGCTGCTGCTAATAAGATAGCAGTAGCGCTCGTCTGTAACACGCGCTACTGCTAAGAGGGGCCCGCCATGTGGCCAGTTTCAAAATTAGCAGTAGCGAGTTGAAAAAAAAGCGCGCTACTACTATCACATTAGCAGTAGCGCGGTTATCGTGGACGCGCTACTGCTAAACCTAGCGTGGCGGGAACGGTCGGTCAATTTTAGTAGCAGCGTGGTTCTACCGAGCCGCGCTACTGCTAAGTTAGTACCGGTAGCGCCTGTCTGCATACCGCGCTACTGCTAATTAGCAGTAGCGCCCCATCCTATCCCGCGCTGCTGCTTAGATTCTGTGTATAAGGTTTTCCCTAGTAGTGCGAGGTTATAGTAATGTAATTGATGAGTTATGCATGCGTGCGCAGGTTCCACTTTATTCTGCTAGAGATTAAGCTTGAGCGGGGAGTAGTAATCGTCTTAGACTCGAAACGAAAAGATCCCCAGGAATATGCGGACATGACTGAAATGCTCCAGAAGTAAGTTCAATCGATCATTATCGCATCATATCGGCAACTTTGTTCATTTCCTGATAACAAGTAATTATTTTCTTTGTCTGGCAGGGTTTGGAAAGAGTTCACCGCAATTGTTCCGGCACTGCCGAGGGAGCTGCGATTTACACACCCGAAAGTAAGTACTACTAGCTAGTTCCGCGCATCTCCCATTGATTCTAGTTTCATCAATACCATTTATCATGCTTGATTATCAGTTTGATTGAACTCTATTTCTCGTAAAGTGCTTGTGGCAGGAAACTGGGAATGATTTTTGTGGATACTACGTTTGCGAGTTCATCTACAACGCGACGACCCCTAAGCGGGGCTACTCTGAAAAACAATTTCAAGTGCGTAAGCAATAATATTCACAATTTTATTTTATTACCATGATTTGTGTTGAGTTTCATTCATATATATGTATTGACCCCCTTTTTCAAATTAGATGTGGAAGATGTGGGATGAACTCCTACCACATGAGCGCATACGAGCAATTCAAGAGGAATTGGCGGGATTCTTTCTTGACCAACGTCATAAATAAAGCCGGAGAATACCATCTGGAATTTGACATTAGATGTTAGGGCTTGTAAGAGATCTTATATTGTATATATGTAGCTAGTAGCGTCGGATAGATATACGAAAACTTGTTGTTCGACCAATCTCTCGGAGAAAGAGAGGTCGATCACTTCTCTGTGTATATGTTCATGACGATCTTGTGTACTTAATGGTTCCTTCATTTGCTTACTAGCTAGCGTGTCGAGTTCTCTCTATAGTAGCTACCGTCGACCAAGCATGGAGAAAGAGAGGACACTTCTCTCTATTAGCTAGCTAACACAATATGAAACCCCTAAATTAACCCTACAAAACCCCCTAACCCCCCCCCCCCCCATTTAAAAAAAAAAAACAAAACCCCCAGCTCCTGCCAGATGCTGACGCGTGGATGCCTTTTGGTCCCGGTTGGTGTTACCAACCGGGACTAAAGGTCCTCCTGCCTGGGCTCCCCACGGCGGCCACGTGGAGCCCCTTCTGTCCCGGTTCCTAAGCGAACCGGGACTAAAGGTTTTGGGCTTTAGTCCCGACCCTTTAGTCCCGGTTCCAGAACCGGGGCTAATGGGCCTCTGGAACCGGGACAAATGGGCCTTTTTCTACTAGTGATGGGTCGGAGAAGCTGACCTTACGAGCGGTCCCGAGCAGCAGCACGCGTCCTCTCCCATGGCGTGCTCGATCTGGGAAGGAGGGAGAGAAGGTGAGGTGAGGAATAGCCTAGAGAGAGAGAGAGAGAGAGAGAGAGAGAGAGAGCAGAAAAAGGCACCTTTGTCGCCATGGCCGGTGCTAGGGTTTCGGGCTCCCGTGCTGCATCTCCTGCCTGCTAGGTCGCCATGGCCGCGAGCTAGGATTTCAGCAATGAGGATGGAGGAGAGAGAGCTTCGGGCCGCGGTGGAGGTGGCGGTGCGTGTTGGGGGCTCCCTAGAAAGAGGAGAGGGTGAGGGGAGCGTCGCCGGCGGGGTAGAGGGCGGTGGCCGGGAGGTCTGCGTTTGGGGCTGGGGAGAGGAGGTCGCCGGTGGGGTTAGGGGAGAGAGAGGTGGTCGGCGGCGGCTGTGGTTGGGATTGGGGGAATCGGGAGGAGGAAGACAGCAGCGGCTTGGGTGAGTTTGGGACTTGGGTCTGGGACTCTCCCTCTCTTGCCGGTTGGGTGGGGTTGAGTTTGGTTGGATTTTCGCCTTTCCTTTCTAACCATTTTCACTTTGGCGCGCCCCGGTTGCTTTGGCGCGCGTCTCTTTCGAACACTTTTACTCTTTCGATTTGGGCGCACAAGAGCGGGAGTTTTTGACCCGCGCGAGCGGGAGAGAGTTTTCGGCCGCGTGAGAGCGGGAGTTTTCGACGTGCGCCAGAGCGGGAGAGAGTTTTTCGGCGTCGGATGATTCTGACCACGGATCCATCCCCTCTTTCTAGTTGATCCATTCATTTCCTTTTGGATCCAACGGTGGACATTTCATATCACGTGGATCACGCTCTTTGCTCCTTATAAAACCCGACGATCAAATCTAGCATAAGTTCCTTTTGTGTATTATTATACATCTATATGAAATCTATAAAACATGTCCAATATCAATATATTAGAAACTAAAAAATATGTTGGAATTAACTTTTTAACCGTTGGGTGGGTTTAGTGGGGTTGCTTGGATTTTCACGTTTCGTTTGAACCATTTTCACTTCAGCGTCGGCGGGCCCGAGGACATCCTGTCAATCCTTGTCAATCCCTCTACTACTTCACCCTCATGTGTCCGTTGAGCTTCTCCTGCCCCGATGGACCTCCTTTCGGGCGACACATATTAGGTGAAGAACTTGGCGGGAAATTTGCCGGGGCTTATCTTGAATTTCCATTGGGGTTTATTGGTGTTTTACAGTCTGTCCCAACACACCGTCCTAAATTTATTTGAAATAGTTAAACATGACTTGGTATCAATCTTGTTTGTTGAGGCCAATAATACTACGCCCTTCGATCCATAATAAGTGTCGTGGTTTTAGTTAAACGGATCGGAGGTAGTATTATATAGAGAGCATTGGTAAAAGAATTTGAATTTTCAAAGTCAAATATTAACATGCATGTGATAAAAGGTATTTCTATTTTTACCGATTTGGGTGGAAAAGTTTATGGCAGGAGAAGAAACACATGGCACGAGATCGTGGTGGGACGTCGATGGGGCGTCATTGGTGGAGATCACAGCGGGATCCGGGAGGCCAACGACGTGGTTCTTGGGTTGTGTGGTTGGCGGAGCCAAGGACAACCAATTAATAATACATATAACGTGTCGCTCAACTACGACATGCTAGTCACCGATTGGAGACACGTTGGGTTCAACGAGGTTGACAATTGCGAGCCCGACTACGTGTTGACATTGAATGATATGATGTCAACATCGTATCATTTGTCGTCTATCTCAAGCCTCGCTAGTCGAAGCAGGGCATCCGCCTCGTGCTGCAGTGTGTCAAGGAGCCCCACGATGTCGTCTTCACACGCGAGCTGCAGAACCTTGCATAGGCATTTGGCCTTTGTCGTCACCGACAACAAGGGAGACAATGCAACAAAAAGAGTTTGATCCAAATGCATCTATATATGCCACAAGAGGCTACCTTATTTGGTGGTTTTATTACTATATATATATATATATATATATATATATATATATATATACATATATATATATATATATATACATATATATATATATGCCACCAGATGATATTTGACCATTGTTGTCATCGATCGACAATGTCTCTTGAGGATATATAATGCATGCATCCTAGTAGTAGTAGTAGGTAGCGTGCACTCACGTCTCTTGCATTGGGAATCTGCTGTTGGGCACGACGAGGACGGTCCACCTCTTCATCCCTGTACGTCTCCGGCGAGCGGTGGAGTGGAACAAGTGCATCAGGCCGGGCGTACGTCGTGCTCGAGGGCATGCAGTTGGGTGCGTGCATGCGTGTGTGGTCGACTCTCAAGAAGATGAAAACTCTTTGCTCTAACACGGGTGGCATTGGATCAAACGGGTGACGCGCATTCCGTACGTCGAGCTACACCGATTCGTTTCCCCTCTAGCTGGAATGGAGTGCAGCTAGAGGGAGCAACCTCGCTAGCCGCGGATGGCAACGGCAAGCTGCTGTTGTCGCTGTCATCCAGCCGGGCGCGCACAGCAGCCAGCGCTTGGCCAAGTTGGAGAGGTGAGCGTCACGTACGTGTCCATGGAGTTGGAGCTCGATCTCGGTCCAGGCCGGGCGTGGAGCTATAGCTTTTGCACGAGTGACTGATTTGAAACGGACGGAGAGACGGCTGTCGCCTGGTGACTGTTGGAGGCTCAGCGTGGACGTTGCCGGCAACCAGAATCTGTTGCTGTTGCTGTGGCGCGGGCAGTAGCTCATGGGCATGGCCAAGTTGGAACGGAGCCTGAGCGTCATGAGCGTGCCAATGCCCATGTAAGGGAATTAATGGAAGGTGGAGGAGTGACGTCGGCCGGCGAGAGCATGAAAGATGGAAACTTTTTGCTCCACCTAGCTAGCTAGGTAGTACTGTACTAGTATGCCGGCCAGATGGTGGAGCCGTCCGTCCGTCGAAAAGGGAAAAACTTGTCGTGGCGGCAGACAGACGGTGGGAAGATGTGCCGCGGCGATGGCGGCCGGCCTCTCTCTCCTCCATCGGATTTGCGGAGGCACGAATTGTTTGCCGGCGGCCGCTGGAAGGCGGACGGCAGCAACCGCGAGGTGCTGTTGTGGGTAGGAGGTGCCGAGGTGCTGGTCGTAGGAGCGCATGGCCAACCAAGTCGGAGTCCATGGAAAGGAAGTTTGAGCTTCTGCATGAGATGAGAGACGGTGACGCCGACATGCAATCTTGATTTGGCCAAGACGACGGCCGGAGTCTCTCCTCTGTGGCTGGCTGGCGTGGTGATTGTTGGAGCCCAGCGTGGTGGCGGAACAAGACGACGAGGGCGAGAGGACGCCGGCGGCGACGGACGGGGGTGCCAGGGCCGGCCCTGAGGGGGGGCGGGAGGGGCGGCCGCCCCGGCCCCCCGCGTAGTTAGGGGCCCCCTCCCAGGCACTACGCGGCAGGTAGCAGCTGTAATCACGGTAAGCTTCCTTAGTTGTCTTCGTTCTCGCCGGTCGCGAGTAGCTGATCACGGTACGCTTCGTAAATTGTTTTTTGAGACACGGTAGTTGGGCTTGTACGGCTGTACATTGCAATTAAAAAATGGTTATTAGGCCTAGCACTTGGTTGTACGTTACTAGGGCCTCGCATCTGATGCACATAAATTTACTCAAAAAGAAAAAAAACTGCTAAGAATAACGCGCGTCAATTAGGATCCAGCCGCTTGGAGCCAACATCACGCGCATCAAACCTAGCGCCCGCCGCCTTTCACCTCTGTCCAGATCGCCACAGACCGCCATACATGACCCAAGGAAGCTTTGTTTGAGGAGGAGGCCCCGATTACAAGCAATAGGAATGGGCGCTGGACTCCGGCGGCGCACCGGAACGTCGTCTGTGGACATGGGCTTTTCCGGCCGGTCGAAGTCTTCCACGGTAAGCCTCATTAATCGCTATATTTTTACAGTTTAACCATGAGATTTGCAGTGCATATCTCAAAGAGATTATGAACAGAGTGATGTCTTAGATGCAGATTTTGAGTAGTAGTTTTCCAATGAAATGTTCAGTGACCATATAGATGTGGTAATTAACTCTTGATTTACTCATTTGCACAACTAGATAAGCGTAAATTTAGCACTGTTTGATTTCATTTTTAAAGATACGGAGATGGAGTAATATTTGCATACCATTCATATTAATGGGCTCCTCCTTCTTAATTTCTCATAAACTGCTATTTAGAATAATTATACATATTTCTTTTAGAACTATTTACGGCCTTGTGGCACCTCAAATATATTTATGTACTCATATAATTACACTATAAGCCTGACACTAAACATGGCTTTGCACTCCCGTGAGAAAAATATGGCTTTGTATTGCTAAAGATGTCTTGTCATAGATACACAACACTTCTTTTGTCTATTTCCTCCATAAGTCATCATATATGCAGTGATTACATAAATATCGACTGTTATGGCATTTATATTAAGGGGCCTCAATTTTTTGTTTCGCCCCGGGCCCCTAAAAACTCAGGACCGGCCCTGGGGGGCTTGGAGTTGGAGAAGACGGCAAGGCGTGGGCGCGCGTCGTAGATATGAAGACGAGGATGAGATGGCATGCATCTCGAGAGAAAGAGGGACGGGATGGGACCCACGCTTGCGGTAATTAAGTGCATGCATGCATGCAAAGCGGGGAGGTGGACGTGGAGCGAGCGAGAGATATACGATGGCGACGGGGCGGTGCTCTGCACCGACAGTGACAAGGGCCACATCCACTGCCACGTCCATGGTGCCTGCCAGTTCAGCCACTTCAAGATGGTCTTGGTGTGCAAGGACAGAAGGGAAAACAAGCTTTTGAAATCTGAAACGGGCTTTGGGCCCATGAGACAATTTCAGAAAAATCTCTAAGGACCCATGTAGGTGGCATGATAAGGGGGTGGGAAGTTTAGTACCACCTTGCTAGTGGAGAGGGAGTTGGACCTTTTTATAAGGGTCTCTCTTCTACATGCTATTGGAGCATGAGAAGAGAAGAGGCCCTCGCGCACTCCTCCTCCGCTGCCCGCCTCGTCACGACGCGCCGCGGGATTGAGCCGAGCCGAGCTCATACCTACGCGCTTATTTTTGCCGGTCGGGAACGGAGAATACGTAACGCCACGATCTGAGACGTTGGATCGTGGGCTACCGACTCGGACGTGGGTTCAGCCCACGTCTCTCCACCCGGACGCCACCTACATAAGCAGGGCTTCGGCCAACCCTAGCCGCCACGGAAAACAGATCACATCTGTCTCCACGCGCGCACTCCACCCACGTCGTTCCTTCTGCTGCTGCTGCCGCCGGTGACTCCATCCCGTTCACCGCGTACACGGTCGACGGGAGAGCAGGCCTCCGAAACCACGCCTCTCCGGGTCCTGTACGGGAGAGGGGCGATTAGGTTTTTGGGTAGCGACTACGCGACTGCTCGCTTCTGTTCGTCTACTTCATCTACGTCCGCATCTCCTTCGTCGTCATCACCATGTCGTCTCCAACCGACGCCGACCGCGCTGCTGCTGAGAAGCGTGAAGCCGACAGGAAGGCGGCCGAGGACGCTGCCGCCGCCAACGCCGCGGCTACGGCCAACTGGCCTATCGAAGGGTATAACCCGTTTATCCCGCTCCTGCTTACGTTAGTTTTGCCAGTACTGGCTATATGCGTAGATGTCTCTACTATTTATGTAGTGCATGCTAGTCTGGTTCGTCATCAGTATGTCATTAGTCTAGTCAATGCCATGATAGTCATTATTTCGTGGATTAATCTGATCGAAAAATTGCCTATATTCTCAACAATCCAAAAACGTAATATGTGTAGGAATTTTTCGAGTAATGGTTTTGCTGCTGCATTGAAACCGGATAAGTTTACCGGTACGTACTTTAAGCGTTGGCAGACCAAAACCACCTTATGGCTCATGGCTATGAACGTGTTCTGGGTAGCCGGTGTTACTCCTACGGGAACGATCACTCCTGAACAGGAGAAGGCGTTCAAGGAGGCCACCGTCTACTTTATTGGAGCAGTTCTGAGCGTGATTGGAGATAAGTTGGTTGACGCATATTTACATGTGCGGGTTGCCAAGGACTTGTGGGAGGCGCTCGAATCTAAATTCGGGGCCACCGATGCTGGGAGTGAGATGTATGTTATGGAGCAGTTCCATGATTACAAAATGGTTGAGAACCGTTCTGTGCTGGAACAAGCTCATGAGATAATATGCATTGCTAAAGAACTTGAGGTTCTTAAGTGTGATTTACCGGCAAATTTGTCGCGGGGTGTATAATCGCTAAGCTCCCTAATTGCTGGAGGAACTTTGCTACCACTCTGAAACATCAGAGGCGTGAATTCTCAATAGAGGATGTCATCGGCCATCTGAGTGTTGAGCAGAACTCGAGAGCAAAGGACTCGAATGGGAAAGGGGCCGAAAGCTCTTCTGTCGCCAATATGGTACACCAGAAGAACTTCAATTCCCACAAGCCCAAGGGAAAGAATTCTGTCCAACAGAATACCGACTTCAAGAAGAAGGGAAAGAAGACCTTCAAGATGAATAAGAAGGGAGAAGGCTGCTTTACTTGTAGTTCGGAGGAACATTGGGCCAACAAGTGCCCAAACAAGTACAAGAAGCCGACACAGGACAATAAGTCTGCTAATATGATTGTGGGCAACAATGAAAGTGGTGCATCTGGGTACAGTAATTTATTTACTGTCTTTTCGGTTTGTCAATCCACCGATTGGTGGGTGGACACGGGTGCAAATATTCATGTGTGTGCTGACATCTCATTGTTCTCTTCTTATCAGGTCACAGGGCACGGGTCCGTATTGATGGGGAATGGCGCGAGTGCTTCTGTTCTTGGTGTTGGCACGGTCGATCTGAAGTTTACTTCGGGAAGGATCGTGCAGCTGAAGAACGTGCAGCATGTCCCCGCCATCAAGAAGAACCTCGTTAGTGGCTCCCTTCTGTGTAGAGAAGGGTTTAAGTTGGTCTTCGAGTCTAATAAAGTAGTTGTTACGAAATATGGACTTTTCGCTGGAAAAGGTTATGAATGCGGAGGTCTGTTCCGCCTTTCCCTTGCAGATTTTTGTAATAAAGTCGTGAACAATATTCATTCGAGTGTTAATGAATCTGAAGTTTGGCATTCACGTCTTTGTCACATTAGTTTCGGTATTATGTCGCGGCTAGCAAAACTGAATTTAATCCCGAGTTTCACTTTAGCCAAAGGCTCTAAGTGCCATTCGTGTGTGCAAGCAAAGCAACCTCGCAAGCCTCACAAGGCTGCGGAGGAGAGACACTTGGCGCCATTAGAACTCATACATTCAGATCTTTGTGAGATGAATGGTGTGTTGACTAAAGGTGGAAAGAAATACTTCATGACATTGATAGATGATTCCACTAGATATTGCTATGTGTATCTATTAAATACTAAAGATGAGGCTCTACACTACTTTAAAATCTATAAGGCAGAAGTTGAGAATCAACTTGAAAAGAAAATTAAACGAGTCCGGTCTGATCGTGGTGGAGAGTACTTCTCAAATGAGTTTGATTCTTTCTCTGCGGAACACGGTATTATTCATGAGAGGACGCCTCCCTATTCGCCCCAGTCAAACGGGGTTGCCGAGCGGAAAAACCGTACTCTAACTGATTTGGTTAACGCTATGTTAGATACATCGGGTTTATCCAAGGCATGGTGGGGGGAGGCTATATTGACTTCGTGTCATGTCCTGAATAAGGTTCCGACAAAAGATAATGAGGTCACTCCATATGAGCAGTGGTCGAAGAGAAAGACGACGCTCTCCTACTTACGTACTTGGGGCTGTTTGGCAAAAGTCAATGTGCCGAGCCCCAAAAAGCGTAAGCTTGGACCAAAGACCGTGGACTGCGTTAATTTGGGCTACGCTAAGAATAGCGTTGGCTATAGATTTCTAGTAGTGAAATCTGAGGTACCTGACGTGAAGGTCGGTACAATTATGGAGTCTAAAGATGCTACATTCTTTGAGGACATTTTCCCCATGAGAGATATGCATAGCACTTCTAGACAGGAATCTGAGGAGACTCCTGAGCCTGCCATTCCTATGGAATATTATGAACAAACACATGATGAAAATCCTGAGGAGGATGACGAGGAAACCCTTGGTAGGGGCAAGAGACAAAGGACTGCAAAGACCTTTGGTGATGACTTCCTTGTGTACCTCGTGGATGATAATCCTACTTCTATTTCAGAAGCCTATGCATCTCCTGATGCTGACTACTGGAAAGATGCAGTTCGTAGCGAGATGGATTCCATCACGGCTAACGGAACATGGGAAATTACTGAGCGTCCCTATGGTTGCAAACCGTTGGGATGTAAGTGGGTGTTCAAAAAGAAGCTTAGGCCCGATGGTACAATTGAAAAGTACAAGGCTAGGCTTGTAGCCAAGGGCTATGCCCAGAAAGAAGAAGAAGATTTCTTCGACACTTATTCACCTGTGGCCAGACTGACCACCATTAGAGTACTACTCTCGTTGGCAGCCTCACATGGTCTTCTCGTCCATCAAATGGATGTCAAGACGGCTTTTCTAAATGGAGAGCTAGAGGAGGAAATCTATATGCAACAGCCAGATGGCTTTGTGTTAGATGGTCAGGAAGGAAAGGTGTGTAAGTTGTTGAAATCTTTATATGGCCTGAGACAAGCACCTAAGCAATGGCACGAGAAGTTTAATACAACTCTGACATCTGTTGGCTTCGTTCTCAATGAAGCTGACAAATGTGTATACTATCGCCATGGTGGGGGCGAAGGAGTTATACTGTGCTTGTATGTTGATGACATACTGATATTTGGAACCAACCTCAAAGTGATTGAGGAGGTTAAGTCCTTTTTGTCTCAGAACTTTGAGATGAAGGACCTTGGGGTGGCTGATGTTATCTTGAACATCAAGCTTTTGAGAGATAATGAGGGTGGGATTACACTTCTGCAATCCCACTATGTTGAGAAGATTTTGAGTCGTTTTGGATATTCGGACTGCAAAATTTCTCAAACGCCATATGATCCTAGTGTGCTGGTGCGCAAGTTCACGGGCACAGCTAAGGATCAATTGAGATACTCTCAAATCATTGGTTCACTAATGTATCTAGCTAGCGCAACGAGGCCTGACATCGCGTTTGCTGTGAGTAAACTGAGCCGGTTTGTTTCCAATCCGGGTGATGTTCATTGGCATGCTGTTGAAATTGTTATGCGCTATCTAAAAGGTACTATGAACCACGGTCTCCACTATACCGGATACCCGTCAGTACTTGAAGGGTATAGTGATGCGAATTGGATCTCTGATGCTGATGAGATGAAGGCCACTACTGGGTATATGTTTACCCTTGGAGGTGGTGCTGTTTCCTGGAAGTCTTGCAAGCAAACGATCTTAACGAGATCGACAATGGAAGCAGAATTAACAGCATTAGACACATCTGGTGTCGAAGCAGAATTTCTTCGAGATCTTTTGATGGACTTGCCTGTGGTTGAGAAGCCGGTTCCGGCCATCCTTATGAACTGCGATAATCAGACAGTCATTGTCAAAGTGAAGAGTTCAAAGGACAACATGAAGTCCAACAAACATATAAGAATGAGATTGAAAGCTGTCAGACGTTTAAGAAGCTCCGGAGTGATAGCGTTGGATTACATCCAAACGGCTAAGAATCTGGCAGATCCCTTTACTAAAGGGCTATCACGTGTTGTGATAGATAATGCATCGAGGGAGATGGGTATGAGACCCACATGAGTTGCCATGGTAGTAACCCAACCTATGTGATCGGAGATCCCGTGAAGTAGGACCTGGGAAAACAAGCCAGTGGTGAACTGAGGAGAGTAACTTTACTAACCCACTCCGTTGGAGATGCAATACTCTCGGATACTGTATGGTAGGATGACTATTGTCTTAATGTGTTCTAAAGCTTATATGTAAGCAAGATGCTGTCCTACAGAGCGATCTTCGGAGGAACACACCT
Source organism: Elymus sibiricus (assembly GCA_039707655.1). Lineage (NCBI taxonomy): Eukaryota > Viridiplantae > Streptophyta > Magnoliopsida > Poales > Poaceae > Elymus > Elymus sibiricus. The sequence continues at coordinate 71,895,311 of CM077663.1, read as the reverse complement.
ATGTGAGCCCGACTGCTGGTCACAGTCTATGAGATTGGGGTGATCTCTAGTAAACTCACGAATAGGCCAGGAGTGTGACTAATATGCTCCACCCGAGGGGTCAGCCTTCGGCAGCCCAGTACTAGTAAGACATGTAGTGAAACCTCTTTACGCCAAACTGACAATTCAAGGCATAGTCCATTGTTTAGTTGTGAAGGAGTGTAGCTACTTGCTCTAGGTGAAGCTCAACCTTAACAGGTCTTCACTGAAACGCTGGTATATCTGAGATCTGGTGGGGGATTGTTGAAATCTGAGATGGGCTTTGGGCCCATGAGACAATTTCAGAAAAATCTCTAAGGGCCCATGTAGGTGGCATGACAAGGGGGGTGGGAAGTTTAGTACCACCTTGCTAGTGGAGAGGGAGTTGGACCTCTTTATAAGGGTCTCTCTTCTACATGCTATTGGAGCATGAGAAGAGAAGAGGCCCTCGCGCACTCCTCCTCCGCCGCCCGCCTCGTCACGACGCGCCGCGGGTTGCGGGATTGAGCCGAGCTCATACCTACGCGCTTATTTTTGCCGGTCGGGAACGGAGAATACGTAACGCCACGATCTGAGACGTTGGATCGTGGGCTACCGACTCGGACGTGGGTTCAGCCCACGTCTCTCCACCCGGACGCCGCCTACATAAGCAGGGCTTCGGCCAACCCTAGCCGCCACGGAAAACAGATCACATCTGTCTCCACGCGCGCACTCCGCCCACGTCGTTCCTTCTGCTGCTGCTGCCGCCGGTGACTCCATCCCGTTCACCGCGTACACGGTCGACGGGAGAGCAGGCCTCCGAAACCACGCCTCTCCGGGTCCTGTACGGGAGAGGGGCGATTAGGTTTTTGGGTAGCGACTACGCGACTGCTCGCTTCTGTTCGTCTACTTCATCTACGTCCGCATCTCCTTCGTCGTCATCACCATGTCGTCTCCAACCGACGCCGACCGCGCTGCTGCTGAGAAGCGTGAAGCCGACAGGAAGGCGGCCGACGCCAACGCCGCGGCTACGGCCAACTGGCCTATCGGAGGGTATAACCCGTTTATCCCGCTCCTGCTTACGTTAGTTTTGCCAGTACTGGCTATATGCGTAGATGTCTCTACTATTTATGTAGTGCATGCTAGTCTGGTTCGTCATTAGTATGTCATTAGTCTAGTCAATGCCATGATAGTCATTATTTCGTGGATTAATCTGATCGAAAAATTGCCTATATTCTCAACAGAAACTCCTTGCCTTTGTTTACTCCTCGGATACCAGTGTATGGGGCGATCTTATCTCAATATCGGTTTCGTCTCATATCCGTGATACATGTACTCATGGGTCGCTTGTTGGTAATGCTCTTTATTGGTTGTTGTCTCCAAGGGATGGCATACTCATGTTCGATTTGGGTATGCAAAGCCTAGCTTTGATCAAGGGGCCTCCCGTTGCAAACAATTTTTGCCGTGACAATCGCCGGATCATTCAAACAGAGGATGGTGTTGTTGGTCTTGCCACATTGTCTTATCCTCACTTCGAAATGTGGCAGAGGAATGTCGATTTTCATGGCGTTGCCACATGGTTGTTGCAGAAGACAGTTGAAATGTGTACCATTCTTGGGCTGCCTCCTCAGATTGAGGGAGGATGGACGCAAAAAATATTGGCCTATTCTGAAGACATTGATGCAATTTTCATATTCGTGGACACCAATGTATACATGGTTCAACTTAAGTCGATGCAATCCAAAAGACTTCACGAAGCCCATCATATCAATAACTACCATCCTTTCACGAGTTTCTACACACGAGGTGATTACTCATGCTTAGTCTTTATATTGTAGGAGTGACCCAATATGGTTATGTTCCGCACACGTATTGCTAGAGTACAATTATTGTGATTTCTCATATGTTTATTCACAACTAAAAATTATTCAATAGCTTTTGGTAAAAAAGAATAAGTTCGGATATTTCCCCTTTGCTACATGGAGTAGTAGTTGTCTTTTGTCTTCGAGGAGACTAATTCAAACGTCAAATGAATAACTTAGTAGGCATGTTTGCAACCTCAACGCTAGTTTCATTATTTTATCCATGATTATTTTCTTTAATCATGGTATTAACCATAAATACAACTTCTGTTAAATCTGTACTTTGTTGTCTCGGGATTCATTTATTTAGGGCAAAAGACCCAATATCACTTTGTGTCAGAGTTTATTATTGTGGTATAAGTTTCTCCTATTAATATGTCGAGCAATGGATTTACACGAGAAAAATTCTTCTTCAATTCTTTTATTTCATTCTTACCACCTAAAGCATATATTATCAATTAGCTAAGCTTATAGTTTTAATGAATATTCATTGCATTGTTTTGTTTATATCTAATGCTAACATAAAGAGTGGGTTATAAAACATTAGTACAAATGAGGTATTTTGATGTTCATATATTTGTCAGCCCATCTTTCTAATTATCTCATTATTGCCTCCTCTTATCATTTATCTTTTTTTCCTCAGAACTGTTCTTAATGCTCTCACTTCTGTCGATCCAATTTGATTCTGCTTTTACATATTTGTATGTTGTTTGTTTTTGCATGATTGTGCTTGCGGCTCTTCTGTTCAGCGAGGAGAGAGTTTTTGGGTGCATTTCTGATTTGATCAACTATTAAGAAAAAGGAAGAAAAACACCTGCAAGGAAAAATGGATAAACAAGACTGGGTTTTAGTCCATGGGATCTTGGAAGATATAAACTGAGTCCAACTGTTGTAGCCAATATATTCATCTCGCTCTCTGGCCAATGAGTGGATGCCAGCTTCGGTATTTTCCCTGATTCCTACACGGTAGATGTTGCCAATTTTGCACCGCTTCAATGGATACAGTACGACGGCTATTTTATGGGCTTTACTGAAGACTAGAAACGTACTCCCTCCGTTCTAAATATAAGCCTGTTTAGAGATGTCAATACAAACTACATACGGATGCATTTTGCTCCGTATGTAGTCCATAATTGAATCTCTAAGAAAAAATATTTAGGAAATGAGGGAGTATATGTTTATCGTAATATGTATCTGTATGATCCGTCAAGTATTATTACTCAAACGTCACAGTGGTCAACGGAGCAAGGCTATTGCTGCAGGTAGGGTCTGAAAGTTAGGCGCGTGCGGTGCTGAGAATTGCATGATAAATATGCAAGCTATCTTATATTTACTAATTGGATGCACCATTCGAGGCTCCATATTAATCCTAGAAAACTAAACAAATTAACCACCCGATCTCTGGATTAGCGATTACAGCCGTTAGATCTAGAGGTACCTCACGAAGGAGTCCTGGCTGTACTGTCCCACCTGCCCAACTTTAATTCCATGGGAATCCTCTTCCTCACGGACTCCCTCCTGTACAAATCTTGCCCCAGCGTCCATCCATGCATGACCCCAATGCGCTGCTCCTCCTCTCCTCATCCTCCTTCTCCCGTTCCTCTATAATCTCGATGAAGTAATCCGTCAAAAAAGCTTCTAGCCAACCACAAGGACGTGGTACCTCGAGCTAGGTTTTGTGAAGAGTAGCTAAGGCTCCTCTGGCCATGCCCATGCCCTCCTCGGCTACTCCAAGCGTCGCTGCCTCTGGCTAGACACATCACGCATGGTCGTATCAACCAACAACAAAACTTCGATCAGGAGCCACTGCCTCTGGATGGACACATGGTTGTATCAAGCAACAACAACTTCGATTAGGACGACGCCTACTGGCAAGTAGGACGGATCCAACGGCAAGAACTTTCACCAGGATCATGAAGTGGGATGGTGGTGTGGTCCTCTAGCTGTAACCAACTCCGGCACCTCCAAATTCAGGTTCATGTTCGTTATTCATCAGTTTCAGTGTCAAATATATTTGGAAGATACTTTGTGATTAATTGATGCAATTAGTTGATGCGTACAGTTAGTTGGCACATCCTTATGGCACCAAGTATTTCTTAGACAATGACGAGCCGACGAAGCAAGCTGATTTCAAGTTCAATGTTTGCTTGATCGATGAGTGCACAATGTTGGCTCTAATAATTCTAACACACATGTACAGACCAACATTGACTGATTAATTCTGCTGCCCGGACAATGTATCAGAAACGAAGGTTCAACGACCGTAGTTTCAACTTTAAATCAGAGCGGGCGTCCACAATGTTTGTGAGGCTGCAGAGTGAAGGAAGTGAGGAATTGCATCAGAATAATTCATGCTGCTTGGTAGTCAAAGTACCTCCCCATGCTGTTGTGCTTCGATCTCACCTGCCACGGTCCACGGAGATGCTACTTGGGCCTCCTCTCGCCTGCCGCCTCAGTTTCTCCAATACAGCACGGACTGCTATTCATAGCCAAGCTGCATCCATCCACCAGGCCTAATCTAAACGGCAACGAAGTGCTACGGTAGATGGTCCACAGGGAGGCCAGCATGCACCATTTGCTAATTTCCTTGATGACGATCAGATCGGCCAATGTAGTTGGCGTTTACGATGGTGGTAATGTCGATACTCGAGATGGCAGCAACATGCTGGATTCTCTAGCCATCAGAGAGGGGTCGACCAAGACGCCACACACACTCAGTTGTTCTTCTGGTGGTAGTTACGGCGATGCTGAACGTGGGTACATCTTACAGGTTTTGACTACCTCATCGAACATGCAGCCTTCACTGAATTGGTCTGAATGTATGTCTCCTTTCATCGCTTCATATGTCAAATTGTACTACTGATTTGTTTTGTGGAAAATAATATTATATGTTCATTTAGCTCTCACCTTATAGGCAAAGAAAAATGTCTAATCTTTTGTAGACTACAGGAAATAGTTGAGTAACTACGGTGATAATAAAGAAGTGGCTATTTGGTGATCTGATTGAGTGGTGTGCACGTGTTTACAAAATCATGTATGTCATGTTCAGTACATCTATTTCCCATGATTTATTGTTTCCTTTACTAATGATTTTTTGTTTTACATAATTACTACTCTGTAATTGAGCGAAAAAATAGTACTACAAGCACGTAAACCTAATATATTGCTGTTTGATAAAAATACAGAACCCCAATTGCCAACTATTTGTTTCATTTGTACGTGTAAAGGAACTATCTGTCGTGGGAACGAGCCTGACAGTAGAGGTTAAGGGTACGTAAGGAGAGGGCAGAGTCCTAGCTACGGCGAGATTGTACACACGGATGTATGAGTTCAGACCCCTCTCGTGGAGGTAACAGCCCTACGTCTCAGTGCTCGGGAGTTTCTGTCGTGTGGAATGTGTGAGTTACAGGGGATGCGAACCCTTGTGCCAGAGGGGAGGGGTGGCTTATATAGAGTGCGCTGCCCCTCATGAATACCCGGCAACCAAGGGTTCGATCGTGGTAATAAAGGTGAATGTTACTGATAACGTATGTAATAAATGCTACTTATGGCGACCAGTCGAAAGCCTGTCCGTTGGCCTCCCTGGAGTGGCTTCTGGTCTTCTGCGCTCGACTGACTTCTGGTTCTTCCGAGTGAAAGGCGGCTGTCGAATGGAGGGAGAAACCTCCGAGTGGATTTTCTGTCGAGTGATTTATGCGCCATGGTGATTTCAGTCGGAGTCTTCCTTATAATCTTGTAATCTTTAAGTTCTCCAATGTAGTGTCCTTAGGTAGGGTATGTAGGTTAGGTCTAAGACCCTACCCTAGGTACATATCCCCATCATTAGCCCCCGAATGGATCGGGGTTCGAGTGAAAAAGGGATCGATGCAGGTTCTGAGAAGACACAAAAATTCTGAATGCATTTTAGGGCTTCACAAAAGTCTGCGTCGATTGGAGTCTTTGTCATTCACCCTGATTGATTCTGTCTTGATATGCGTCCGAGTGAACTTGATTGCGGACTCAGGTTCGAGTGGTCAGCAGGATCTCTTGATGCGACGGGTCGCTTCGTCAGGCCCGGATTTTACGGGATTTGAAAATTTGGAAAGCACGTGCCGCGTGACGATGACGCATCGACTGGGGCAAGTGGGGGCATGATGCCTCGATTTTCGCGCCGTCCTTAACGCCACGTACTGTGCTTCCTCTGCAATCGGGATACACAGAAATCCGGCGGGCCCGCAGGTCAGCGACCCACTCGGGCAGTTATAAGATGGGACGGCACAAGGGTCGGTACAGTGCTCCTCCCCCATTCCCCTCTTTTCTTTCGCCTCCTCTGCTCCATGCGCGCCGCTCGCCCCCACCTCGATGACCGCCGCCGCGATGACGAAGGGGAAGACGGAGAAGCTCGAGCGCGCCAAGAAGGGAGCCAAGGCGAAGAAGCCGTCGAGCGCCCGGTCCACGGCGCCGCCGGGATGGATCCAAGGGGATTTCCTTCGGTCGACCGTCACGGCGGAGGACGTCCAGAACCTCGTCACCGACGGGCTGATAGCCGACGGGTCGTGGAGGCTGCCGGGGGAAGAGACCGAGCCGGAGCCGCGCGAAGGCGAGCGAGTCCTCCTCCTCACCCACGTCGAGCGAGGTTTTTCTCTGCCTCCCCATCCATTCATCCGTGGGTTCTTGAATTTCTTTGGAGCACAATTTCACCATTTCCCTCCGAATGCCATTGCGTATCTTGCTGCGTTCATAACAATGTGTGAGTGCTTCTTGGGCTGTCCCCCTCACTGGGGCTTGTTCAAACACATCTTCACCATCCGGTCTCAGTCAGTCAAAAAGGCCTACACCAATGATAGTAAGACCCACGTCATCCAGCTATGCGGTGGCCTGGGACTCCAAAAGAGGAACAGGAGTGCGTTTCTGTCGATGACCTTTCCTGAATCCATTCGGGGCTGACAGTCGACTTGGTTTTACTGCAATGATGTTGCATCTCCCAACATGTCGACTGGCCTTCCCCCCTTCACATTGGAGCGACCCACTGCTCCCAGATCATTGTCCGTGATAGAGGGAGAGAAAGCCGAGGTAGGAATTTTAGTGGATGCAGTAGTAGAGTTGGTCCGTGGTGGAGTGACTGGTATGGACCTACTGGAGGTGTTTCTCGGTCGGCGAATCCAGCCCCTTCAAGCGAGGGACCACACTATGTGGCACTATTCGGGTGCTGGAGACACCACTCGAACATATCCAGAGGAAGTCTCTAAGAAGACTGTTGCACAGTGGCTCCGAAGCATCATCGGAGCCTGTGACAACCCTTTGGGAGCCAAGCGAATCTTGCCCTTCTCTGCTGCGAACCCGCCGCCGAACCTGGTGAGTTATATCTTTGTCGAATGCTTTCATGTTTCGTCGAGTGATTGGGTCTTCAGCCGACTGACTTTACTGTTTGTATCTTGCAGGAGTTTACGAACATGTATTCGCCCGTGCCGAACGGAGGGCAGCCTGATGACGGAGAAGAGAGCGTAGGCGGCAGCGCAGACGTTGATTACGTCGAGAACAGTGAAGGCAGTGACGACGACTCGGAGGAGAGCGAGGAAGAGGTTCAGTCTCCTCCGCGCAACGAGCGTCGTTCCAAGCAGCGCCAAGACCCAGTGGCTGTCCCAAGCAGAACCTTGGCATCGAGCACCGGGAATCCAAAGCGCGACCGGGCTGCAACACCTGAGTCGACTGAAAAGGTTGCGAAACAGCCCAGGTCTGACGCACCAAAACCTCGGAAGGCTCTGCACCGCATGAAGATCGCCGTGCCCGTCGCCTCAATGTGAGTGTTCATTTTCCTTTTTTTTGCTGTGGTGGAACTTCATGTCTTTGGTGATCGAGTGGAATTTGTTTGCCAGAGCTGCTACCTCGGTGACGTCGCCTCCGCGAGATGAAGAGGAGCACATGGAAGTGGACACTGCTGACGCGGCCACCTCTCAACGAGGTATAACAAATCTTCACTCTGCTCTGTTTTTTGAAGACGATTTGTCGATTGAATAAGTTAACGTTGTCGATTGGTAGCTGCAGACGTCATCCACGTGGAAGACGATGAGGAGCCACAGCAGGGTGCGGAGGGTGAAGGTGTGACCTTGGGCACCCCACGCGTACGCACTCGGAGGACATCGTCGGGGCAGGCGCCTCGTAGGTCGACTGCTGCATCGCCCAAGAACTTGGCGACTCTTCCCGAGCCAGAGCTGAACTTGTGGTTCCGCTGTCGAGTGCCCCGCCAGCAACTTCAACTCTTGTGGTCTCAGCGCCAATTGGGCAACCCCAGGCAACTCTTGTGACCCCAGCTGCAGCATCGACTCATCTGACGCCCGCATTCCCTCTGTACCGCGTCCTAGAGGACCAGATTGGAGCTGGCAAAGAGGCCATCGGTGCCGGCACCGTCGGTGTCGGTGTCGGCGTCAGTACCATCATTGAGGCCGACCTGCAAACCTTGACTGTGCTTAGCAGACAAAAAGTCGAGGTACTGTTGTTCACCCTCATAATCCATCTCGTCTGCATCTTGGTCAGAAGGCCCGGTTTCTTCGTTGTTCGACATGTTTCCTATGATTAAGTCTCCTCGTTTAATTCTAAAACTATAAAAAAAATGAGAAATGACATAAAAAAAGATCTATGTTTGCTGGAATGCCGTTTCCCAGCAAATCCCGGCACTCGATATGCCTACTTTCTAGCACAAGTCATGCCAAAATTCACGGAAAATTTCGGCATGACCTTTGCTAAAAAGTGGACATATCGAGCGCCTGAAATTCACCGGAACTGAAATGAATCAACATTCCGGCGAAACATAGGCCACTCGGATCATTTACCCTGCACATAATCATCATTTTCCAAATATGACATGTCCAAATTCCAAATATGACATGTCCAAATCACATGTCCACATATCACATGTCCACTTCAAATTCTGTTTTTTTAAATAGCGACAATTGCTTAAACTAAAAAAATGCAAGAAACCTATATAATCAATTCTGTTTTTTCTTTTAACTACACCTAAAACACCTAACCCTAAATTTATGTCCTAATTTGACGAAGAACCTAATTAACCTACTGCCATAACTAACTAGGGTTCATAATATAGCCAAATTAACCTACTAGCAGAGAGAGGAGGAGCGGTGGGGGGCTTACAGAGGGTGCAGGGGCGAGGTTGGGAGGGGAGGAAGCAGAGGAGGGAGGCGTGGCGCACCGGGGCCGGGGTCGGGGGCGTGGGCGAGGTCGTCGGGGTCGGGGGGTCGGGGGCGAGCGCCGGGGTCGCCGGGGTCGGGGGGTCGGGGGCGAGCGCCGGGGTCGGGGGCGAGGGCGAGGTTGCCGGGGTCGGGGGGTCGTGGGCGAGCGCCGGGGTCGGGGGGTCGGGGGCGAGGGCAGGGCTCCGGCGGCGACGAGGGGCCGGGGAGAAGAGAGAGTGGGGATTTGGGGGAAGCAGAGGCGGGAAACGGGGATTTGAGGGAATAGAGAGTGGGTATCCGGGGGTTAAGTCGACATAGCTGTAGCGCGTTTCCTAAAAACGCGCTATAGCTCTTTTTCGGAAAAGCGCTACTGCTATTTTGACTAGCTATAGCTCTTTTTCGGAAAAGCGCTACTGCTATAACCAGTACCTATTGCAGTTTTCCTGTTTGTTTCTTCTATTGTCTTTTCCTTTATTTTCTCTTCCTTTTCTTTTCTTCTTTTTCGTTTCTTTTCTTTTCATTTGACGGTTAAGTATGTATACAAAATAGGAACATATATATTACATCATTTAACCCATGCATAACGGTTAGTGTCCACACAAAATAGGAACATATATATTACATCATTTGACTGAGAACGGCTCCTCAGCGTCGACGTTTTCGTTTTTGAGTGAGCTTCTTTCCCTTCTTGTTCGTTGATGAATAATTGAGCCCCTCATTGTGACTTTTCCTTTTCCATGGAGTACGATCTTTCTTAGGTAATGTAGTATTGATTCTTCTTTTGACGTATACTTCATCGTCATCGTCATCTTCCCTCATTGGGTTGCCGTACTGGTCGTAGTCTTCCTCGTTGGCGACTCCATCCATTCCAATGATGTTCCTTTTGCCTCTCCTCACGACAACACGGCTGGGATTGCACGGGTCGGTTATGAAGAAGCATTGTGTCACGTGCTTAGCATGTACCCATGGCTCGTTTTTTGCGATAGCGTTCATGGTACCGCTCTTGGCATCGGGTATAGTCATGGTAGTGAAATACCGGTTTTCTCTTTCGTCATTCTTAACCCATCTGACACGGAACATCGTCGCGTTGTGCAGTCCAGAGTAGTCAAGCTCCCAGATCTCCTCGACCCTTCCGTAAAATCTCTCAGTTGCGCCGTTGTCGCTGTCGGTCATGCATTCCATCGTCACCCCTGAGTTCTGATCATCACTGCCCATATCTTTGGCCTCCGTGTAGAACGTGTATCCGTTGATATCGTATGCCTAATAGGTGACGAGGTTGGGCGAGGGGCCATGTGCTAAGGCATATATGAGCAATCGGTCCTTAGATCCCTCTTCCGGGGGATTAGCAATAATATGCTCTTTGAACCAATGCAAGAAAGTGGAGTTGTGCCCTCTAGTAACTTCGGCGTCCGTCCTGCATACCCCCCAGTCACGATACTTCTTTGCGATAGTTTCTTTATGCAGTGCCGCGAAAGGATCTACCTGGTGTAGGTGTTGTAGCACTACCAAGTTTGCTCTGTCAAAGTCGTTGCGTCGATCTGAGTAGGCCACATGCAGTTCCCTGCGACCGTTGGAGTGACCTTCTCCTTCGAGCCTCCCATCGTGCTTGTTAACGGGCAAACCAACACCAGGCGGCCGGTCTGCGCCATATAGAAAATTCTCGCAGAAAGAGATGCACTCTTGTGTCAGATAGCCCTGGACGATGCTTCCATCTGGACGGGACATGTTACGAACGAATCCTTTGATGATCCCATTCATCCTCTCAAACGGCATCATGTTGTGCAGGAATGACGGCCCCAGGTCTATTATGTCGTCCACAATATGGACACACAGATGCACCATGACGTCAAAGAACGCGGGCGGGAAGTACATCTCAAGCTCACATAGTATGACAACGATCTCTTCCTGTAGCCTTCGGAGCTGCTTCACACTGATCGACTTTCGAGAGATGACGTCGAAAAAGTTGCAGAGACCAATAAGCGTGTCACGGACGTGCTTCTCCATTATCCCTCTAAGGGCAACAGGTAGTATCTGCGTCATCATCACATGACAGTCATGGGACTTCATCCCGCTGAACCTTTTCTTCTTTGTGTCTAGATATTTGCTTATCTTGCCACAGTAACCGGAACTAACTTTGATTCCGGTAAGGCACTTGAAGAATTGATCGATCTCAGCCGGACTTAAGGTGAAGCAAGAAGGGGGGCAATAATCCTCTTCCTTTACTTTTTTGCCCTTCTTCTCCCGCGCCTCTGTCTCCGTCTCTGTCTCCTCTAACTTTTTACGGGGCGGCATGTGCAGATCTGCCCTGATCTCCAAATCTTGCAAGTCTTTTCTTGCCTTCGGCCCATCCTTGGTCTTATCCGGCATGTTCATCAGTGTCGCAAGCAAGATCTCAAGGACATTCTTACATATATGCATTTGATCAAGGCAATGAGGCGTGTCGAGTTTGTGCCAGTACTCCAAGTCCTAGAAAACAGACCTCGTCTTCCATACCTTCAGCAGCGGCTCCGACGCCTTTTTCATCGTCTTTCCCGGCGCGGGGCACTGTTCCCAGTTTTTCAACAGCTCATCGATTTTGGCGCCGCTCCGCTTACGTGGAGGTCCTCGATGCTCAGCCTTACCATTGAATAGATCTCCACGGTTTCTCCACGGGTCGTCCTTCTCGAGCCATCTTCGATGCCCCATGTACACGATTTTCCCAGACCCGCCATCTTTCCTTGACGTTAGCTGCTGAGACGTCGTATCATCCATGCACCGCGTGCATCCACAATATCCATGGCACACCTGTCCTGCGACATATCCGTAACCGAGATAGTCGTGCACCGTCGTGATCAACGCGGCTCTCATATAGAAATACTCGCCTTTGCTGGCGTCCCATGTCTTGGCCGGTGTTTTCCATAACGTGTCTAACTCCTCTTGAAGTAGCCCCAGATACAGATTAATATTATTTCCCGGTTGTTTCGGCCCTTGAATCAGCATGCTCATGTGTATGTACTTCGACTTCATGCACAACCAGGGGGGGGGGAGGTTGTACATCCATACAAACACGGGCCATGTGCTATGGTTGGTGTTCTGGTTGCCAAACAGATTCATGCCATCGGTACACGCGCCTAGCACGATGTTCCTTGCATCACATGCGAAATACCGATATTCGTCGTTGAACGCTCTCCACTGGCTTCCATCCACGACGTGTCTCAGCTTCGGATCATCTCCATCGTCGGGCTTCTTCCTCTCCGCGTGCCAGCGCATGAGCTTTGCTTCCTTGGGATCTACGAAATACCACTGCAGACGGCTAGTGATCGGTAAGTACCATACAACTTTCTGGGGAGATTTGTTCCCGGCCTTCTTGTATCGAGAAGCATTGCACACTGGACAGCTTGTTTTTTCCGCGTGCTCCTTCCGATAAATTATGCAATCGTTGATGCATGCATGGTATCTAACGTGCGGCAGATCAAGAGGGCACATGATCTTCTTGGCCTCATCCACACTAGTAGGACATAGATTCCCCGCGGGAAGAACATCCTTTAGGTACTTGAGAAGCTCATCGAGGCTAGTGTCGGTCCATTTGTTTTTAGCCTTCGTCTTCAGGAGTTCGAGCGTGAAACTCAAGCGGGTCACCTCGGGATTGCAACCATGATACAATGGAGTGTTAAAGTCTACCACCAGTTGCTGCAGCTTGGCCTCCTCTCTAGAAGCAGCTCTCTCAGTACTCGTCTCCTTGCGAAGCAGTGCTTGAACATGAGGGTCCCGCACGATTGAACTTAGTACCGACGAATTCTGTGGCGTGGAGTCCACGTTTTTTCCGCCTCCATGTCCGGCCCCTTCTCCGCCGCCATGTCCGGCCCCTTCTCCGCCGCCATGTCCGGCCCCTTCTCCACCGCCATGCCCGGCCTCTTCCCCGCCGCCATGTCCGGCCCCTTCTCCGCCGCCATTATCGATCATCTCTTCGTCTTGCCCCGTGTCGTCATTGCCTGCCCTGTCGGCGTCCTCAACATCATCATCCTCATCTTCAATTATCCACCGAGTATAGCGATCCATGAAACCAGTCATGAGCAGGTGCGCCATCACACGACCATCGTCATAGGGGTCGAGCCAAGCTCGTCCTTTGCATCTTCGACACGGATATAAAACCTCTGTCAGGTTATTTTCTTTCATGTCCTGCACCGCCGACCGCAACCACCTGTCCACCACCTTTCCACTGACCATCATGAACACCTGCACGGTAATAATAAACAAATTGATTATAAAAATGCATGCATACATCAAAGTCATACAAAAATTCGGCATGACCTTCCCTAAAAATAGGACATATAGAGTTTGCCCGGAATTCGCCGAAACGGAAATAAATCGACATTTCGGCAAAACATAGGCAATTCACAAGCACAATTCGGCGGCAACTCAGGCCACACACACAATTTCCATCATATCGCCCGATTATGTCATATCGCACACATACACATATTTCCATTCTTGCAAAAGCATAAATTTTTAATCACCTATCTCGAGATCGAGCTATGTGATGATGATGTCGATAGGTGTCGCCACACACACCTATGGAATGATCAAAAGTGGACAAAGCTCTTCTTGATAAGGCTATAGATCTAGTTAGGGAGGTAGATAGGCCACTTCACTAAATGCTAGCTAGATCTACCTAGCTAGCTAGTTTGGGAGGAGACAAGTTCAACTAGTGGAGGGGGAAGGAAAAAGAGAAAGGAGATGCATTAATGGAGGTTGGTGTAGTTAGCTAGGAGTAATAAAGAGAGAGAAAGATAGGTAGAAGAAGGAGAGTAATGGGGGGAGAAGTAGTGAGGAAGAAGCAAAGTGAGGGAGAGAGGAGGTGGGAGCTAGGGGAAAGTGAGGAAGAGAGGAGGGGAGGGGGGAGGAAAAAGGTGGTATGGCTGCGGCTTAGCAGTAGCGCTGGGTGCAAAACGCGCTGCTGCTAATAAGATAGCAGTAGCGCTCGTCTGTAACACGCGCTACTGCTAAGAGGGGCCCGCCATGTGGCCAGTTTCAAAATTAGCAGTAGCGAGTTGAAAAAAAAGCGCGCTACTACTATCACATTAGCAGTAGCGCGGTTATCGTGGACGCGCTACTGCTAAACCTAGCGTGGCGGGAACGGTCGGTCAATTTTAGTAGCAGCGTGGTTCTACCGAGCCGCGCTACTGCTAAGTTAGTACCGGTAGCGCCTGTCTGCATACCGCGCTACTGCTAATTAGCAGTAGCGCCCCATCCTATCCCGCGCTGCTGCTTAGATTCTGTGTATAAGGTTTTCCCTAGTAGTGCGAGGTTATAGTAATGTAATTGATGAGTTATGCATGCGTGCGCAGGTTCCACTTTATTCTGCTAGAGATTAAGCTTGAGCGGGGAGTAGTAATCGTCTTAGACTCGAAACGAAAAGATCCCCAGGAATATGCGGACATGACTGAAATGCTCCAGAAGTAAGTTCAATCGATCATTATCGCATCATATCGGCAACTTTGTTCATTTCCTGATAACAAGTAATTATTTTCTTTGTCTGGCAGGGTTTGGAAAGAGTTCACCGCAATTGTTCCGGCACTGCCGAGGGAGCTGCGATTTACACACCCGAAAGTAAGTACTACTAGCTAGTTCCGCGCATCTCCCATTGATTCTAGTTTCATCAATACCATTTATCATGCTTGATTATCAGTTTGATTGAACTCTATTTCTCGTAAAGTGCTTGTGGCAGGAAACTGGGAATGATTTTTGTGGATACTACGTTTGCGAGTTCATCTACAACGCGACGACCCCTAAGCGGGGCTACTCTGAAAAACAATTTCAAGTGCGTAAGCAATAATATTCACAATTTTATTTTATTACCATGATTTGTGTTGAGTTTCATTCATATATATGTATTGACCCCCTTTTTCAAATTAGATGTGGAAGATGTGGGATGAACTCCTACCACATGAGCGCATACGAGCAATTCAAGAGGAATTGGCGGGATTCTTTCTTGACCAACGTCATAAATAAAGCCGGAGAATACCATCTGGAATTTGACATTAGATGTTAGGGCTTGTAAGAGATCTTATATTGTATATATGTAGCTAGTAGCGTCGGATAGATATACGAAAACTTGTTGTTCGACCAATCTCTCGGAGAAAGAGAGGTCGATCACTTCTCTGTGTATATGTTCATGACGATCTTGTGTACTTAATGGTTCCTTCATTTGCTTACTAGCTAGCGTGTCGAGTTCTCTCTATAGTAGCTACCGTCGACCAAGCATGGAGAAAGAGAGGACACTTCTCTCTATTAGCTAGCTAACACAATATGAAACCCCTAAATTAACCCTACAAAACCCCCTAACCCCCCCCCCCCCCCATTTAAAAAAAAAAAAAAAAACCCCCAGCTCCTGCCAGATGCTGACGCGTGGATGCCTTTTGGTCCCGGTTGGTGTTACCAACCGGGACTAAAGGTCCTCCTGCCTGGGCTCCCCACGGCGGCCACGTGGAGCCCCTTCTGTCCCGGTTCCTAAGCGAACCGGGACTAAAGGTTTTGGGCTTTAGTCCCGACCCTTTAGTCCCGGTTCCAGAACCGGGGCTAATGGGCCTCTGGAACCGGGACAAATGGGCCTTTTTCTACTAGTGATGGGTCGGAGAAGCTGACCTTACGAGCGGTCCCGAGCAGCAGCACGCGTCCTCTCCCATGGCGTGCTCGATCTGGGAAGGAGGGAGAGAAGGTGAGGTGAGGAATAGCCTAGAGAGAGAGAGAGAGAGAGAGAGAGAGAGAGAGCAGAAAAAGGCACCTTTGTCGCCATGGCCGGTGCTAGGGTTTCGGGCTCCCGTGCTGCATCTCCTGCCTGCTAGGTCGCCATGGCCGCGAGCTAGGATTTCAGCAATGAGGATGGAGGAGAGAGAGCTTCGGGCCGCGGTGGAGGTGGCGGTGCGTGTTGGGGGCTCCCTAGAAAGAGGAGAGGGTGAGGGGAGCGTCGCCGGCGGGGTAGAGGGCGGTGGCCGGGAGGTCTGCGTTTGGGGCTGGGGAGAGGAGGTCGCCGGTGGGGTTAGGGGAGAGAGAGGTGGTCGGCGGCGGCTGTGGTTGGGATTGGGGGAATCGGGAGGAGGAAGACAGCAGCGGCTTGGGTGAGTTTGGGACTTGGGTCTGGGACTCTCCCTCTCTTGCCGGTTGGGTGGGGTTGAGTTTGGTTGGATTTTCGCCTTTCCTTTCTAACCATTTTCACTTTGGCGCGCCCCGGTTGCTTTGGCGCGCGTCTCTTTCGAACACTTTTACTCTTTCGATTTGGGCGCACAAGAGCGGGAGTTTTTGACCCGCGCGAGCGGGAGAGAGTTTTCGGCCGCGTGAGAGCGGGAGTTTTCGACGTGCGCCAGAGCGGGAGAGAGTTTTTCGGCGTCGGATGATTCTGACCACGGATCCATCCCCTCTTTCTAGTTGATCCATTCATTTCCTTTTGGATCCAACGGTGGACATTTCATATCACGTGGATCACGCTCTTTGCTCCTTATAAAACCCGACGATCAAATCTAGCATAAGTTCCTTTTGTGTATTATTATACATCTATATGAAATCTATAAAACATGTCCAATATCAATATATTAGAAACTAAAAAATATGTTGGAATTAACTTTTTAACCGTTGGGTGGGTTTAGTGGGGTTGCTTGGATTTTCACGTTTCGTTTGAACCATTTTCACTTCAGCGTCGGCGGGCCCGAGGACATCCTGTCAATCCTTGTCAATCCCTCTACTACTTCACCCTCATGTGTCCGTTGAGCTTCTCCTGCCCCGATGGACCTCCTTTCGGGCGACACATATTAGGTGAAGAACTTGGCGGGAAATTTGCCGGGGCTTATCTTGAATTTCCATTGGGGTTTATTGGTGTTTTACAGTCTGTCCCAACACACCGTCCTAAATTTATTTGAAATAGTTAAACATGACTTGGTATCAATCTTGTTTGTTGAGGCCAATAATACTACGCCCTTCGATCCATAATAAGTGTCGTGGTTTTAGTTAAACGGATCGGAGGTAGTATTATATAGAGAGCATTGGTAAAAGAATTTGAATTTTCAAAGTCAAATATTAACATGCATGTGATAAAAGGTATTTCTATTTTTACCGATTTGGGTGGAAAAGTTTATGGCAGGAGAAGAAACACATGGCACGAGATCGTGGTGGGACGTCGATGGGGCGTCATTGGTGGAGATCACAGCGGGATCCGGGAGGCCAACGACGTGGTTCTTGGGTTGTGTGGTTGGCGGAGCCAAGGACAACCAATTAATAATACATATAACGTGTCGCTCAACTACGACATGCTAGTCACCGATTGGAGACACGTTGGGTTCAACGAGGTTGACAATTGCGAGCCCGACTACGTGTTGACATTGAATGATATGATGTCAACATCGTATCATTTGTCGTCTATCTCAAGCCTCGCTAGTCGAAGCAGGGCATCCGCCTCGTGCTGCAGTGTGTCAAGGAGCCCCACGATGTCGTCTTCACACGCGAGCTGCAGAACCTTGCATAGGCATTTGGCCTTTGTCGTCACCGACAACAAGGGAGACAATGCAACAAAAAGAGTTTGATCCAAATGCATCTATATATGCCACAAGAGGCTACCTTATTTGGTGGTTTTATTACTATATATATATATATATATATATATATATATATATATATATATATATATATACATATATATATATATATATACATATATATATATATGCCACCAGATGATATTTGACCATTGTTGTCATCGATCGACAATGTCTCTTGAGGATATATAATGCATGCATCCTAGTAGTAGTAGTAGGTAGCGTGCACTCACGTCTCTTGCATTGGGAATCTGCTGTTGGGCACGACGAGGACGGTCCACCTCTTCATCCCTGTACGTCTCCGGCGAGCGGTGGAGTGGAACAAGTGCATCAGGCCGGGCGTACGTCGTGCTCGAGGGCATGCAGTTGGGTGCGTGCATGCGTGTGTGGTCGACTCTCAAGAAGATGAAAACTCTTTGCTCTAACACGGGTGGCATTGGATCAAACGGGTGACGCGCATTCCGTACGTCGAGCTACACCGATTCGTTTCCCCTCTAGCTGGAATGGAGTGCAGCTAGAGGGAGCAACCTCGCTAGCCGCGGATGGCAACGGCAAGCTGCTGTTGTCGCTGTCATCCAGCCGGGCGCGCACAGCAGCCAGCGCTTGGCCAAGTTGGAGAGGTGAGCGTCACGTACGTGTCCATGGAGTTGGAGCTCGATCTCGGTCCAGGCCGGGCGTGGAGCTATAGCTTTTGCACGAGTGACTGATTTGAAACGGACGGAGAGACGGCTGTCGCCTGGTGACTGTTGGAGGCTCAGCGTGGACGTTGCCGGCAACCAGAATCTGTTGCTGTTGCTGTGGCGCGGGCAGTAGCTCATGGGCATGGCCAAGTTGGAACGGAGCCTGAGCGTCATGAGCGTGCCAATGCCCATGTAAGGGAATTAATGGAAGGTGGAGGAGTGACGTCGGCCGGCGAGAGCATGAAAGATGGAAACTTTTTGCTCCACCTAGCTAGCTAGGTAGTACTGTACTAGTATGCCGGCCAGATGGTGGAGCCGTCCGTCCGTCGAAAAGGGAAAAACTTGTCGTGGCGGCAGACAGACGGTGGGAAGATGTGCCGCGGCGATGGCGGCCGGCCTCTCTCTCCTCCATCGGATTTGCGGAGGCACGAATTGTTTGCCGGCGGCCGCTGGAAGGCGGACGGCAGCAACCGCGAGGTGCTGTTGTGGGTAGGAGGTGCCGAGGTGCTG
This sequence comes from Elymus sibiricus, assembly GCA_039707655.1. Taxonomy (NCBI): domain Eukaryota; kingdom Viridiplantae; phylum Streptophyta; class Magnoliopsida; order Poales; family Poaceae; genus Elymus; species Elymus sibiricus. The sequence continues at coordinate 71,876,532 of CM077663.1, read as the reverse complement.
GTCGTAGGAGCGCATGGCCAACCAAGTCGGAGTCCATGGAAAGGAAGTTTGAGCTTCTGCATGAGATGAGAGACGGTGACGCCGACATGCAATCTTGATTTGGCCAAGACGACGGCCGGAGTCTCTCCTCTGTGGCTGGCTGGCGTGGTGATTGTTGGAGCCCAGCGTGGTGGCGGAACAAGACGACGAGGGCGAGAGGACGCCGGCGGCGACGGACGGGGGTGCCAGGGCCGGCCCTGAGGGGGGGCGGGAGGGGCGGCCGCCCCGGCCCCCCGCGTAGTTAGGGGCCCCCTCCCAGGCACTACGCGGCAGGTAGCAGCTGTAATCACGGTAAGCTTCCTTAGTTGTCTTCGTTCTCGCCGGTCGCGAGTAGCTGATCACGGTACGCTTCGTAAATTGTTTTTTGAGACACGGTAGTTGGGCTTGTACGGCTGTACATTGCAATTAAAAAATGGTTATTAGGCCTAGCACTTGGTTGTACGTTACTAGGGCCTCGCATCTGATGCACATAAATTTACTCAAAAAGAAAAAAAACTGCTAAGAATAACGCGCGTCAATTAGGATCCAGCCGCTTGGAGCCAACATCACGCGCATCAAACCTAGCGCCCGCCGCCTTTCACCTCTGTCCAGATCGCCACAGACCGCCATACATGACCCAAGGAAGCTTTGTTTGAGGAGGAGGCCCCGATTACAAGCAATAGGAATGGGCGCTGGACTCCGGCGGCGCACCGGAACGTCGTCTGTGGACATGGGCTTTTCCGGCCGGTCGAAGTCTTCCACGGTAAGCCTCATTAATCGCTATATTTTTACAGTTTAACCATGAGATTTGCAGTGCATATCTCAAAGAGATTATGAACAGAGTGATGTCTTAGATGCAGATTTTGAGTAGTAGTTTTCCAATGAAATGTTCAGTGACCATATAGATGTGGTAATTAACTCTTGATTTACTCATTTGCACAACTAGATAAGCGTAAATTTAGCACTGTTTGATTTCATTTTTAAAGATACGGAGATGGAGTAATATTTGCATACCATTCATATTAATGGGCTCCTCCTTCTTAATTTCTCATAAACTGCTATTTAGAATAATTATACATATTTCTTTTAGAACTATTTACGGCCTTGTGGCACCTCAAATATATTTATGTACTCATATAATTACACTATAAGCCTGACACTAAACATGGCTTTGCACTCCCGTGAGAAAAATATGGCTTTGTATTGCTAAAGATGTCTTGTCATAGATACACAACACTTCTTTTGTCTATTTCCTCCATAAGTCATCATATATGCAGTGATTACATAAATATCGACTGTTATGGCATTTATATTAAGGGGCCTCAATTTTTTGTTTCGCCCCGGGCCCCTAAAAACTCAGGACCGGCCCTGGGGGGCTTGGAGTTGGAGAAGACGGCAAGGCGTGGGCGCGCGTCGTAGATATGAAGACGAGGATGAGATGGCATGCATCTCGAGAGAAAGAGGGACGGGATGGGACCCACGCTTGCGGTAATTAAGTGCATGCATGCATGCAAAGCGGGGAGGTGGACGTGGAGCGAGCGAGAGATATACGATGGCGACGGGGCGGTGCTCTGCACCGACAGTGACAAGGGCCACATCCACTGCCACGTCCATGGTGCCTGCCAGTTCAGCCACTTCAAGATGGTCTTGGTGTGCAAGGACAGAAGGGAAAACAAGCTTTTGAAATCTGAAACGGGCTTTGGGCCCATGAGACAATTTCAGAAAAATCTCTAAGGACCCATGTAGGTGGCATGATAAGGGGGTGGGAAGTTTAGTACCACCTTGCTAGTGGAGAGGGAGTTGGACCTTTTTATAAGGGTCTCTCTTCTACATGCTATTGGAGCATGAGAAGAGAAGAGGCCCTCGCGCACTCCTCCTCCGCTGCCCGCCTCGTCACGACGCGCCGCGGGATTGAGCCGAGCCGAGCTCATACCTACGCGCTTATTTTTGCCGGTCGGGAACGGAGAATACGTAACGCCACGATCTGAGACGTTGGATCGTGGGCTACCGACTCGGACGTGGGTTCAGCCCACGTCTCTCCACCCGGACGCCACCTACATAAGCAGGGCTTCGGCCAACCCTAGCCGCCACGGAAAACAGATCACATCTGTCTCCACGCGCGCACTCCACCCACGTCGTTCCTTCTGCTGCTGCTGCCGCCGGTGACTCCATCCCGTTCACCGCGTACACGGTCGACGGGAGAGCAGGCCTCCGAAACCACGCCTCTCCGGGTCCTGTACGGGAGAGGGACGATTAGGTTTTTGGGTAGCGACTACGCGACTGCTCGCTTCTGTTCGTCTACTTCATCTACGTCCGCATCTCCTTCGTCGTCATCACCATGTCGTCTCCAACCGACGCCGACCGCGCTGCTGCTGAGAAGCGTGAAGCCGACAGGAAGGCGGCCGAGGACGCTGCCGCCGCCAACGCCGCGGCTACGGCCAACTGGCCTATCGAAGGGTATAACCCGTTTATCCCGCTCCTGCTTACGTTAGTTTTGCCAGTACTGGCTATATGCGTAGATGTCTCTACTATTTATGTAGTGCATGCTAGTCTGGTTCGTCATCAGTATGTCATTAGTCTAGTCAATGCCATGATAGTCATTATTTCGTGGATTAATCTGATCGAAAAATTGCCTATATTCTCAACAATCCAAAAACGTAATATGTGTAGGAATTTTTCGAGTAATGGTTTTGCTGCTGCATTGAAACCGGATAAGTTTACCGGTACGTACTTTAAGCGTTGGCAGACCAAAACCACCTTATGGCTCATGGCTATGAACGTGTTCTGGGTAGCCGGTGTTACTCCTACGGGAACGATCACTCCTGAACAGGAGAAGGCGTTCAAGGAGGCCACCGTCTACTTTATTGGAGCAGTTCTGAGCGTGATTGGAGATAAGTTGGTTGACGCATATTTACATGTGCGGGTTGCCAAGGACTTGTGGGAGGCGCTCGAATCTAAATTCGGGGCCACCGATGCTGGGAGTGAGATGTATGTTATGGAGCAGTTCCATGATTACAAAATGGTTGAGAACCGTTCTGTGCTGGAACAAGCTCATGAGATAATATGCATTGCTAAAGAACTTGAGGTTCTTAAGTGTGATTTACCGGCAAATTTGTCGCGGGGTGTATAATCGCTAAGCTCCCTAATTGCTGGAGGAACTTTGCTACCACTCTGAAACATCAGAGGCGTGAATTCTCAATAGAGGATGTCATCGGCCATCTGAGTGTTGAGCAGAACTCGAGAGCAAAGGACTCGAATGGGAAAGGGGCCGAAAGCTCTTCTGTCGCCAATATGGTACACCAGAAGAACTTCAATTCCCACAAGCCCAAGGGAAAGAATTCTGTCCAACAGAATACCGACTTCAAGAAGAAGGGAAAGAAGACCTTCAAGATGAATAAGAAGGGAGAAGGCTGCTTTACTTGTAGTTCGGAGGAACATTGGGCCAACAAGTGCCCAAACAAGTACAAGAAGCCGACACAGGACAATAAGTCTGCTAATATGATTGTGGGCAACAATGAAAGTGGTGCATCTGGGTACAGTAATTTATTTACTGTCTTTTCGGTTTGTCAATCCACCGATTGGTGGGTGGACACGGGTGCAAATATTCATGTGTGTGCTGACATCTCATTGTTCTCTTCTTATCAGGTCACAGGGCACGGGTCCGTATTGATGGGGAATGGCGCGAGTGCTTCTGTTCTTGGTGTTGGCACGGTCGATCTGAAGTTTACTTCGGGAAGGATCGTGCAGCTGAAGAACGTGCAGCATGTCCCCGCCATCAAGAAGAACCTCGTTAGTGGCTCCCTTCTGTGTAGAGAAGGGTTTAAGTTGGTCTTCGAGTCTAATAAAGTAGTTGTTACGAAATATGGACTTTTCGCTGGAAAAGGTTATGAATGCGGAGGTCTGTTCCGCCTTTCCCTTGCAGATTTTTGTAATAAAGTCGTGAACAATATTCATTCGAGTGTTAATGAATCTGAAGTTTGGCATTCACGTCTTTGTCACATTAGTTTCGGTATTATGTCGCGGCTAGCAAAACTGAATTTAATCCCGAGTTTCACTTTAGCCAAAGGCTCTAAGTGCCATTCGTGTGTGCAAGCAAAGCAACCTCGCAAGCCTCACAAGGCTGCGGAGGAGAGACACTTGGCGCCATTAGAACTCATACATTCAGATCTTTGTGAGATGAATGGTGTGTTGACTAAAGGTGGAAAGAAATACTTCATGACATTGATAGATGATTCCACTAGATATTGCTATGTGTATCTATTAAATACTAAAGATGAGGCTCTACACTACTTTAAAATCTATAAGGCAGAAGTTGAGAATCAACTTGAAAAGAAAATTAAACGAGTCCGGTCTGATCGTGGTGGAGAGTACTTCTCAAATGAGTTTGATTCTTTCTCTGCGGAACACGGTATTATTCATGAGAGGACGCCTCCCTATTCGCCCCAGTCAAACGGGGTTGCCGAGCGGAAAAACCGTACTCTAACTGATTTGGTTAACGCTATGTTAGATACATCGGGTTTATCCAAGGCATGGTGGGGGGAGGCTATATTGACTTCGTGTCATGTCCTGAATAAGGTTCCGACAAAAGATAATGAGGTCACTCCATATGAGCAGTGGTCGAAGAGAAAGACGACGCTCTCCTACTTACGTACTTGGGGCTGTTTGGCAAAAGTCAATGTGCCGAGCCCCAAAAAGCGTAAGCTTGGACCAAAGACCGTGGACTGCGTTAATTTGGGCTACGCTAAGAATAGCGTTGGCTATAGATTTCTAGTAGTGAAATCTGAGGTACCTGACGTGAAGGTCGGTACAATTATGGAGTCTAAAGATGCTACATTCTTTGAGGACATTTTCCCCATGAGAGATATGCATAGCACTTCTAGACAGGAATCTGAGGAGACTCCTGAGCCTGCCATTCCTATGGAATATTATGAACAAACACATGATGAAAATCCTGAGGAGGATGACGAGGAAACCCTTGGTAGGGGCAAGAGACAAAGGACTGCAAAGACCTTTGGTGATGACTTCCTTGTGTACCTCGTGGATGATAATCCTACTTCTATTTCAGAAGCCTATGCATCTCCTGATGCTGACTACTGGAAAGATGCAGTTCGTAGCGAGATGGATTCCATCACGGCTAACGGAACATGGGAAATTACTGAGCGTCCCTATGGTTGCAAACCGTTGGGATGTAAGTGGGTGTTCAAAAAGAAGCTTAGGCCCGATGGTACAATTGAAAAGTACAAGGCTAGGCTTGTAGCCAAGGGCTATGCCCAGAAAGAAGAAGAAGATTTCTTCGACACTTATTCACCTGTGGCCAGACTGACCACCATTAGAGTACTACTCTCGTTGGCAGCCTCACATGGTCTTCTCGTCCATCAAATGGATGTCAAGACGGCTTTTCTAAATGGAGAGCTAGAGGAGGAAATCTATATGCAACAGCCAGATGGCTTTGTGTTAGATGGTCAGGAAGGAAAGGTGTGTAAGTTGTTGAAATCTTTATATGGCCTGAGACAAGCACCTAAGCAATGGCACGAGAAGTTTAATACAACTCTGACATCTGTTGGCTTCGTTCTCAATGAAGCTGACAAATGTGTATACTATCGCCATGGTGGGGGCGAAGGAGTTATACTGTGCTTGTATGTTGATGACATACTGATATTTGGAACCAACCTCAAAGTGATTGAGGAGGTTAAGTCCTTTTTGTCTCAGAACTTTGAGATGAAGGACCTTGGGGTGGCTGATGTTATCTTGAACATCAAGCTTTTGAGAGATAATGAGGGTGGGATTACACTTCTGCAATCCCACTATGTTGAGAAGATTTTGAGTCGTTTTGGATATTCGGACTGCAAAATTTCTCAAACGCCATATGATCCTAGTGTGCTGGTGCGCAAGTTCACGGGCACAGCTAAGGATCAATTGAGATACTCTCAAATCATTGGTTCACTAATGTATCTAGCTAGCGCAACGAGGCCTGACATCGCGTTTGCTGTGAGTAAACTGAGCCGGTTTGTTTCCAATCCGGGTGATGTTCATTGGCATGCTGTTGAAATTGTTATGCGCTATCTAAAAGGTACTATGAACCACGGTCTCCACTATACCGGATACCCGTCAGTACTTGAAGGGTATAGTGATGCGAATTGGATCTCTGATGCTGATGAGATGAAGGCCACTACTGGGTATATGTTTACCCTTGGAGGTGGTGTTGTTTCCTGGAAGTCTTGCAAGCAAACGATCTTAACGAGATCGACAATGGAAGCAGAATTAACAGCATTAGACACATCTGGTGTCGAAGCAGAATTTCTTCGAGATCTTTTGATGGACTTGCCTGTGGTTGAGAAGCCGGTTCCGGCCATCCTTATGAACTGCGATAATCAGACAGTCATTGTCAAAGTGAAGAGTTCAAAGGACAACATGAAGTCCAACAAACATATAAGAATGAGATTGAAAGCTGTCAGACGTTTAAGAAGCTCCGGAGTGATAGCGTTGGATTACATCCAAACGGCTAAGAATCTGGCAGATCCCTTTACTAAAGGGCTATCACGTGTTGTGATAGATAATGCATCGAGGGAGATGGGTATGAGACCCACATGAGTTGCCATGGTAGTAACCCAACCTATGTGATCGGAGATCCCGTGAAGTAGGACCTGGGAAAACAAGCCAGTGGTGAACTGAGGAGAGTAACTTTACTAACCCACTCCGTTGGAGATGCAATACTCTCGGATACTGTATGGTAGGATGACTATTGTCTTAATGTGTTCTAAAGCTTATATGTAAGCAAGATGCTGTCCTACAGAGCGATCTTCGGAGGAACACACCTATGTGAGCCCGACTGCTGGTCACAGTCTATGAGATTGGGGTGATCTCTAGTAAACTCACGAATAGGCCAGGAGTGTGACTAATATGCTCCACCCGAGGGGTCAGCCTTCGGCAGCCCAGTACTAGTAAGACATGTAGTGAAACCTCTTTACGCCAAACTGACAATTCAAGGCATAGTCCATTGTTTAGTTGTGAAGGAGTGTAGCTACTTGCTCTAGGTGAAGCTCAACCTTAACAGGTCTTCACTGAAACGCTGGTATATCTGAGATCTGGTGGGGGATTGTTGAAATCTGAGATGGGCTTTGGGCCCATGAGACAATTTCAGAAAAATCTCTAAGGGCCCATGTAGGTGGCATGACAAGGGGGGTGGGAAGTTTAGTACCACCTTGCTAGTGGAGAGGGAGTTGGACCTCTTTATAAGGGTCTCTCTTCTACATGCTATTGGAGCATGAGAAGAGAAGAGGCCCTCGCGCACTCCTCCTCCGCCGCCCGCCTCGTCACGACGCGCCGCGGGTTGCGGGATTGAGCCGAGCTCATACCTACGCGCTTATTTTTGCCGGTCGGGAACGGAGAATACGTAACGCCACGATCTGAGACGTTGGATCGTGGGCTACCGACTCGGACGTGGGTTCAGCCCACGTCTCTCCACCCGGACGCCGCCTACATAAGCAGGGCTTCGGCCAACCCTAGCCGCCACGGAAAACAGATCACATCTGTCTCCACGCGCGCACTCCGCCCACGTCGTTCCTTCTGCTGCTGCTGCCGCCGGTGACTCCATCCCGTTCACCGCGTACACGGTCGACGGGAGAGCAGGCCTCCGAAACCACGCCTCTCCGGGTCCTGTACGGGAGAGGGGCGATTAGGTTTTTGGGTAGCGACTACGCGACTGCTCGCTTCTGTTCGTCTACTTCATCTACGTCCGCATCTCCTTCGTCGTCATCACCATGTCGTCTCCAACCGACGCCGACCGCGCTGCTGCTGAGAAGCGTGAAGCCGACAGGAAGGCGGCCGACGCCAACGCCGCGGCTACGGCCAACTGGCCTATCGGAGGGTATAACCCGTTTATCCCGCTCCTGCTTACGTTAGTTTTGCCAGTACTGGCTATATGCGTAGATGTCTCTACTATTTATGTAGTGCATGCTAGTCTGGTTCGTCATTAGTATGTCATTAGTCTAGTCAATGCCATGATAGTCATTATTTCGTGGATTAATCTGATCGAAAAATTGCCTATATTCTCAACAGAAACTCCTTGCCTTTGTTTACTCCTCGGATACCAGTGTATGGGGCGATCTTATCTCAATATCGGTTTCGTCTCATATCCGTGATACATGTACTCATGGGTCGCTTGTTGGTAATGCTCTTTATTGGTTGTTGTCTCCAAGGGATGGCATACTCATGTTCGATTTGGGTATGCAAAGCCTAGCTTTGATCAAGGGGCCTCCCGTTGCAAACAATTTTTGCCGTGACAATCGCCGGATCATTCAAACAGAGGATGGTGTTGTTGGTCTTGCCACATTGTCTTATCCTCACTTCGAAATGTGGCAGAGGAATGTCGATTTTCATGGCGTTGCCACATGGTTGTTGCAGAAGACAGTTGAAATGTGTACCATTCTTGGGCTGCCTCCTCAGATTGAGGGAGGATGGACGCAAAAAATATTGGCCTATTCTGAAGACATTGATGCAATTTTCATATTCGTGGACACCAATGTATACATGGTTCAACTTAAGTCGATGCAATCCAAAAGACTTCACGAAGCCCATCATATCAATAACTACCATCCTTTCACGAGTTTCTACACACGAGGTGATTACTCATGCTTAGTCTTTATATTGTAGGAGTGACCCAATATGGTTATGTTCCGCACACGTATTGCTAGAGTACAATTATTGTGATTTCTCATATGTTTATTCACAACTAAAAATTATTCAATAGCTTTTGGTAAAAAAGAATAAGTTCGGATATTTCCCCTTTGCTACATGGAGTAGTAGTTGTCTTTTGTCTTCGAGGAGACTAATTCAAACGTCAAATGAATAACTTAGTAGGCATGTTTGCAACCTCAACGCTAGTTTCATTATTTTATCCATGATTATTTTCTTTAATCATGGTATTAACCATAAATACAACTTCTGTTAAATCTGTACTTTGTTGTCTCGGGATTCATTTATTTAGGGCAAAAGACCCAATATCACTTTGTGTCAGAGTTTATTATTGTGGTATAAGTTTCTCCTATTAATATGTCGAGCAATGGATTTACACGAGAAAAATTCTTCTTCAATTCTTTTATTTCATTCTTACCACCTAAAGCATATATTATCAATTAGCTAAGCTTATAGTTTTAATGAATATTCATTGCATTGTTTTGTTTATATCTAATGCTAACATAAAGAGTGGGTTATAAAACATTAGTACAAATGAGGTATTTTGATGTTCATATATTTGTCAGCCCATCTTTCTAATTATCTCATTATTGCCTCCTCTTATCATTTATCTTTTTTTCCTCAGAACTGTTCTTAATGCTCTCACTTCTGTCGATCCAATTTGATTCTGCTTTTACATATTTGTATGTTGTTTGTTTTTGCATGATTGTGCTTGCGGCTCTTCTGTTCAGCGAGGAGAGAGTTTTTGGGTGCATTTCTGATTTGATCAACTATTAAGAAAAAGGAAGAAAAACACCTGCAAGGAAAAATGGATAAACAAGACTGGGTTTTAGTCCATGGGATCTTGGAAGATATAAACTGAGTCCAACTGTTGTAGCCAATATATTCATCTCGCTCTCTGGCCAATGAGTGGATGCCAGCTTCGGTATTTTCCCTGATTCCTACACGGTAGATGTTGCCAATTTTGCACCGCTTCAATGGATACAGTACGACGGCTATTTTATGGGCTTTACTGAAGACTAGAAACGTACTCCCTCCGTTCTAAATATAAGCCTGTTTAGAGATGTCAATACAAACTACATACGGATGCATTTTGCTCCGTATGTAGTCCATAATTGAATCTCTAAGAAAAAATATTTAGGAAATGAGGGAGTATATGTTTATCGTAATATGTATCTGTATGATCCGTCAAGTATTATTACTCAAACGTCACAGTGGTCAACGGAGCAAGGCTATTGCTGCAGGTAGGGTCTGAAAGTTAGGCGCGTGCGGTGCTGAGAATTGCATGATAAATATGCAAGCTATCTTATATTTACTAATTGGATGCACCATTCGAGGCTCCATATTAATCCTAGAAAACTAAACAAATTAACCACCCGATCTCTGGATTAGCGATTACAGCCGTTAGATCTAGAGGTACCTCACGAAGGAGTCCTGGCTGTACTGTCCCACCTGCCCAACTTTAATTCCATGGGAATCCTCTTCCTCACGGACTCCCTCCTGTACAAATCTTGCCCCAGCGTCCATCCATGCATGACCCCAATGCGCTGCTCCTCCTCTCCTCATCCTCCTTCTCCCGTTCCTCTATAATCTCGATGAAGTAATCCGTCAAAAAAGCTTCTAGCCAACCACAAGGACGTGGTACCTCGAGCTAGGTTTTGTGAAGAGTAGCTAAGGCTCCTCTGGCCATGCCCATGCCCTCCTCGGCTACTCCAAGCGTCGCTGCCTCTGGCTAGACACATCACGCATGGTCGTATCAACCAACAACAAAACTTCGATCAGGAGCCACTGCCTCTGGATGGACACATGGTTGTATCAAGCAACAACAACTTCGATTAGGACGACGCCTACTGGCAAGTAGGACGGATCCAACGGCAAGAACTTTCACCAGGATCATGAAGTGGGATGGTGGTGTGGTCCTCTAGCTGTAACCAACTCCGGCACCTCCAAATTCAGGTTCATGTTCGTTATTCATCAGTTTCAGTGTCAAATATATTTGGAAGATACTTTGTGATTAATTGATGCAATTAGTTGATGCGTACAGTTAGTTGGCACATCCTTATGGCACCAAGTATTTCTTAGACAATGACGAGCCGACGAAGCAAGCTGATTTCAAGTTCAATGTTTGCTTGATCGATGAGTGCACAATGTTGGCTCTAATAATTCTAACACACATGTACAGACCAACATTGACTGATTAATTCTGCTGCCCGGACAATGTATCAGAAACGAAGGTTCAACGACCGTAGTTTCAACTTTAAATCAGAGCGGGCGTCCACAATGTTTGTGAGGCTGCAGAGTGAAGGAAGTGAGGAATTGCATCAGAATAATTCATGCTGCTTGGTAGTCAAAGTACCTCCCCATGCTGTTGTGCTTCGATCTCACCTGCCACGGTCCACGGAGATGCTACTTGGGCCTCCTCTCGCCTGCCGCCTCAGTTTCTCCAATACAGCACGGACTGCTATTCATAGCCAAGCTGCATCCATCCACCAGGCCTAATCTAAACGGCAACGAAGTGCTACGGTAGATGGTCCACAGGGAGGCCAGCATGCACCATTTGCTAATTTCCTTGATGACGATCAGATCGGCCAATGTAGTTGGCGTTTACGATGGTGGTAATGTCGATACTCGAGATGGCAGCAACATGCTGGATTCTCTAGCCATCAGAGAGGGGTCGACCAAGACGCCACACACACTCAGTTGTTCTTCTGGTGGTAGTTACGGCGATGCTGAACGTGGGTACATCTTACAGGTTTTGACTACCTCATCGAACATGCAGCCTTCACTGAATTGGTCTGAATGTATGTCTCCTTTCATCGCTTCATATGTCAAATTGTACTACTGATTTGTTTTGTGGAAAATAATATTATATGTTCATTTAGCTCTCACCTTATAGGCAAAGAAAAATGTCTAATCTTTTGTAGACTACAGGAAATAGTTGAGTAACTACGGTGATAATAAAGAAGTGGCTATTTGGTGATCTGATTGAGTGGTGTGCACGTGTTTACAAAATCATGTATGTCATGTTCAGTACATCTATTTCCCATGATTTATTGTTTCCTTTACTAATGATTTTTTGTTTTACATAATTACTACTCTGTAATTGAGCGAAAAAATAGTACTACAAGCACGTAAACCTAATATATTGCTGTTTGATAAAAATACAGAACCCCAATTGCCAACTATTTGTTTCATTTGTACGTGTAAAGGAACTATCTGTCGTGGGAACGAGCCTGACAGTAGAGGTTAAGGGTACGTAAGGAGAGGGCAGAGTCCTAGCTACGGCGAGATTGTACACACGGATGTATGAGTTCAGACCCCTCTCGTGGAGGTAACAGCCCTACGTCTCAGTGCTCGGGAGTTTCTGTCGTGTGGAATGTGTGAGTTACAGGGGGTGCGAACCCTTGTGCCAGAGGGGAGGGGTGGCTTATATAGAGTGCGCTGCCCCTCATGAATACCCGGCAACCAAGGGTTCGATCGTGGTAATAAAGGTGAATGTTACTGATAACGTATGTAATAAATGCTACTTATGGCGACCAGTCGAAAGCCTGTCCGTTGGCCTCCCTGGAGTGGCTTCTGGTCTTCTGCGCTCGACTGACTTCTGGTTCTTCCGAGTGAAAGGCGGCTGTCGAATGGAGGGAGAAACCTCCGAGTGGATTTTCTGTCGAGTGATTTATGCGCCATGGTGATTTCAGTCGGAGTCTTCCTTATAATCTTGTAATCTTTAAGTTCTCCAATGTAGTGTCCTTAGGTAGGGTATGTAGGTTAGGTCTAAGACCCTACCCTAGGTACATATCCCCATCATTAGCCCCCGAATGGATCGGGGTTCGAGTGAAAAAGGGATCGATGCAGGTTCTGAGAAGACACAAAAATTCTGAATGCATTTTAGGGCTTCACAAAAGTCTGCGTCGATTGGAGTCTTTGTCATTCACCCTGATTGATTCTGTCTTGATATGCGTCCGAGTGAACTTGATTGCGGACTCAGGTTCGAGTGGTCAGCAGGATCTCTTGATGCGACGGGTCGCTTCGTCAGGCCCGGATTTTACGGGATTTGAAAATTTGGAAAGCACGTGCCGCGTGACGATGACGCATCGACTGGGGCAAGTGGGGGCATGATGCCTCGATTTTCGCGCCGTCCTTAACGCCACGTACTGTGCTTCCTCTGCAATCGGGATACACAGAAATCCGGCGGGCCCGCAGGTCAGCGACCCACTCGGGCAGTTATAAGATGGGACGGCACAAGGGTCGGTACAGTGCTCCTCCCCCATTCCCCTCTTTTCTTTCGCCTCCTCTGCTCCATGCGCGCCGCTCGCCCCCACCTCGATGACCGCCGCCGCGATGACGAAGGGGAAGACGGAGAAGCTCGAGCGCGCCAAGAAGGGAGCCAAGGCGAAGAAGCCGTCGAGCGCCCGGTCCACGGCGCCGCCGGGATGGATCCAAGGGGATTTCCTTCGGTCGACCGTCACGGCGGAGGACGTCCAGAACCTCGTCACCGACGGGCTGATAGCCGACGGGTCGTGGAGGCTGCCGGGGGAAGAGACCGAGCCGGAGCCGCGCGAAGGCGAGCGAGTCCTCCTCCTCACCCACGTCGAGCGAGGTTTTTCTCTGCCTCCCCATCCATTCATCCGTGGGTTCTTGAATTTCTTTGGAGCACAATTTCACCATTTCCCTCCGAATGCCATTGCGTATCTTGCTGCGTTCATAACAATGTGTGAGTGCTTCTTGGGCTGTCCCCCTCACTGGGGCTTGTTCAAACACATCTTCACCATCCGGTCTCAGTCAGTCAAAAAGGCCTACACCAATGATAGTAAGACCCACGTCATCCAGCTATGCGGTGGCCTGGGACTCCAAAAGAGGAACAGGAGTGCGTTTCTGTCGATGACCTTTCCTGAATCCATTCGGGGCTGACAGTCGACTTGGTTTTACTGCAATGATGTTGCATCTCCCAACATGTCGACTGGCCTTCCCCCCTTCACATTGGAGCGACCCACTGCTCCCAGATCATTGTCCGTGATAGAGGGAGAGAAAGCCGAGGTAGGAATTTTAGTGGATGCAGTAGTAGAGTTGGTCCGTGGTGGAGTGACTGGTATGGACCTACTGGAGGTGTTTCTCGGTCGGCGAATCCAGCCCCTTCAAGCGAGGGACCACACTATGTGGCACTATTCGGGTGCTGGAGACACCACTCGAACATATCCAGAGGAAGTCTCTAAGAAGACTGTTGCACAGTGGCTCCGAAGCATCATCGGAGCCTGTGACAACCCTTTGGGAGCCAAGCGAATCTTGCCCTTCTCTGCTGCGAACCCGCCGCCGAACCTGGTGAGTTATATCTTTGTCGAATGCTTTCATGTTTCGTCGAGTGATTGGGTCTTCAGCCGACTGACTTTACTGTTTGTATCTTGCAGGAGTTTACGAACATGTATTCGCCCGTGCCGAACGGAGGGCAGCCTGATGACGGAGAAGAGAGCGTAGGCGGCAGCGCAGACGTTGATTACGTCGAGAACAGTGAAGGCAGTGACGACGACTCGGAGGAGAGCGAGGAAGAGGTTCAGTCTCCTCCGCGCAACGAGCGTCGTTCCAAGCAGCGCCAAGACCCAGTGGCTGTCCCAAGCAGAACCTTGGCATCGAGCACCGGGAATCCAAAGCGCGACCGGGCTGCAACACCTGAGTCGACTGAAAAGGTTGCGAAACAGCCCAGGTCTGACGCACCAAAACCTCGGAAGGCTCTGCACCGCATGAAGATCGCCGTGCCCGTCGCCTCAATGTGAGTGTTCATTTTCCTTTTTTTTGCTGTGGTGGAACTTCATGTCTTTGGTGATCGAGTGGAATTTGTTTGCCAGAGCTGCTACCTCGGTGACGTCGCCTCCGCGAGATGAAGAGGAGCACATGGAAGTGGACACTGCTGACGCGGCCACCTCTCAACGAGGTATAACAAATCTTCACTCTGCTCTGTTTTTTGAAGACGATTTGTCGATTGAATAAGTTAACGTTGTCGATTGGTAGCTGCAGACGTCATCCACGTGGAAGACGATGAGGAGCCACAGCAGGGTGCGGAGGGTGAAGGTGTGACCTTGGGCACCCCACGCGTACGCACTCGGAGGACATCGTCGGGGCAGGCGCCTCGTAGGTCGACTGCTGCATCGCCCAAGAACTTGGCGACTCTTCCCGAGCCAGAGCTGAACTTGTGGTTCCGCTGTCGAGTGCCCCGCCAGCAACTTCAACTCTTGTGGTCTCAGCGCCAATTGGGCAACCCCAGGCAACTCTTGTGACCCCAGCTGCAGCATCGACTCATCTGACGCCCGCATTCCCTCTGTACCGCGTCCTAGAGGACCAGATTGGAGCTGGCAAAGAGGCCATGATCCAGGCTGAGCAAATGATGCTGCGTACGAAGGAGGCATACGAGACCAGCAAGTTGGCTTATGATGCCAGCTCAGCGCTTCGTGCCAATGTCCGAGTAAGTGCGATTGTAAGTTCATTTCTGATTGAATTCCCGTCCATCTTGACTCTACACCCACTGGGTGTTTTCTTTTGGTGCATACTTGCTTGTTTTCCCCTCGAGTAGATCAGGTCTTAGTCGAGTGGTTTCTGGTCTAGTGGGGGCACGCTGAGTGCACCCACTGGGTGTAGTCCCCGAGACCGCTGTCGAATGGCGGTGACATCGGCAGGGGTCTTAGATTTGTTTTGATAGTCGCTTGTCACTCGACAGGCCGGACCTGGTCGAGTGATAGTAGGTCCAGTGGGGGCACGCTGAGTGCACCTACTGGGTGTAGTCCCCGAGACCGCCGTCGAGTGCTTGCATCGGCGGGGGTCTGATAGAGACAATGTTTGCATGTTTGCTTGTTTGCTCTTTTTTACTCGGACAGGTCGGACCTGGTCGAGTGGTGTCGTATCCAGTGGGGGCACGCTGAGTGCACCCACTGGGTGTAGTCCCCGAGACTATTGTCGATCGTTTACGATTGGCAGTAGTCTTAAGAATTTGGACTCGGGGTCCTTTTTCGTACTTGGAGTACGCTTGTCACTCGGTCCGTCGAGTGAGTTCTTTTTCTTAGTGTCTCCACCTCTGAATGCTTGTCTTAGGGATGGAAATGATGTCCATGAAACCAGCAGGATAGGTCTTGTCAATTCAGACATTTCCATCAACCATGATATGACGCTTTGCAGGGGTGTGGGGTGGGGCGGCGGGCCGCCATTCAGTCGACTGAACTACTTCTTTGCTGATTTCAGAAAACCTTTGAGCTTGGGACTCAGTACGTCGACCTGGAGAAGGAGAAAAACCAGCTTCAGCTGGATCTGGAGGTGGCCAAGAGGGACCTAGACCGTGCACAGACCGAGCTGAAGACCCTGGGAGGTAATCCTTGTCGACCAATTGCACTATCACTTTTATTTTCTATCCTTTGAACCGAGTGTCCTCACTCGAACAGACGTGCGTGGTGAGAACCGCCGACTTCAAGCGCGACTCAACAATGTTATTTCTTTAGATACCATGAAGAAGGCGCTTGAAGATAAAGACAAGGCACTCGCTGATGCTCAGAAGGTGGCGAGGGAGAAAACCGAGGCCACTGAGAAGAAGCTTGCCGCAGCCAGTAAGTTGGAAGAAGAGAACACTAAACTCAAGCAAGAACGGGCCGATTGGATCAAAAAGGTTGAACAACTGACCAAGAGAAGGAGCGGCCTGGAGAACTACTTGGGAGACTTCGCGAAGAACATGTTCGGCATGCTTGAAGGTAACTTTCTTCCGTCGAGTGAATTTCCTTAATTTCTACAGAACAGTAGCGTGACCAACCTTTCATTTCCCCTTCATGTAGAATTCTGCCAAGACTTTGACAAGGAGACTGAGGAGATCGAGCCAAGTTTGGACCCCACCAAGTCACCCGTCAGGGATGTTGTGGCCATGAACATGTTTCGGCTTGACGCTCGTCTTAGAAGTGTTCAAGGGTATATCACTCGACTGAGGGCTGCGCTGGTGAAGATCGACAAAGAATTGTGGCCAGAAGACACCCTCCAGACTGACCTCGAGTCGATGATGACCCGCCTCAACGAGATTCCCGGTCGAGTACAGGCATGGAAAAAATCTGCTGCTCGCTGCGGAGCTGACGTGGCGCTTTCACTCGTCCGGGTCCATTGCAAGGAGGCCAAGGAGGACAAGCTGAAGGCTCTCCAGGTGGCCAACACGAAGAAACTTCAATTCGAAGACTTCATGGAGACCTTCATCAAAGCAGCCACTCGGATCGCCGATGGGATTGATCTGGACACCTTCGTCGAGCCCGCGAGCCCCACCGGTGCTTGAGAAAAACTTTGCTTGCAGTTGAAACTTTATTTGCCTCGGTATGCCGAGTGGTGGTGTAACCGTTTAAAACTTCGTTCAGGCCTTAAGCCTGAGTACTTCCATTTGCGTGGGCAACTTTTATCCGCGCTAGAGATTCTGGATTTATCTGCATTTTGCTTTCCAATCGTTTGCTTGGCTAAGTTTGTTTGGTTTCCGAGTGAGATGGATGCTCATTACTCGGAAGAATTTTGAACTTAGGCGAAAACTGGTTCGCAACTAAGTTTCCGAGTGAAAGTGTTGCCTGTCACTCGGAACAGCCTTTAACTTAAGCGAGGTCTGACTCGCGGCTAAGTCCCCAAGTGAGAGGAGTGCTCGTCACCCGGGAGAGTTTTTAACTTAGACGAAGGCTGGTTCGTAGCTAAGTTTCCGTGTGAATGGGATGCTATTCACTCGGCAGAGTTTTTAACTTAGGCGAAAACTTGTTCGCGGCTAAGCCCCCGAGTGAGAGAAGCGCTCGTCACTCGGAAGAGTTTTCAACTTAGACGAAGACTGGTTCGCAACTAAGCTTGCGAGTGAATGGGATGCTATGCACTCGGCATGATTTTTAACTTAGGCGAAAACTTGTTCGCGGCTAAGCCCCCAAGTGAGAGAAGCGCTCGTCACTCGGAAGAGTTTTCAACTTAGACGAAGACTGGTTCGCAGCTAAGCTTCCGAGTGAATGGGATGCTATTCACTCGGCATGATTTTTAACTTAGGCGAAAACTTGTTCGCGGCTAAGCCCCCGAGTGAGAGAAGCGCTCGTCACTCGGAAGAGTTTTCAACTTAGACGAAGACTGATTCGTAGCTAAGTTTCCGAGTGAATGGGATGCTATTCACTCGGCAGGATTTTTAACTTAGGCGAAAACTGGTTCGCAGCTAAGTTTCCGAGTGAATAGGATGCTATTCACTCGGCAGGATTTTTAACTTAGGCGAAAACTTGTTCGCGGCTAAGCCCTTGAGTGAGAGGGTCGCTCACCACTCGGATTGTTTTTGAATATGAGATTGTGCGATCGGAATCGACAAAGGACTGCGGGAGTCATAACTTTGATAAGCAACATTGTCTAGAGTACTCTTATTACATCAAACAACTCAGTCGTCAGGTATAAAAACGTCGAAGTAAATCCGCGTTCCAGGCATGCAGTTCGTCGATATTCTACTTGAGGTGGAAAAGGTGGTAGGCTCCATTGTTCAGTACTTTGGTGACGACGAAAGGACCTTCCCACGCGGGGGCGAGCTTGTGAGGCCGCTGCTGATCCACTCGGAGCACAAGATCACCTTCATGGAACGACCGACTCCTGACGTGCCTTGCATGGAAGCGACGCAGATCTTGCTGGTACACAGTCGACCGAATCAGAGCCATTTCACGTTCTTCTTCCAGGAGATCTACACCGTCATGTTATGCTTGTTCAGCCTCAGCCTCTGAGTAAAGATCTACATGGGGAGAATTGTGAAGGAGATCACTCGGCAAAACGGCCTCGGCTCCATACACCATGAAGAAAGGAGTGCGCTCAGTCGACCGGTTAGGAGTCGTCCTCAAGCCCCACAGAACAGACGGCAATTCAGTAACCCAAGCTCCAGCTGCATGTTCAAGATCTCGCATGAGTCGAGGCTTCAGCCCTTGAAGGATAAGGCCATTTGCTCGCTCAGCTTGACCATTAGTCTGGGGGTGCGCAACGGATGCGTAATCCACCCGAGTGCCTTGGGTGGAGCAAAAGTATCTGAACTATTCCGAGTCAAAGTTTGAACCATTGCCTGTGATGATACTGTGGGGAACTCCATACCGGAACATTATCTCTTTCATGAATTTGATAGCAGTGCGCGAATTCAGCTTCTTTATGGGCTTAGCCTCAATCCACTTGGTGAACTTCTCGATTGCTACAAGCAGATGCGTGAATCCACTCTGGCCCGTTCGGAGAGGACCGACCATATCGAAACCCCATATAGCGAACGGCCAGACGAGTGGAATAGTCTTCAAGGCGGACGTGGGCTTATGTGACAAGTTTGCGTAAAACTGGCATCCTTCGCAGTGCTGAACAATCTCCTTAGCCATTTCGTTGGCGCGCGGCCAGAAGAAACCAGCTCGGTATGCTTTGGCAACAATCGTCCGAGAGGACGCATAATGACCACAGGTCCCCGAGTGAATTTCCTCCAGAATCAGTCGACCTTCCTCAGGAGAAATGCACCGCTGAGCTACGCCAGTTACGCTTTCTCTGTAAAGCTGTCCATCCATCACAGTAAAGGCCTTGGACCTGCGGACGATCTGTCGAGCTTCAACCTCGTCTTCTGGGAGTTCTTGCCTCAGTATGTATGCAATATATGGCACCGTCCAATCGGGCGTAATCACCAGAATCTCCATGACCAGATCTATGACTGTCGGGACATCAACCTCAGTCGGATTGGAGGCGCTTATTGCTTGCGGGGGCTCTTCAGTGAACTGATCTTCTTGCACCGAAGGAGAATGTAGGTGTTCCAGAAACACATTGCTAGGTACAGGCCTCCGAGTGGATCCGATCTTTGCTAAATCATCAGCTGCCTGATTCTTCACTCGGGGAATATGGTGGAGTTCCAAACCTTCAAATTTCTTCTCAAGCTTTCTCACTACATGGCAATATCCAGTCATGGCAGGGTTCCTGACATCCCACTCCTTCATCACCTGATTAACCACCAAATCCGAATCACCGTATACCATCAGGCGCCGGACGCTGAGTGAGATGGCCACACGTAACCCGTAGAGGAGTGCCTCGTATTTAGCTTCATTATTGGAGGAATCAAAGTGAATCTGGAGGACATAACTAAGCCTGTCACCCTTTGGAGATACCAACACCACACCAGCACCAGACCCATTCAACATCTTAGAGCCATCAAAGAACATGGTCCAGTGCGCCGAGTGGATTTGAGTTGGCTGCTGTTGTTCTACCCACTCGGCCATGAAGTCAGCAAGCGCTTGAGATTTGATTGCCTTCTTTGCATCAAACTTGATATCAAAGTAGAGGAGCTCAATATCCCATTTGGCCACTCGACCAGTCGCGTCTCGATTGTTGAGGATCTCAGACAATGGAGCATCGCTAACGACTGAGACTGAGTGATCTTGGAAGTAGTGTGCCACCTTCTTCGCTGATAGATATATACCATAGACGAGCTTCTGGTAATGAGGGTACCTTTGCTTTGAAGGAGTCAACACTTCAGAGATATAGTAAACTGGACATTGGACTTTATAAGCCTTGCCCTCTTCTTCTCGCTCGACAGTGAGAACCGTACTGACGACTTGGTTAGTGGCTGCAATGTACAGAAGCAGGGGTTCTTTGCTGTGCGGAGCAGCAAGCACCGGCTGGGTGGAAAGCAGGGCTTTGAGCTCGACAAACGCTGCTTCTGCCTCAGGAGTCCACTCGAACGTATCAGATTTCTTCATCAGTCGGTCTAAAGGCAATGCCTTCTCTCCGATACGAGAAATAAACCTACTCAATGCCGCCAGGCAGCCCGTGAGCTTCTGGACATCGTGCACACGCTCAGGGCCTTTCATTCGGACGATGGCGCCGATCTTCTCGGGATTGACGTTGATCCCCCGTTCGGAAATGAGGAAACCGAGCAACTTGCCACCAGGAACTCCAAAAGTGCACTTGGACGGGTTTAACTTGATATCATATTTCCTTAGGTTGGCGAATGTTTCTGCCAAGTCAGTCAGCAGGTCGGAACCTTTGCGAGACTTGACTACAATATCATCCATACCTCGACATTCCGACTGATTTGCTCGAGCAGGCATTTCTGAATCATACGCATGAAAGTAGCGCCAGCATTTTTCAGACCAAAAGGCATGGTGATATAATAGAAACACCCGAAAGGGGTGATGAAGGCCGTCTTTATTTCATTTGGACCAAACAGACGGATCTGATGGTAACCAAAGTATGCATCGAGAAAAGATAAACGCTCGCATCCCGCAGTCGAGTCGACAATCTGATCGATGCGGGGGAGCGGAAAATGATCTTTCGGGCAGGCCCGATTGATATGTTTAAAGTCAATACACATGCGGAGTGACTTTTCTTTCTTGGGGACCATGACGACGTTCGCGAGCCACTCAGAGTGGTAAACCTCGCGTATGAACTTAGCCGCCAAGAGTCGAGCCACCTCCTCGCCGATTGCCTTCCGCTTCTCTGCCGCCAACCGACGCAAGTGCTCTTTGACAGGTTTGGCCTTCGGGTCAACTCTCAGTCGGTGCTCAGCCAGTTCCCTGGGTACACCCGGCATGTCAGAAGGCTTCCATGCGAAGATGTCCCAGTTCTCATGGAGGAACTGGATGAGCGCGGCTTCCTATTTGCTGACGAGTGTCGTCGAGATGTTGGTCGGGGCAGCATTAGGATCTGTCGGGTGAACGTTCACTTGCTTCACGTCACCTGCCGACTGAAAAGCAGACTCAGAGGCGGGCTTCTTGGAACGCAGCAGATCGGCAGGATCAGTATTCCTCGTATATTCTTCCAACTCGACCACAACCATTTGCTGGTCGGCAATCATGGAGCCTTGCTTAAGGCACTCCTCAACCCTCTGTCAATTCCCTGTGACTGTGATCACACCCTTGGGCCCGGGCATCTTCAGCTTGAGGTACACGTAACATGTATGGGCCATGAAACGGACATAAGCCGGTCGACCAAGGATGGCGTGATATGCGCTCTGGAAGTCTACAACTTCAAATGTCAACTTTTCCTTGCGAAAATTCTTGTCGTTGCCGAACACCACATCCAACGCAATCTGACCAAGTGACTTGGCCTTCTTCCCAGGGATGACTCCATGGAACTGCATGTTGCTCTCACTGACTCGGGACATCGGAATGCCCATCCCCTTGAGGGTCTCTGCATACAAGATGTTCAATCCACTCCCTCCGTCCATGAGAACCTTGCGGAGTCGAGTGTCTCCTACAACAGGATCCACCACCAGAGCTTGCCGACCGGGGGTAGCGACATGAGCAGGGTGGTCTGACTGGTCAAAGGTGATAGGAGTCTGAGACCACTTGAGGTACGTGGGGGTGGCAGGAACAGCCATGTTGACCTCCCTGTTAATAACTTTCAGTCGACTTTTGCTTTCTACATCGGCAAAAATCATCAAAGTGGCATTGACCTCAGGAAAATCCTCTTTATCTTCATCATCTTCCTTTTCAGGAGTGTTCCCACTTGACTGTCCTTCCTTGAACTGTTGGATCAGTAATCTGCATTGTCGAGTGGTGTGCTTTGGCAATATCAAATTGCCGTCCTCATCCTTCTTCGTGTGGATTGCACACGGCATATCTAGGATGTCCGTTCTTGACTGATTCTTTGATTTCTTGGGGGTAAATTGCCCTTTGGGTTTCCCCTTATTCTTTCCTTGCGCCGCCAGAGCGGCTGCCTCTGCCTGAGCAGAACCATCGACTGGAATTGCCGCCACCAGCATCATTGTCGACTGCCTTTCCCTTGCTTCTGCGGAGGCGGTCCTCCTCTTCGCCATTGGCATACCGAGTGGCAATCTCCATCATCTTGCTCAGGGACATATCTCCTGTCCGACCAAACTTCAGATAAAGCTCTCTGTACTTAACACTGGCCTTGAAGGCGCAGACGGCTTGGTGCTCGGAAACATTTTCCACCGTGTGATGGAGGGTGGTCCAACGCTGAATGTAATCCCTCAAGCTTTCATTTGGTTTTTGCACACAGTGCCGCAGCTCAGACAAACCAGCGGGACGCTTGCATGTGCCCTCGAAAGTTCTGATGAACACTCGGGCAAGATCCTCCCAGCAGTAGATGCTAGAAGGAGCCAACTGATTTAGCCACGCTCGGGCCGAACCATCCAACATCAAAGACAAATGCTTTATGGCTATATTGTCATTTCCTCCACCGATCTGCACCGCCACTCGGTAATCGTCTAGCCCTGTTTCCGGCTTCGACTCACCAGTGAACTTGCTTACTCCAGCCGCCAACCTGAAGTTGGGGGGAATCTCAGTGGATCGAATGGCTCTGCTGAAACACTCAGGCCCAGAGACAACGACACCACTTCCACTCGGATGATCTCTATCATAACCATCCTGTTGGGGAACGTAGCATGGGAAACAAAAATTTTCCTACGCACACGCAAGATCTATCCATGGTGATGAGCATCTACGAGAGGGAGAGTGAATCTACATACCCTTGTAGATCGCTAAGCGGAAGCGTTAAGAAACGCGGTTGATGTAGTCGAACGTCTTCGCGATCCAAATCGCAAGTCGTCCCTCGATCCAAACACGATCTAGCGCCGAACGGATGGCACCTCCGCGTTCAACACACGTACGGCTTGATGACGCCTTCACCTCCTCGATCCAGCGAGCGATGGTGAAGTAGTGGATGAGTTCCGGCAGCACGACGGCGTGGTGATGGTGGTGAGGAACAATCTCTGCAGGGCTTCGCCAAGCACTACGGAGATTATGACGGGAGGAACTAGAGGGTTAGGGTTGCCGGCACATGGCTTGGGAAATCTTGATGTATCCTGTGTGCTAGCCCTGCCCCTCTATTTATATGTTGAGCCCTGGGGTCTAAACTTGGAGAGAAAGACTCCACAAGGTCGGTTTTGCCCGCACAAGGTCGGTTTGGCCCGCACGGAAAGAGTCAAACTCGGATTCCAGTAGTACCGCGTACAAGCGGTAGTACCGCTCACGAGCGGTAGTACCGCTTGAGCAGTCGTACCGCTTGAGCGGTAGTACCGCTTCACACAAGCGGTAGTACCGCTTATGCGGTAGTACCGCTTCACACAAGCGGTAGTACCGCTTACGCGGTGGTACTGCCTTACCAGCGGTAGTACCGCTTAAGGCAGCAGCAAAACTTCCTTTTGCACTTTCCAATACCTCGTGGGCTTTACCCCTTTGGCCCATATAAAGTGTTGCTGCACCCGAACACTTCGGTAAACACCCGGAACCCCTTCCGGTGAATTCCGGAATCCTTCCGGAGATCAAAACACTATTATCACATATATCAATCTCTACCTCCGGACTCTTCCGGAGATCCTTGTCATGTCCGGGATCTTATCCGGGACTCCGAACAACCTTCGGTCACCAACACAATAACTCAACTATACTAATCGTCACCAAACGTTAAGTGTGTAGACCCTGCGGGTTCGAGAACTATGTAGACATGACCGAGACACCTCTATGGCCAATAACCAATAGCGGGACCTGGATGCCCATATTGGATCCTACATATTCTACGAAGATCTTCATCGGTTGAACCTCTATGTCAAGGATTCAGTTAATCCCGTATACTGTTCCCTTTGTTCTTCGGTATGTTACTTGCCCGAGATTCGATCGTTGGTATCTCTATACCTAGTTCAATCTCGTTACCGGCAAGTCTCTTTACTCGTTCCGTAATACAATATCCTGTGGCTAACTCTTTAGTCACTTTGCTTGCAAGGCTCATTGTGATGTTGTATTACCGAGTGGGCCCTGAGATACCTCTCCGTCACACGGAGTAACAAATCCCAGTCTTGATCCATGCCAACCCAACAGACACCCTCGGAGATACCTGTAGAGCACCTTTATAGTCACCCAGTTACGTTGTGACGTTTGATACACACAAGGTATTCCTCCGGTGTCAGTGAGTTGCATGATCTCATGGTCATAGGAACAGATACTTGACATGCAGAAAACAATAGCAATAAACTGACACGATCATATGCTACGTTTATAGTTTGGGTCTTGTCCATCACATCATTCTCCTAATGATGTGATCCCGTTATCAAATGACATCTCATGTCCATGGCTAGGAAACCTTCACCATCTTTTGATCAACGAGCTAGTTAACTAGAGGCTTACTAGGGACACAGTGTTGTCTATGTACCCACACATGTATTTGAGTTTCCAATCAATACAATTATAGCATGGATAATAAACGATTATCATGAACAAGGAAATATAATAATAACCAATTTATTATTGCCTCTAGGGCATATTTCCAACAGTCTCCCACTTGCACTAGAGTCAATAATCTAGTTAACATCACTATGTGATTTACATTGTAATGAATCGAACACCCATGCAGTTCTGGTGTTGTTCATGTTTAGCCCTTGGAAGAGGTTTAGTCATCGGATCTGCAACATTCAGATCCGTGTGTACTTTGCAAATATTTATGTCGTCCTCTTTGATGTAATCGCGGATGGAATTGAAATGTCGTTTTATGTGTCTGGTCCTCTTGTGAAATCTTGGTTCCTTGGCTAGAGCGATGGCACCAGTATTATCACAAAACAGAGTCATTGGGTTAAGCGCAATAGGCACTACTCCAAGATCTGTCATGAACTCCTTCATCCAGACACCTTCCCTCGCCGCCTCCGAGGCAGCGATGTACTCCGCTTCGCATGTAGAATCAGCTACCACGCTTTGCTTGGAACTGCACCAGCTAACCACACCCCCATTAAGAATAAATACGTATCCGGTTTGTGACTTAGAGTCATCCGGATCAGTGTCAAAGCTTGCATCGACGTAACCCTTTACGACGAGCTCTTGATCACCTCCATAAACGAGAAACATGTCCTTAGTCCTTTTCAGGTACTTCAGGATATTCTTGACCGCCGTCCAGTGTTCCATTCCTGGATCACTTTGAAACCTTCCGACCATACTTATGGCATGGCTGACATCGGGTCTTGTGCACAGCATTGCATACATGACAGAGCCTATGGCTGAAGCATAGGGGATGACACTCATCTTTTCTCTATCTCCTGCAGTCACTGGGCATTGAGTCTTACTCAACTTCACACTTTGCAAAACAGGCAAGAACCCCTTCTTGGACTGATCCATTTTGAACTTCTTCAAAATCTTATCAAGGTATGTGCTTTGTGAAAGTCCTATTAAACGTCTTGATCTATCTCTATAGATCTTGATGCCTAATATGAAAGCAGCTTCTCCTAGGTCCTTCATTGAAAAACTCTTGTTCAAATATTCCTTCACGCTTTCCAACATTTCTATATTGTTTCCAATCAGTAATATGTCATCCACATATAATATTAGAAACGCTATAGAGCTCCCACTCACTTTCCTGTAAATACAAGCTTCTCCGTAAACTTGTATAAATTCGAACGCTTTGATCACCTCATCAAAGCGAAGATTCCAACTCCGAGATGCTTGCACCAGTCCATAAATGGATCGCTGGAGTTTGCAAACTTTGTCAGCATTCTTTGGATCGACAAAACCTTCTGGTTGCATCATATACAACTCTTCCTTAAGGAAACCGTTAAGGAACGCTGTTTTGACATCCATCTGCCAAATTTCATAATCAAAAAAGGCAGCTATTGCTAACATGATTCTGACGGACTTAAGCATCGCTACGGGTGAGAAGGTCTCATCGTAGTCAACTCCTTGAACTTGTGAAAAACCTTTTGCCACAAGTCGAGCTTTATAGACGGTGACATTACCGTCTGCGTCCGTCTTCCTCTTAAAGATCCATTTGTTCTGAATGGCCTTACGCCCTTCAGGTAATACTTCCAAAGTCCATACTTTGTTTTCATACATGGATCCCATCTCGGATTTCATGGCCTCTAACCACTTCTCGGAATCCGGGCCCATCATCGCTTCTCCATAGCTCGTAGGTTCATCGTTGTCCAACAACATGACCTCTAAGACAGGGTTGCCGTACCACTGAGGAGCAGTACGCGTCCTTGTCGACCTACGGGGTTCGATAGCAACTTGATCCGAAGCTTTATGATCATGATCAACTTCCTCTTCAGCTGATGTAGGCTCTACAGAAACATCTTTCTGCGCTGCGCTACTCTCAGGTTGAAGTAAAGGTTCAACAACCTCATCAAGTTCTATCTTCCTCCCACTCAATTCTTTCGAGAGAAACTCTTTCTCAAGAAATGTTCCGTTTTTAGCGACAAACACTTTGCCTTCGGATCTGAGGTAGAAGGTATACCCAACTGTCTCTTTTGGGTATCCTATGAAGACACATTTCTCCGCTTTGGGTTCCAGCTTTTCAGGCTGAAGCTTTTTGACATAAGCATCACATCCCCAAACTTTAAGAAACGACAGCTTTGGTTTCTTGCCAAACCAAAGTTCATATGGCGTCGTCTCAACGGATTTCGATGGTGCCCTATTTAAAGTGAATGCAACTGTCTCTAATGCATAACCCCAAAACGATAGTGGCAAATCGGCAAGAGACATCATAGATCGCACCATATCCAATAAGGTTCGATTACGACGTTCGGACACACCATTACGCTATGGTGTTCCAGGCGGTGTCAGTTGTGAAACAATTCCACATTGTCTTAAGTGACTGCCAAACTCATAACTCAGATATTCTCCTCCTCGATCAGATTGTAGGAATTTAATCTTCTTGTTACGATGATTCTCAACTTCACTCTGAAATTGTTTGAACTTTTCAAATGTTTCAGACTTGTGTTTCATTAAGTAAATATACCCATATCTACTTAAGTCTTCAGTGAAGGTGAGAAAGTAATGATAACCACCGCGCGCCTCAATGCTCATCGGACCGCACACATCAGTATGTATGATTTCCAACAAGTCACTTGCCCGTTCCATTGTTCCAGAGAACGGCGTTTTAGTCATCTTGCCCATGAGGCATGGCTCACATGTGTCAAGTGATTCAAAATCAAGTGACTCCAAAAGTCCATCAGCATGGAGCTTCCTCATGCGTTTTACGCCAATATGACCTAAACGGCAGTGCCATAAGAAAGTGGTATTATCATTATCAATTCTACATCTTTTGGCATCAATGTTATGAACATGTGTATCATTACTATCGAGATTCAATAAGAATAAACCTCTCACATCGGGTGCATGACCATAAAAGATATTACTCATATAAATAGAACAACCATTATTCTCTGATTTAAATGAGTAACCGTCTCGCAATAAACAAGATCCAGATATAATGTTCATGCTTAACGCAGGCACCAAATAACATTTATTCAGGTTCATCACTAATCCCGATGGTAATCGAAGAGCGAGCGTGCCGACGGCGATCACATCAACCTTGGAACCATTTCCCACGCGCATCGTCACTTCGTCCTTTGCCAGCCTCCGTCTATTCCGCAGTTCCTGTTTTGAGTTGCAAATATGAGCAACCGCACCGGTATCAAATACCCAGGCACTACAACGAGAGTTGGTAAGGTACACATCAATAACATGTATATCATATATACCTTGTTTGTTGTTGGCCGCCTTCTTGTCAGCCAAATACTTGGGGCAGTTCCGCTTCCAGTGTCCAGTTCCCTTGCAATGAAAGCACACAGTTTCTGGTTTGGGTCCAGCCTTGGGTTTCTTCACGGGAGGAGCAACTGCTTTGCCACTCTTCTTGGAGTTACCCTTCTTACCCTTGCCATTTTTCTTGAAACTAGTGGTTTTATTGACCATCAACACTTGATGCTCCTTCTGAATTTCAGACTCAGCGCCTTTCAGCATCGCAAACAGCTCGGCGACTGACTTGTTCATCCCGTGCATGTTATAGTTCAACACGAAGCTCTTGTAGCTAGGTGGCAATGATTGAAGAACTCTGTCAGTGATAGCCTCTGGCGGAAGGGGCATCCCCAATTCAGCCAGACGGGTGGAGTACCCAGACATTCTGAGTATGTGATCACTGATAGACCCGTTCTCCTCTATCTTGCAAGCATAGAACTTATCGGAGATCTCATACCTCTCGATCCGGGCATTCTTCTGAAAGATAAACTTCAACTCCTGGAACATCTCATATGCTCCATGACATTCAAAACGTCTTTGAAGTCCCGGTTCTAAGCCATACAATATTGCACATTAAACTATTGAGTAATCTTCAGAACGAGCCTGCCAGTCGTTCACAACGTCTAAAGACTCAACTGGAGCGGGTGGATCACCAAGCGGTGCATCAAGGACATAAGCCTTCTGGGAAGCCGTAAGGATAATCCTTAGATTACGGGCCCAGTCCACAAAGTTACTTCCATCATCTTTCAACATAGCTTTCTCTAGGAACGCATTAAAATTCAGGGGTGCTACTGCGCGAGCCATGATCTACAACATAAATATTGCAAAGACAATTTAGACTATTGTTCAAGATAATGAGTTTAGTTAATCATATTACTTAAAATTCCCACTCAGATTGACATCCCTCCGGTCATTCGAGTGTAACATGATCCAAATCCACCAACTCAAGTCCGATCATCACGTGAGTTGAGGTGGTTTCAATGGTGAACATCTTCATGTTGATCATATCTACTATATGACTCATGTTCGACCTTTCGGTCTCTTGTGTTCCGAGGCCATGTCTGTACATGCTAGGCTCGTCAAGTTTAACCCGAGTGTTCCGCATGTGCAACACTGGCTTGCACCCGTTGTATGTGAACGTAGAGTCTACCACACCCGATCATCACGTGGTGTCTCAAAACGACGAACTTTCGCAACGGTGCACACTCGGGGAGAACACAATTTATCTTGAAATTTAAGTGAGGGATCACCTTATAATGCTACCGT
The DNA here is from genome assembly GCA_039707655.1 of Elymus sibiricus. Lineage (NCBI taxonomy): Eukaryota > Viridiplantae > Streptophyta > Magnoliopsida > Poales > Poaceae > Elymus > Elymus sibiricus. The sequence goes on along the minus strand of CM077663.1, from coordinate 71,847,085 downwards.
CGTCCTAAGCAAAACAAGATGCATAAAAGGATTAACATCACATGCAAATCATAAGTGACATGATATGGCCATGAACTTGTGCTTTTGATCTCCATCTCCAAAGCACCGGCATGATTTCCATCGTCACCGGCATGACACCATGATCTCCATCAACGTGTCGCCATGAGGTTGTCGCGCCGACTGTTGCTTCCACGACTATTGCTAACTCATAGCGATAAAGTAAAGCAAAACGGCGAAAATAATTAAAGACAACTCTATGGCTCCTGCCAGTTGCCGTACTCATCGACATGCAAGTCGTGATATTCTATACAACACATGATCATCTCATACATCACATATATCTCATCATGTAATTGGCCATATCACATCACAACATACCCTGCAAAAACTAGTTAGACGTCCTCTAATTGTTGTTTGCAAGAACCGTTCTTACCTACGCAAAACCACAACGTGGTGTAGTGATTGCTTTTTGATCTTCTAAAAGAACCCTCTTCGTTGAAATCGATTCAACTAAAGTGAGAGAGACAGACACCCGCTAGTCACCTTTATGCAACGAGTGCACGTAGCGGTGAAACCTGTCTCGCGTAAGCGTACGCGTAATGTCGGTCCGGGCCACTTCATCTCACAATACCGCCGAATCAAGTATCAACTAGTAACGGCAAGCAATATGTATACACCCACGCCCACAACTCGTTTGTGTTCTACTCGAGATCTCATCTACGCATAGACCTAGCTCAGATGCCACTGTTGGGGAACGTAGCATGGGAAACAAAAATTTTCCTACGCACACGCAAGATCTATCCATGGTGATGAGCATCTACGAGAGGGAGAGTGAATCTACATACCCTTGTAGATCGCTAAGCGGAAGCGTTAAGAAACGCGGTTGATGTAGTCGAACGTCTTCGCGATCCAAATCGCAAGTCGTCCCTCGATCCAAACACGATCTAGCGCCGAACGGACGGCACCTCCGCGTTCAACACACGTACGGCTTGATGACGCCTTCACCTCCTCAATCCAGCGAGCGATGGTGAAGTAGTGGATGAGTTCCGGCAGCACGATGGCGTGGTGATGGTGGTGAGGAACAATCTCTGCAGGGCTTCGCCAAGCACTACGGAGATTATGACGGGAGGAACTAGAGGGTTAGGGTTGCCGGCACACGGCTTGGGAAATCTTGATGTATCCCGTGTGCTAGCCCTGCCCCTCTATTTATATGTTGAGCCCTGGGGTCTAAACTTGGAGAGAAAGCCTCGACAAGGTCGGTTTTGCCCGCACAAGGTCGGTTTGGCCTGCACGGAAAGAGTCAAACTCGGACTCCAGCAGTACCGCGTACAAGCGGTAGTACCGCTCACGAGCGGTAGTACCGCTTGAGCGGTAGTACCGCTTCACACAAGCGGTAGTACCGCTTATGCGGTAGTACCGCT